>CP012816.1:437500-1637500 GCA_001936135.1 Saccharomycopsis fibuligera x Saccharomycopsis cf. fibuligera | reverse complement strand
AGCGGCGCTTGGTTAGCTAACTTTATATGGCTGTTGTTTCTATTAAGAGTCATATTATTATTTTCGTGAACATCTTATAATAAAGTTCAGTGTCTGTAATGGTCGTTGTGGTGGCTATACTATGGTTTTAATATTTAAATGTTTCTATCTCCTGTCATGCAATATTGCATTTGATGTAGCGATTGTTAAGCACATGTATTAAGGGGGGAAAAGCAATTTGAGACTGCACTGAGCTATGACTTTGGCGCACCTCATATATGCTAAGAGCACCTCATATCTGTTATGCGCGCACGAGTAACGTTGGCCGCTGTGTTTCGCGAAACGATACCTCACGAAACCATGAGCATTACAAAATATCGCCTACATGGTCTAAGGGTACAGAATGCATTAGTAGAATTTAAAGTTTCATATAATATCAACAATGTGTAAAGAACATTGCAAAAGATTTTGTGATTAAGCAATATGAATTTCATCTTAATTGAAAGAAGATAACCCTTGATCAAGATCTTTAATTAAGTCATCAACATTCTCAATTCCCACGCTGATTCTAAGCAAAGTCTTTGGAGTGGTGGAGCTACTAAGGGCTCTCCACTCAATCAAACTTTCCACCCCACCAAGAGAAGTAGCATGATGGAAATATTTCAATCTAGATGGCAAAGTCTTCGCAATTTCCGCATCGGTAACATGGATGGAAAAGACTGGTCCATAGCCGTTTGGTAGCTGCTTCTTGACAAACTCCTCGGTTTGCAAAGAAGAATGATTAATGGACTTCAATGCTTTGTAATTCTTTTGGTTGTCGGAGAGATACTTGACCAACTGTTCCGCGTTCGCAGACTGCTGCTTAATTCTCAACTCATAGGTTCTCAACGATCTGAGCAACAAATAGGCGTCCAAATTAGCAATATTTGTAGCCAAGTAAATCCGGTCTTCCAACAACTTATGTCTGCTAGCAGAATCCTTCACCACTAAGACACCAGCCAACAAGTCAGAATGGCCACCAAAGTACTTGGTACCGGAATGCATGACAATGTCTGCCCCGAATTTGAACGGATCCTGCAATGGGAACGGAGCAAAAGTGGAGTCAACAGACAAAAAGGCCCCTTTAGCATGAGCAATCTTAGCGTAATACTCAATATCGAATGATGTGCCGTCCGGGTTAACTGGGGTTTCCAAATGGATCAAGTCCCCTGCTTGCAAGGACTTGAAATCCTCTTCAGTTAAGCCACGTTGTTCAAGCGCATGGTATCTGGTAAACAAGTCAGCAATTCCGTGGCACCCGTGGTAGCACTTGTCAAAGAACAATCTTTTAGGAGTGTAATGGAACAAAAGAGCATTGAAGGCACCTAAACCACTATTGTAAACCACTGCAGGCTTGCCAAAGAGCTCAGATAAGATGGACTCAGCAGCTTCAGAATTAGGATGGGATAAACGGGAATAGATCGGATTGCCGCTAGCTACCCAGCCTTCTTGTTCGCCAAGTTGGTCAGCACTTATCAATTTTGCTGGATCGTTGCTGTATCTGAAAGTGGTGGCGACGTTGATTGGGGGCACAACGTCAGGAACCCTTGTGGTTTTGTCATCACCGTGGATAAGAGTAGTTTGTAATCCGGCCATAATGTGTAGATGAGTTCGCGAAAATATTTTGATAATAAACCAGCTAAGATAAAAAAAAAAAAAACGTATAGCACACGTACCAAAGAAAGTAGTGTTTTTTTTTTGTTTTTTTTTTGTTTTTTTGATTTTGTGTTGGAAAGAACCTAATGCCTAATATGGTGTTAATAAGTCAGGGGCAAGCTGCGTAAATATGGAAATTTGATGGAAACTGAAAACTTCCCTCTATGCCCGCTACATTGCAATTATATCATCGCACATGTGCCCCGAGTGGTGGTACATCCAGAAATTTTCCCCGGAGCTTACCTGGCTTCTGTGCGAGAGTAGATCTATTCGAAAGGGTCTTCACTCAAACGCCCAAAATCAATAGCAAGAGATAGCTAAGCTCGTGTATGGCACTGTCTGACTACCTTGCCAGTAGGTATCATTAATATTATAGTGTATTGGAGCTGATGACCAAAAATTCAAGGGTGGTGTATATTACGTAATCAAGGACGTCAGTGTGGCTGCGCTAACATTTTCAACAGAGAAAAACAGAAAATTCTTTTGCATGCGCTTTGTATGCTATAGCGCACTTCTTACTCCACAACCGGTGAAGCCAGTCAGAAATCAGCTTAGCACATATCACTCTAGTCACAGTAAAATGGAGTTTTTGAAAGGGAAAGTGACGTTAGCTAAAGCCCTTTGGCTAAAATATAGATCATTGAGACATATTCCTTTCAGAAAGAAGTTTTTTGTTGGTATGTTTTTGCCTAGCCATTTGAAAGATTACGATTTGATAAGCAAATACAGAAGCGAAGTACTCTGTCAAACTTTGAAAACACTGTAAAGAAACACAGAAACTAATTATTCTGCTTATAGGCTATGACTTGAAAGGCAATACCTACTGGGAGTTCTATGTTGAGAATGCTCGCGAGCGTATGAGAAGAATCATCCACTACAGAGAGCAGCGGCACCACGCTGACCAGGACATCCCACCGCAGTGTATCATGTGGCTAAGACGAACGAGGCCTGACTTCCCCACGTTGGAGGAGCTCGCCGCTGACATTAGGCGTCAACAGGAGATCAAGATTCTTGCGGAGCATGCGGATGAGAAATGGAGACAGGGCAGTTTGCTCCAGAACCCGGGTTTGACGCCACAGCAGCAGCAACAGTTGCAGAGTATCACTGGTGGTTTACATGAAAACGATCTTAGAAACAAGCAGCGCGACGAAGCTTTGAAGAAACAGCAGCTGGATGGTGGTGGTGAGGCTGCTCGTGAGGATCAAGCTTGGGCTCAGGCCCAGGCAAACGCCGGCATTAAAAGAGAGGGCGACGCCATTGAACAGGCAGTCTTCAAACCGAGAAGATAAGGTTGCTTGACGAGATCGTTATCTTGCTTTGTTCTAGTGTTCTGTAAATAAGCATGTTGTTTTATAATTATTATTATTTTATATTTCCTTGATTTCCTCGGTAGACAGTAGCACTAGTAAGCTCTTGCTTGCATGTTGCAGCCCCGTTTTGAGCGATGGTGGCATAGACCAAATGCGTAATATCATCTCACCATGTTTCATGAGCATCTATTTTCTCTTTGCAAATATGAATAAGCATTAACCAATACTACAACTACCACTTATAGCGTTTTTTAGGTTCATTAGCTGCGCCCTCAATTTATTGGGCAGTGCGTTTCTACAAGTTTTGTTAAAAAGGGAAAAAGCACCAAAGAGAATTGCATAATACTGTAACCAATTCAATTTCATACTCATCTATGAACGGCGCTTACAAGACACATTTGCAAAACTCCACTTTTGATAACTGAACTGTCGATCCTATGGCACCAACACTAGACAATGGCTCCTACAGAAGCCCATCAAAGAACGCCAGTTCTAACGCTGTGGTGCCGAGTCATGAAACTGCATATGACCAGAAAGGAGCCAAGATTACTGATTCACAAAAACAAAATATGTCAAACGGAGACGCTCTGAGCGGACATACTGTTAACGGATACACGTACTCCCAGCCACACCATAATGAATCTTGTGAGAATGATTGCTATAGTTACCATCTGGAGCCTTTGCCATTTGGCGAGGATGAAGAAGGCGCAATTGAAAATATTGGTAATGTTGGTGATGTTGCCGCCAATGGGCAGGAAACCGCTGCTGAAGCCCTCGTGAGAATATCTGACAATAATAACTTGGCGGCGCGTACGTATATGAATAGCCATAGAACAAGATCATATGTTTCCCTTGATTTAAGGCTGCTTAACGATACTGTGGGAAGATGGACCAAAAGCGTTTCTTCCAGACTCCCAAAGTGGTACGTGAGGTCCAAACATGTTGAAGGAGCTCCTAATGAAATTCAATATTCTGTGTTCAAGCCATCACCATTGATTGAACCCTTACCCAAAATGCCGCTGGATGGCTTTGTTAATAGCGGTCCAGTCAGCAAACACGACTTTGATACCATTGTCGAGAATGCCATTGATGCAATTGATCATTTAGGCATTGAACCACGCAGAATTGCCGCTGGCTCCTCAGGAAGCTACTTTGTATATAATACCGAGAATCAAATTGTTGGAGTTTTTAAGCCAAAGGACGAAGAACCATATGGCCCATTATCTCCAAAATGGACTAAGTGGTTGCATAGAAACTTATTTCCTTTCTTTTTTGGTAGAAGTTGTCTTATTCCTAACCTTGGCTATATCTGTGAAGCAGCTGCCAGTTTGCTAGATCGACAACTTCAAACGTTTATTGTGCCTTACACCGACACAGTCTCTTTATCTTCCAAAAGTTTTTACTACCCCATGCTAACTAGACGAAAGTATCGTCATAAGGAATTACCTAAAAAAGTTGGTTCTTTCCAGCTATTTTTAAATGGCTACATGGAAGCTAACAGGTTTTTCAGTAAATACCCAATTCCTGGAACCTCGCCTTGGGCAAATAGCAACAAAAAGTATTCAATACCTTATACTGATGAGTATGGGAACACAGAAGAGCTTTTTTTCGAATGGACCCCTCACGTCATACAGGAATTCCGTCAAGAATTAGAAAAATTGGTCATTTTAGACTATATAATGAGAAATACTGATAGAGGTTCCGACAACTGGATGATAAAAATTGAATGGGAAACAATTGAACATGAAGAATATATTGATGGCAGAAAAGAGAAATACACTAAAAGAATGCCGAGATTGAAAATCGGAGCCATCGACTCAGGACTTTCTTGGCCTTGGAAGCATCCTGATGAATGGAGATCTTTCCCATTTGGCTGGTTGTACTTGCCATTACCAATTATCGGGCATCCATTTTCAGAAAAGACACGACGCCATTTTTTACCTCTATTGACTTCCATCGCATGGTGGGAAGAAAGCGCAGTGCTTTTTAGACAAATGTTTGCTAGAGATTCTGATTTCAAAGAAAGAATGTGGAAAAAACAATGGGCAGTAATGAAAGGGCAAGCTTTCAATGTTGTTGAAGCTTTGAACACAATAGGTCATGGTCCATTAGAGTTAGCTAGAAGAACTAGAATGCTTGTATGGGATGATGAAATTGATGTTCCGGTGAGAATTCCTATCTCTTCGATATCTGCAGCTATGGAAACACCAATATGGGCCGATGCAAGCAGTCTGCTAACCTCAGCTCAAAACTCACCAATGAAGACAAGCAGCACTTTATCACCAGGTAAATCTAGTACAAAATCTTCGGCAAAGCGAGCAGTACGCAAAAGAAACTTGGCACTGTTTATTGAAACAATCAATGAAGACTCTGACGAAGAATTGCCAACTACAAGTTCAGCCAAAGTCACAAAAATTTATTCTTCCAAAATAGATGACAAAAAACAAGCAACAGCTCAAAGCGCACCTGAAGCTGGAAACCCATTTGCTGATGGTATGCAAGATTATGAAGGAATGGAACAATTGCAACACAGCTGGACAGATCTCTTGAATGGTAATATCAGTGAAGAAAAATTTAACAATACCAAAAACAGTCTGATTATGCATAGTGGACATTCACATTATTTGACTAATCCTTCTAGCTTGCCGGAATCTGGTACAATGGTTGGGGTCTTAGACTCATTTGCTGATAATTTGGCGGAGGGCCAGACTCAGAATCAGAACCAAAATCAAGTTTACAATTCATCAGATCAACAATTCAAACATTATGGAAGACATCAAGGCAGGAAAACCTCAAAGCGTGTTGAGAAAACTGCTGCTACAAAGCGAGTTATTGTTGAACGCTTGGAAACAGTTAGCTCTAAACCACCAGTCTTTACATGGTGTTAATTTCCTGCTCTCAATTATTAATGGTAATTACGAAATGATCAAGATAGAAATTTAATTAGTAGTAAATTGCTCTTCTCTAATTTTTATTTTTAGAATAACTATAGAATTCACAACTTGACCAATACTTTCATTTCATTCTTTCCTTTTTTCAATACTTAACCCTCTATTTTTAGTATTATGCTGCTCTTGCTATGTTTAATAACACTAAAGTATAAAAAGTAGTCCAGTAATTTGTCACTTTTCACTAACCCTGCAGTGCTATTCAATATTGATGCTTTTTTTTCATATTTTATTATTTTCTTCCAAAGTACACATACATACATCAAATTGGTTGCGCATTTTAAGGTTTTTATTTTTGAAGATTGCATTGAATACTAAACTATGGAAAGCACAAATTTTTGCATCTCTTTTCAATGTTATGTTAGCAGCACAAACCATACTACAATCAAACACCAATCAGTAACCTTCACATTGTAAATCGATTATCTACACAGTTATTTACTATCTTACTATCAGTGTTATATAGTGCTTGCTTGTACGCTAACTAGACTGAGAATAATGCAATGCTGAAAATTAGTTCATGGAATGGGAAGCGGTCCTCAAGTCACTGGTGATCTGAGAGTATGAGAACTTTCAAAAAGTTAAACCTGTGATTGTATTTGTGATTGTATTTGTATTCTATCTGTTTGATCCCTTTCTTTCTAAACAGAGAATAAACTTATTTAAGATGAAAATACAATACTTACAATCGATTCTTTGTTATAATTATTGTCACCACAAATTCACAATACATTAAACTTGCACGCCCATTCATACTGCTTAAAATGCGGCATTGCATGTCTCGGCGAAACAATATTAAAATTATTAGAAAATGCAGGCCGTACAATCCAACATGGTTCCATGTGCTATCCACATATATAGCTGACCTATAGCTATATTATGTTAAATTTCACGTGTTTTGGACAAAATGGAAGAACCTTGGCAATTTGCATAAAAATAAGGGTTTTCTATAGCTTAATTAATAATTGCTAAAAATTGGCTAACATTCGTAGCTATATTTATCGTAAAAGATGGAAATATGAATACATGATGGAGCATCTAAAATCATCAATACAGCTAAAAGAATTTTTAATTAATTCAATAATAAACACAAAAAAGTAAGACTACACCTTCTTTTTCCAACATTCAGGCTTTCTTTTCTTTATTTTGCAACATCTTACTTCCCAGAAAGATTTTGAAGGAAGAGTATCTTGGGGTACTACCTTCCCATCTGATGATGATTCTGATAGCGTTGGTTACGGCACTCATTATGCCGGTACCATCGGTTCTAAAACTTATGGGGTTGCAAAAAAGGCCAACTTGGTGGCTGTCAAAGTCTTGAATAATCAAGGCTCAGGAACAAATTCTAATATAATCAAGGGTATACAATGTGTTGCTAAAAAAAATAAGAAAAATGCTTTTAAATCATGTTACAAAGGTTCCACCGCTTATATGTCACTTTATTACTTTAAATCCTGAAGGATGTTAATAGTGCTGCTAATACTGCAGTTGCTGCTGGTGGTGAAAATCAAGATGCTTGTAATATCTCCACTGCTTCTGTCGATAAAGTCATCACTGTTGGTGCTTCAACTAACTAAGGTGCCAGGGCATACTTCTTCATAAATGTGTGGATGTGTTTGTTCCAAGTTTAAAAGTGTTGTCCATTTGGATTGGTTCAAACACAGCTACCAATACAATTTCAGGTAGATCTATGGCTTCGCCTCATGTGACTGGGTTGTTGACTTACTTATTGTCCTTGGCTCCTACATATGCTTTTGGGTTTAGTTCTGCTCCTTCTTTGGCTCCAGTACAATTAAAGAAAGCTGTTGTTGTTTATGGTACCACCGAGGTTTTGTCTGATGTGGGCGATTTGTCTGAATTCTGGGCAGGTGCTAAATAAATTTCAGCGTTGTTCTTTCTTTAATATTTCTGGTGTTAAGGTTAACTGGTTGATTCAGATCTAACTTTTTTATATACAAGTTGAAAGAAACACGTTGCCGACCTTTTTTCAAAATCTTAGACAACCGCTAGGATGCTACTTATCTCGACTGTTTTCTTTTCACACACAAGGTCAATTGTAAACACAGACTGGTCGCGGATGAAAACACACTAAATAAAAGGTTTGCAAACAAAATATTGATTTCCGATATAGTGTAACGGCTAGCACGGTTCGCTTTCACCGAGCAAACCCGGGTTCGACTCCCGGTATCGGAATTTTTTAACTTATATGGCCCAGTTAGAATGAGTTGAAGTTACTTAATTTTTTTTTACATAAATGGCCAAATTGTTGAACTACGCTTCTTCTGAAATATTATGGCACATTTAGTATAATGACTAGATATACTGCTCGTACCTGAGGGTGGTCACCTCTGAGCAATACTTACAGAATACTGACATCTCAGGGTTCATATTTTGGGTGTAAAAGCTTTGTATTTCAAATATAACTAACTAATAATAAATATATAAAAATATTGGTTGGACCCTGTATAAATACTAATCAGACTGAATGCAAAACATATTAGAGATTTACGATTTATAATCCTAAATACGCTAATCCTGTTTCATAGTAACATGTCCAAGGAATGATTCTGTACCACTTGTTAGTTTGTTTCATCCTGGTTTGTTGGCCTAGAACTCAATATTCGTCAAATACTGATTGAGCTAATTTCGTAACTAATAGTGAAGGAAAGCCACCAATTGCAGATATAGTTACGTAGTAAACTAGATGAGTGATAAGATCGGACTACTTTTACTACTTTATGACGAACATTGAGTTCTAGTCCAAGACATCAAGATAATGATACCCAATTTTTCTTACCTAATACTCTCTAGAATCTTCTACTTTGTTTCACAATATGCATATTTACTACTGTTTATAGCACAACGCTAATATGTGTTATAGTTAGTCTAATTATCGTTATATACTTATTATTATTTAGTTATATTAGAAATATAGGGCTCTTACATTCAATAACTAGGAACTCTGAAATATCAGCATTCCGTAAGCATCTTTGATTTTGATTGCTTTGGTAGTCATGTCAGATTGTTTTTTGGACACCAGATGCAAAAGAAATTATACAGAATGAATGGTATGTGTGATTTTATTTGGTATAATTCCAACAATAAACTTATTTATATCGTGATATAGAGTAGAATGTGAGATTTTTTCTAACTAGAAATTCTAAATAATTATCTTAATGGATAATTTGTTAAAAAAGCCAATCAAATGCCGGGCTAGCCTAATTGGTTAGGGCGTCTGACTTCTAATCAGGAGATTCTGGGTTCGAGTCCCAGGTTCGGTGATTTTTGTATTTTCAGCTACTATGAATGGAAAGTGTCAAATTTTTTAAGCACCTACTTAATTATAAAGTCCACACTTATGTAAGAGCAGCGTGTGTCGTTTTGTTTAATTTTTAGCAAATTGTTTTTGTTTATGTTCATTTCATGCATTGAGCTGATATAAAAAAATTATTGAACTAAAGAAAAAAAGGCCTAATTAGCTTATGCCTCATAGATTTCAACTAACTTTTCAGAATCATAATAATAAAATTTGTTCTCGATCACTTTGCTAAAAATTTTATTTCTAAATATGAAAGCGCGCTCATTTTCATATAGTGAAGTAGCGCTCAAAAAACGTTCCATTGTTTTTAGGTTAGTGAATTTTTTAGCTTGTTGTTTCTCTTCCTTTAACGCCTGCGTTGAAGGAAAATCACTCCTAAAGAAGCCTGGAGGTGAATCTGGGGTTTTAGGTTTATCTTTGCTGCAATACTTTTTAGATTCCAGCACATTTATCTTTGTATGTGTACATTTGAACTTTTTTGGCATTACTGCTTTTAACTTATCGTGTGATGTTTGCGATTCATCCCAAGCTGGGCTCATCATTTTCAAACCATATCCTGCTGCATCGTAAAATTTCTTACATTGTTCACATTCAGCATCTTTTTTGGTGTGCTCTGCTATAAAATCTTGGATTTCTTTGTGAATTTTTTGAGATAGCCCTTTTCTATCATGATCAAAATTTGGATTTGCCTTGAAGTCCTCAAGAACCCATTTTTTCCCCGATAGTGGATTATATGTCATATCAATGACTCTGCCTTTGTCAATTGATTCTAAAATCTGATCAACGTTCAATATTTTGAAAGCTTTAGGTTCCGTTTTCTCCTGTGAACGAGCGATGGTATTCAGCTCAAATAGAGGTTCTTTAATGATTCCTAGTTTTTCGGCAAGCTTTTTATTGGCGATTTCATTTGGTATGCTATTTTGCAGATTTGTTTCATCCTCGTATAAAAAATCAGTAGCAAAGTTTTCCTTGTTATCCAACTTTCTTTCATCATGACTACCTTTCTCATGCATCATTGCAATATTCTTGTGGGTTACTTTGGCTTGCTTTCTGCATCTAGAGGGCATAGTCTCATGACCACTTACGTCATTATAGTTCTCTGCTGGGATAGAATCTTCACCAATATCCATATGCTTAAGTTTCCTTTTGTTTTTAGCTTCAGGGCTTATCAGTAAACCAGCGGACTTGTTATGAAATTTTATAAAGTGTTTCCTATTGTGGCTCATTTCTTCTTCTGCTTTTTTCCGGTCAGATGTAGGAGTAGGTAAACCATAGTTGAATGCATTATTCGACAGCGATGTTTTCAAAAGCTTTTGATTTTCAGGAGAATGCAGCTGATGAAGAGAGGTATGATCGAAAATTTCATGACAATGTTCTTCCTCCTCCTTCTTGATTTTCTGAGATAATGGTAAATCGAATACTTCAGAGCTTTGAAGCTCGGTTTCCTGGGAAAAGACATCTAGCATGTTTTGGCTTTCAGAATTATAACCCTTCAAATCTGGTCTTTTTGGTTCCATTTCTACTGATTTTAGTGAGTTTGTATCAAATGATCCGTCAGAAGATTCTTTCTTAACAGCAGGATTGGGTTGAAGCATTTCTTTATAAATATCTGCCACGTTAGTATCGCTATACTGCGATGAATTGAATATTACTGGGACTGTATTGTCAACTTCTAGATCTAAACTGCCTTGAATTACACCGCTTTTCTGCAGATCATGTTGGATAAAAGGCACTGTGGGGGTCTTATCAGAAGCATAACTTCTAGTGAGCTGCTTAATGGGTACCGCTTCAAAATCATCATCAGGTTTTTTAGCTAAATTATCTGGCCTTTGGTTTGCAAGCAAGGTGTTATATTTCCGTTGAAGATCTTTATTAGCACATTTTAGCTGGTCGTTTTCTAAGCGCTGCTCGCTCAATTGAGCCTTGAGATCGACCATACTTTCTTGTAGCCGCCTCAATTTCAACTGAAGCTCGTCTAACACTGGCGACAATGCCAGCAATATTGAGGTCTTAATATCCATTCTTGCACGAGCGCTGCTGGTATTCCAATTCTGGCGATGACCATCAATGTCTAGCGTCGCAGCGTCTATTTATGATTTCTCATCGCGATCTTCGAATGTTTACCGACGTGGATATACCAGCAGGGAGGGGCCAACGGTACCCGGCCACCGTGAGGCGGCGACAGCGCGGGCTGCGGAAATCAATGATTTCAAAATAAAAATTTTAATTTTCTGGTGAGAAGAAAAGAGCTATTTCCAAGTTGGGCGCTCTGTTTTCTCTTGTGAGGCTCTTGTTCTATAGCCGTTGCTCTGAGTCACTAGTCATTACCCATAGTCACAGGCCACTATAGCTATATTTTAAATCTATTCAGCTAGCTGCCTTAATTGCTGGTATCCATATTACGAATTAAAATACATATAAACCAATACTTTTGATCTCTGTACTCTTTTATTTTTCTTGTTTTGTCTTTTTGCATTGGTACATACTTAGATCAGTGGAATTAAAAAAGTTCCAAAGCGCACAAAAACACCCTTTTGTTACCTAATCCATCATAAGTATTATCTCAAATGGAGGCACAGGTTCTACAGGCCGTTGAGATTGCCTTTAATCCATCTTCCTCTGTGGAATTAAAGCAACAGGTATGTTTTTGTTATCAAAGTATTATAGCGCCTAATTATTTTTTGTTATTGTTTGCCGCTTAAAATGAATACTAACCGCTTTATAGGCACTTAGCTTCATTGATGAAGTAAAGAACTCTGAAGATGGGTGGCAAGCATGCTTGCCACTCTTATACAACAACCAAGCTCCTGACCCAGTGAAGTTATTTGTTTTTCAAATCATTGATCAATCCATTCCGAACTTGCCAGTTGATAAGTTGGATACTTTGAAAGACACATTGTTGGAATTTTTCAAAAAATCAATTGTTGAAGAAGTTGACCACAAAAGATCTGGTTTTTTGAAGAATAAGCTCTCTGCTACTTTCAGTTACCTTTTCTATTATTCATATTTGAATATATGGCCAAGCTTCTTCAAAAGTTTCATTAAGCTCATCGAAAATAGTTCTGAAACCAATGATTTGAAGAGAATTATCATAATAGACTACTACTTGCGTATCTTACTTTCTATCCATACCGAAATTGGAGACCAGTTGTACTTGAAAGACTCTAAATCTGTTGAGACTTCCAATAATTTAAAGGATCTTGTTAGATTAAATGATATGGAAGGCATAGTGTTAAACTGGAAGTATATAATTACGTTTGTTGGTAATTCTCTTTCTAACAATGAAAATGAATCTTTAAAAATTGATATTTTGAAGAACCTTTTAAAAACCATTGGTTCCTGGGTTTCTTGGATTGACATTAATTTGGTAATCAATAATAACTTTTTGGATAACTTTTATCAGTTTTTCGAAATTAAATTGCTTAGAAACGATGTTATTACATTGTTCATCGAAATCATTTCAAAGAAAATGCCTTCTGAGAAAAAAATGGAGTTGTTGACATTGATGAAGATTAATGATATCATTAGCTCCTCTATTGATAATAGACTCAAATATAATGATGCCGATACTGAATCTAACGAAGATGAAGAAGTGCAGTTTTATGAACACTTATCCAAACTAATAAACGCCGTTGGAATTGAATATTTATTAATTATAGAGAAACCGGACTCTAGCATTGAATTAAAACAATTAGCATTCGCCCGTCTCAATGAACTTTTGCCATATGTTTTGAGAATACTACCTAACGACTATGATGACATTTCTCTTCAAGTCTTCCCATTTATCTCAAACTTTTTGACTATCTTGAAAAAAATTAGCAGACATAATGATACATCAATAATCAATTTGTCAGACTATGCAGAATTTTTGTCTAACTTGCTCGCAAAAGTGATTATAAAAATGAAATACGATGAAGATGACGATGGTTTGGCCGACGAAGATGAAGATGAAGATGCTCAAGAGTTCCAAGAAATTAGAAGTAAATTAAAAGTTTTTCAGGATGCTATTTCAGCCATTAATCCTGATTTATTTGTCTCTACTATTACCGATTTTATAAACAGTACATTGTTCAATGAATCTACTACTAAAGACTGGAGAAGCTTTGAATTAGGGCTTTTTGAATTGACAAATTTTTCAGAAATTTTGAGAAACAATTCTATGAAATTACCAAAAAGCGAAATCAATAAATCTCAGCCGTTTTTAGTTTTCCAAAAATTCTTACTTGATCTCATTACTGAGAAAAACTATTTGATGATTAAAGCTGATCATCCTTTAATTCAGCTAACTTTCCTTGACTTGATTATCAAGCACTACCACTTCTTCGTGGCAGGTAATAACAAAAACCTTAATGAAAACAACGTCTTGACAAACAATATTTTGGAAGTTATCAATTCTAAATACGGGTTATTCAATGAGCACTCAAAGGTTCAAAAGAGATGTTTTTATTTATTTTCAAGATTTATTAAACTCACAAAACCGGTTCTTGAACCATCTATTTTAAACAACCTTATTGGTGCTCTTTCTCAGTCATTGCTTGCCGTGAAGGCTCAAGTTTCACCAGAAAACAAAGCCGCATTGCAACAAGATTCAGGTTTTGATGAGGACGATAAAGAGTTGACTGAGGATAGTTATTTTGAAAGTCAGTTATATCTTTTTGAAACAGTTGGTTTATTGATTGCCTTATGTGCTAACAAAGGCAGCGGCTCCACTGGCGGTCTTGATGAAAGCATTGCTAACATGATTGATGTCATTTTGAGCCCACTCTTCAATGATTTGAAACAATGCATGGATCTCTTTCCTAGTGTGCAGTTTCCATTAGATAAACAGCAGGTTATTTTACAAGCCCACCACTGCCTTACAGCAATCGGCACTTTTGCTAGAGGTTTTGAATATAATAATCCAAATAGCAACGTTAATGTAGCAGCTGAACATGTTCAAAATAAGACGGTTGTCTCTAAATTTGAAAATGCATCTGAAGTGGTTCTCGTGATTCTCGAAAATTTTAAGCAATTTAAGACTATTAGAGATAGCGCCAGATTTGCATTTAGCAGATTTATTCCAATTTTGCAAAGCTCTACCAAAGGTTATTTGACCAGATTGATTTCAATTGTTTTGAGTAACGAAGATATTAGCAGTGCTGAATTGACCAACTTTGTTGGATTTATTAACCAGATAGTGTATTCTTTTAGCAAAGATGTTGGCATTTACCAATTACTCAACGAATTGCTCGAATCATTGCTTGACAGAATTTTTAAAGTAATGGACAAGTTGAAGTTAAAAATTGAGCAAAAAAGCAACAATGAAATCTTGAAGTCCGATCCTTTGTTAAATGGCTTGAAAAATCAAAAAATAAATGTTCAAAAGACTTACTTAACTTTCCTTGTTACTTTAGTCAATAACCATGTATTCAGTTTGTTGGTTAATGAAAGAAACCAGAAACTTTTTCCATTGGTTGTTGCTACAATTTTTGAGTACATTAATGATATTGAAGAAACTATGGTATGCAAATTGTCTTTTAACATCTTGGAAAACATTATCAGTTTGTTGAACACTGGCACTTTGGTTGATAAAGATGATGTGATCCACTCTATTCAACCGAATATTGTATTGAAGATTGATGGAATTGAAGAATATTTGTTAAAGACCTCGGTTAGCGCTTGCTTTGAGATTCCGTTTAAAAACGCAAACTTTAGCCCGAAGGATGCCCAATCAAGGTTGATTTTAAACGAGATTTCTTTTGTTTTGAAACTTTTGTACAATTCTTACAACGATGTTTTAATCAATTTTTTGCAAAACGTTTATTTTGTTGAAATTAATTTCCCAAGTGAAATCTCCAACGATTTCTTGTCAAGTTTAGTAAACTTCAGTGATAAGGATTTTAAACAATATTTTGCTCAATTTGTTACCAAGTTATCAAATAAATAATCCTTTGTGTGGTTTTCATAGTCTTCAAGACGAACGAGAAGTACTTCAAAAAAAATGTTATGCCCCTATGTCCACGTCAATGTCAAATTCCAAAGTTATGTAATTGTTATTTTTATTATTACTATTATTATTACTATTATTATAATTGTTATAATCATTTTCATTTGTGTTTTTTTTTTCTCGCTTTTTACTACATTTTACTATTTCTTATCTCACAATTTTTTTTTAATTTTCATTTTTTAATGCTGGTCTAATTATGAGAAAACTTGTTTCTCAATTTCTAGTTTATAGAATTTTGCACCTTCCATTCATCCATTCATATAAAAAAAAGATTTTTTTCACCTGCAACCCCTCCACCTTAATTTTTTTGATTTTCAATTTCTCTTTATTAACCTTAAAATTTTCGCTTACAAAGTTTGCTATCACTTGCGGCGTTGAGAAAGCGATCAATAATTAGCATAGCAGAAGATTCTTTTTTATATCAAAAAACGAAACGAAATAATATAATCTTCAAAAACATTAAAAATAGAACAGAAAAAAGTTGTTCGTCGGTTCTAGCAGTTGTCTTGAACTTGAGAAAAATAATTTTTATTGCAATTGCATAATAATTTTTGCTATCACTGTACTTTCAAAGGTGAAAAAAACGAAGATAACAGAAGCTTGGTTTATAGACAGTTGGTTCTAGCATTTAATACTCGATGGCATTGCTTGGCATCAAAAATGAGTCAATGAATATACATAAGGCTATTTATAAGAGTGTAGCGTTTTTTTCTGATTAATTTTAAAGAATTTATATTCTAGGTAATAAATACTATCATTGTAACTAATGTTACAAAGTCATCTATGATCGGCGCAAAAATGATTGATAAGCATCTGGATTAATTGAGACCCTACCAATGGCCTTCATCTTCTTTTTCCCTTCCTTTTGCTTCACTAACAATTTTTTTCGTCTAGAAATATCACTAGCGTGCAATTTCTGCAAGACGTCTTTTCTCTTAGCTTTGATAGTTTCTCTGGCAATGATCTTATTATTGGCTCTAGCTTGAATCACCACCTCAAATAAATGGTTCTTAACGAATGGTTTAAATTTCTTGACCCATTCTCTACCATTTTGCTCCACTTGACTACGATGCATCACTTGAGCAAGTGCATCAATTCCATTCCCATTTACCAAAAGCTCTAACTTAACAATATCTGACGATTGATAGCCGCTATCTTCATAGTCCAATGAGGCAAAACCACGAGTGGCTGATTTTAACTTACCAAAGAAATCGTCAACAAGATGGGCTAATGGAAGTTCATACTTCACGAGCACTTGGCCTGATGCGTTCAAATACTGTATTTCCTTTTGTTGTCCGCGGTTATTCTCGCAAAGCTTGATGACGGTGCCAAGGTATTCTTCTGGAAATGTACTAATGATTTCAACAAATGGTTCTTGAAGGTCTGTATATTTACTATGTTTTCCCTTTCCAATAGTTGACAAATCAGGAAAATCATCAGGATTGGTGACAATATGTTCATTGCCATCACGATCGATTAATTTATATGGTACTGTTGGAGTAGTGATGATCAATGAGGCACCGTATTCTTTTTCAAGTCGTTCCTTAAACACCGAAGCATGCAATGAGCCCAAAAAACCCAATCTCCAACCTTGGCCCAAAGCATTGGAGGTCTCTTTTTGCAAAGTGACACTTCTATCGTTGAGGACCAAGTAATTAAGCCTTTCATCCAATACTTTGAATTCGACCCCATCCGCAGGAAACGCACCGACAAACACCATAGGCTTTGGCTCTTCAAACCCGGGGAATGGTTCCACTTCTTTACCAATCTCCATGAAAGTATCACCAATAAGGGCTTCAGAAGAAACTTTCATTCCTGGAACAACATAAGCTACTTGACCAGCACTAAGTTTATTTAACGGTAATCTGTCCGGATACATTATACCACATTCTTTGACCTCATATTTCTTTTTGGTATGAGCAGATATGATCTTCATGCCTTTAGTGACCGTGCCGTCAACAATTCTCACTAGTAATATTACCCCAACAAACGAGTCATACCACGAGTCGATAATAAAAAATTTCAAAGGATCATCTACTTTCCCCGTTGGTGCTGGAATTTTTTCGATAATTGATGGTAAAATCTGTTCAACATTTTGGCCAGTTTTGGCACTGACACTGATGACATCTTCTACCGGTAACTCAAAGAAATCTCTGACTTGTTCAGTAGCTCTGGGCACATCAGCATGTGGCAAATCAATCTTATTGATAATTGGCAATAACTTCAAATCCATTGCATAGGCCAAATAGAAATTTGCTACAGTTTGTGCTTGCACACCCTGAGAAGCATCGACAAGCAACAACGCTCCACCAACAGCAGCAAAACTGCGGCTGACTTCAGCACGAAAGTCAACATGGCCAGGGCAGTCAACGAGATGCAACAAGTAATCTTGGTTAGTCTTTTCGGAATGATAAAACATAGTACATGTTTGTGCTTTGATGGTAATACCACGTTCTCGCTCCACGTCTAGTCGGTCCAAGACTTGTTTATTCATGCCTGGTTTTATAACATGTGTGAGTTCAAGTAAACGGTCACTAAGGGTGGACTTACCGTGGTCAATGTGCGCCACAATAGAAAAATTACGATAGTTCTCTATTGGAATATTGGAAATACGTTCAGCTACTGTTTGACTTGCAGCACTGGATTCTGGTTCTAAAATATGGGAAGGTGTTGCTTTATAGGTTGCTGAGGATGCTGAAAAATGCCGTATTATTGAGTTGTTTGATTTGAGTATATGGTGGTGGTACCGGTGAGTATTCTGCTGCCAAAGCGTGGATAGTAGAGAGGAAGACAGCCGTAGCGTAGCGGCGCAATATCTTTGCATTGTATGTTTACTTTTGGAGTGTATCTAGTGTGATGAAGCTGTTCAATGATCAACCAGATGACTTCAAATTGATGTTAAGAATTGTTTTGGCCATTTTTTTTGTTTTCTGCAAGAAAAATCTGCTGCGGTGTATGACAGCGCATGCTAATGTACATACCAGATATATGGATTAACTATATAACACTAACCGACTGTTGTTTCTATACACAGACTACAGATGGATGATGAGCTTCAACTAATACAGTCGTCAAAGCATCACTAGTTCCCACATCCATGGCATCTTCCAACAAGAACTCAAAAGAGCTTATTCGCAACTCTCTTGCTGATATGGGCAAAGTCATTGAGAACGAAACCGAGGTCTTCCTCAATGACGTCCTTTTGATTCAACAAATGAACACCAGCGAAGCATTGAAGCTGGTACGTTTACAGGACAAATTGGAGCAGTTAATCAAGGACTCTCGAGAGATAAAGCAAGCAAGTAAGTGCCTTTGACTTCTTCATATTATTTTTTATTTTATTATTTTTAACTAATCAAGTCTAATTTGATAGACAATGAATTGCGCACGTTCGATAGCAAGCTTACTGAGCTAGAAAACCAAACCGACAATCTCGAAGCCATTGCCAAAGAACTAGATCAATGGACTAAAGAGCTTGAGGCAAAGTCCAAGAGAGGGAAAAAATAAGAGTGCGGTACTGCTGTCAGGCTATAATAGAAATTAGCATCATATTTTATTTGTATTGGTATGTCTAAAACAGTGAAAAATAAAGAGGTTATCAAGAGTTACTATGGTTACACAAATTGTGTTCGATAAGACAACATACAGCAGCAAAATAGTCCATGACTCATGAATTCAAGAACTAGTTTCACTTTTTCTCTTTGTTGATGATGATACCTTTGATAGAGATAGACATAATAAATGAGCTAGTTTGAAACTAGATTAGCGCCACTAAGATTGATACATGTTTTAACTTGTTATAAAGGACGACGGACTAAACGATTTGCATAAAAGCCTAATACAACGCAAAGGGCATTTCGCTTATATGCATTTTCTATTTAAATCGTCCATAACTTTAACAAAGCCAATAGTCACTATACATTTCAACAAAAATTTGGCAATAAACAATACAAGTGCTGATCAGTGACAGGGACCTTGGCGAAAAGAGACAACTTTGCATGTTTAATTAGAATTTATTTTCAATTCACAAAACTGATTTTGACTTTATTTTGCCAGTGACTACATAATGTAGCCTACAATGAATATACCGAATATATGCATTATACAGATATTTTATGGCAATGACAAAACTCTCAACATTGTCTCAGCTTGAGGTGCTACTTACCTATACAGAATGTAGAAAAAATAACTCCAAGAATTTCTTCAACTCCCACCGCATCACCAGTAATCTTACCAATTCCTTCAATTGCTGACTTTAAAGCTTCTGAAGCAAGCACCACATCATCTAATTCCATAGCCTGATGAAACTGTTCAAATCCATACAAGATATCATTAGTGATAATATCCTGGGATCGTTCGGAAAGACTGATTGGGTCCGAGTTTAATGATTCTGTAATTTTTTGAAAACTGATGGTCATTGTTGACATTAGGTCGGTTATACCGGTTTTTGTGGTGCATGAAATTGTTTTGATTAAATCAATAGGCATATTAAATTTTGCTGCAAACTCTTTTACTCGCTGTTGTTGTTGTTGCTGCTTGATTTTGGTTGCATTATTAACCAGAAGAAGATCAGTTTTGTTCAAAATCAACATAATTTCCTTGGCGTTATCCTGTTGTAAGCTTTTAACGTATTCAATAAATTCACTATCAATGGTGTTCAAAGGTTCAGTAATCGGTAGTACTACTAGTACTATATCACTTTCGGATGCTATCCCCTTGGCCCTTTTTATTCCTTCGAGCTCAATAATGTCACTCGTGTGCTTTTTATCATTGCTGCTACTTCTTCCAGTATCAGCCAGCCTGATTCCGGCAGTGTCACCAACTACTACTTTATACCCATTAATATCCATCGGCAAACTGAGCACGTCTCTAGTAGTGCCAGCGATCTCACTAACTATTGCCGCATCCTTATTGGCAATCAAGTTCAAGAGTGATGATTTTCCTGCATTCGGAGGTCCCACCAAAGTCATCTTAATCCCCGTTAGCAAAATTTTGGTCTTTTGCGCCTTGTTCAAATACTCAGTAACTTGCTTTTCCAACTTTTGAATTTCGCCATTGACCTGATTCAAAATCTTACGGGCCGCGTCATCTCCACCAACTTGATCATCATGATTATCATCACCGAAATCAATCAACGCCGCAAGCATTGCTGATTGCTTGACCAAGTTTGTACGAACATCGGTGAAGAATACTCGATTGTAGCCTTCCATTGAATTTATTGCTGCACTTCGTTGAGTTTCTGTTTCAGCGTCAATCATGTCGCGAATTGCCTCGGCAGCGGTTAAATCAAATCTTCCATTTTGGAAAGCACGTTTAGTAAATTCGCCGTTTTCAGCATACCTGATAATTGCTATTTCTTTATCGTCGTTGTTGTCATGGGTGACTCCATTTTGCTGTGCTTTTGTTTCTGTTGCTGTGACTTTTATTGTATTATTTGTCGAGTTGGTAGAATTAATGTTATTGAGGGATTGAATGGCGCGAAGCACCGATTTCACTGTAGCCACTCCACCATGAAGATGCAACTCAAGACAGTCTTCTCCAGTGAAAGACCGAGGACCTTCAAATAGTATAACTAGTGCATTATCAAGAAGAACTTTATCCTTTACGCGATGCTGCTGTCGCTGCTGTCGCTGCTGATGCCCTTTTTCGTTAGAATTTATACCTAATGGAAAATATAGCTTCCTTACCACTGCTACACGCAGCTGAGGCAACTTTCTACCGTGCGTAAGTTGATTTAAGATGTATTTGCACATTGATCCAGAAATTCGAATGATGGCCACTGCTGCTTTTCCCGGAGCGGTAGAGAGTGCATAAATTGTAGGAAGATGTACGTTGGTTTTGGCTGTGGCGGAAGTGCCATACTGAGTCTTATTAATTATAATATTATTACTTTTGCCGTTACTGTCATCATCTTTGTTACACTTGAGTTTATTTTGAGCTATTGTGATGGGTTTATATCTACTAAAAGTTGTGGAGACGGAAGCTGATCTGGTTGGCTGAAATCTTATAGATCTGCTGATGCTAAAGAATCGGACGGCAGCGATGGTGAAGGTCGGGAAGGCGTGTCTTGTGGAACAATACCGCACTTTAACGGATCCTAAAACAGAGTTCATTGTGAATATCTCCCTGAAAAGTATAATTTTCTTCGGGTTGCAAGAGGGCAGTTTAAGGTAGCTTGATCATGAAGTGGCTGGCTTTATAATAACGTTTCCCTTGTCGCTAATATTTGTGATGTTTTCTCAGTTTTTATTTATTTTTTTATTTTTTTTTATTTCTATTTTTTTCCCGATGAGATTGCAGCACAGTCACCAGGAAACTGTCAATATTGCACCAAGTTCGATATCTTGCTAACATTTTCTACATATCAAATTTAAGCTGAATTCGAAGCTCGAACTCAGGCCATATAAGGCATCTACTATAGATAGAAATAATAAAAACCGGCTTATATTACATTACCAGCAAATAATATTATACACTGAGGTGGGAGGGATAACTAGAAATTGATAAAAAAAAAAAAAAAAAAAATGAAAAAGAGAAACAATAAACACCAAGAATGCCAAATAATAACTACAGTAAAAAAAAATAAGAACAATAACAAATAACGACAACAAAAAGAAGTTCTATAGTATAAAACAGCCACCATGAGAAAGTTTCTGGGTAGCCGGAGAAGTGAATTTGGCCAGCTGATTCATTATTAGGACGGCCTCTATAGTTTCGACTAAGGCAATGTGATTTTAACATTAGCAGTCTAATAGATATATGCAAGAATGCATTATATCTTGCCGACCACTTTACCAATTCCTTGCACATTACCGATTTTCTCCAATCCACCCTCCAAAAGACTTTGTATTTGGCTAGAACAGTTTTTCAAATTTTCTCTCATTGAAACTGATACGTCCAGAGCAGTCAAATTGATATACAATTGATCCACTTCATCGTCTTCCACTTTATAATGGTTGGTCATCCCATTACCGAAATTGAAATTATCCTTCTGATTATCTTTTGAAGTGACATCTACTTGTTGAGGCAACGACAACTTGATATCTAGGAATGACGAAATGTCAACGAATTCAGCAATGGTATCGTTGACTATTTGATCAAGCTTTTCCTTGCGTCTAGCAGCGGCTAATTCTTCATCTTCGTAATCTTGAGCATTGGCATGGTGCCCATCATGATCGAGTAGTTGAGCGCGTTCATCATATTCGTTGTAGTAGTAATCATCGCGGTCATCATGCCTGACACAGATAGACAAACAGAGCCCCATATTGGCGAATGATGGTAGCTATTAGTTTGTAGAATGTTGCTGATTGTTGTTAGATATGAAAGATCCTTAGTTAGCTCTTGTGCATTTGCATTTCGCCAATAAATTAAATGCCGAAAGAAGTGAAAACAACGGCAGAATAAAGACATCACGTGCAAATGCTTTTTGCGTAAGATGCAGACAGACTACTCTCTCAACACATTCACCAGTATAGCGCAACATGAAAAATCTCTGAAAATAACAATGTCATTTGGCTTATTGAGTGATTGCTGGAATGAGATCAAAGAATGCGAGGGCTAGAAAACGCTATTTTTGTTGCTGTGGACTATTGAGCCCTCCCTGAATATCAAATTAACTTTTACACAACATAAATACTCCACTAACTAATGACCCTGCTGCCCTCTACACTGCTGTTTGCTGTTTACATCAAACAGGCAAAACCAGACCCAATTAAGAAGACAATTATGCTGGTTTTAAGTGTTTTTCGGCACAAATGATTGAATGCATATAGTTACACTACAGCACAACATAAGATTTCTCAATTTTTCTACCTGTTTAGGAAAAACCGACCGTACTTTGTTTCCAATACCATAAGGGAAAGAACACGCGGACAAAATAGTGACTGGAACAACTTTGCAGAGGAACAATTTGAACTCCACAATTTTGCAGCTTTGATGTATTAACTGTTATAGCCTTCAAAAGTGCCACTCAAAATGGACATAAGACAGCAACAAATTTAAAGCACATCTCGTGATGAGGTTTTTCCGACTCAAAGTTATTCCACAATTGCAATGATTGATGAAAAAGTCGTAAGGTTAAGCTTTGAGGAATAAACTCGAGGGCAGCGCCTACAAAATAACCCGGTGTCTTGTGGGTATGTAAAGATACGTATGTCCATAAATCGTAAATTCTCTTATGTTAATTAATGCGGTACCAGAGCTTGCGGAGTTTCGCTTTGCATAAATCCAATATATATTTTAGTGCCCGAGATACTTGCCTATTCTGTCATAAAGATCACGCCCGGTAGAAAAGAATTAGTGTGGCAGACTGCAGATAGCAGGCCGCATAAATAAATTTAAAAATTGTGAAAGTCTCTGGAAAAGGAGCATTCTGTGGATAGAAAACTCGAATATGCTAGACATCTGCTCCAGCCATCGTCGAGTGACTTTAATCATAGATGGCAAGAGTTAGTTGTCCTTTTGCAATTAAGTTTAACGCAGTTCAGAGACCCTTGGCTTTTTGGCCTTAGCTTCTTCACTTACCAACCCCACTCCTAGATGCGCTTAGCGTGTCTTATATCTGTCCAAATGAGAGATATTATGGAATGGGGAACATATCAATTGCCGTAAGGATAGACATAATGGCTCCATATGTAATCGCAGGCGGCAGCTTTATGCGCCGTTTCCACTGTACGAAGGGTTACAGGTGCTTCTCCTAAGCAAGTAAACATAAAAGCAGACAAAGCAGTTAAAGGACAAAATGGTGAGTGAGTAGAGGTATACCAGCTTGTTATTCCTAGGAAATACATATATGAGATAGCTTTGTGTCAGCTGACGACGGGTCTCGGAAAAACCCTCGGGGCATCGCTACTGATTATGGCGTCACTGCGCAGCTTTGTGCATGCATCCGTCGCCTGTCTTTCACTGCTCCTTACTTTAAAGGCCATCAGTGGATGCGCCAGAGAAAGTATGTTTTGAAGACATCTTTATCACCGAAAATACTGACATATACTTGCCTAACTTCAAAGCTTATGTTTGTTAGATGCAAAATGTATATAATCGAAAAACTGGACAAAAGAGAGAAAGGAGATATCTTAGGCTTATCCTCTATACGGAATACTTCGCTCTTGTGACTTGCTGGATTATCATGCTGTTGTACACCTATATATGCACGAATCTGTGGGGAGCGCAGTAGGGCGCATGTGTGAGCTCATCTCGATCGGCGACTTTGCTCATAGTCAACTAATAGACAGCGGGGTTGGTAGTGGATATAAAAACCTGGTGCTTTTCCTTTCTCTCTTGTTTAAAAACATAGAAGCTGTTCCTTCTACTCCAGTTCTTTTTCCAAAAATCCTAGGCAAGACTCTCTTGACTCAATTCAATTTACGACTAACTCTCCACCATTGTATACTAACAGGCTTAGCTGTCACACATTGGCTATACACACCATAAATACCTTTGCTTGCTATATATTCACTTGCTATTCTAAGTTGAAAATTTCAACAATTGGAGACAAACACACCCCCTATATATAAACTTATACACACACACACACACACACACAATGTCTCAATCACCATCTGATGATCCTGTTGACCCAGACACCAGAAGAGTCATCAACCGTACCCTTGAGCAGTTTCAAATTTCTCCAGAAAAACTTCAACAAGGGGTCCGGTATTTTCTCCAGCAAATGAAGGATGGGTTGAAGAATGATTCCAGTTCTCATTTCTACATGCCAATGATCCCTAGTTTCATCACTCATATTCCTAATGGTACTGAGACTGGATTATCACTTGCCGGCGACTTGGGTGGTACCAATTTCAGAATCTGTTCTGTAGAATTGAATGGTGACCATTCTTTTAACTTGGAACAATACAAGACCAAAGTTGACAAGACTTTGATGATTGGTACTTCTCAAGAATTGTTTGCTTTTCTTTCTAAACAAATTCGATACTTTTTAGCCCAAAATCATGCTGATTATTTGCAATCCGACAAGGCAGAAAAAATTAAGATGAGTTTCACTTTTAGTTTCCCATTGAATCAAACCGCTTTAAACAAAGGTACTTTGATTAGATGGACTAAAGGTTACAATATTCCAGATGCTGTGGGCAAAGATATTGTTGAACTTTTCCAAGCAGAAATTGACGCTTTGCTGTTGCCAGTGAGAATTGTTGCAGTGACTAATGACACTGTTGGCACTTTGCTTGCTAATGCCTACTCTACTTTAACCACACACAAAACTGTATTGGGATGTATTTTTGGTACGGGCACCAACGGTGCTTATGCAGAAAAATTGGAAAACATTACTAAACTTGATCCAAAAGTTGTCGAGTTTTTTAAGTCAAAAAATATTGATGACATGATTATCAACACTGAATGGGGGTCTTTTGACAATGAACTTAAGTACTTGCCAACTACAATCTATGATGAAATTGTTGACTCCGAAACTGCAAACCCTGGTGTCCATGTATTTGAAAAAAGAATCTCAGGAATGTTTCTTGGTGAATTGGTACGTCTTGTGATTTTGGACCTTCATAAACGTAAACTTATTTTGCAAAATTATGAACAAATCGAGGCCACCGTTATCAAATCAGCTGCTTCATCCACAAGTTTGGTCAATTTGCCAAACTTGCCCCGCAGACCAAACACTACACGTTTATCACATCGTATTCTTGGTGAATGGAATTTGAACACCGAAACCCTCAGCAAGATTCAAATCGATGACACCAAAGGTTTGAAAGTCACTGACTTGGTGTTACAAGAAGCATTGCATATCAATACCACTTTATCTGACAGAACTATTATTAAAGAAGTAGCCGAAGCCGTCACCACCAGAGCAGCATTATTAAGTTCTATAGCTATTGCTGCTGTGGTGCTCAAGACTGGAAGATTAGGTATCACTTTGGATGATGAAGGAAATTTACAAAAGACTCACTTGCATGATGAACAAGTGGAAGTGGGTGCTGACGGGGCTGTCATTGAATTCTACCCAGGTTTCAGAGATCATATATATAGGGGATTGGCGTTATCTCAATTAGGAGAGGAATTTGCCAAGAGAGTGGATATCACTATTGCTAAGGATGGTAGTGGGGTCGGTGCTGCATTATGTACCAATTCTCATGTTGAATGAACATTTTTATGATCTGTTTATTTATATTTGTTCACTTGTTTTATTATTTTAATGATTAAAAAGATCTTTGTCTGATTTTTAAGTTGTTTTTGTCTTTTTTTATTCCTCCTCTCAGTAAATTCAAGACCGTGTTTTTTACAATGCAATAAAATAGGAAAATTTCTCAGATGTTACTACAAAATTTCACTGCACATCTTTAAAATTCCGCAAATCTATCAGAATACATGCCTAATGGCTAATAAATAATAAACAAATTTAATTACTGTGGGTTGAAGCGTAGAAGAGAACCTATATTGACACAGTGGCCATGACTAAAATGATTAGCACTACCTAAGATAAATCATACGAGTAACATATTTAAACTCCCGTAAGGCATGATCTTTGTCACAATGCAGATGAGTACGAGAAATTCAGCATAGTGACAACTCATTAAAAACCTTTCAACAAATTAACAAGAAAGAGTAAATGGGCTTCCTAAATATATGCAATAGGTTACTGCCTGATAAGCCTATTGTTAGTTTATTGTTATTGATTCTCACAATGATGTCTCTCTGGCTATTGGTGGGTATATATGAGCTTATATCAAAGGTGTAGTTTGAACCTTCTACAGGCATGATAATGTAAACTTATTGTCCTTTTTTGTTTTTTCTTGTTTGTTATATTTCGTGTTTCTTTCATTTTTATTTTAATTATGAACTAAATTAACGTCATTTATTTGTTACTTTTGAATTTCATTACATATTTATGTACCTTTTCTCTTTATTTCTTTCTTTCCTTCCTTAATGTCCCTCTAATAATGATAAAGCCTGTCTTAGTTCCTCAATAGCAGTTGTTTTATCTTCATAATTCAACGCAGAAATTGCATATTTGGCATGCTTTTGCGCTTTGGATATCACTTCGCTTTCTTCTAATATATCATGGATAGACTCTTTGCTTAATGGCTCATGTTTCTGTACTTGTACTGGCAGTGTTGTCTTTGCTGGAGCAGGGGTATCTGGAACAATTCGACTGTTGCTAACCGATGGCTGCGGTACATCAGGCTTCGTTGCTGGTGGAAGCGTTGTGGAAGGAGGTGAGACAGACGTAGATGCAGGAAGCTGGAACAGATCAGAGCTAACGTTTGGAAAAATAGGGGTAGGTGATGAGTTTGTGGGTTGCTCAACTAGAGCTTCATCATCCTTCAATGAGCGAGAGATATTATCTTCATCTTTTCTAATATCAACGTTGTTCCCTACTTTTTGTTCAGATTCCGTGGTATCTTCAACACCTTCTGCAGCTAATTGGTTTTCCAATTTTTTGATAGAGTTTTCCACATCATCATCACCGCTTCCAGACTTTGGCCTTGGTGGCTCATATTCATTTGGGTCCTCGCCATTTTTCAAACTCTTCAAGATTCTAGCAGCATGAAATTTGGCATACTTGATTCTCTGGTTAATATCAATCACCACTTCACTGTCATCGTCTTTCCATAATTTAATCAATTGCAAAAAGCTAATTGAGGCGATGAATCCCAAGGCTGTTGCTTTTGTCACTGATTGTGTCTCTACTTGGTTATTCAAATTGTTGAACACGTCAAAGGCAAAGTTCTGTACATATGCGAGTCCTTTCTCTTCATTATTAATCAATTCAAGCAATTCTGCGGATGCGCTGCTTTTTAGCAGCTCAATATTATCTAGTAATTCACTAATGTAGCCGGTCACAAGCGCATTATTTTGGTGAAGCTTCTTGTCTAGAATTAACTGGGCAGCATACAATTGACAGAAGTAGGAGATGGGCAAATTGACAGTGGCAAGCTCGTTGGCGCGGGCAATGAACGGTTTGATCTCTTTGGAAATGGAGGCTGGAGGGTCGGATAAGTGGTTGTTATTGCTGCTGCTGCTCATTGTGGGAATGATGAGTCACTGTGGCTGTTTGCGTTCCTTAATTGTGTTTCCTAAAGTGGTCTGTAGTAGCATCTTCCTCTTCCTCGCCATCACCATCATCATCGCCATCACCACCACTGGTTGTGAGCACGCGCACGAACACTGGTAAAAGAGAAAAAAATATTCAAAATCAGTCAACCATCATAGTGAGAATGGACAGACTACCAATTAAGCACCTTCTTCCACAGTCCACAGTCCACAGCTCACAGTTACATATTATATCCATATATAAACCATTACAACTTCCTGGACTCTTATATTGTATGGTTTTCAAGCGTACTTTCACTCTCCTACCCACTACTCTCTTTCGACGCTTTGCATCATCCATCACTGCCAGCACCATCATGACTGAACAAATTTCTACCACAACCAAAAAGGTTGTCCAGCCTAAATGGCACGTCCCACTGGGTGACCAGGGCAAACCTCTTGCCCAGCTCAAATTATACAACTCTTTAACCAAGTCCAAGACCACCTTTGTTCCAAACAAGCCATCCGAGGTCTCATGGTACTCTTGCGGGCCTACTGTTTATGACTCCAGTCACATGGGACACGCTAGAAACTATGTTACCATTGACATCAACAGAAGAATTTTGCAAGACTATTTTGGCTACAATGTGGTGTTTGTGCAAAACGTTACTGATATTGATGATAAGATTATTATTAGAGCAAGACAAAACTTCTTATTTGACCAATTTGTGGAGAAATTTGTTGATGTCAATGACGAGTTGATCACTTATACTGAAAAGGCGTTAGCTCAATATGCAAATAACAATTTGAGTTTGCCTTCGGTAGATGAGTTAGCTGCTTGGTTGCAAACAGTTAATCTTACCGAGTTGGCAGCCCAGAATCCAAAATACCCAATGTACTACAGAGCTGCTCAAAAAGCCCTCAAGAGCATTGAAGCAGCTAAAAACAGAAAAAATACCATTTCTTTGCAGCAATACTTGGAAGATGTTAAAGACATTATTGTGCCTTCTTTGGACAGCGAACTTGGATCTTCAGTCACTGATCCTGAAATTTTCAGAAAATTGCCAAGCTACTGGGAAAATAAGTTTGAACTTGACATGAAAGCATTGAATGTCTTGCCACCATCAGTCAAGACTAGAGTCTCCGAGTATGTGCCAGAAATTATCACTTTTGTAGAGAAAATTGTTGATAATGGTTATGCTTATTCTACTGATGACGGTTCTGTTTATTTCAACACCGCTAGGTTCGACGCTAGCGAAAACCATAGTTACGCCAAGTTACAACCTTGGAACAAAGGTTCATTATCTTTGATTGCTGAAGGTGAAGGTTCTTTGACTACGTCCAGTTCTGGCAAATTATCACCAAACGATTTTGCTCTTTGGAAAGCATCCAAACCGGGTGAACCATCATGGGAATCTCCTTGGGGTAAAGGTAGACCTGGCTGGCACATTGAATGTTCAGTGATGGCTTCTAATATTCTTGGTTCTCAAATTGATATTCATTCCGGTGGTATTGATTTGGCATTTCCTCATCATGACAATGAGCTTGCTCAATCTGAAGCTCATTTCGATTGTAAACAATGGATCAACTACTTTTTGCATACTGGCCATTTACATATCGAAGGACAAAAAATGAGTAAAAGTTTGAAAAATTTCATTACTATTCAAGAAGCTCTCAAGAAATTTACTGCTAAGCAATTGAGATTGAGTTTTGCTTTGATCCCATGGAACAACCAGTTAGATTTCAAAGAGAGTTTGCTTAGTGAAGTTAAGTCTCTTGAATCTTCATTGAACAAGTTTTTCACCAATGTTAGAGCCTTAAACCATGATATACTGAGCAGAGTCAATGATGGGGAAATTGTTAGTGAGAAATTCAATGCTAAAGAATTGACCTTATTGGCAGAGTTGAATACTGCGAAGAGTCAAATTCACGATGCTTTTTGCGATAACTTATCTACTCCACAAGTCATCAAGACCATTAGTGAGTTGATCAATACCACTAACACATATTTGGCAACCAGTGACATTAGAATCAGACCAGTGATTGAGATCACCAAGTACATTACTAAGATTTTGTCCGTATTGGGTTTTGAAGCCAGAAACGATAACTTAGGTTGGGCTGACAATAGCAACAATGTTAGTGGATCTGATGGCGAAACTTCCAGTGGTAGTGAACAAACCAAATTGCAATTTGCTCAAACCATTTCTAGCATCCGTGACGAGATCCGCAAGTTGGGCATTGACTCCAAAAATTCTGCCTTACTCAATCTTTCTGATAAGATCCGTGACCATGATTTATTGAATTTAGGAATTTCTATTGATGATCGTAACGAGGGCAAAGGATTAGTGAAAATTCTCACTAAGGCAGAACAAGATCAATTAGTGCAACAGCGCGATGACAAAATTTTGAAGATTAAAGAGAAAGAAGAAAAAAAGCTACAACAGCAAAAATTAAAAGAACAACAAGAAAAGGAAAAGTTGGAAAAAGCAAAAGTTAAGCCAGAAAATTTGTTCAAGGATAAGTCCAAGTATTCCGAATGGGATGAAGAAGGTATTCCTACTAAAGATGCAAAGGGTGAGGAAGTTACCAAGAGTGCTAAAAAGAAATTGGCTAAACAATGGGCTGCTCAAAAGAAGTTGCACGAACAGTACTTTGGTGCATCAAGTTAGCAGTTATAGAGTTGTCTTTTTTTTTTTTTTTTTATTATTTTTTTTTTTTTTTTTGTTTTTAAGAAAAACCTTTTATATTTTAACTTCCATACTTTGCCATTTCTTATTTTGCCATTCATAATTTATTTTCTACACTGTTTTTCTGCTCCCCTCCATTCTTATTTGTAAATACACACAATCATTTGCAATTATTTCAAGCTAAGCTACTATGTTTCCTATGCTTTTCCTGACACAGAATCAAGGAGAGATTTTTCAAATATCAAGATACTTGCTTGCTTCACTTTATGTCTATTCTATGCATTAGTACAGATCTACTTCAAGCTTATTTTCAGAAGATTGAAATGTATAGGCGCGTATACAAGTATGCGCTAAGCTCCTACTAAAGGATGGCTAACCGACCTCGTTTTGTATTTACCAACCAAATTTATACACCAGTATCCTTTTATTAATTGTGCGTACTTGCATACTTATATTTATATGTATGTAGATCTATTTTTCTCCTTCATTCGTTTGCTTAGTGCTGTAAGCCTATGTAAGTTTGTATTTTTTTAAGCTTTAAAAAAATTGAGGTGTGATTATATGTTTATATTTTCATGAAGTGCACCTATGCTTAACCCGCCGATGAAAACTTAATCAATAGATAGCCTTTAAAGCCTTTGGCACGACTTTGAAAAACTAAATTACTAGTGTGACATTATTTTGTTTTTCTCAATTTATTTTACTACAATATAACTACAATGTAGTAAATCATTTTCAGGTACGTATCTAAATTACTTTGACAGTACTTCAATATTAAATATATATAGGCATTTTCCCATAGCTTTAAAAAGCACGTAGAGCTCTCGATATACCTATCATATTTATTGGCAAGTTAGTCAGTGCAATAATCATGTATGCTTTATTCACAATTAGGCTTTTCTCTTTCAGCATGCTTACAATAACACCAAAGACTCTGCCAATCATTACTTTTTATCCGTTAAAATATCATATATTTTTCAGTAGCTGTTGAAATTTTTAGAGGGTTTTATATTTTTAGTATTATTATAATCATAAAATTGCAAAAAACAAAGTTGAATATTAAACTTAACCCAAAGAGGAAGCACCAGTAATAATGTCGACCAATTCATTGGTAATGACGGCTTGTCTAGTTCTGTTGTAAAGAATGGAGTATCTGTTAATCATGTCACCAGCGTTCTTAGAAGCATTGTCCATAGCGTTTCTTCTAGCGGAAATTTCAGCAGCGTGACCATCAGCCATGGCGGTCAAGATGGAGTTAGCCAAAGAAAATTCAGACAAAGAAGTGGTAATACCGGCATCTTCATCAACTTCATAAGCATTTAAACCCTTAGATTGCTTAATGACTTCCTCATTATACAATGGTTTAGCAGTTGGAGCAAAAGAAACAGAGGAAACGAATTTGTTGTACAAGACTTTGATAGAGTCATAGTTTTTCTCCTTGTTTAATTTCAAAATTTCGTCAGCAATCAAGGAAGCTTCAAGGAAAGTTGGAGCAGTTTTACCAACACCGTTGAAAGCCAAAACCAAAGATTCAGCATTAGTTCTTTGCAATTGAGCCTTGATCTTGTCACCAATGGTAACAACATCAGTATTTGGTTTTTCAGCCAAAGCCTTTTTGGTAGCTTTGGCCATTTGAGAGTGGATAGAGCCACACAAACCTTTGTCAGAAGAGATGGCAACAATCAAAGATTTTGGTTCAGCTGGCAATTCAACCTTGGCAGATTCAGCATGGTCGTAAATTTCAGTGTCAGCATCATTGTAAACTCTTGACAAAGCCATGGCTCTTTCAGCTCTACCTAAACGAGTAGAAGCAACAATCTTCATGGTCTTGGTGATCTTTTCAATGTTTTTAATGGACTTCAAACGAGTCTCAATTTCACGCAAAGTGGCATAATTTCTATAATGATAGAGTTGTTAGTATAGGCTTTGTGTTTGCAGTAATTAAGTTGATAAATGATAGCGTATAATTCCATTCACAATTCTTTGCGCCATATGACTGTTCTTTATGATTTTGTGACAAACAATATTCATTTTAAGATAAGCTGAACCTTTTTCTCTTCATTATTTAATACTTCTTGTAGTAACTAGGCTTTCTTTCTGTGCTTAACAATCAATTGTTCGCTAAAAATGCAATTTTGAAGTTTTTTATTTAACTTATGCTTTTTATTCACAGCATTAAGAAGTCTTTTTGAGCAATTAATCAACTAATCTTTTTCTCAAACTTCTCGCTACGTTTCACTTTCGAATCTTTTTGATCTGAAAAAATTATTAATGTTGTCTTATTTTTTTTAATGGAGCAACATTTTTGTATGAGGATTGACGATTACTCAATACGCTGAATGATTCACTGGCTTCTCGTAGAAGCCCAACTCACAAAAGTGGTAAAATAAGCGGTAGTGCAAAACTTCGAATTGGAAACAACCGCAACAATGTCAAAAACAACATACCTTGATTGAATGCCAACAGTACGGACAGCATTAGCTCCAGCTCTAGCGAACATTTTTGATGATGTTGGAATGAAAAATAACTTGTTACTTGAATACTGGGGATAGTAGTAACCTATAATAACACAATACTTCAACAGTTAGGGTGTAAGTTTTTCCTCTATATTAAATGCTAGGCTTTTTTTTTTTTTCGTTCTCTCTCTTACGCTTTTCACTAAAGGCCAATCAGAGCGCCCTAAAATACTAGGCACGTGAGATATTCTTACACATCCGGTTACACAGCGATGGTCATATATTGGAGGCCACCCATACTTTGCTAAAAGCGCTCCTGATAGTGCTTACAAATTTGAGATCTGTAGCTAAGACTACTAAAAGTTTACAGGATTGAGACCAGGATAAAGACATGCAGCATGGGATGGTTAACATAGAAGGTTTTCAATGGAGAGAGTAAGAGCTCAAATAAGTACAACATGCAAAACTAATTCAAACATCATTATCTTGTTATTGATCGCGAGATATTTATTAACATATGACAAAGTACCAAATAAGCTAATAAGTCTTAATTATAGGAGTTAATCTGTGTAAGTTTGCTTTGCATATGCTGTATTAGAGAGCAGTGCGATGGGTCTATGTGACAATCTGCTTCTGAGATACAATTTAACTATTGGTGGGTTGAACCGTCATTCTTTGCTACCACTTATGTGCACTAATCTGTTTTTTTTTTTTTTTTTTAATAATTCTCCTTTATGTATAAATGCTACTTCTTTACGTACGCTCGTACAAGGATAGTAAGCCAGCTTGTTATCAAGTCAGTACAAGTTTCGTCCATGTTGACAGTTTACCCGCATCCTTGAAAATCTCAGGTTCTGTGCACGTGGTCCTGTGAAGTTTTTTTTTTTGTTTCTTTTTCGATTTATTTTTATTTTGAAAGAAAAACAAAAATCGCCCCAATGAGCACACTACAGCCAAATCACTAACTCAGGAAAAAAGTCACAGCGGTGCAGTGCTCTTTCAATTTGTAATTCTTTTCATACCTCTCCCATCCTCCTCCTAAGTTTTCAGTCGCAAGAATACATTTGTAGGCTTTGAACTTTTGTCATTCTACCTGTTGATCCTTGATTCCACCACTGTCTCTGTTTAATCTTCTCTTCTTACAGTTCCATCCTCCATATTTTTCCCCTTCTGCTATATACTTTTTTTTTTTTTTTTTTTGATTATTGCCATCCGTCATGTCTGAACCAATCAGAAGCAAGATCGCTGAGATCTCTGAAGCGCCAACGCCACAAAACACCCCAGCTTCCAATGCTGGCTCTTTACTTTCCAAATCAACCACTCATCCAAAAGTGCCAAAAACTATTGATGAGGAAACCGATGAGGACACAAAGAAGAAACTTGCTAATAACCCAATGTTTTTGTCCCTTATTGAGGGTAAATTGAACAACTTAGTGGGCAAGGACTCTGGCTATGTCGACTCTTTTCCTAAAATCGTGAAAGACAGAATTATTTCTTTGAAGTCTGTTCAAAAGAAGCAAATGGATTTGGAAATAGAATTCCAGAAAGAATTGTTTGCTTTGGAGAAGAAATATAATGAAAAGGCTAAACCACTCAATGCTCACAGAAAAAAAATTATTATCGGGGAGATCGAACCAACTGAAGAAGAAATTGAAGAAGGTAGAGCTATTGAAGCTGAATTAGAAGGCTCTGATGATGAAGAAAACGAAGAAGATGAAGACGATGAAAACAAGATTGAAGAAATGGATGAGCCAAAATCACAAGATAAACAAGAGGATGAGGAAGCTGAAGAAGACAAAGGACAAGATATCAAAGGTATTCCAGAGTTTTGGTTAACCGCTTTGTTGAACTTGGAACCGATTTGCGACACTATCACGGAAAGAGATAGAGACGTATTGAGTCATTTGATTGATATCAGAATGGAACATTTGGATAAACCAGGTTTCAAGTTGATCTTTGAATTTAGTAAGAATGACTTCTTTTCTAATGAAACTTTGGAAAAAACATACTATTACCAAGAAGAATTGGGATATACTGGTGAATTCATTTATGATCATGCTGAAGGTTGTGAAATAAACTGGGCTTCTCCAGAACAAAATGTTACCATCAAAATTGAAAGAAGAAAACAAAGAAATAAGCACACCAAACAAACTAGAACTATTGAAAAATTGACTCCTACTGAATCATTTTTCAACTTCTTTGACCCACCAACGCCTCCAAAGATTGGCGAAGCTGCTGGTGAAGAAGATGAAGAAGACGATGAAGAAGATGGTGAGTTGGAAGCCAGATTGCAATTGGATTACCACATTGCTGAGGAAATCAAAGACAAATTGATCCCAAGAGCTGTTGATTGGTTTACAGGTGCTGCCATAGATTTTGTCGATTACGAAGATCCAGCTTATTTCGATGAAGAAGAAAGTGATGAAGATGACGATGATGAAGATGACGATGATGAAGATGACGATGATGGTGAAAATGCAAAGCAAAAAGATCCTCAAGAGTGCAAACAGCAATGAGTAAAAATTCTCTTTTCAAAGCAATATATTGCCCTCGATATTAACCTGTGGGGTACTTTCTCCTTTAATAATACACAATGCGAAGTTTTTCAAGTACAGCCCCCGTTCTACCTTATTCTGGTGCCCTTAATTCCTATTTAAGCTCTTATTCAAATTTTCTCATTTTTTTTTTTTTACTTTTCCAATAATAATTTAGTATGTTTATAATTTATTTTTTTTTTGACCTATGTTGTTTTATTTACTCTTTTCCAATTGCGAATATGTTTTCAGTAGTTTAGCGAGGCCATCGCACGTTTAGACGTTTAGACTGTTCAAAGAATTTTATTGCAGCTATAAAAATGTATCTTCAATCTACTAGTTAGCACTCATCATTTTTAGTTGGCTAGGGTTATTTGCAGCTAAATGACGAAGAGCTTCAGCAATTCATACAATATATGGTGACATAAAAAAATCTCGAAGCAGTAATCGATGCTTCCAAATTTTATTGAATTTTATTATTTTAATGCTGGCCGAAAATGGGAAAACATTCTATATTTTCGTAACAAAAAATAACATATTCACGCCTTCTGTTATCAATTATCTATTATATTCAATATCTTTGAATTTGAATTATTTGTCATGTCCTATCATTCTACAGGACTGATACAGCAGTTTCTTTTTCCTTCCCACTTTGATGGTACCTGCATACACACAACTATTTGTCGCAAATGGCAAAAAAAAAAAAAAAAAAAAAAAAAAAAAAAAAGCTTGAAAAATAGATCGCCTGACAGCTATTAACAATTTGAGATGATGGATTGTAATATTAACAAGGTCTTTATGGATATTGCATAGACTATAAACCTGATATTTTGTGATTTTCGTTTCAAGATTCGGACAACATACAGCTCATAGAAGAGAGAGTTTTGTAATTTATTGAGATATAACTGTTTCGAGTCGCCAATCGTTTTAGTACGTTTACAGGAAATCATTGCTGAGAATCAACTGCAAATTGTATATAATACAAGTCAAATTTTTTGAAAAAAATCTATGGTTTTTATTTGATAAACAACAAAAGAGCAGAACAAATAAACAAACAAACAATGATCGGAATAAATCGAGCATCACAGTGTACCCTCAAGGCTGCCATTGGCTCCAAGAGTCTTTTCAGCTGCTCATCAGCTATGAGCCCGTCAATATTGAATAACTTTAACGCCCCATCAAATTACAACACAGTTACTAATAACGCCAAAAGTAGCAGTACTAGCTGTGGATATGTTAATCTAACTCGAAAGCAGCCGTATCATAATGACTCTAGCAGAAAAAATTCCGGTTTTGGCGGTAACGATACTGGTACTAGTACTAGAGAAGGCGAAAGAAAAAAACTCACGCTTGCTGATTTGTTAAAGAAAACTAAAGCTAACAGTGAAAGCCGAGCCAGCAGTAATAATTACAACAGCAATTACGCAAACAGCAATTATGTCAACAGTAGTAGTAATAATAATAGCAACAGCAGAAGCGGATCCGGGCATGCCTCAAGATTCGATCTGCCTGATTTTGGATTTGGCCAAGACAGTTTATTTTCCGAGTTCACGTCTTCACCACCATCATCGTCGCCACTAGTGCAAAGAGGCGGCGAAAGAAGAAGTGAGAGAGTGAACGGACAGAGAAGCAAAAATGGAAAAAACTTTAGAAGAAGACCAAGAGACGAAGTACCAAATTTTGATTTCTCTGGTGGTAGTTTCCAGGCACAAGATTGTATTAAGCATTTAGTGAGGAAAGTTTACAAGGAGCTCAATAAAGAAGGACAAATAACATTTGTGGATCCAGAGACAAATTCAGTTGAGAGCACTACTTTGGAACGACTCTTGAAAGAGAAAATTGATTTGGATTTAGATACAGAAGGGCTAATGATTGTTAATGTTGTAGAAGCAGAGTCCAAGAGAAATGGAGATCCTGTCAAGATACCAATGATCAAGCTAGTAGATAAACGTACCGCACTTCAAAAATATTCTGATGAACTTAGTGAGATCAAGAGTCAAGAAATTGCCGCAGTAAATAATAAGTTTGCAAATATTTTACAGCGGAAAAAGCTCAGCAAAGTGCAAGATACCAAATATATCAAGATTGGCTGGTCTATTTCTGATGCAGATTTGAAATCTAAAAAAAGAAATGAAATTATTCTGACTATGGAGAAAGTTCCTTCATTTTTGATTTTTATTGATGCAAAAGATCAATTAAGAAAAGTAGATGCCTCTACTACTGAAGAAGGATTCAATGCTGCTGCTACCGGTGTTGCAGATGGTTCATCATTTACAAAAAAACACAGAGATTTAAATGAGTTGGAGCTTGTCAAAAGAGAAAAAACTCTAGCTGCTGTGTTACAGATACTTGAAGAAAGCGATATTAAGCATGTTTGCCATCATGCTGGATCAGTGGATGGACGCTACATTTTGAAAATTTCTGTCAATAAACAATCGTTGTCTAAGAAGGCTGCTAATGCCACTGGTGATGACAGCAGTGGCAATGATACGCTTGCAATAACTATGGAAAATTTAGATAATGTGGAAGATGTCTTGAAAATTGATTTGAGCCAGATTACTGATAAGAAATTGCTTAAAGAGATCAGAAAAAGACAAAGGCAGGAGAAGCAGCGCCTTAGAGAAGAGAAAAAGAAGTCTAAGAAAGAGTCAGAACAGGCAGGAGAAGGTTTGTTGAGCTTGGAAATGTAAATTATTGGTTGGCTGAGGAATTTCAAAAATTGAGAAATCTTAAAGAGAATTATCTTTTCAAAGTATGAAGTATATGATATATTGTGTAAATAATCATAATCCTGTTAATACATGCGCATGTTTATAATACTTTTTTTGACCCTGTGCGGCAACAACTGGTAAGGTTATATGGGTGGTTGATTGGAGTTTTTGAAAAAGGCATTGATAAAGGTCAACTATGTCCAGGCAACAATAAAAAATGTGTCATGCAGTTCTAGGTATCTTAAAAATCTGTGTTTCGAGAAAGACTTTCTGTACTATATATATAGCATCGTTGATAATAGCAAGATGTCTATGGTATTACTGTTTTGTAAGTAACAGTATGACATCCGAGTGCCTTCTCGGGCCTACTGGAACCATTAAACGTAAACTTTGATTCCTTTTTTGTTATTGAAACATATTTAATGTTTGTGTCTTGTTTTTGTTGCATTAGTGCAGAATACACTTTGTATCTACAGAATATGAAGTCCTCGTCTTGCCTCATGTTGAGCAGACAGGCTTGAGGAGCTTGCAGGGCGGGGCGTTCCGCATTCCGCACTCCGCACTCCGCATTTTGCCATCCGTGCGAAATCAAAGCAAATCCGGTGCCCGAGAACACGGTGACAAAATCGGTCACGGCCGGTGGGCCATATTCCGTATATTCCACATCAACTGTCTAGAACTTCCTTCAATGCGGTCATCGAGTTCTATTGAAACTGTTTGCAAAATAGTCTTTTTAGTTGCCGTACTTTCTGTAGAAAACATAGTCTATTCGTGTTGAAACAATTCTGTGTTAATGTAGCATGCTAATATAGTAATATTGTATGTAAATGCCAACAGTGGCAAAATCCCAATTTTGGGGTGTTTCCTTAATATTACCCGTCCTCATATACACCCCTATTGCGGCGATATTTTTTTGCTCCATTTTTTCCAGAACCTTCTGCCATCGAGGCTCCTCCAGCTTTTTTTTCAGATTAAAATGGCAGCACCACCGCGAAAGTTTTTTCTTGTTTCTCCATTTTGTAATCACTGTTTCAGTAGTACTTTTTTGCTATTCTCCCTATCATACTCAGTACCGCATCACATCACAATATCACTATCCACACAATGTTGAGAGCCGCTGCTAGACCAGGCTTAGCCAGAACCTCTCTTAATCTTGCCCGTTTCTACTCTCACAAGGAACTCAAATTTGGCATTGAAGGCCGTGCTGCCCTTTTGAAGGGTGTCGAAACCTTGGCTAAGGCAGTCAGTGTCACCTTGGGCCCAAAAGGTAGAAATGTTCTCATTGAACAATCTTTCGGCTCTCCAAAGATCACCAAAGATGGTGTGACTGTTGCCAGATCCATCGAACTTAAGGACAAATTTGAAAATTTGGGTGCTAAATTGTTACAAGATGTTGCCTCCAAGACCAATGAAAGTGCCGGTGATGGTACCACATCTGCCACTGTGTTGGGTCACTCTATTTTCACTGAATCTGTTAAGAACGTTGCTGCTGGTTGTAACCCAATGGACTTGAGAAAAGGTTCTCAAGCTGCTGTTGAAAAAGTTGTTGAATTCTTGTCTAAAAACAAGAAGGAAGTCACATCTACTGAAGAAGTCTCTCAAGTTGCCACAATTTCCGCTAACGGTGACAAACACATCGGCCAGTTAATCTCTAATGCTATGGAAAAAGTTGGTAAAGAAGGTGTTATCACTATCAAAGAAGGTAGAACTCTTGAAGATGAATTGGAAGTCACTGAAGGTATGAGATTCGACAGAGGTTTCATTTCTCCATACTTCATCACCAACACCAAGAGTGGTAAAGTTGAATTTGAGAACCCATTATTGATGTTGAGTGAAAAGAAAATCAGCACCATCCAAGACGTTTTGCCAGCTTTGGAATTGTCCAACAAGACCAGAAGACCATTGTTGATCATTGCTGAAGACATTGAAGGTGAAGCTCTTGCTGCTTGTATTTTGAACAAACTTAGAGGTCAAGTGCAAGTTGCTGCTGTGAAAGCTCCAGGTTTTGGTGACAACAGAAAGAACATTTTGGGTGATATTGCCATCTTGTCTGGTGGTACTGTCTTTACTGAAGAATTGGACATCAAACCAGAAAATGCCAACATTGACCTTTTGGGTAAATGTCAATCCGTCACTATCACCAAAGAAGACACTGTTATCTTGAATGGCGAAGGTTCCAAAGACAATATCCAGCAAAGATGTGAACAAATTAGAACTACTATGGCTGATGCCGGTACTTCTTCTTACGAACAAGAAAAATTGCAAGAAAGATTGGCTAAGTTGAGCGGTGGTGTTGCCGTTATTAAGGTCGGTGGTGCTTCTGAGGTCGAAGTTGGTGAAAAGAAGGACCGTTACGACGATGCTTTGAATGCTACTAGAGCCGCTGTTCAAGATGGTATCTTGCCAGGTGGTGGTACTGCTCTCTTGAAGGCTTCTTTAACTTTGGATGACGTTAAAGTTGAAAACTTTGACCAACAATTAGGTGTCAACATTATCAAGTCTGCTATCACTAAGCCAGCTAGAAAAATCATTGAGAACTCTGGTAAAGAAGGTTCAGTAATTGTTGGTAAAGTGCTCGACCAATACGGTGCTGAATTCAACATTGGTTACGACAGTGCTAAGGGTGAATACACTGACTTGCTTAAGGCTGGTATCATTGATCCATTCAAGGTTGTTAAGAGTGGTTTGTTGGATGCTTCTGGTGTCGCTTCATTGTTGGCTACTACTGAATGTGCTATTGTTGATGCTCCAGAACCAAAGGGTCCAGCTGCTGCTGGTGCTCCAGGCATGGGTGGTATGCCAGGTATGCCAGGTATGATGTAAGGTTTTGTATCATAAAAATATTAAAAATTTATATTTTAGAAAAAAAATAAGAGAAAAATAGCATAGTGATGTCCTTATTTTTTTTTATCTTCGAATCCTGTATATAGTATTCATGATTGCTTGAACATGATTGCTTATGTTTTATGTTATTACTTCAGATTGTAGTCTTCGATGTTAGAATAGTAGCTCCCTAATTTTTGCTGTTTTTTTCCTTTTTATCTATCTTCATGGTATGATTAACAGTGGTTCGGCTTTGAGTTGCGGTTTCTCAGATCGGACTTCTTTTGCGCATTAATCACCAAAAGTAATGCACAGGCAAAATTAGAGGCAGAAAGTTTGCTTTTGTGTTTTACTGGGAAAATGATTTTAGAATTTTTGACATTAATGATCAAATGAGAGACAATATGTGCCAAAAAAAAAAAAAAAAAAAAAAAGAAACTAATCATTATCATTATGTAATTTTACCAAAAGAGTTTTATGCTTTGATGTAATTTTTTTGCAAAGCATAATGAAATTTACGACTATAAAATACTTTATTGGGAGTTGACAAAAAGATCGATTAAAGAGTTTTCGCGTTCAAAGCTTGCTTGCCCAAAGAGTAGTTATTGATGAATATTATTGGGTCAAAAGGTATATATTTCTCCAATCTAGGTTAAGAAAATGGCTTAAAAAACTTCAAATGTTAACATAAGAAGCTTCCAAAGTACACAATGCCCTTTTATATTTTTACAAAATAGACGCAATTTGAAAGCAGGCTCTTATGAATTCTACTGTATTATGAGCAATTACATTTTTCAATCGAGTTTATATTAATGCCAATACAAATGCTGCCATACGATTATCAATCTTTGCTACCAAGCAATTTGGTATGCTCCTCGTACAATTCCTCATGAATGCCCCTCAACTGTGAGTAAGCACTAGTTATCTTCTCAAGTTTCCGTTTCAATTCAGCAACTTCATTTGATTCTTTAGCAGCAGCTTCAACCGATGCCCTGCCACCATTTTGCTGTGATTGTTGGTCGCTGCCCTCTGCTAATCTACTAAACACCTGCTCTTCTGCTGCCACATTGGCCAAGTACTCGTCAAAATTGTAATCTAATTTCTGGTTATTGCTTACCAAACGCAGATGGTATTGATTTTCTGGAATCTGTACCTGAATTTCATGATGTAAAAGATCAGAATTGTTGCCAATAGTTCTTTTAAGCTGCGGCACCGTTTTGTAATTGTTTGAAGATTTTTTTGATCCTAATAAATTGACACCACCACTACTGCTGCCTCCAGAGTTAGGATCCTTGGAAAGAGCAATGGATAACTGCAAACAAGTAACAGCGCCTTTTACCGGTTTGAGTGCTTTGAGGGTTTGTTTGGTGAAGATATCGCTGACCAAAACTTTACCCAAAGTATCTCCAGAGACTAATATTGTCCCATCAAATGAGACGTCCAAGCTGGAAACATGTACTTTTGCAGTTGAAGATTTTTCTGTCTGTTGGTGACCCAAGAAACTATATTTGAAATCTGGATCATCTTCAAGAGTAATAATTTTGTTTGATGCTTTTTCTGCAATATAATAAAGCTTCTTAGTGATAGGATCCACCTGGTAAAGTTTCACTTCTCTTATAATAGCATTTGCTAAACCTAGATAGATAGCTCTGAATGCTGGATCTAGGGCAAGTGAATGGATAGGATAGGCCAGCACTAATGTAAGTTGCAACTTACCAGTAGTCAAGTCGTAGATACGACATGTTGAGTCGGTAGATGTAGTTATCAATTTCAAATCGCTGCTCAAGCCAGAAGTGATTTGCAAACCTGTAACCGGCAAAGTATGATCAGTGATGGTATGTAAAGGTTTAATGTTGAAATTCTGAGATTGGTGGGCAGTAATAATGTCCAAGGTGCGAAACACTAGGACTCTTGCATCATCAGAGGTGGTGACTATGTAGTTATTGTTATTGGACAAAGCAATTTTGTTAATTTTCTGGTAATGCACTGACCGGTTGTAAAGTAAGTTCCCAGAGTTAAGCTCCCAGACATAAAGTTTACCGGTAATGCTTCCAGCAACAAGAAGCCAAGGTAATTGAAGAAATTCATCTGAAGAGCCATTTGTCCTGTCGTTGTTGGCCGACTTATTGCTACTATGGTTTGTTATTGTCAATGAGGTTAACTGCTCCGGTACAGGAATCTTTTGAATAGGAGCTTCTTTGCCATTAACATACACATGGAGCAACGCTTTGTTCTTGACACCGGCAAAGACCTTGTCGTTGCTGGATCCCAAAAAGCCCGTTGATACTGCCCCGTGAGGATGAGCATTGGCATTCTTGTAAGCATAGGAAACACTATTGGAATGAACAGAGACGCTGTAGCCAACGGAATTTTCTCCGTGTTTATCTTCATCCAAGCCTGCGCCAATATACGTGACTATTTCTTCCATTATGGTGTAGTGAGTGAGTTTTAATACGGCTTTGAGGTGTTATTTCTGGGAGTTAACAGTTAATGTTGAAGTCGATGGAAGATGCAGAAAATAAATTTTTTTACCTCTTCGCATCTAGGTCACATGCTTTTGCACGTGCTAGAAACCCAGAATATATTTTCCAGGCGCCTCGTTTCAACATCGCAGAGGCTAAAAGTGAATTAGTTTTAAGCGCCATCACAAATTACCATTTATCATATATTCTGGGCACGCAAACACAAGTCACAAGTCATGCCTGTCCACATTCTTGCCAGCGCTTTTCAAGACGGCCCTAGTGCCATCCCAGGGTGGGAATACATCAAGACCTATGGCCCCATTGTTGCTAGTGTCTTCTCCCTCAAATACTACTTTGCCGGCGCCACCAATACTTGGGACAAAAACTTTCATGGACAAGTTTACATTGTTACTGGTGGCACGACAGGCCTTGGAGCCAGCGTTGTTGATGAATTGGCCTCTCGTGGTGCTCAAATTGTCTTGTTGGTAAGAAGCTTACATGACCAATGGCTCATTGATTATGTTGAAAGCATTCGAACAAAGCATGCCAACTTGTTGATTTACGCTGAAGAGTGTGATTTGAATTCATTATATTCAATAAGAAAGTTTGCCTCCAATTGGCTTAACAATCAGACCCCAAGACGTCTTGATGGGATAATATGTTGTGCTGGGGAATCGCACCCTATGGGGAAACCAAGAACCCTTTCTGAGGACGGCATTGAAAAGCAGCTTGCTATCAATTATTTTGCCCATTTCCATTTGTTGACGTTGATGGGACCAGCAATTAGATCGCAACCTTCAGATCGTAGAGTGAGAATTTTGTTGACTACTTGTCTTTCGCAAGTATTTGGTAAAATTGATATTGATGATCTTACTTGGGAACAAAGAAAATATCCATTGAAATCGCCATGGCAAGTGTTTGGTACATCAAAATTACTCTTGGCATGCTTTGCTAAAGAATATCAAAGAAGGTTAGATGCATATGAAAGAAGTGACAAAACGTCAATGAATGTCAAAATAAATTTAGTGAATCCAGGGGTGATGAGATCGCCGTCAACAAAAAGATTTCTTTCATTTGGTACTATTTGGGGTTTGATTTTTTATGTTTTGATATATCCTTTATTGTGGATTTTTCTCAAATCTACATGGCAAGGAGCTCAATCATTTTTTTTTGGGTTGATGAATCCAAATTTGGATAACCTTCCTGGTGGTAATTTTTTGCAAGAATGTTCTGTGGTGCAAAAGAAGACACGAAGTGAATTGAGTGATGAAGAATTGCAGAAAAAATTGTTTGACAAGACGGAAAAGGTTGTTGCTGAGTTGGAAAAAAAGTCGGCAATGGTTCGTAAAAAACAAGAAGCCTTAGCAGAAAAAAAAAATAAAAAGGGAAAGAAGGGCAAGAAAGGCGAGTCCAAAAATGATGCAAAAAAACCAAATACATTTGAGAATAGCGAGGCCAAAAGTAAGTTATCATACATAGATGAAAATGAAGCTAAAATTCAAGCAGAATTAAGGAAAGCCCAAAAAGAACCACCGTTGTTTGGCAATATTGGTACAAATAAAGATCTTCTGTTCAAGGAAAATAGATACTTGAGAGATTTGGACGCGAAATATGAAGCGAGAATTGCAGCTAGAAGAAAACAAGCTGCTGAATCAAGCGGAAGCGGAGTGACTTCTAAAAATGATGAAAATGTTGATATTGGTGAGAAACGTATTACTTCTGGTACAGGTATACCGATAGAAAATGATCCGACTATCAAAAAACAAATTCGTAGTCGTAAAATTTAATATAGTTGGTTTAATGATATTGTTGTTTTATGTATATTGCATTCCTAGATAAATTCGTAAAAGAACAAAAAAAAAAAAAAAAAAAAAAAAAAAAAAAAAAAAGAATTTAATACACTGTTGCATTCCACCTTTTTTGTGTAAAATGTTAAACTTTAGTAGTTTTGACTCTGAGGACCAACGCGGTTAGATTTTCCAACAGGTAAATCAATAATTTCAATGGATGCAAGTTCTATGTATTCTGGTGGAACATGAAGCTAATTGCTGATAAGCAAGGAACAGGATCACTGCCAAACACAGAAGCCATTGTGAAGCTCGGCACCTTTTGGTGAACTTTTCAAAACAGTTGGATACTGAGATATCAAAGGCTTTGAAGCCACGCTGATAGAGCCACTATGAAACAAAATTTAAGTTACAAGAACATGTTTGTTGGCATAGCCTTTTTTTTTTTTTTTTTTATAAGATCATTTTGCTTTCATAATATCATCAGAGGGTGCGCATGCAATGTTGCATAAAGTAGAGGCACTAGTAAGAAATCAAGAAGATGCTGATTGATTCTTTCTTGGCTAAAGAAATGTTTATCAGTATTCAGTTAAGAAACGATATTAGTATAGAATTTACCATAGGATTTCGATAATCAAAAGATTTTGAGTCGACATTGGTTGTCTTGGACAGCCATGTAAAAATACTATTTACGGTTATTTCTGGGCATTCACTCGGAAACTACATAATAAAGTCTTTTGGGACATCTGTTGCTTGCTATAAGAGTGTGTCCAAAATTGAATGGTAAACATATTCGAAAAACGCTACCGAGATTTGGAGTCTATGCTTTATTGAAAACCCATACAAAATGTAATTTAAAAGGAATTTGGCAAGAAGACAAATGATGAAAAAGCAGGAAAAACAAGCGAATGAAAGGACAAAATGACGACCAAAAATCAGAAATCCGAAAAACAAATTAATATGCGAATAAATAGGAGCCAAGAGCTCTTTTCAATTGGACAGACAGAAAAATCTGTGACTCGTCAGCAGCAGAAAAAGCACCGGCCAAGGCTAGTCGCCCGTAACTTATTCAAGATGCTTGTATTTTTCATAAACCTCATCCACTAACTTGGACAATCTTTGCTTATACTCCAAATCAATCCAACTTCCGTTGATCCCATTCTTTGCAATCTTGCACCAGGTTTTCAAATCGAAGCCAAAATGTTCATGCACCGCCACATAACAATCTACCACATAACCGTTAAAATAGGCAGGGTCGTCTGAATTGAGACTGAACGGAACTCCGGCGTCCAACAACTCACGAAGTGGCAACTCTGATAAGTCTTGCACCACCTGTAATTTCAAGTTTGAAATCGGGCACACCGAAAGCAACGTTTTTTGGTCAGCGAGTCTAGCCAAAAGTTGAGGGTCTCTAGCAGCATTGATCCCATGGTCCACTCTAGTGACTTTCAAAACATCGAGCGCATCAGTGACATAGTCCGGCCCGCCTTCTTCTCCAGCGTGAGCCGTGAGTCCGACATGCGGGAACTGCTGCTTGATTTGAGCATAGCAGTCTTTGAAAAGCTCTGGCGGGAAAGGCTTCTCGGCGGAATCGAGCCCCAAGCCGTGAATTTTGCCCTCAGCGTAGTACCGGGAGGCTTGCGCGATGGTTTCAAGGCCGTCTGCTGGCGGCAAGTGTCTGAGCAAACACATGATTAGCCTGGAGGTAATGTTGAGCTCTCGTTCTGCTTTGGCTGCCGCTTTCGTGAAGCCGTTCAAAAAGGTCGGGAACGCAACACTGCGCAGCAAATGGCCCTGCGGGTCAAAAAACACCTCTGTGTGGTGGAGCCCAGATTGCGAGGCCACCTGGAAGTAGTCCCACGCAAGCTGGAAGAAATCTTCTTCGTCGATGAGAACGTTCATGCCAATGTAGTAAAAGTGCAAGAAGTCGTCCAAGTTGGCAAACCTGTCGTAACGCTGCTTGAGTGCCTCAGGGGTCTTTGGGAAATCATCCGGAAGCGTGACACTGTGTTTGTGGATGAGCTTGAAAAGCAACTGTGGTGAAAGAGTGCCCTCCAAGTGGACGTGGTGTTCGCACTTTGGGAGCTCTGTGAAGAACTGCTTCATCTCGTGGGTGCATGGGTAGGCTGCGGGCATATTGGCTTGTCCTGCTTTGAGTATTTCTTTGGCTGGCGATGCGAGACCTCAGATACCAGGATCTCAGGGCAGACGAAGGCCAAAACGCGACACTGGATGCATCAGGTTCGGCATATATAGTATAAGAGAGAGGGACAAAAAAAAAAAAAAAAAAAAAAAAAAAAAAAGGAAAAAAAAAAGAAAAAAATTTTTTACTTTTTTATCTATTTTTCATTTTTTTATTCACTTTTCTGCTCCGAAGATAAGGCTGCAGGGCGCTGCGTGACGCGGGCTTTTTCAACGGTTTTTTTGTTTCTTTTTTCGTCGCTGATAGAGTTTAGCCTTTCCTTGAGAACTTGGCAGCTCTTGGCCAGCGCATGAGAAAAATCGCAAAACTGTATGTGGCAATGGTCTCGGGAAAGGAAGTCTGGTCTCCAGAAGCCCAGCCAAGTGCAGAGACAGGGAGAGCAGAACAGCAGGCAGAACTGTGCCAACTGATCCTGGATGCGCGCGCAGTTGTTTTGCCGGCTTCACATGGGGCAAGCAATGTGCAGTTTGGCGTACCCTGTCAAAATCACCACGGCATTGTGGGCGCCGTGGACACAGGAAAACCCCGAACCCACTTTGCTACTGCAGCCTTTTCATTTTCGAATGAGCGGATGCGATATCTAGCCCTGTTCCTATCCCCTTGTCTTATTCGCAACAGCCAGCAAGCACGCTCGGCCGCAGACGTCTCTGACTCTTCAAACGTCAGCAGCGCGGGAATGCGCCGCAGGACCATCAGGACCTGCGCTACAGAGTAGTTCCTACAACGCAGCAACGTAAAATACCAACTTCTCCGTTTGCTCTTTTCTTATTTTTTATTTTTTTTGTCTTCTCTGTATATAGCTCGATATAGCACAGCAGTCCGGGGGCGCGGCCGCCCGGCCTCTCAGCCGCCCAAGCTGTTCACAAGGTAGCCGTTGATGTTTGCTCTGATTTCCCGCGCCATGGCGTTGCAGCCGTCGACCAACTGGCTCACCACGGGGCCGCTGAGCTCGGCCTGGCTGTCCACAAGGAGCCCCACAATGGAGTCGGTGGTGCTCATGTAGGACACCACCGCTCTTGCGCTGTCCTCCACGCCGCCGCTGGCGCCGCCGCTGCCGTCGCCGTACAACGGGTCCACCACTACCTTGCCGGCGCGGCCCTCGCTGCTGCCGGCGAGCTGCGCGCTGCCTGTGGTGACAATGTCCTTGAGCTCGAGGCCGGAGTCCACCAACGCTAGCGCGGTGCAGTTTGCTGCCCAGGTGATCAAGGAAAGCAAGTCGCCGTTCGAGGCCTGGTCGTTGGTGAGAACGTTGACGAAGCACTCGATCGCAGCCTTCGGGTACTTGTGCAAGAGCACCAGGGGCACGAACGCCTGCTGGATGTACGTGCTGAGCTTCTGCTCAAGCTGGGAGTGCTGGGCTCTCGCAAAAGACGTGGTCGTTAGATAGCCGTCGTCGCCGTCCGCGCCGTCGTCGCCGGCGAGCTCTAGCTCTGCCTCCTGCGGGCTGGCACTGCGCTGCTGCTGCTGCTGCTGCTGGAACCGGCGCGACTTGAAGTTCGCAAGCTCGCCAACGTTCGGGGAGAGCTTGGAGCTGACGGTGAAACTCGCCGCGCCGATGGAGGAGCCTCTGACCGGCTTAGCACCGTACACGGAAACAATGATCGCGGTGCCGTCGACCTCCAAGTAGCACGAGCCGTTGGCGTTATCCACCACCCCTGTCTGGACAAAGAAGTTTCTGATCGTCTGTGCCGGTTTTGGCGGCGGCGCCTGTTCTGGCGCCTGTTCTGGCGCCTGTGGCGCCCGCGGCGCCACTGGCGCCCGGCCAAACACCAACGGGTGGGCGCTGTCTGGGCCTGTTGCTCTCTTTCTGTCCATGCTGTGTTGTGTGTGTGTCTGCGTGTATCACTGCGGGCCAGTTCGGTGTAGCATCTGCTGTCCTACCGTCGTCAGCAGCACCTTCTCTTCTCTGCTCTTGTCGCCTCTTCCCTTCTCGCCTCTGCTCTGCTCCGAACACTTGATTTTTTTTTCCCACTGAAAACTTTTTTTGCCGGTCTAGACTTCGCGGTCACCTGACACAGACAATGGCCGGCAGGGCGATCGATTGTCTCAGCAGACAGAGCAGCGCTCCGCTGCCAGGGGCGGTGCAGCAGCAGCAGCGTTGTGAGTGAGCGGTCCGCTATAAAGACACGTTCCAGCAGTGAGTGACAAATTGACAATCGGGGCGCTCGTTTCACAGCTTTAAAGGCGCCCTATTCTTCTTGCCGCAGTGTGTCGCTCAGACCATCTGTCCACCTGTCCACCTGTCCATCTGACCATCTGTCCATCTGTCTACCTGACCATATCTATCCATCTATCGCCTCTGGTGCTTGGGCTCCGCATCTCTCTCTCGTCTCTCGTTGCTCTCGCGCATCCCATGGCACTCCAGTACATCGCTGCTCCAACTCCATAACCCATGCTCGCAGTCACCAAGAAAGTCAGGGTCGCCCTCATTTTGACCGGTGCTCTCTACATCGTTTTCCACCTCGTGTGGCGCACCAACGCCGATGGGCCTTACTACGCCAAGTTTGCCATGAAATACAAGCACAGCAGGCCGGCCGGCGAGGTGAGCCTCAAGACCCACGGACAGGCTCTAGCGAAAGACGGCCAGAGCCGCAGCGGGAACAGCGCTGGCGCGAAGGGCGCGTCGTCGCAGACGTCGCTATCGTCGCAGTCGTCGCTGTCGTCCTTGGAGTTCTCCGTCACGCCCTCGTCGCCGCAGAACTCTCTCTCGGAGCACGCGTCGCTCCGCGAGCAGCTTGCGTTCCACTTTCCCTACCACCCGCACAAGCCCATTCCGCGGTTCATCTGGCAAACCTGGAAGGTTGATCTCGAGAGCAGCAAGTTCCCGAGCAACCTCAAGCACCTAGTGCGCCGGTGGGCCGCGTTGAACCCGGGCTTTGTCCACAAGCTCCTCCCCGACAGCGCGTGCCACGAGTTGGTGCGCCAGTTGTACCAGACGGTGCCCGACGTTCTCAGGGCGTACGAGCTGCTTCCCCATCCCATCCTCAAGGCGGACTTTTTCCGCTACTTGGTTGTCTTTGCGCGCGGCGGGGTGTACAGCGACATTGACACCTTCAACTTGAAGGAGGTCGCCGCGTGGCCGTCGTACGCCGAGCGAGTGTACGGCAAGCCGAACAACGTTGGGCTCGTCGTGGGCATTGAGGCCGACCCCGACCGCCCCGATTGGGCCCAGTGGTATGCCCGGCGAATCCAGTTCTGCCAGTGGACCATCCAGGGGAAGCAGGGGCATCCGTTGCTCGGCGCCCTCATCACCAGGATCACAGAAATCACTCTCGAACGACTAGAAAAGGGCACGTTGAAGTTGGCAAAGGGGAGCGAGGAAGGCGCAGACATAATGAACTGGACCGGCCCGGGCATTTTCACTGACGAGATCTTCAACTACTTGAACAACGTGGCCACCCACCACGACAAAGCTGCCCCCAATGACATATACACCGGCGTGCCGCCCAAGGTCACCGCTCCGCTCACAAGCAACAGCAACAGCAACGACGACAACAGCAGCACCGCCAGCGCCACCAGCGACGAAGAAGAAGAAGAAGAAAACAGGCGCGCTGCCAAAGTGCTCACATCCAAGAACGGCTTCATCGTCAACCCAAACTTGCGTCTCTCAGAGCCAGCCAACGGTCTCTCGGATCCAAAGCTCGACGCTGTCGAAAACGCCAAAATCATCAACTGGAAACTTTTCACCGGCATGGAAAAGCCAATCCTCATTGACGACGTGCTCGTATTGCCCATCACTAGCTTCAGTCCTGGCGTGGGGCAGATGGGGGCCAAGGACGAAGAAGATGAGTTGGCCTATGTCAAGCACATGTTTGAAGGAAGTTGGAAAAACGAGCAAAAGCAGCAGTCGAGAAGCGCTCAGTACAATGTGGAGTAGGGTCGGCGCGGTCGCAGCCCATCGGGTACGGGTTCACCTTGTTTATTTATCTATTATTTTCTTTTGGTAACAAAGTTATAAACGTTTTTAGCGAAAAGAGCGTGAGTCTGTAAGCATGTAAGTGAGGTAAGCCGGAGAGCCAGAATCGCAGGCAACTGTAAAATGTTTTGGCAAAAACAGTCAAGCCCGCGCCAATCGGTAGATTGACGACGGCGAGCTTATTCTGCCCACACAAGACATACAAAACCTTAAAGCAATATTTTTCGTTTTGCTTCACTTCAGGCTGCAGAGTCACTTTAAGAGCTTGCACTCAAACGCTTACGCACGCTGTACGGCAAAAAGAGGCCTAAGCACAATAGAAAGCCTTTGGTTATTCCGAAATCCCGCTGAGCACAGCAGCAAAATATTCAAAAAGATGGCAAGACGGTAGGGAACCGTCGAGAATAAGAAAGTGGATATTCATGTCTCGAGATAGAAAAAAAAAAAAAAAAAAAAAAAAAAATTTAAAATAAAGCACAATATAATAAACAAGATGGCATGATGAAAGGTACGCAGTAAAGAGCAAATGGCAACGAAATCAAAAAGCAATCAGCAAAAGTAAAGAAGCGATAAAACAACCATTGAAAAAGAAAGATAAAATGGAAAATCCTAGTTATACAAAATGATCAAGCGTAATCTTACAGCCTGAAAGAAAAGAAGTATGGCTCAGGGGTGATGCAGTAAACTAAAAAAAATAAAAAAAAAAGTAGTCAAAAAAATGAGATAATGCAGGAACAATGAGAAGCACTTGAAATCCGAAAGAATTGAACAAAGCAAAAAAAAAAAAGAAAAAAGGCATGAGACACTTGACAAATCTCAAAACCAGTCAATCAATATAATGAACCAAAGACTTCCCATAAGCGCCAATGGCTTTTTCAGACAACCCCAATAATTTCCAATCCATCTGATTCTGCGGTCTGTATACATGGAATGGCTTGCTCTGATATACAGTTAACCCGTATTGATCTGCCTCGTTACCATTGGCATTGCCATAGCCATTGAGACTGCTTGATGGATTATAGAAATTTTGGCCGCTTCCTAAAGCAGCATCAATGCCGGTGGCGCTTCTGCGAAATGCGCCAATAGTATAGTCAAAATAGCCACTATTGTTATTGTTTTTGGCGTTTGGGCTGCTGCCGTAGGTGTAATTATTGTTATGGCTGATACTGTTACTATTCATGCTGCGGGTTAAAAACTGGCTAATGTTGTTTTTTTGGTTATGATTGTAGCTAGCAGAAAGGTTGATGCTAGCTCTGAAATGTGAGTCATCAACCGTTTGGCTTCTCTTATGAAGCTGGCGCGGGGTGTTATTATTATCAAATTCTTCGCCGCTATCATCACTAGATGTGCTAGCGGTAAAACTGTTTATATAGTTCACTTTTTCGTTATTGAAATTTGTCTGAAACGTGGTATTATTGATAAATTGAGCCATATCCCATTCTTTGATGATCCATTTCAAAATCTTAGCACTCTGAATCCGATCATATGGCGACACGGTTACCGGTTGGGAGAACTTGATCGCAGGACAGTTATTTACTTTGATCTTGAATACTAACTCATACTTGATGGAGAAAAGTTTACCGTTTGTGGTAAAGCCTTGCATGTGGGTCAACGGCACCCCAGTATTAACTTCCTCAAGAAGTTTTGTGTTGGTGGTCAAAGTTTTATGATTGTTATTTAGTCCCATGGATTGAACCGATGGCATTGGTTTTATTTCCATCAACTGAACGCTATCGTTGCTTGAGTCATCAAACGAACTATTTGCGGTAGCAGAAGCAACAGCAGCGTTGGCTTTTGCGTTTGTATTTGTATGTGCATCAGCGCCAGTGCCCGCACCCACGTTGCTGCTGTTCAAGTCGTCTTCAACTACTAGCGTGCCTGAAGATAAAGAATTGATGGACCCTGAGTTCTTCAAATCCAAGCTACGGCGCTTATTATTTGAAAGCAAGCCACCAGTTAACCGTTTCGATAGCTGGGGTCTGCTGTATCCATCAATACTGTGCCTATTGCTGTTGGCGCTATTGTTGTTGCTTTTTTTGTCAATGGTAGCGCTGATACTGCTGCTTAGATTATGGCTGTTATTTGAATTTAGCGAACCCAACGGCAATTTTTTCAACTGTGACGCAGCATTCAATGCGTTTGACGAAGAATTAGATATGATGTTTTTCACGTCCGAGGGAAAGTCAAATGAAATTTGCGTAGTGATGCCATCAGGTCCTAATTCGGCATCAAAGTCTTGTTGCTTGTAAAGGAGTTTAGTCTGTTTGGACCCTAACCCGCCCTCATGGCAAATCAACACTTCCCGTAGTTCAAAATATATTTTTTTGAGCTTGAATACTGGTGGCTTGCGTTTCATGAAAGATAATCTCTTACTGGCGGTAGACGAATTGAGTTTCTCAAGGTTGTTTAGGAAAATTTGGTTGGGGAAGATTTTCATAAATATTAAAAGCTCATCTTTGGGCCCCACCGACGTGTTTGGTAACGAGTACTCCACAAGAATGTTTCTGTCCGGGGAGTCAATGGTCTTGGTAATTGGTTCGTTAAACTGGCGATACAACGGTAACGTGTCGTATCTTTTGATAATTAGGGGAAAAGAAATTGAAAAAACTTCTAGCTTGGATCCGCACCAACCAATTCTAACAGTCAAGTTATGGACCGTTTTAGCATTCCAGCGCGAATTTCTACCACTAGAAACGACATCTTTGTTCAACGGGATAACAAAGGGCAAATCCATTCCGAGAATCCTTTCCGGCTTGTTGTCGTCAGAACTCTTGTAGATGGTGTTTTTGTAGATACAGTATTTTCTCGAAGCGTCCGTGGAGCTGAAGCCGCCATTTGCAGGAACGCTGACCGATTGGATGGTGTTGAGCTCAAGAATGATTGTGTTTATGGCAAACGAGGAGCCGTTTTTGGAACGAATCTCCAAGACGCTGTCAACACGAGGACAAGTCTTGGGGACGCCAGGACAGCCTCTCACAGGACTGTGGTTGGAAGCGCCCAAGTTTACCACGAAAGGCTCACTAGGCATTATATTATGTCTTTGATGGAGGTCTGTAGTTCTACTCGGCGCTAATGATTTGGGAATCCGGCCGTGATGACAATAGCGTCGGTGATGCTAACGATGGGTTGTCGTTTCAGTTGTTTGATATCTGCCCTGATCTCAGTGAGCGATCTGGTGAGAAATCGAACGGACTATGTGACAATGTACAGCAGGGATGAGGTAAGGAAAAAAAAGTAGCACAAGTGAATGGAGGAAACACCGATGGATAAAAAAGAATCTAAGACAGCGGTGCCACACAATCGTTGAAAATAGAGGGCTGGAACCGAGATGGGACGAGATGGGAAGACGGAAGATAGGTGGAAGATGGAAGATGAGTGCAAGCGAGGACAAGCGCTTGTAGATGAAATTCGAAAGCAAGATGCGTTGCAACTGGAAAAGCTGGCAGGGCGTGATGCGGTCTAAATGTAGATAGATGGGTGACAGGTTAGATGCTGAGTGTGTACGGGGAGCCAGCAATGAAGCAACAACGGTGCTTGTGTTCCCTGCCGCGTTGCTGAACAACAGAGTTGAGCTGAAGGAAATAGAGTGGAGTGCTTGCTTCCCAGACCGAGCAGCGAGGGACGGCGACGGCGATGAAAGCGCTCCTTGACAGTGCTGATGAAGGTCTTTTGAGTCCCGAAATGAAGCTGGAACACTATGGTCTTCAAGGCAAAAAGTACTGCTAACCAGTTTATTGTAAATATGGCAAGATGAGACCTACAGAGTTTTCCGATCTATCTGCCAGCCACGCGCCTTTTTCGCGGAGCTAGGCTGCTAGGCTGCTTTACTGTGGTGTACATACTACGCGAGACGGTCATGGCTCTGCGACTGAACAACCCACAGCAGGGCTGGTTGTTAAAATCGACATCCTGTGTACACTGACTGTGCTCCTTGGAACTTTCCGCACGGCTTTTGCTCCCCATGGCCACCATGTTGGCGTGCTGCTATTTGAGAGTTGCTAGTTTGCCGTTTGTGTGTTTCTATTGTCACTTTCGTTAAACGCGAGCGTTCTGTTTGGGGCGTTTAGTAATTGTGCGTGTGCTTGGCATTTTGCATGTTTGCTAATGTATTATGTAATTGTGTCACGTGATGACTCATCCCAACCTCACACAGAGGCCTGCACTCATTCTCTACTAAAAGCACTACAACTGGCAGCGAGGTTTGTGCTGCGATGCACAACCCCAACATGGGTGAGATCGAGATAGGAAGACCGGAATTATGTCGCCAATGGAACGGTGACGCCTTTGAGACCAAGCGTTTCGTTTTGTTTTGCTGTTCTTTGCATACCTTTCAAGAACTTTACCTTGGCAGTTTGAATTGCTTCATTCTCTGCTCTGCTGAGCGTTCCAATCGTTTGATAGCCAGGCAACTGTCTTCAGTACCAAGGCAAGGCGAATGGCTGCTTTACAACATGCCCAGATAGACCCCGAGCAAATACTACAGATTTGAAAGTTATCCATGTACCACTAAAAAAGAGTAAATGCAATGGAGCGTAATATTACAATGAGGCGCAGAGTAATCATACAATACAAGACGCAGCTTCAAAGATGCAAAGTTGACAAAAGCTTCAAAGCCCGCAATGCTTCAGCTAGCTAGCCGGATAGCTTGCAGTGTCAAAGTCTCTGCTCGCATTGTGTTCTTTGTCAGCGCCTTTTTCATTTAAATCATCCATAGCACGAGCAGCATTTGTTTTTGTAGCAGAGGTACTGCTATTCAACTTATGCACGTCTTTCACCTCATTTGCATCATCGCCACTAGATTTTGCGGCACTCTTCCTCATGCTCTGCTTAGCCTTTTGCACTAACTCCCGAAACTCGTCCTTGTACTTTCTCTTCCATCGTTCTTCAGCACTGACAGAATCCTGAAGCAGTACGCCGTTTCTGCTGTGGCCATCGTCGCCTTCTTCCTGGTTTGAGCTATTGCCAACGCCGGCTTCATCATTAAAATCCTTAAACAAGCTCTTGTTATGTGCATCCAAATTCTTGATTCTTTCCCAGTCACTTAGCTTTTCCATGAGATGGCTTCGGGATTTTGGATGCATCGAGTCCAAATTTGCATTCCAAAGCATTTGGAAATAGTTGTAACGATCCTGAAGCTCGGCTTTGGTACCGTGTGCCGGAAGTTTATGCTGTTTAAGCTTTTCACGAAGCTTAGGTAATGAAAGAAGACTGAAATTGAGCTTTGGCATTTTTTTCATATTGCTATTGCTGTGGTGATTATTGTGTGCACTTGCGGTGGTATCCAAGTATCTTGGGCGAGAAGTGGGTGATTCAAAAAGTGTTACCGCACTATTGAGCTGTGTTTGACTAGCGTTTGCTATGTTTGCGTCACTTATATTAGCTGCATCTTTGTTTATGTTAGCTTTATTGTTTTCTCTGTTAGTGGTATCATTGCGCGCTTTGTTACTAATAATGTCGTCGGTTCCATTTTGATCTGATTCAACCACATCCTTTACTAATAACTCCTGCTCTGGAATATTTATCTTTGACGCGCTGTATTTCAAGCAGCTGCTCGAAGCTTCGTTCACACCTCCTCCTCCTTTATTTTTCATGAAACCCTTTAAAGGTAATTGACTATTTCTTTCTTTCTTTTTCAATGAAAATATTCGCTCATCTCCAGACCTATTTTTCCGCTTCTCATCGGCGTAGTCCGCTAATTCTGCCCCAAAATCATCAAAATCATCTAAATCGCTTCCAAGCTTATCCGCATTGTCAACGAGTTCATAAGCATCCTCGTCTTTACCTTTGACCCTCTGGCTGCCGTTTTGCTGTATCTTCTGCAGCTCAATTTCCAACGTTTGCGTGTTCGTTGATACAGTGCTAATTTCTCCTTCATCCTCCTCTTCCTCTTCATCTGAAATTTCCACCACAATATTTCGATCGCTTTCAACACAATTAACGTCTTCAATCACAATAGGTTCGTGCCGCACATTTCTCAGTGACCCATTTCTAGTCATCGTCTGGCTGCCTTCTCCTACACCATCTTTAGTGTCTTTATTCTTCTTATTCAAAACATCGGTTATGGAAAACAAATTTCGACTCTTCGGCCTTCCGTTTTGCAAAGCGGTAGTAACTTTATGACGACCGCTATCCTTCATTTTTTTCGAAGAACTAGCTTCGGTGAGTTTGCGGGGTATGTAAAAATATGACGATGTTGATGTTGGTGAGGATAAAATTGTTGCTGATCTGGTATTCTTCTTTGCTATTGGCTCACATTCTCTATTACTGTTGAAACTATTGTAACTCATATTATCATTCAGGAGGTTTTTATATGCTCGTTTCTTTCCATTTTGAAGACCCACATAACCATTATAGTTATTGCTATCTTGGCTGCCTATTTCGATTGGTTGATTGCTCCCATTTCGCGCTACTTCACCAACACTCAGCACGGATCCATCAACCTCATAATCTGCAAATATACTTCCCCTGTCATCTTTGCCGTTGCTGTTATTGTTACTGCCATTTCCATTTCTTTCAATCACTGCACTCAAACTGGGAGCGTTGCCCGCATACCACCCCACAAGTTCCTCAAGCACTGGTACTGGCACTAACTGACTCTCAATGACCTCAACACCACACACAGGACAACGATTAGTACTGTCACTGCTAGCACTACTAGCTGCTGTAAAAAAGCTTCGGATGCAAAAAGAGCAGAACGAGTGTTGACATGCCAGCGATATAACCGGAGCCGCGTAGTGTGATTTGCAAATGACACAGCGCAAAAGGGCATCAAGTTGAGAAAGTGGAGTAAATCCACTATTAAACCAGTCTATTTCCGTTGCGTTTGACGCTGGCTTTGAATAAAAACTTGCCATGGCATTTGAATATAGGCTTGATACTCTGTTGATCCTGATCTTAATTGAACAGGCTAGGCTGACCTTCTTTTTATTTACCTCTGTCTTTTCTAGCTCATCGCCAGTATTTCTCAGCTATTTTAATTTTAGTTTTTTTTTTTTTTTTTTCGCGTTTGTTAGCTAGTTTACCCGGTGATTATGCATGCTTCAATATGGCAGAGCACACTGGCAAAGACTTTCAATTACAGGTTACCTGAACAGCTTTTACTTTGCGTTTGACGAATTTGATGCGTTACAGGAACTCTTAGAAGATAACTATCTGGGGCTTTTTAAAGCAAAAAATAATGAAATGTAAAGTAAAAAATTTGAAGCGTCAAAAAAAATGGCGTTACAGACAGGATTCGAACCTGCGCACGGAAACCGCAATGCCTATCAGCTTAGTTTAAACCATAGCAGGGCATCGCCTTAACCACTCGGCCACTGTAACTAATTTGGTTTTCTTAACATCGATACAAATTTATAGCTCTGATTAGTCTGTCTCATGCTGTTTTGTCCATTTCGAGCATTTTTTTAATAACACACCACTGTATATGACGAACATTGAGTTCTAGACTAACAGATACAGTTACGGAATGATCTTATTTAATACTTTCTAGAAACCACTATGTGGTTATGTCGGAGTATAGTGACTAGATCTGCTACCCATACCTGAGGTTGTCCCCTCTGGATAGCACTGGTTAGACTAGTCTCTCCTCTAGTAGTGAAGGACAGCCACTTACTGAGATACTAATATTTTTCTTTAGTAATGAAATTGGACTTATATTCCTTGCTTATTATAAACTATATCATTAAATAAAAACATTCTATTTTTCAGACTATATATAATAATTTCATTCCTCACCCATAATGCTCAGGTGATGAAAAATTTTCCATCACATCTTTGATGTTGTTCTCCTTAGCAACTTGCGTGCGCTCAAATGTTCTCGGCCGCAAAAGGCAGTTTACCAAAAAGGAGATTATACCAAATGGACGGTATGAAAGATGTTAATTGGTATAAATCCAACACCAACAAACCTGAATACAGATAACCAATATTTATTACTGAATAACTTCACAGATCTGTTACCGTGAAACAGGATTACCGTATTTAGGACTCAATATTCGTCAGTTACATATTTTCTGAATGCAGATATCTCAGGGTTCATAGTTATTGGATATAAAAGCCTTATATTTCTAAGATAACTAAATAATAATAAACGCATAATAATATTGGGATGAACCGTATATAAATAATAATCAGACTGAATACAAAACATGTCAGTAATTCGCTATAAATAGTAGTAAATACGCGTATCGTGCAACAGAATATAAGATCCACGGACTTATTATGTAAGAAATATTATTTAGCTGTATTCAGGTTTGTTGATCTAGAACCCAATGTTCGACAATATAGAACACAATGTTCGTCAATATAGAACACAATGTTCGTCAATATATTGATACAAGATGAATCAAGGATAAATCCAGAATACAAGTTTATAGGATTAGAGACAGTAGTCTTCGTTCCTTGTTCAAGCACCACCTGTTGTGTTTACAAGGGGTGTTCCCTACTAAGTACTTTTAAACACGTATTGTTATGGTTATTATCGTTATCTGTCGGAGTATAGTGACTATATCTGCTACCCATACCTGAGGTTGTCCCCTCTGGATAGCACTGGTTAGACTAGTCTCTCCTCTAGTAGTGAAGGATAGCCACTTACTGAGATACTAATATTTTTCTTTAGTAATGAAATTGGACTTATATTTCCTTACTTATTATAAACTATATCATTTAATAAAAACATTCTGTCTTTCAGACTATATATAATAATTTCATTACTCACCCATAATGCTCAGGTGATGAAAAATTTTCCATCACATCTTTGATGTTGTTCTCCTTAGCAACTTGCGTGCGCTCAAATGTTCTCGGCCGCAAAAGGCAGTTTACCAAAAAGGAGATTATACCAAATGGACGGTATGAAAGATGTTAATTGGTATAAATCCAACATTATCGATGGGTATGTTCGGCCCTTCGCTATATAGACAAGTTAAAAGGAACACGCCGCTGGCCTTTATATAATATTTTCGACAACTTGAAGGATCCTTCTGTCAGTTGTGAACGCAGACTGATCAGGAATGCGAACACAACAAAGGAAAATGTTCGCAACACCACTGTTGTGTTTAAAAGGGGTTTAGTTCTCTACTAAGTATTTTAAACACGTTTGTTATTGTTATTATCGTTATCGATGGGTATATCGGCTTATCATTTATTCCACCCATCGCTATATACACAAGTTAAAAGGAACACTTCGCCGACCTTTATACAAGATTTTCGACAATTTGAAGGACATTTGAAGGATCCTTCAGACGGTTGTGAACACAAACTGATCAGGAATGCGAACACAATGAAGGAAAATGTTCGCAACAACCACCATAGAAGCGTGGATGGTTTAGTGGTAAAATTCAACGTTGCCATCGTTGGGCCCCGGGTTCGATTCCCGGTCTACGCATATCTTTTTCGGTTTATTTTTTCTATTTTTTGTTTTCATTATAGATCGAAGAACGGCGAACACAATTGCTTCTGTCAACAATGTATAGCATGGAAATATTTTCACTAAAGTTACCAACACACACCAGTAGGAAAAGTGAACCCATGCAATGTTGGAAAACTGCCCTGCCTGTCAAAAACGCCGCCGCAATGTTGTGCGCCACTAAAATTATATTTTCTAGACAAAAGACAAAAAGAACAAATTTGGGTAATGATAAAAAAGAAAACCGTAAAAAATAAGCACAGCACTTAGGTAACTTCCCACTTTCAAGCAGCAGATTTATCATACCATTATAGTGTTCAATGTAATTGTCATCGTGACATCACCTTTTAAGCCGAATAGCTCTCTTATGACCCCCCTCCAAAATACCCCAGTCATATACTCTTAAGCTTAAGTACCGCGGGCATTACGAAAATAAGCCTTTTGATTCGCCCATATGGGGTTATGAGCCCATAATGCCGTTTCCGGGCATGGATTTTTTCAAAGGACGAAACCAGAAATCCTGTGATCTCCAGATTGCAACGCGAGCTGCGATGCCTGAAAAATTGTTGTTGCAGCAGCTATGACTGAAATGAAAAAAATAGAAAAAAATTTCATTTAAAAGAGTCAAGCTCTGCTATTTTGGAAAAAACTAGTGCTATCGCTTGCAAAACAAAAAAAAAAAAAAAAACAATAAACAAAAAAATCTCATTTTTTTTAGTTTATTGCTGCTCCTTCGGTGCAAATCACATACAATATAATTATATAATAGGAAATGCTTGCAACGAGTAGAGTCTTCAAGAAGCAGTTCTCAACTGCTTCAAGAACCCTCAATGAGGTGAAAAAATACAACAAATACTCATCTATCATTACTTCTTCCAAATCCCAAGGTGCTTCTCAAGCCATGTTGTATGCCACTGGTTTCAAGAAGGACGATTTTGGCAAAGGTCAAGTTGGTGTTGGCTCCTGTTGGTGGTCTGGAAACCCATGCAACATGCACTTGCTTGAATTGAACAAAATATGTTCCGAATCCGTGAATAAGGCTGGGTTGAAAGCTATGCGTTTTAACACCATCGGTGTTTCTGATGGTATTTCCATGGGCACCAAAGGTATGAGATACTCTTTACAATCCAGAGAAATTATCGCTGATAGTTTTGAAAGTATAATGATGGCTCAACATTATGATGCCAATATTGGTATTCCAAGTTGTGACAAAAACATGCCGGGTGTCTTGATCGGTATGGCCAGACACAATAGACCATCTATTATGGTTTACGGTGGTACCATTTTGCCAGGTAAAGGTAGTTGCGGTCAATTTAAAGATGAAAAAATTGAATTAGTTGCAGCATTTCAATCTTATGGACAATATATTTCAAACCAAATTAGCGAAGAAGAACGTCATGATGTTGTGTCGCACGCATGTCCAGGTCCTGGCTCTTGTGGTGGTATGTACACTGCAAACTCTATGGCCAGTGCCGCTGAAGTTATGGGTATTAGTTTGCCAAACTCTTCTTCTTCTCCAGCCGTTAGTAAAGAAAAAAAATGGGAATGTGAAAATATTGGTAGCGCCATTAAGAAGATTATTGAGATGGACTTGAAACCAAGAGACATTATGACCAGAGAAGCTTTCTTGAATGCAATTACTTATATTATTGCTACCGGTGGTTCTACTAATGCTGTTTTACATTTAATTGCTATTGCTCACGCTTGTAACGTTGAATTGTCCCTTGATGATTTCCAAAACATCTCCGACAAGACCCCATTGCTCGGTGATTTGAAACCATCCGGTAAATATGTTATGGCTGACTTGCAACAAATTGGTGGGACTCAAGCCGTTATTAAGTTCCTTTATAACGAAGGTCTCTTAAACGGTGATGTCATGACCGTTACTGGTAAGACTTTGAAAGAAAATGTTACTTCTGCTTCTGATTTTCCACCTGAACAAAAGATCATCAGACCAGTATCTAACCCAATAAAAACCACCGGTCACTTGCAAATCTTGTATGGTTCTTTGGCCCCAGGTGGTGCTGTTGGTAAAATCACCGGTAAAGAAGGTACTTACTTTAAAGGTAAAGCAAGAGTCTTCGAAGAAGAGGAGTCTTTTATCAAAGCTTTGGAAAAAGGTGAAATTAAAAAGGGTGAAAAGACAGTTGTTATCATTAGATACGAAGGTCCAAAAGGTGGTCCAGGTATGCCAGAAATGTTAAAACCATCTAGTGCTTTGATGGGTTACGGCTTGGGTCAAGATGTTGCCCTTTTGACTGATGGAAGATTTTCTGGCGGTTCCCACGGTTTCTTGATTGGTCATATTGTCCCAGAAGCTAGTGAAGGTGGTCCAATTGGTTTGGTGAAAGATGGTGATGAAATTATCATTGATGCTGAAAATAACAAGCTTGACTTGTTAGTTGATGAAGCTGAATTGAAGGACAGAAGAGCCAAATGGGTTAGACCAGCTCCAAGATACAACAGAGGCACTTTGGCTAAATACGCTAGCTTAGTGAGCGATGCTGCCTCTGGTTGTGTCACTGACAATTTTAAATAAATTTAATCTAGACCCTAGAGGTCAAACACATTATAGTATCATTGCCACGTTTTTTTTTTGTGATTGTTTATTAATTTTTTCAGTTTATACTTTATCTTCATTTTGTTATGTTATATTTGAATTATCAGGTTTCCTTTAGTTTTCTCCATTTTTTCATGTACCATTCATTGCTTATCACTAACGCTTTTTTCAACTCTGAATTGTAATATAGATATACTTTACTTTCTATTTTTTCACTCTGTATTCGCCGCTACAGTGAGATTGTTAACTTCAGGTGTCTTCCATATTGTAACTGGGCACGTAATCACACTACTGTGACATCTGCTATTTTTCAATATTTTACTTTGTAATATAAATTTTTTTTCTTTGAAAATTACAACGAGAAATACTTCCGAATAGGTTCTATTGACTTTTAATAAACCTGCTTACGTGTGAAAATTGAAGGTGTAACTTTTGTAGCCGTACAATTAAAGCTAAGGTCAGTATATCACATCTCCCTCATATGTTGGTATAAACAGCATAAATAGCAGGGTATAAATAGAACTGAGGTTGCGAGCCCGTGGATGGAAAGGCGTAGCACCAAGAAAAACCTACTGCACAGTCCCGTAGCAGCTCCTTTGGCCGTGGCGGTGCTCAAGAAAGGAAAAAGCAGCTCAAGAAAATAGAAATATAGAAACAGAAATAAAGAAAGTAAAAGTGTTGCAAACACTGAAAATCAACAAACCCAACAACCAAGAGCAGTGAATTGTGACCTTCCTTTCGCTGCAACATAACACAACACAACATACTTGTATCTGCCATTCTTGCTAGTACAATACTGTTATTTGAAGATACAAAGGGGAAAACCATCAGATCTACTGTATCTCACTAGATCTTCCAACTGTTTTATTGAAAAACGGCTTTTTTTCTCCGATTGTCCTTTTTCCAACCTCATCTCAAAGACATTTTACTTTCAGCTTACACAGCTAAAGATCATAAAATACTAAAATCCAGCTCAATAACCATACATAGTTGGTATACTCATACTTAGTCAAAAAAAGACAAAGCAAAATTCAAATATGAATCTCCATTCGCTATACATAACCGCCATTCTTCTTGCGCAGACCGCCTTGGGCTTGGAAATCGAAGTCAACAACTTTGGCTTGCTTCAAGGTGCTACTGGGCAAGTGGCAGCTGGGTTGCTTGATTATTACGAAGGTACCAAGTATGGTGGAACTATCGGCATGTTCTCCTGGCCATACTACTGGTGGCACGCTGGTGCAGCCTTTGGCTCTTTGCTCGACTATTGGTACTACATGGGTGACACTTCCTACGTCAACTTAACCAAAGAGGCGCTCTTGTATCAAGTTGGCGATAACTATGATTACGTGCCTAATAATCAGTCCACTACTGAAGGTAATGATGACCAAGCAATGTGGGGGCTCACAGTAATGGCTGCTGCTGAACGTAATTTCTCTAATCCTGAGTCAGACCAGCCTGGCTGGCTATACTTGTCACAAGCTGTTTTCAATACCATGGCTTACAGATGGGATACCAAAACTTGTGGCGGTGGTTTAAGATGGCAAATTTTCAGATGGAACAATGGTTATGATTACAAGAACACTATCTCTAATGGCGCATTGTTCCATATGGCTGCAAGATTGGCTAGATACACTTCTAACGATTCTTATGTTGACTGGGCAGAAAAAGTCTGGGATTGGTTGTATGAAAAACAATTTGTCAATCAAAGTAACGGCTGGTGGTCCGTTTATGATGGTGCTTCTGTTGATAATGACTGTAAAAATGTTTCTCAGTTGCAATGGACCTATAATATGGGTTTAATTATGTCCGGTAGTGCATATTTATACAACTATACCAAAAACGAAACATGGCTCAATAGAACCGAAAATTTGGTCAAAGGTAGCGCAGTTTTCTTCAAAAATAATATTATGTACGAGGCCGCTTGTCAGCCAGCTAACAGTTGTAATCAGGATCAAAGATGTTTCAAGGCCATTTTGGCTCGTTGTATGGGTTTGACTGCATTAATGGCCCCATCTACCAACAGCACTATTATGAAACGTATTGAGGAATCTGCTCTTGCCGCTGCTGGAAGTTGTGATGGTGGTTCTGATGGCCACACCTGTGGTATGAACTGGTTTAATAAGACATATGATAATAACTACGGTTTAGGTGAAGAAATGGCTGCTTTGGAAATTATGCAAAACTTGCGAATTTGGCAGAGACCAGCTCCTTATACTGCATCGACCGGTGGGTCGTCACAAGGTGATCCAGCCGCAGGCGTGAAGAATTTGGACGATAATTCTACTCGACCATTAACGATTTTGTCAAAAGACAAAGGCGGTGCGGCAATTATTACTGTGATTATTGGCGCAAGTATCATTGGTTCAGCTATTTGGTTGGTCATTTAAGTGCTGTGTTTGTTTTCCGTCAATTGTCATGATTCTTTCGAACCTACTATATTTCTTTCTTCCCAATTCATTCATACTAGTACTATATTTTTATTATAAGTTTGCAGTTAAATTTACCAATGGTTTCTTTTGCTACTATTTTTTTTTTTTTTTTTTTTTTTTTTTAAAAAAAAAAAATGGTTTTGTCTCTTTCATAATGACTTTTTACATTTTTATTTTCATCCGCGATTTTCCTGTTATATTTTCAAGACACACAATTATTATATGTAATATTTGTTTACATGGTTTGTGCCTTTCTGGATTTTATAATTCACCTGAATAGTTTGTAAGATACCTTGTTAGCCAATCTAAGGTCCCATTTGAGCTCGGCTCCTATGAATACAATATCTTGAACCATCTTCGCAACAAAACAATTTTTGGAATAAGGATAATTTGCCTATACTTCACGGGATGCTAAGGAAAAAACATCAAAATTTTTTAGTTATGGAAAACTTGGGTCGCTGAGTAGAGGAAATGTTTTAATCATCATATAGTTAAAACGGGGGTGTAACACCCAGAGAATTCTAAATACGCGCCTTTTTTTTTCTCGTTATTTTCTCTGTATGCGAGGGTCTCTAAAGTTGAATAGGAAAAAGTCTTTTCGCGTCTCACTTTATTTAAAAGCCTGAAAAATCTGATAGAATGAGTAGACCAACCAGTGCTGACATTAAGCATATCCAAGCTTTTGCTCTAAGGAAGACAATTTATACCAACGAAACAACATTTATTGAATTACTCTTATCATATCAAGCTCATTATTTGAACTTCAATTTCATTTTTTTTTTTTTTTTTTTTTTTTTTGCATCGTAGTGGATCATATATATACTCTCATCACAAAACATTAGCTCCATAACATAAAAGTCCCAAGTTTCTGGTGAGAAGGTCTTCACTTGCGCAAAGCAATAAAGTTTTTCCAACGTATACAAATGTCATCTACAAATCTTGATCCAATTCCATTGCCCATAAAACTCAAACCCTCCCATCTTCGACCTGTGGCCTATCGGATTCTTTCCAAGAAGCATGGTCTTCACATCAAAAGCAGCGCATTAGAAGTACTTACTGATTACATTGGCAAGAATTTTGGAGCGGAATGGAAATCACCTAAAGCGCTTAAATTCCTAGAAGAGGTTGCTAAGACATGGAAGGCCAAATTTCAAGCGAATAAAAACTTGTTCATTGACGGCGACAATCTTACGGTGGTGATCCGCGAACTAAATGAAAAGAAATCCGGAAAGTTATCACTGTTGCTGCTGCCTGCTAATGCTGCGGTCCAGAACAGGTTGGACGATTTGATCAAAGCTAAAAGAAGTGATACTATTGCTGATATTGACGTCAATATCGATAACAGTATCAATAACCATATACCTGACATTAATGACAGTCATTTTTCAAGTTTGCAGAGACCCGACACTGTATCTTTTAAGTTGCTGGACATTTTCGCTATCAAGGATTGCTATGAGTTGCCAGTGACAAAATATGATCACTTAAGAAAAAAATTTGAGCCATATATGCCACCTCAGGATAGACTTGCCAACGAAGCAAACTTGACCAAAAAACTTGCTTTCAGTTTCAATGTGCAAGATAATTTGTCATTATATATGTCGCGATACTATCAAACCTATCATAGAATGTTGCGCAATGAATCGTTTCATTTTGTCCCACCGTTAAATCCGACATCATCGACGTATTTTGACGAGTTGGAATTGCTTGAATCCACGACATCCTCATTGTCTTCATCCAGCGAGTTGAACAAGTTGAAATCAATTAATAGTGGGACCAAGCTGGTAACTCTAATTAAGAATTTACTTGGTCGCCATGGCCGTCAGTTTCTTATTTTTGGATTATTGACTAAGGACGTCGAAGGCAACTATAGATTGCAAGATGCAAGCGACGGTATTGAGCTTGACTTAAGTAAAGCCTACCCTGATGAAAATTTCTTTTATTTTGAAGGATGCTTGTTGATTTGTGATGGTATATATGTCAATTTTGGCGGTAGGAGTAAATTTGTTGTTAATTTGATTTATCATCCAAAAGCGGAGCAAAAAAAAGATTTTTTTAAGAATTTTGGGTTACTTGATTTCAAATCGGAGAACTTAGATCTTGTGAATCCAAAATTGTATCAAGATTATCAGAGCTATAAACAAAAGCTCATTGATGAGAGCAAAGTCTTTGATGATGAAGTATATGCCAATGGTGATGCAAGTAATAACGTGGTGCTTGATGAGGAAGAGGACCCATTAAATTATGGTGTAAAGCCTTTGGATAAAGTAGTTTTTCTAGGCACTCTGATCCATTTGGATTCTTTAAAGTCTCTTGATTTTTTGAAAAAACTTTTTGCCAAGCTTTCACGCAACCCAAACAACTTACCAGTGGCGATTGTGTTTCCTGGCTCTTTTATATCCAAATCATTTGAACTTTCATCAGTGAATTCCATCAATGATAATTCTTCAATGAACTATAAAAACTTGTTTGACTCTTTGGCCATAATCCTTTCAGAATTTCCTTCGTTATGCTATAAAACACAATTTATCTTTGTGGCTGGATACAATGACCCATGGAGCTCTTTAGTATACCAAGGCTCTAATTCGGTTGCTTTGCCTTACAAGAGGCTCCCAAAAATTTTTTTCAATAGGTTAAGCAGGGTGGTGAGAAACTTGAAACTTGTTACTAATCCGTTCAAGATTTACTACTTGAATAGCGAAGTTACAGTGCTTAACGATAATATTTATGAAAGAATAATTAAAAATGATATTCATTTCAACTACTATACAGAGAGAAAGCAGTTGATACAAAGTTTGAGTAACTCACCTGGTGATAATGATGATATAATCATGATCAATAACAACAAATTAAGCGGCAAGAAAAATAATAATGGTACCGATGATGAGGACGACGATGAAGAATCGCGAACTGCAAAGCAGCTTATAGCCTCACAGATATCCAAGCTCGATAACTTGAACATCAACTCTTTAGCAAAAAGTAGTCTTAGGCACACTGATGCCAAAGCATTCAAAAAAGATGTACTCAAACTCACTAATACCATCATTAACCAATCTCATTTATCACCTTTTCCTCAGCAGGTGAAGCCAATAGAATGGAAATACAATAACTTGCTTACTATGAGCCCGTTGCCTGATGCATTAGTACTTCTTGACTCAACGATTGGATATTTTAGAGAAAGCTGCAGTGGTGTGGACGTGGTGAATGTTGGTAAGTTTGTGAGCGACGATAATCGTGCCGCTAATTATGTGGAATACTACTTGGCAAGCCAGAGAACAGAACTCAAAAAGATATATTATAAGTAGTCCTGTCATTTAAGAAGGTGGAACTAATAATTTTTAATGGAATACAAAGGAACTAAGTAATAATTTTATACCGTAGCAATAAATTGATAGTCTTGTTAGATAGATTCTTATAGTACATCCTCATGTTGAGCATCTGCATATTTTCTGCACACAGACGTGTGTCACACTTCTTTATCATAATAGCAAGCCCTGGTTCCTGCATGTGACCAGTCACGGGAAAATAGGGTATTGTGTAATATCGCTCGCCTCCCGATTTGGCACCCTAAAAGTGACATCAAGCAATATTATTACTAATAATAATAATGACATCAATTCAAAAATAATTTCTTTAGTGCCAGCGGGAGTTTCATGGGTAAATAGTTGTAGAACATCAAGTAGTAAGTTACTTTTATTTTGTTTTCCTAGCCGTGGCTGATGTCTCGATAACCTGAACTAGTGAAAAGAAAAAAAAGAAAAGGCTGAAAGAATAAGTAAGAAGAAAAAAGAAACCTTTAGATTAGCGCAACACTGTTATTGAGTAATAGTAAGATCGCGGTATTTTGTGTCGTGATATATGTTTCATATACAATAGAACCGCGATATATACCGCACCTTAGGCTGCTGGCCAAAAAAGCGCAGCTTGGCAATCAGAAGTGATCTCAAATGTGAGTTTACTGTTGTGCCACAATCATACACTGTTCATTGGATCACACCGCTTACTGACGGTTTAATTATTCTCTTGGCTATTTTCACATATCTCAGGTATCTTTACAAAGTAAACTGTTCTTAACCAGCCTCGGGGCTGCTTGCCGCTCATTGGCCATAGCCGAGGCGGCTTTCTGGCAGGTTGCACTGTGCAGCAGTCCCCCGCCGCACACTGCATCGTCCGCATGGCACATAGATGCTCATCCCATCACCCGGCTGCTTAATAGTTGCCACCCGCGGGCCTCGTTTGTAAACATATAAATACAACAAGAATGTTCTCTTGCCCCCTTATTTTTAACTTCTAATTTATTTGTTCTGTTTCTTTTTCCTTTGTTACACTATAATATCTATCAGAATTGTCGCTCTGTTTTTTATTATTTTATTTCTAGCATCTCTTTCATCAGCTTATATTTCCTAATATTTTACCGCCGTTATTTTTTTGCCCCTTTATTTATTACTATAATCCTTCATAATGCAAATATTTGTCAAGACCTTGACTGGTAAAACCATTACTTTGGAAGTTGAATCCTCCGACACTATTGACAATGTCAAGTCCAAGATCCAAGACAAGGAAGGTATTCCACCAGACCAACAAAGATTGATTTTTGCTGGTAAACAGTTGGAAGATGGCAGAACCTTGTCTGACTACAACATCCAAAAAGAGTCTACTTTGCACTTGGTTTTGAGATTGAGAGGTGGTATGCAAATCTTTGTCAAGACCTTGACTGGTAAAACCATTACTTTGGAAGTTGAATCCTCCGACACTATTGACAATGTCAAGTCCAAGATCCAAGATAAGGAAGGTATTCCACCAGACCAACAAAGATTGATTTTTGCTGGTAAACAGTTGGAAGATGGCAGAACCTTGTCTGACTACAACATCCAAAAAGAGTCTACTTTGCACTTGGTTTTGAGATTGAGAGGTGGTATGCAAATCTTTGTCAAGACCTTGACTGGTAAAACCATTACTTTGGAAGTTGAATCCTCCGACACTATTGACAATGTCAAGTCCAAGATCCAAGACAAGGAAGGTATTCCACCAGACCAACAAAGATTGATTTTTGCTGGTAAACAGTTGGAAGATGGCAGAACCTTGTCTGACTACAACATCCAAAAAGAGTCTACTTTGCACTTGGTTTTGAGATTGAGAGGTGGTATGCAAATCTTTGTCAAGACCTTGACTGGTAAAACCATTACTTTGGAAGTTGAATCCTCCGACACTATTGACAATGTCAAGTCCAAGATCCAAGATAAGGAAGGTATTCCACCAGACCAACAAAGATTGATTTTTGCTGGTAAACAGTTGGAAGATGGCAGAACCTTGTCTGACTACAACATCCAAAAAGAGTCTACTTTGCACTTGGTTTTGAGATTGAGAGGTGGTATGCAAATCTTTGTCAAGACCTTGACTGGTAAAACCATTACTTTGGAAGTTGAATCCTCCGACACTATTGACAATGTCAAGTCCAAGATCCAAGACAAGGAAGGTATTCCACCAGACCAACAAAGATTGATTTTTGCTGGTAAACAGTTGGAAGATGGCAGAACCTTGTCTGACTACAACATCCAAAAAGAGTCTACTTTACACTTGGTTTTGAGATTGAGAGGTGGTTGTTAAAACTCTCATTGTTCAATATAACTTTAGACTTAGTTTACAGTTCACGTCATACAATTTTAGCAACTGTTATATAATCTTTCTTCTATCTATATGCTACTATTAATACTTTAATGTCATAAGTTTCCCATAGCGTCCTTTTACTTGAACTGTAGCGCGAGCTTATTTGGACCATCTATTCAGTGTACATCAAATATGACTTAGAAAAATAATGGCAATTGAATGTGGTTTCCAAGAGCTGACAGAGTAAATGTAGAGCAGATTCATAACATTCAGTACTGATTAGCCTGATCAGTGCAGTATCTCATGAAAACAGAAACTTAACACATACCAAGGGAATTGCTGACTGTACCACAAAAACAGACAGTTGCATATACACTATGTATGCCCTCTATACCGCATAAATCATCATCGTCACGAGATAAATCACATGACTATACCTTTTCACTGAGGATTCTGCCGGCATATGCAGAAAACATTATAATTATTTTGAAGATCTTTAAGATATGGAGCAGTGTGAATTTATTATAATTATAACCATTCCTTTGATCACAAATCCAATATTCAGTAAGTTACAAAGGCTATCGTCATGTCAACAGATAGACTCGTCGCGGTCATTACCGGCACAAACTCCAATCTAGGTATTAATATTGCTTACCGTCTCCTCGAATCGCTTCCTATGGAAAAGAGACTCACCATTGTGGTAACGTCTCGTTCTCTTCCAAGGGTAAACGAAGTAATTGACAAAATTACAAAATATAATGTCACTAGAACTAAGCGCAAAGCAGTGTTAGATTTTGATTATTTGCTTGTTGATTTCACTAATATGGTTTCTGTTCTTAATGCGTACTACGAGTTGAATAAAAAATACTCTGCTATTCATTATCTTTACATCAATGCTGCACAAGGGGTGTATTCTGGGATTGATTGGATTCATGCCACTAAGGAAGTGCTTTCTAATCCATTGGAAGCAGTGACGAATCCAACTTACAAGATTCAAAGGGTTGGAGTGAAGTCGAATGATGATTTGGGCTTAGTTTTCCAAGCTAATGTCTTTGGACCATATTATTTCATTCATAAGATCAAGCACTTGCTTTCGAATGGTAATGCAAGAGTAATTTGGGTTTCCAGTTTAATGTCAGCTCCAAAATATTTGTCTTTTAATGATTTGCAATTGTTGAAGACTGATGCGTCATATGAAGCTTCAAAACGGTTTGTCGATTTGCTTCATTTGGCCACTTACAAGGACTTGAAGCAAAATTACAATATCACTCAATACTTGGTGCACCCAGGAATATTTATCAGCTATTCATTCTTCCAATATTTAAACTTTGCCACGTATTATGGCATGCTCTTTTTGTTTTACTTGGCCAGACTTATTGGTTCCCCATGGCATAATATTTCTGGCTACACTGGAGCAAATTCAATTATATATGCTACGGTGAAGGCAGAACCTGAAGGCAATGCTCCACAAGATTTAAAATACGGAAGTGCTAGCTATAAAAATGGACAAGAATACATACAGTCGACAAAAGTGGATCTGCCAACTGGTACCGCAGATGTGCTCAGTTATATTGAGAATTTGACCAAAGAGTGGGACGAAAAATTGAAGGATCAAATCGTTGAAACTAGAAATTTGTAAATCCCTTTTTGCTGCTTGTTTTTTAGTTGAATATTTTGCTACGCTAACTATAGATCATAATAAATAATAATACGGAGAAGTACTAGGAATTTGAATAATCTTGAGAAGTGCCACAGTGCTCATGAACTGGTTCAAATAAAAAATTAAAAAAAAAAAAAAAGAGATTTGCTAAAATACTTTCACTTTTTAAGTCTACTATATTATATGGTTGATAATTTGCATTAAAAAAGGTCTCTGCTGTCTTTTTCTTCTAATCATCACCAGTAAACTCTAGGTCAACTATCATGATGGATTAAGTTGTGGTTAGAAGCACCGTTCCAAAGCTTTGTAGTTGGATTCATTTTTGCGAGTGGATCCCCTGGCGAGCTTGCCAGACCAAATAGATACTTAGCAAATCAACATGGGGGCTAAAAAACACTTCCTTGAAAACGAAAAGTGGTATACTATCTGATTAATGACGACTGCTCGGTTTACCCATCGTTTAGACAGTGTTGATTTGCTTTTTATATGCGAATGTTTTATTCGCTTACAGAAACTCTGTCGTTTAGCCTCGTTTAAATCACCCACAGGAAGACATATTCACGTGATAATAAACGATGGTTCGTTACGTTCGAAATTTCTGGGGATTTCACTTTTTACGGATTTTCCGCGGTGCGATGCGGACGTTTAGGGAAAACAGTAAAGAGGAATTGTGTCAGCAATACCTGTCACTTATTTGGTTGTGCTGTGCTAATCTTAAAATATTGGAGAGTCCAGAAAGGCAAATATGGATGTTTAAGAGCTCGTATAGCTAGCGGTTGAAGTTCGTTTAAGTTGTTAGATTTTATCGTATAGTAAGTGCGCTTGAGTGCTCAGCTGAGAAGTGACAAGCTTAAGTGGGCCAAAGTGCTCTGTGTTGGTTCATTTTGAGATTTGCTGCACGAATCGGGCAACATCTCAAGGAGTGAGAAAATCAGCCCACATTGGCGGCTGCGCACAGTGTGAGATCTGGTAAGGAACTCGCCACTTTGAGCAAGCACTCAGTGGGTGGTTGCAGCCATGTCGTTGAATTGTAATATTAGCGTTTATGTAGATAGTTTCTCTCGTATACTACTACACTGCAATACGGCTTTTTGCGATAGCAGCTTATTTTGCATTACTGAGAAAAATTTCATTTTTGAGGATTCTCCGTATATATACCTGGATACGTCCCTCGCTTTGCTTGATTGTCTTCCACTAGAACAGGATATTTACTTAACAGCAGATCAGCTCCTGTGACTCTCTAGTGCTATAAGTCTGAGCTCTAATTTAATCAAACAAAAGCTGAAGCAATACAAAACGGTACCAACATCTACGCAATAACAAACCACAATCAATAATGAATAGCACGCTATTTGAAAAGATAGGCTTCGTGTCACAAGTCTTTGAAAACAACGCTACTGCCACTTTGGTATCGGCCGACACATTTTCCCAAATCTTCACAAACATCCAACAGTCGCAACCCCAATTAAATCTTATTGAAAAAGCGTGGGCCTCGTGGTACATATACATGAAGAATGATGTTCTTGCTACCGGTATAATGTTCTTTTTGTTGCATGAGTTTATGTATTTTGGTAGATGCTTACCATGGTATATTATTGACAAGCTTGGACTTTTCAGAAAATACAAAATTCAACCAACTCAAATACCAAGTGATAAAGAACAATGGGAATGTCTTAAGTCTGTCTTAAAATCTCATTTCATTGTCGAAGCTTTACCAATCTGGACTTTCCATCCAATGTGCATGAAGTTGGGTATTTCAATCACTGTACCATTTCCAGACTTGAAGACTATGGCTGGACAGATTGCTATTTTTTTTGTTCTCGAAGACATGTGGCACTATTTTTTTCATAGACTTTTTCATTTCGGTTTTTTTTACAAGTACATTCATAAGCAGCATCACAAATATGCCGCTCCTTTTGGTTTAACAGCAGAATACGCTCACCCAATTGAAGTCATGGCTCTTGGATTTGGTACTGTGGGATTCCCAATTTTGTATGCTTATTTCCATGGCAACTTGCACTTATTCACCGTTTGCGTTTGGATTGTGCTTAGATTATTCCAAGCAGTTGATTCACACTCAGGGTATGATTTCCCATGGTCTTTGAACAAGTTTTTGCCATTCTGGGCCGGTGCTGAGCATCATGATTTGCACCACCATTACTTCATTGGTAACTATGCTTCTTCTTTTAGATGGTGGGACTACTACATGGACACCGAATCTGGCCCAGATGCAAAGGCTACTAGAGAAAAAAGAATGAAGCAAAGAGCAGAAAGAAAAGTCAAACAGGCATAATCGAAAAAAGCCAGTGTTTTTGCTGACTCGGTACTTTTCCCGAGAAAAATTCACTCAATTATAAACATCTCTATACTATATCATTTGTTTTCCGTTTGTCTAATTTAGTTCATTTCTTTATATCATGTTCCTTTCTTTAAGAATTATATACACGTACAATTTTAATAACTTTGTATTTCTTTTCTTTTGTCTTTACAAACCTTTGTATTCCCCAGATTCCTTTGTATCTAGAAGAGCAAACGGCTCATGTTAGAAAATCGACGCGCGTTTGACTTTTCGGAAATCGCGGGCCAATCACATGGCCCCCGTCGGCAAATCACAGCAGAGAAAGGAAACCAGCAGAAAAAAAATATTAAAGCGCCGCCGATACTGTTTCAATAATTGATGATTGATTTGCTTTTATTTTATTTACGTCTGATCATAAGGTAGTGCTTTTTTAATCAATCTTTCCATTTTCAATACCCTTTCACATTAGGATTTATAGATTGCTAAGAAAAAAAAAAAATGCTTTTGGCACACTCCAATTTGCTTGCTTTGTGCGCAATTATACTACAACCTGCCCAAGCATTGACGCTTGGATCTTTGGCACCAGAGACAGCACTGACTTATTCATTACACGTGCCTTCACCAACCCCAGCACCTTCAATACAACCAATTAGCTTAGTGATAGACAAAATACAACAACAGCAGCAACCTGAGCCAATTTCAACTTTGGCAAAAAGATGGAGAGAGGTTATTGTTCCAAGGCCTAATACCAAAAAATCTGATCCTCCTCCAGAACCATGGAGAAGAACGATTTCTTCATCAATTGTGGAAATTGTCCATCCAACGGTGATTGCTGGCGTTACTTTCAGTGCTAAACCAACTTCTATCAATGGGCCAACTCCATGGATCTCTTTGAATAAACAAGGTGTCCCACAAACTGTCAAACCAAAGGTAAAGAATGGTGTCACTAAGAATACTGGTCCTGATTACAAAAACTGGTTCAAAACTGCTACTACAGTTGTTCACGATAATAAAGACTTGAAAGCTCACAATTTGAAAGAAGACGAAACTTTTACTGAAGTAACTTATATTGAAGAAGACGATACGTACCTCAAAATGAACCCACTTATTCGTTGTACTCCAGACAGATACCTCAACAAAGGTCTTGCCAAAGACACAAGCAGCGAACCATTCTGTACTCCTGCTGAAAACTCTAACATAGATTTAGGCAAAACTTATTTCATCACTTGGTATACCAGGTTTTTTGAAGAAGCAGAAAAAGTTAGAATCCATCTTGCATACGTTAGAGAAAAAGAACGCGTTAAAGGAATGAGAAAAAGAGATGGTAGCTTAGCTAGCAATTACGAAATAGTACCACTCAACGAAGTTGCTATTCAAAACAACTTTAACCTTACCAAACGTGCCAATGATGCATTTATCCCATCAGGTACCAAGTTAGCATTTTTCAGTTCTGACTGGTTGATAAACAGAGATGGTTATTTCCCATTGGAAATTGAAGAATCATGGCTTAAAGGAAAATACAGCAAGCAAGCGATTATTAATATTCAACCGGATACAATTGACGACGAAGATTTTGATTTGTTGAACCAAGGTATTCTTGTTAATCTTAGAAAGGGTACTGCTGTGTATAAAAAATCCAAAGAGCAATTAGCATTGGAAGATGAGGGTATTGGTGAGGACGAGAACAAGTATATTGTTATGATGACTATGCCAACAGTTGTCTGTATTGCTGCATGCATCATGTATTTCATTACTCAATTGTGTTCCAAGGACAGAGATGTTGCCGGTATTAGAAGATCATACTACAAGAGCAAATTCCATAAAAAATTGGGAAAGCCAAAGTTCTTCAGCTCAAAGAAAAATAAAGGGTACGCTAACTTGCCACAATACGAAGAACACGAATTGGATTCTTTCAAACAACAGTGATCTATTCATTAGGTCAGGCTATTAAAAAATTTTGTAATGCTATTATCTAGCTTGCATCAACAAATTGTTTCTCACTCATTTACATTGGACTTTTAAAAGAAAAAGTTTTTTTTTTTTTTTTTTTTTTTTTTTTTTTTTTTTTTCATTTATTACTTTATTCGTCTATTTCATCATTTCATTTCTTTGTACAGAGTTTATTCAAAGTCACTTCTTTTATTTTTCTTATCTATAATTTGCAGAAGTTTTTTGTGTTTTTGTTTCTATAGTACGAAGGTTGAAATATATCTCCATTTTATACGTCGAAAGATTTTTTAGCGTTCTCATGGATTAACAAACTTGACAATTCTGTTCCATATCTTGTTTTCCATTTTCAGTTTTTTCACACTTTCTTTTTGGCTCAAATTACTCTTGTCTGGATGATGTGCCTCGAAGTTAAGGGTCACCTATCGATGGACCTGCAGCTGGAAGGTTTACAATAATATAACATTCTGACTGGATAACTTTTCTGCTTTTTTTACTTTGAGGTAAAAATCAGAAAAATATGATGCCTATATTAATGCCTTGCAAAGAGCTTGCTGAAGATTCAATTCGATGAGCATGTTTGAATTGAAACAGATACGGCTGTTACATTTTTGCTTTTCTTTTAATCTAATCACGAAAAAAAGGTAAATGAAAGTTGTCTAGCATATTAAAGTATTTCAAGAGACAAGCCTTAATGTAAGAAGATATTTTAATTAGTTTTGACCATCACTATTGGCAATCTTAGTGTCCCATGAATACGGTATATGTACCTGTGTACAGGGTAATAGAGTTTTTCCACTTCAGCTCAATGCCTTGCAGTAAGTAAGCCTTTCAAAATCTTTGTATATTCGGCTCAAGTATATCTCTCTGTTTTCCATTATGAAACTGCGGACACAAAGATAACATAAGCCATCTTATAATATAATCACCAGTATATACTGAACTGATCCATTTTCGGTTTTGCTTCGTTTGTTTCATTTTGTTCAATATCTCAATGTTTGAATTATTTGTTTGGGGAAGTGAGAGTGAAATTGCCAAATTCGCACCCGAATCATTAGCAGCTGCTCTCTATGTCAAACTAGCAATAAAAGACACCACTAAATATAAGATTGTGGCATCGCGAAATGCTCAATATTACGATGCAATGATGTATAATTTTCCCTTTTTGAAAGATACTGTTAATGATGGGAAGGTGATAGAAGGATACGCCAATATTATCAAGTACTTGAAGAAGATTAGTCTGGACTATGATTTGGACCAGTGGTTACAGCAACAGCAGCCAAAAAGCAATGATCATAATAATAAAATTAGTGACAACCAGAATAACGAGTTGCTAAACTTGGGGTTGGTCAATTTTATTATGAACAAGCTAATATTGATCAATTACTATAATTATTTTTTGAATAAACAAAATTACGATAAATACACCGTGCAAATGTTCAAGTTTTATTTACCATTCCCATTACAATATTACCTTCCATTAAGATTAAAAGAAAACTTAACAGCAAAATGCAACTTGATTGGCTTAACCCCAATGAAGAGCACCGAAGCGTATAATGTCGAATTGGCAACTGATAAGATAAACAAGATTGAAAACGAACTAAATTTGCCAACTTTGGGTCATGTGCATACAGAATTACAAAAACAGAGGTTGAAGAATTTGCAATTGTTGAAAGAGACTTCGGCAAATTTTAGAACTTTGACTTTAGTACAACAATATTTGAAGAAAATCGACATCAACGACAAATTCAGCGAATTTAGCCCCATCCTTGATGATAGTGATCATAAGGAGCTTTTCACGTTTGGTGACAAAATCACAAGTGCTGATATTTTATTGATTGCCAATGTTGTGGCCGCCACTCATGATAAGGTGCCTGACCAATTTTTGAATAATTTGTTACAGTTGAAGTTTGCCAAATTAGTGAGTTTAGCCAATTCTTTTAGAAATATCAAGTATTAATCGACAAATAGGTTGTGTTTTGTGTATGCGTGTATATATATATACTTTAATGCATCTCTTTATATTCCAAATATATCGTTTAATTGTTTGTATTGTTTGATAATGTATTTCATCTTATTGTCATGTAAGAAAATTGATCCACTACTGCTTCTTACTAAGTGGAATCCGCTTTCAGCATTATTTTGCAAATACTGTTGGTAATCGTTTTGCCGGTCAATAAGAATTCCATGCCATCCGGCGTTGATCGAACCTAGTAAATCGGTTGCGTATTTATCACCAAAATGCCAGCAGTACTGCAATAATGCATCTTTCTCTTGCTTATTATTTAAATCACAACCCAAAAGAAGCCCTTGTTTGATCAAGTTTTTCAAAATGTAGTCAAAACTCTCCTTGTTTGGCTTTTGCACTTTTGTATCGTAACTAAAATACACCAAATTTGCAGGAATTAAATCTTCATTAATTACGCCAAGATAATTCAATACAAGTTTTACCCTGGGATCACCGTTACTGTTAATAAGTAGCAAAATTTTGTTATCTTTAGTTTTGAAAAGTTCACTGGGTGGGTCAGTTTCACTAAAATGTGTCAAATCGACATTTCTGAGTTTTTGGAGTATTTCTTTTAAATCTTTATTTATCTCATATCCTGGGCCTGAATAATATTCAATCAAGTACTTAGTCATTTCATGAGGCACTTTGAAGGGAGCGAAAGTCTTTTTAATGAGCAACCCCCACCAATTATCAGAATATCGAAGTGCCTGGTTATTGTTTTTTTGCTCCTGGCGATTTTCCTGTGTATGCTCGGAAGTTGCTTTAGATGCACGCTCTACCAAAATCGGTTTTATGGTTGATTCAAATTCCTTGTATTCATTGAGTATATTTGTATTGAGACCGTAATTCGGATATTGAAGTTCCATTTCTTTAAAACTGTTAAGGAAATCTTGCTTTATTTGAGGAAACTCCTTTGGAATGCCAAAACGTTGTCCGACTTCATGATAAGTGACCAATGGGAATACTTTGGGATTGTATAATGTGCCAAATGCATCAAAAGATATAATCTTTGGAAATTTTTTTTGTGCTGCTGAGCGAAAAACTTGTTGGGTTGCACTCATTTTAAAATGTATTCTTTTCAACTCGTTATCGCCTTCAATTAGTCGTTAATTCGACGCGATGAGAACTGAAAATAATATCGCAGGTTGCTTGATACTTGAGCGTATATGCTATGATCCTGGTTACGTTGCCCTGCTTGCTCATTGCACTTCGCTAAAAAATATTTTAAACCATCAAATCCAATCAAATCAATCGGCCAGTTAGCCAACGAGTTATGAAAGTATCAGATTCAGGCAAATAGTCTATAACGAAAGGATAGCTTTGATAGTCAAATTTTATAAACAAATAATGTCGAATATAGATCAAGTTAAAATCTCACTATTATACTACAACTACTGGACAAATGTGCAAACGTTACAATGTAATAATGGGATAACCGTGTTAATAGGTATCCCGCCAGAATCAATACATCCAACAAATTCGGTAAATAAAAATATCACAATTCCAGCACTTCCTGACAGGAACGCATCAATAAAAAGCCTTGATCTGCAATCTGTCGTTACGGAGTTAATACAAAATGATACTGGCACTAGTCTCACATCCTCAGAACAAGTTTTACAACATAACAACAAACTTCAAGATAATAATGATGTGGATGTTGTAATACAAGAGACCTCCTCGGCAAATTTGCCAACAGCGCCGACGGTAGATGAGACCGTTATTGAGTATGATTCAAAAGTGGAGTTTGTTTACCCAATACGAATTCATGAAAAAGTAACTATGCATTTTATTTCCAAAATTTTTGAAAACATTGAGGAGCAAATTTCCGTGAGGCCTAGGAGAGTCATTCTTGGAATTCTTGGTGATGATGGTACAATAGTTTACTATTTTGTGCATGATGGGATAGTAAAGCCAAAGAAGAACTAGATGTGTGTGTTTATTTACAAAATACAATGGTTTTTTCAATTTTGAAAAGCTAAAGATAATCGAGACTCACTAAAAAAGCCTTAATTCATTGTCTTGCCGAGATTGGATTATGCTTTATGTATACTAGTCATATCTTACTAATTTGAAAAAGTAAACTACCAGTTGAGATCTAGCACTGTATATTTATTTTTGCGCTTAAAAAAGTCATTGCTGTATAAGTGTAAGACGTTGGAAGAAAAAAATGAAGATGTTCGTAAGTCATGGGAAGGTATGTAACAAAAGAATGAAACAAAGAAATAAAGACAGATGATAAAAAACACCCAATAACAAAAAAAAAAAAAAAAAAAAAAATAGTGATAAAACGTGGAACCTAGTGAACAAATTTTATTTTTTAAAAAAAATGTAACAATTTTATAAACACAGAAGTGACTGAGCAACAAAATTTAGATTCTAATTTATAATATTTTGAATTTTCATTATGGCAGCTTTATACTGATTTGATTTATCAGGTTTGCTCTTCTTTGGAGGCACAGAAAGCAATTTATCTTCTTCTTCGTCCTTATTCAAGTATTGGTCGCTTCTTTTATTGACCAAAGTTTTGATATAGCTGGAAGGAGTGGAAAAATATAATGACGTAGGAGTAGATATCGAAAGATTGGAATGCCTAGTGTGAGTTGACGATAACGAGTCTTGAGATTGGTGCCCGTAGCGAGTCGGGTGACCGTTACTATGATGGTGGCCATTGTTGAAGCTATTACTTCCTAATCCCAAGCTACCATTGAAATTACTGTTACTGAATGAGCTACTATGGCTATGACTGTGGTGGTGGCTAGAGTTGGTTGAATTGTTCATCATGTTATTGATGTTAAGATTACTGTTACTGCTGATAATTGTACTAGTTGACCCATTATCTACCTTTGGAGAGCCCGGTGGCGATGGAATTATATTGTCTTCTTTATCTCTAGAGTTATTCATTATTCCAATCGGCAACTGTTGTGAAGACACATCCGAGAGAAGCTTAAGAGGTGAAATTTCCGGCTGACGGGAGAAAAATGAGCCAAAAGAGTGAGCTGCGCTTTGCAAAGAAGATGTACTGGACGTCGACATAGTAGTGATGAGTGGCGTCATTGATAAATAGTCATTCGAAGCACTTGTGGCAAAACTGTTAATTGATCCATTATCATCATTATTGTTATTATTGTAATTAACATTCGGACTCAAGTAATCATTAAACTGACTATTTCCGTTAGCAGAGCCACTACCATTATTAATTTTACCTTCTTTTTTAGCCTTAGTAGCATTTTCATTTTGAATTGCTTCAAGTTTTGCTTGCTGTGATTTTTTTCCAGATCGTATAGAATGTCTAACTTTGATTTTTGTTCCAGAGCTTTTCAAATCAAATGATAACTTGGAACTGGTCGTAAGTCCAGGAAACTTTTTGGCAGTGTAAACTTTAAATACATCGGAATCTATTGCTCCTCGTTCAATGACTCTATTAACGAAATTGAAACCGTTTGGAGGGACAAATGAGTTGTAATAATACAACAGATCGAAACTTGAAAACTCATATAAAGTAAACCTGAGCTTGTAGTTTCCGTCCTGCTTCACACTTAGATTACTAAACACAAAAACAGCCTTCATTGAAGTTTCTTTACCTAAACTCTTGTCGGAGACCATATTAGCCACTACAGAAGTCGTTCCCACCAAATTTTCAAATTCGGGTATTGCGAAGCTAGTTTGGCTGCTATTTTTGCTGCTACTATTGTTATTGTTATTATTGTTGTTACTGCTGCTTGTGAAGGTGCTATAAAAGCTCCCACCACTACTGGATGCTGAGGAGCCATTGCTAATATTACTTGATTTGCTGTTAGCAGTGGTGTTGCTATTTTCCGCAGTGTTGTTAGCAGAGCCGCTTCCGTTACTATCACTGTGGTTTTCGCTGACGTTGACTATTTGAGAGTTTCCCTTAGTCAAATGCCTCTCGATATCTGCATTAACTATTGAGGCCACCAATATTAAGGGATTTAATGTGTGATGTATAATATTTTTTTGTTCCCCAGTCCGCTGTTGTTGTTGTTGTTGTTGCTGCTGTTGCAGCAGCTGAAACTCGTCAACCATATTCTCATCACCGTCATCGTCATTGTGAGCTACATTTTCACTTTCGGAATCATTTAGGCTATGTGGATTATTACCAGTACCAATAATACCTGCCTCGTTAGCGGTTCCATCGAGTTGTAAGGTCTGTGGTGCATTACTTTCATTTTCAAACAATGATACTTGGATGACAGGAGGTGGATCTATGGTTCTTCTACCAGTGACTAGATATTTTCTGTTAGTTATGCTGATTTGTTTGATTCTTAATTTTCATCTAATCTCTTGCCTTTTTCCTTTTTCTAGTTCTTTTCAGCTTTTCTTTCCTTTTCCCTCTTTTTATGGTTACATACAAACGGCTTTCCCGCCTCCTTCGTTCCAATTGAAACCCAAATCACCAGTCTCTATTGTACAAAAAGGGCACTTTCTTGATCTAAACTGCATTTTCTACAGGTCTGGTAATTATACTTGTTATGTCCACTTTCTGCTTATCTAGTAATTTCAACAGTAAAAAACGTAAAGGTGAGGCAAAAAAAAATCCATAAATCATCATAACTACTTACATCGCTTGCTTCTTCCTGTCGCTCTCGCTTGTTGTGGCTGTTGTATCACTTTGAGTTCATACTTTGCGAGAACGGGGACAATACGATCCTTGGATATCGCCAAAAAATTGTGCTGCTTGGTCATAGCTTTTTCTGGCCGATTTGATTTATTTTCTCACACTTGTTTCTATATGCAATAAATCAGCTCAAACCACTATATTTGGGTCTTTCTGCGTACTTGTAAATGATGCCAGACTATACGATACTAGCGTATGGGATGTTGCGCTGGCACCGTCGACAGCAAAGAGTACTGTGTGTAGCTGTTGGGTTGCGATAATGCTAATGATATTATTTGAAATAGTTTTATGTCCGAAAGTGATAAGCTGCAACTTCAGATGAGAGCAGTCCACATGAGAAGTGTTTTAAAAGTGGTTTATCGTTGATATTACAGCGGTAAATTGCTCTTGTAGCTGATGGACATGATGGAGGCAGTGGCTGATTTGAGCTCCTTAGCTATCGGCGCCAATTTGCACCGTGTATTTCCGGGTGACCTGCGATCCGGTTCCGAAGTTACCACGCTTCTGGATGCGCCCTAATTTGTAAGTCGGAAAAACTGGAGACTGGAGCTTATCGATACCAACTGACAAAGCTTTAGTCCTCAACATTACGATTATCTGGCTTTCATGTTGTGAAGAGAATTAAAGTCAAGTAGATTAGAATAAATAATACAAGGGAGAAAGAAAAAGTGGATTGTAGAGGACAGAAGGTCAGCCTGCCGACCTTCTTGACTGAGCTATAAAGGAAATTATAAGTACTAAGTATGATGTTCAAAATGGCCATTAAGGTGTTCTCGTAGGCTTGAAACCATCAAAGCCGCTAAAATTGCTGCTATTTTGCTGTTGAGTGTTTCCAGTTTTGACAAACGACAGTAGTGGAGAAAGCACAGATGACTCACCAAACGATTTTGTGCGTGCTGGATCTATCCGATGATAGAGCATTGGGTGTGGTATGGGCGGTATTGACGTGGCCCGAAAATTATCTTCTGAATATCTTTTCTTTTCATCAACCCGATTTGTTACAGGTAACTCTTCTGATGGAAAAAATGTATCACTATTACCTACAATGCCACTCCTTGTTGTTTGATATCCTTGTGGAAAAGGTTGTGTGCTGAAAAGCACTGCTGGTGAAGTGAATGGTGACGATGCTATTGAGATCAGAGATAACGAAGGGAGGTTGATGGTACGATGGGGTATGCGCAGAGGCAGACGAGAATCTGTTGGGGTGGTGGTTCCTGGCAGACAATATTGCAGTGATGAAAGTGACGAAGCCTGTGCCTGTGGTAAGTTGAAATGATTCACTACCAGCTGACAAACAGCTAATGGGGGAAGACGCTGATTATGGTTAAGATGAGGATGGGAAATCCCTTGAAGATTGGTATTATTATCAGGAGATGTCTGACTATTAATATTAAAAGATGTCAGCTTTTCGAATGAAATCTGTTCGTCTGGTTGTTCTATGTTAAAATTCAAAAGGTTCGAGATTTTTGGTGAAGATGAAGCTGAACCTTGCCTCTCAATATCAGGTCTGTGATGCTTGCTGAGGAGATTTTTTTTTTGCGTAATTTCCTCAGGGCTTCCTTTGGCCAAACCCAATGATTTTTGCTATCAATTTGTTAGAGCTTTTGTTCTTGAAAAATAAAGAATAAAATGGTAAAAAATAAAAAAATTAAAATTATAAGCCTTTAGATCCTTTCGATTTTAGAAATTTTATATGTAAAAATTATAAATCCACTTACCTTCTCACAATCTGTATTCTCAAAATTTCTTCGTACTCTTCGGGACCCCACGCTTCCTCTCTTTGTACCGGTTGTTCTTCTAATTCTGATATTTGAACCCAAGTTCTTTAATTTAAAGTCGAGCTTAGTTGAAGGCGCCAAACCAGGAAAGTCTTTGGCAGTGTAAACTCTAAACACCAGTGACTTTACTGTTCCACGGAAAAACAAATTGGAACCTAAAGTTTGCAGCTGGTGATTTCTTCCAAAAGTATTGAAAGCTTCGAAAGGATACTCAAAAAGCAAAAAATTAAGCCTATAATTGCCCTCATATCTCACCGATAAATCGTTGAAAACAAAAAAGCCCTTCATATCGTCAAGCTCATTATTGAAATTATCAAAGTCAGTTGTTTGTGGATTTATTATGAAGGCAGAAACTACAGTTTCGCCATATAGTAAATCCTCACCTTTTTGTAAGCCTTTATTAGATAGTGATCTTTTCTTCCGTTTCCGAAGCTTTTCGTCTTCTTCATCATATAAACCGTTAGCAGTATCTTCACTCTTGGTGGCTGTACTGGAACTATCGTCAGAGACCGGCTCTGCTTGCGCTATTAGTACTAACTGGTTGACGTTACGCTCGATAATGTTGAGCTTGCTGTTGTCTCTGTCCTTTAGCGAGACTTTCACCACTGGAGGAGGGTCAACTGTTCTTCTACCAGCAACTGCAGTGCGGACCGCTTTGGTTAGTATGATTATCGTAGATGCGTGAAATTTGCCAAAATAGGCAATTAATGCAATGAGTTCACGGAGAACAAAAAAAGGGAGAAAAAATGAAGTGAAAACTTAAGATCTTATTCAAGTCAGCTTATTTAATTGCGGAGTAGAATGTTTTTTCAATAGCACTTCATATACTTACACAGTCGTACAATACCACATGCTCTGGCTCTGCTTGGCTGTTGTAGGACTTCAATATTGTACTTGGCTTCTATTGATATAAGTGAGTTCAATGACATTTGGCGAACTTTAAAGTTCTTCGAGCTTTTCATAATCAGGGAATTGAGTGTACTTGAAGATATGCTCACAGCGCTAATTAAGTGCAAACAATCGTACTCGATTACTTCAACTACACACTAGAGTGATAAATTTAGAGATATGTGTTTCCGATAATGTGGTCACTTGTTTCAATTAGCCACTTTGATGGGCAGACATAGAACTTTGGTCTTTTTGTCTCTTTTCTTGGTTGTGTTTTGAGTGACACGTTTATTTTTCCTCTGTATGATACAGTTCAATGAGGACAATACTTAAGTGATAAAAGAATGCCGATTTGGGAAGTATAATGTGTTGACAAAAGTGAGTTTGCTTGCAAAAGATTTGAGGACGTAGTTGAAGGTTCCGTTGTGAGTTTGATCATATAATTAATGTATGCAAGATAAACTTTCGATTGACTCTCGGAAAGATTCAATGTATATCTGCCTATTGATATTCAAGGCAGCTGAGCGTTTTATAAGTATGAAATCTGAAAGATGGCTGATCTCTGCGCTCATGCAAAAAGGAAGACACCTTGAAATAAAGAAAAACCTAAATGATATATAGGTGCAGATCAAGCAGAATACTATGTTAACATTAACGTGAATGAGTGCCAGTCAAAGATCTGTTTTCCCGAAAACGAGACTTTTATCAATGGTAAATAGCCAAGGCGAAAACAGGAAAAATAAAAGTAAGGATAATTGAAGGAACCAAATAATAGCAGCTGCATAACTCATTTAACTTTGTACTTTATATGGACAATTAAAAAGCAAATAAAACAAATTTACGCAGCTACTTTATATGCGGCAATAGTAGGCTGCTGCAGACCGCCGCATTTAAGCCAAGATTAGACAGATCTTAAAACGCAAAAATAGTCACCGAATTAATCTGAAGATCCAAACGCGCAAAAATAAAGAACGGTAAAAAAAGAAAAAACAGACGATTTGTCTATTTAATCTTATTTCCCAATTTCGGTAACGGCGTAGATCATCATCTTATATAGATTCTCACAGAGTAATTAAGTATTTATGTAGCTGCCGTGTAGCGAAACATACGAAACAAAAAGAAAGATTTGTCGAAAGTCGGCGGTTTCTCCAATCTGACTGGAGTTCCATTGCAACTGTCTAAATCAATAATTGCGCTGTAACAACATTCAAAATCATCACCCCGCCAAACGAGCACTCTCGTCGCTCAAAAGAGCTCTAAACCCACAACTCAGAGGAGAACGTAAAGAAAGAATTTCTGAGCAGACACTTGCATAGACTAGCGCAAATATGGCTTATGGGCTAATTATGTGTTACCGGATATTCGGTATTATTGCTTCACCTTCCTGCGCTCCGTAAAAAGTTATTCGACTCATGATATCACTTTTGTCATATTTAAATTTTCTAGCAAAAAAATGCCCCAAACAGGAAAATTCTTGCGCTGTGCTATTGAGCGACATTATAGAGAATGCATATATAGCACGATACTTGATATAATTACATGCTATACCTTTTCCCAGCCTACATGGCACTGCTTTACAAAGCAAAATCAAAGTTTCCTATGTCATTGGAAATGAAGCACCACAAACAACTGACTATAGTCACAGCTTGGGCAAAGTTACGAAATGGTTGTTTAGAGGCACAAAACTCTCAACATATGTATAAAATATGAGATTTGTCAGTCGTATTTATTTAGGTGGAATCGATATTATGGTTAAGGACAGCCATCTAACGAACGACAATATTGGACATCTGGCCACAGAAACGAACAACAATACCAACTTTAAATTGATATTCATCTGCAAGGCGTCGTACTTTAATTTGGTCAAAAATACTACAGTTGAATGCAACGGAGTTGCAATTAAAGTTCATAGCCTATCTTTCAATTTCAATGTAGTGTATATTTTTGTCTACTGACCAGTTAGATCCAACAGATACCTGCCACAAACAATTATTTAAACAAAGACTATGTCGGCCCAAATTGTCAAGTAGACCTCAATGAAGTAGCCAAAGACAAGCAGCCACTATCATTATTAACAAACCGAGCTAAATCGTGGGCTATAGTCATTAAGCCAGCACTCAACTGGTTTATACGTTGACTTAAATACAGCAGATTACACTGCATCTCAATGCACGTATTTTTATTCTTCCCTGTTCGCTAGTGGCGCAGAGATGCATAGAAATAAGCTCAATAACAATGCAAGGTAACGCCTCCTGCAAGCGACTTGTCCTTGGTGAAGACATATTAATTACGTAAGAAACAAATTGCAAACAGCTGGAGTGCCTATCAATTGTGGGAGATGCTATCGTAATTTTTTGACTTGGAATAGTGAAGCTTCGCCTGGGGTCTCTGAGGTGCCTGGACTGTCTTGGAGTAAATGTAGTTTCTTTCTTTCGCTTTGGGAAAGAATATCTTAGATAGTAGACACCAAGTTATAAAAGTTTTTTGCAAACTCAATATACCCTACGTTCAAACACACAAAAACAATCAATTTGTTTTGTTTTTATCGCTATTTGTGTCAGGTCACACACAAGTCTCAACTCTTGTAAAAAGCAAAAAACACAGCCATTTACCCCTTTAAGTCATCTTCATACTCTAAAGTCAAAATTAATACATACAACCTATATTGAAACTGATATTTCGCAAACCCATTCACCGCCGCCTACCTCTGTGTGTGTGTGTGTGTAAATTATAGTACACATCGTTTGAAGCTGGAAAAAAAATACAGGAAAGCTGCTCAAATAGAACAAAAGTCCCAAGGGATATTTGCCAGAAAACATATAAGCAATTTGTCACAGAGTAGTGCGTACAGGTCAACTGTAGACCAAAGCTCTTACGTTAAAAAAAAAAAAAAAAAAAAAAAATAACTAATTCAGTAATTTTTTGCTTCCAAATATAGAAATGCTATATCAGTACAATAAGCAGTCACCTTAGCTCTCGATTTTCAAAAACCAACTTCCCATACATTCACGGTTCCGTTATCGCCGCTAGTAATCAACGTCTCGCTTTGCACATCCTTTGCATTATGATTATCAACCCAAGTGACACTATTAATTTCAAACACTCCATGGGCCAAAGTTTTCTGCAGGTCTATCTGCCAGTGGGAAGATGAATCATCATTTCTAATTTCTTTATAAACAACAATCGTTCCGTCGGAACCTACACTGGCTATTCTGCCAGAATTTGCACTCCAACTCACTGAGTAAATAGTACCTTTATGCACTGTTGGTAGCTTAGCTTCCAATTGCCAATCTTCCGTATCCTCAGTCGTAAATGTCTGTGCGCTATTGTTAGCAGCAGCTGTTTGTCTGGCCCACACTTTCACACTGGAATCGTCACTGCAACTAACGAATCGCCAATGTCTTCTAATAGTACTAATGGCCTCCCCCGTTGACTCATTACTAGCAGCAATTGCATTTTGTTCTGCTTCTTTTTCAATGTATGATACTGGTTCAAAGTCAATTGCCCATACTGTACCATCATGTGCATTTAAATCACAAACACAAGTCAAATCATCGCCATCAGCTGCATCTTTAAACACCTTTATTGTATCATCGTAAGACGCACTAACTAAGTACTGATCTGGTCCCCATTTGATGAACTTCACGTCCTGAGTGTGGTAATCTTGCAATACATTTACACATTCGAATTCTTCATTATATTCATCTGCTTCCCAGATCCAAATCGTCTTATCTCTGGAACATGATGCCAAATAGTTACCGTCCTGGGACCATGATACACACTTTATTTCATTCTCATGACCTTCAATGATTGCCATCAAGGACCATTGCTTATTAGTACTGCTACCTTCCTCCACCCCGGCGTCGCTATCATCGTCCATGTCTTCATCACTGTAAGCTTCGTAATCTTCATCAGTCTTAGCCCAAATTGACATTGTCGAATCGAAAGACCCAGCAGCGAGACAAGGGAACTCTCCCGTGGGCTTCCAACTGACCGATCGTATGGATTTTTTGTGTGTCTCTGAAAGTTTGGTAATGATCTGATAATTGTTAAGATCGTAAACTATGGTGGTGCGATCAGCGGAAGCGGTGGCTAAGACCGGTAGAGTGTTATGAACTGCAACTGCCCATATTTTGGCTTTATGATCATTAAGCACTTTTCTTAATGTGATTTTCTCATCTGATGACATTATGTTATGGCGATTAAGATACTTTATCTATTACTGTCTTATTTTTTATTATCACTCTAAAGGGCCTTTTTGCTTCATCATATTTTTATTTTTTCGTCTCATTTTGAAAATTCCGATTTTTCTATGCGGGCATCGCAAACTTGCAGTAACGTGAAAGACGGACGCTGCAAACAGTAGTGAGCGATCAACTTATTGTAATAATTCACCACAGCTAAATTTTTAAAATATATAGTTGACAATACAATGTTTTGCAGAATTGCTTTGAGAACAGAAGCAGCTGGAGAAAACCAAGGAATAACGTTAAATATATAAGCTTATCAGTTACTTAATCTAAAATGGCCTCTTAAAAAGTCGAAAAATGAAAAACAAAAGCGAAAAAAAAAAAAAAAAAAAAAAAAAAAAATAACAAAAATAATGATATACGTAGCAAGAGAAGAATAGATGTAGAACATAACACATGAACAAAATGGGATATAGGAAATGGAACTCAAAATAAGATATTGAGCTCGTGACGAGTAATCACGAACTATAATGGCGAGAATAGTAATGATCTATTCTGCTGGACTACTGCGTAACACGAGTGTGCTCAGTGAAAAAGAAAAAAAAAAAAAAAAAAAAAAAAAAAGTTACTTAATATAAGTCACTTAAAACTGAATAATAGTATCCGGTTCTTCATCACGAGATTTCTTTCTGCTTAATGAACCACCATCTTTTTCTTTTTCTTCTGGTTCCTTTTCCTTTTTGGTCTCACTTGATTTAACATCAAAAGTCAGAGCCTCAGTCTCTGATTTGTTTTCTTTTTGTTGTTCGTCATCATCCTCTACTGCCTTGCTTTTATCATTCTCAGCCTCTAAGTTCTTGTTATCAACTGATAACACCAATGGCGCTGGCGAAACATTTTTTAATGAACCTTCTTTGTGAGTTGTGGTTGCATCACTGGATGCGTTTTCAACAGCAGCAGCAGCAGCAGCAGCAGCAGCAGATTTCTTGGATGTGTTTCTTGATACTGAAGATTTCTTCACTGTTGTATTTCGTTTTTTCAATTCTTTAAAGATTTCATCTTTGTGGGTCAACAAATCAAAAATTAACCTGTAAGAATGTTGGTCAGATAAGGAAATAGCATATTGCGCTTTTGGTCTCAAGATCGCAGTAGCAAACTTTTGACATACTCTAACCTTGAAAAATTCTGATTTGGTTAATGTGCTGTCTTTCTTTTCGTTATCATCATTCAATGCAATAATTGAGATGAAGTTACTCAAATGGGCACACAAGTAGCTAAGAGTAGCAATGTTTGGTCTCGGTAAATCCACCAATAAGTTCTCCAAGCCGACTACTCTTTCCTTTAAGGTTTCATCATTTCCATACTGTTCATATAACGATTTGATCAAATAGTACTTCTCATTAGGAACCAACGAGTTTGGCAATTCCAACAAGTATAAACGAAGAACAGAGGCTAACACTTCAGGTTGATATTTACCTAAGATATCGTTAGTAATTTTAAGCTTTGGATCATTCAAGAGATTTCTCAATTCGTGCACTTGAATTAATGGGACGTCTTTGAGCCAAACATTGATTCTTTCATCATCATTATTCATGTTAGGATAAGCACCATCCAAGTATATTAAGATTGAGGATATGATCAATGGTACCGATTTGTGATCAAATCTGCATCTACTTTGCAATCCAACCCCAAAAACTTGGGTATCTTGAGAATCAAAATAGTCTTCAAAGATCTTCAAATGCGGGATAAAAGAACCGGTTTTGTGTGTTTCAATAATATGAAGCAAATCATCTTCTGGTTTCATATTTTCCTGAAATACCATTGATTTATCAACAATTGACTTCAATGAGCTAAACTTATTGGCCAAAATCGACAAAAAGTCCAAAGTGACTTTTTTAAGCGCTCTAAGTCTATCCAATTCACATCTTTGCATGAAGTTCAAATGTTCTTCAATGCTTTCTTCTAACTCCAATCTAAAAGCGTCCAAAAGTTTTGCATTATCAAAATACTCTTGCTCATATTTTTTGACGTCTTTCAAAATCTTTTTGTAATTTTCTTCATTTGGTTCTAAAGTAGTGATCATCCCGCGTACATCTTCAAACACTTCGGAAAATTTGAGACCAGCGTTTAACTCATTTACTGGGCTGTAAAAAGTTGAAGCAGAGCTTAACTGCCCAGACTCGCCTTCTATTGGAATCTCTGCTGCTTTGTAAGCTTCTGGTCTCCATTGGTAGTTCAATTTAGAACTGTTTGCAAATTGGTTCCCAACAGTACCAATCAATCTCAAGTATCCGTTACTAATCAAATCTTGGCCAAATTGCTCTGCTTTATCTAATTTGCTTATTCCTAAATTTTTCTGGATGGCTTCCACAATGGAGAATCCGGTAGATACTCTTTCATAAGTGCCGAAAATTGGAACCTTGTGTGAAAACTTAGGTACCTCACGAAGTAAAGTCAGCAAAATGTCTTTCAATTGAGAATCAGTATATTCGTCACCTCCCAAGACGGTAATGTATTCCTCTACTTTTTCTTCTTTTTCAGGGGTTCCTTTGGTTTCAACAGAAAGATTTTGCATATCGTCAACAATAGTGGTATTAGATCTTTTCAAAGAAGTGGTAGTCTTCATATCAATAACTTCATCAGAAGAAACCGGATCTGTGTTTGCCCTCTTAATGGTTTCGGTTATCTTTTTGTCCAATTTTTCTTTGAACTCTTCGGCCGATCTAACTTTATTGAAATACTTGATCCGGGACTTGTCTACCGTATTAGAAAGTTTCTCGTGAGATTTTATTTTGCTCTTGAGTTCATTCTCACTGAATTCGACTCTTTGCTTATGTTTTATCGCCCAGTTAGTGAATGGTAAAATGACATGGTTGTCAATATTTTTAGCAATTTCTAAATGGTATTCGCCTTCTTTTCCGAGTTGGCCATTGATGCCAATAAAAGCATTTTTAGTAGAGCTATTTAAAGCAACACTTTTGCCGGCTGCCGGAGCAAACTTTCCCGGCAATGAAGCCAATGAATTACCAAATGCCAATTCGCTTTGCTGTCTAGCAGTGAAGAGATTGATGTGGTCCATGTTTTCTTGACAACCATCATGAAGTTTCTCGAAAAGCACATTTATGCCTAGATGTGACTGTTAGCGTTTACTGTACTGGTCATACATCAAACTTGAAAAATGTGAGCACAAAAAAACATTGATATCCGTGGCATCAATGTTTCTTCGATTGGATACATAATCCTCTTCCTTTTTGTGAAAAGCCTTTAGATAAATAGGGGCATCTAAATGGAGGAAAGACCCAGAAAATTAAAGCACATACCAGTGGCATAATCGTGACTCCAGAAGCTATCTGAAAACTTTACCATTCTGTTTATAGCACTGCTTTGGCAATGTGAATATGAGTAGGAAGAGAAGTAGAAATATTATATTGTTACAAAGAAAGGCAAGAAAGAGCTTAATTCTAAAAAAAGAACGAGAAAAGACAGCGTACGCTTCATAGCTTTGGGACCGTCTGGCACTGGCTGACTGAGGCTGAAGATCGATGTCCACTGTCTCGCTGTCGTTGGAGGTGCCTGGGGATCTGTGCACGTGCCGATATTTATAGCCTGCCGTGCGATTTGCTGAAACGGGCTGAAACACCCAAGGGAATTCAAGACGATAAGATATTGTGGACAGAGGTTTCAGAAATTGACAACGCAAGCAGAGAGGAGCAATATACTAAAGAGACAAGTGTAACTTGTAAAAAAGTGTATAACCAATAATGTACTAATCAAAACATACAATAAGAAAAGAAAAAAAAAAATATATCACCATCCTAGCAGAAAGCAAAAGACAGCAAAACAAAAATAAAAATGGGAGACTAACAAAGAAATAAAAGAACGTTCAACACTGTAACTCGTGAATAGTTTTTTTTTCAGAAGAGTAATAACAAAAACAACAATAGTAGTTATAATTACAATTATAATACAACTTTAAGCATACTAATTGGAACCTTTTTTATCTCTTCTGATTGGGATCTTCACACCTTGTCCAGCAAAGGCTTTGGACAATGGAGTACTATCCATCACACCCGGGAATTTCTTTGCACTGTAAACTTGAAACACATCACTGTATTTGTAGTCAAGAATTGGAATGGATTTTCCCGGAACACTCAAATCACCATCATTGCCGTTTTGATCAATACTTTCAAAAATGGTGGTCGGGCTCAACTTGAATAATGAAAACTTCAACTTAAATTTACCTTCTATTCTAATGGACAAATCTTGCAACACAAACCAAACACCCAATTTGCCCTGATCATCAAAAAGTTTAAAAGCATTAGTAACATTATTGCCAATCAAGTTTCTTGTTGGTGCTGGATCGTCCAATTTGTTGACCAAAGTAACATTTTCCGAATTGTTTATTTCATTCAAAGAGTTGCTGTTATAGTTATTGTTGGCACTGGCATTACTGTTGCTATTGTTATTGAAATTTGGATCATCGGCAGATCCCAAATAATCATCTTCGTCTTCATCGTTTCCGCCTTCTGTGCTTCCTGGTTGACTATCTTGTAACGTATCAACAATAGACAAGTTTTTACTGCCCTTTGGATCCCAAAGTTCGGCGATCAACATGTAACAAGAAGCATTGGCAACTTTTTCTGGAAGTATTTCTTGATTGGTGACTTTGTCAAAAATGGTTAGTTTGATGCATGGTGGGGGACTGATTTGTCTTCTATCTTTATCCCCCAAACCGCACATTCTAGCTCTCTGGGGTTGCTGAGCTATATCTAGCCTGTAGATATATTTGTCTATCAACGGTTAGTATCAAGCCCGTTTATGTTATATGAGCAGTTACTACCCAAGGAGATAATAATAAAAAGGTACTTTCTTTGCAAGTTCTCTGATAAGACCAAGAGTTGTTTGCATTGACGAGAAAAACAGTGCAGTGTATTCAATAGCAACGAGTATAATACATACCGTCTTCATTGTAGTTTATACTCATTTTGTCAGTGGATATTATTGAATGAAGTGTATATAAAACTGTAGCTTTTTGACAGCGCGTTTGAATTCAAAAAGGAAGGTGAATACTATCGGTTAAAAAACCTGTAAGAGAAAAAATAAAAACAGTCTGCGACGACAACAAGCAGTAAATAAACTCTGGTAAGTAACCAAAAACAACAGGAGTCACACAAAACCAGCTAATAGGTCAATCTATCAATTCGTCGTCAGTCAATCTGTTAATTACTGTTCGTTTATTATGTCTGGCGCTTTTTCGTGATGCTCGCTCTGTTTTTCTTTCTTTCTCTTCTAAACCATTGCTGCTGTTTAGAGTCGCGCGCCAATCTGCACTCTGAAACAGGAAATACGCCATCACCCGGACTACTTCACACACAGATGAAACCAACCACATGCTTCTTCGGCACAATTCGGCGCACTTCAGCATTTTTATGCAGGAGCCACAATATCCGTCTGCGTCACCAGCCACATAAAAAAAGGTAGATTTTCTAGCAAATATTGACTGACATGCACCTTTCCAACGTTGTGGCCTCGGCTCGGCCTGAGATAATAATCTGATCAATAAACAATATTGTGAAAGTCTTTGATTTCTTTATCCCAGTGTAGTTGTGCTTATGTTGGCCCATTCACACAACCAAAATATAGTAAATCAAAAATATATAAGTGAATAGGAATAGGGCATCTGCTCGATACAAAAGAATAGACTACAAGTCTGCAAAAAAAGAACTCCTCATCAGGGGCTCGAACCCTGGACATTTCGGTTCCTTATTTCTAAAAGCCGAACGCTCTACCAACTGAGCTAATAAGGACGGAGTTGCCTTTACATTTTAAAGGTACAGTTTATTGTATTAGCTATATATATTTTGGAAGCCTTTTGGCTTGAAGTTGAAAAGTTCAAATTCCAAGGTGAGAAATTTATGTCGTGCTCTGAAGTTTTATCATATAAAAGACATAAATAGTGTTCGCGTGTGGACTTTGCCAACAAAAAATGGAGCACTACTACAAAATTTACAATAGTAACGGGGTTTTTACTTGTATGAGTTTCCCCTATATGATATACAGATAAGTTTATAAGATTAATTTTCTATCTTTTTTATATAGTTAATAAATCGACCTTGTGTGTGCAAAAAAAAAAAAAAAAAAAAAAAAGAAAGAAAGAAAAGAAAAAACTGCCCAGCAAACCAAGGTTACAGTGTGTGTTGAAATGACGTTGAAAACCAAAAAGCGCATCTAGGTCAAGATTCATAACAGCCGGTAGTTGTTCTGTCAAAGAGTGTGTATCTCAACCTCAAACCAGCGCCAATTGTAACATAAGTCCAAGTTTAGTGCGCAGACTTTTCTTATACGTGAGTCTCGTCATCGATCCCCTTTCTTGTCATTTTTCTTTAATCATTCTTACTTTCTATTTACCCTTTACCTCTTTCACACTTTCAATCAAGTTATTCAAAACTGACTTTTGTTTCTTTTACTCAATTACATACTCTAATACATTAGTGCTTGATTTACCTCCACCAATAGCATATCAATAGTGAACATATATTTACTAATTACCATAAAATTGTCCCATTAAAAACAGTTTGAAGAAGCAAGAAGGTATGAATAATGCAAAGAAAGTCTTAAGAAGCGCCAGAGTAAAAATGTCAGAACTGAAGTCATGTAAAATGTGCCAATAAAATAATGCAGAAAAAAAAAATTAGTATATAACAAGCCTAGCTTTAACCTTGACGTACCTTGCCACCAACCAGAAAGTTCCACCGGTGAGACACACCACCCCTGCAAAAATGACATATCCATTGTACCCGCTCTGAGAGCCATTCCGACTGGTTATTGCTCCACCAGCAGGAATCAACAAGTTACCCAACGTAGCTACCAAATACATTGTACCGTAGCGTTTGCCAAATGTGTCGACTCTGGTGATTTGCGCCAAGCAAACGGGGGTGAGCGTGAAAACAGAGCAAGAAACAATACCAAAGCAAACAGCAAAGGCATATAATGCGCCAATGTGCTGGCCAAATGGTAGTAGTATGACCAAAAGGACAATTCCCATTCCGTAAACCATGAGTATCATAATGTTGAACTTGCCGTATCTATCGGCTAGCATCCCGGTGACCCATCTAGACGGTATTCCCACTAGGTTGATCAAAGTAATGAGTAAGTACGCAGTATTCAAGCTGGCGCCCTTAGCCACTGCGTATGAGGCAAAATAGGTAATAACAATATCAATTGTAGCTTCAGAGAATAAAGTGGCCACTGTGACCAAGCAGAACTGGAGCTCGTAAAACGCACGAAAATCCAAAGATTTGGTTAGACATTCAGCAAGCTTCCCCGCCATGGACTTTTGCTTGTACGAGTCAGAGACCACCGGCTGGATTCTTGCAGTGACCAAAAGACAGGCAATGACCAACAACCCGAGATTCAAAAATGCAAATATTCTCATTGCCCAGACAAAACCTAGCCTGGTGTACAATCTCCTCAACATGACGGGGAAAACCGTTCCGCCGACAGACCCGCCCATTGACGTGATTGCCGAGGCTAGTCCCATTCGCTTATCAAAATACTGCGGTACTATACCAACAAGCGGTGCCAACATGAGAGCACACGCTAGCCCGCTCGTCACACTGAACGCTAAGACGAACTGCCACACCGCGGTGCAGTTAGCAGTGGCCATTAAGCCCAAAAACATTAGCGCAGTGCCAACAATCATGGGGATTTTGGCCCCGATTTTGTCAAAGATGTGGCCCGTTATGAAAATGCAGCCGAATCCAATGATGATGAAGATGGAGAAAATCCAGCCGATGGTGGAGGCAGAGACACTGGAGAGCTGGTTTTTGGACAAGTACGTCTCGATGGCGCCAATGGAGTCCATTATACCAAATATCACCGTAAGACCGCAAAATGAACCGAACACCACGAGCCATGCTTGGAAACCGCCGTCGGGAGCAGTGTCTGTGACTGCGTCTTCTGCGATGTCTGTCGAGTCAAGGGGCGAGATCCTATCACGGCAGTGCGTGTTCTCTTCGGCATTTGAGGTTTTGCGTTTGTTCAAGCCGTGGTTTTTTGACGAGGCAGGACGCTGGACACCAACGGCAGACGTCTCATGTTGGAGGACCGGGCGGTCTTCTATGGTTTCCAAAGGATAGGAGCCACTGTCCTGGGATCTTTTTCGGTTAGCGAAAAGCGCCTTCAAGTGTCTGATTTTGCTCATTGATCAGCTGTCTATGTGGGCTTAACACGTCTGCTGTTTAAGGATGCACAACCATTATCAGTCTCTTCTTGAAAACCGTATTTGCGCGGCATTCTCTGCTGGAGGAGGCAGGCCGTCACCTTTTCCTATATAGCTCTGCAAAAGCAGATGTACCAGGAGACCCTCGAAAATTCTGGAGAGGAGTTTCGTCTGCTTTTGCGCGGGAAAAAAATAGAGAGAGAGAGATAGAGAGAGAGCAAGTCCGCCATGCAAGCTAATGCGCAACCGCGCATCAGTAGCTGCAAGCGCAAACAAGGGGTGATTTGATGCAGTACAGAGGGTGGTAAATTACCCTATAACTTACGTAACATATGACAAATGCTGGAAGAAAACACTTCTGCGTGTGGGGCATGTGATCTCCTGTGACAGTGGTTTTGTTTTGGGCAGGCGGTGTGCATCCGCACACCACAGCGCCAAGTGGAAGAGTTTCTGCTGTCTGCGCCGGGCGGAGAGGTGCTTTGCCCTTGGCCCACCCACTCGCTCGCTCGCTCACTCGCTCACTCGCGCACAGTGCTCGTTCGTGAAAATTAAAAAAAAAAAATCAAGAAAATGCTTGATACTGCCTACTTGGAAGAGTTGGAAGCTGTTTTTTGAAGTCAGTTAGTAAAGATAATATCAACCAAGGACGAACAACATGGTACGTACCATACACACACAACACATTGCCATACGGAACAAATGCAAAGCAAGCAGACACCAACGTGAGCGACGGATTTCGAGCTCAACACCGCCAGTGCAGCGTTTTGCCATATCATGCGACAACATATTCAGTTTGAACGGGATTCCATGTGTTGATTAAAGACGAGCAGTGCAGCGGTATATCGTGGGAAGCCAGCAGCAGAAGCGAACAAGGTCGAGCCATAGTGGCCGGGAGATTCAAGGTTTCAAGGTTTCAAGGTCTCAAGGTTTCAAGGTTTCAGAAAGTCAAGAGGTTGGAGAGCAACAGCGTATTTTCAAGGGTTGAGTATCCTCCCATGGTATGAAGTAGAGATTTTCAGATTTGGCCCCAGCAGTTCAGCTAGTTTCGAGCACACATGGGTGCGGTTTGCCAAACTCTGTTGACGAAGTAGCGACGCTGTCGTGGGCTGGCACCAAGCCGCGATCTGAAGACACCACATCGCAAGAGAAAAACATCGACACAGGAGGAGCAAGGCGTAACCGATAATGGCGAATTCTCCCAATCTCCCACGTAAACTTTGCCAGATGCGCATATCTCGCTGCAAAGAGACCACCCTGCGTCTTTATCTGACATTTGTTCCATGGCAGTCTTACTTCCCGAGTAAAGCCCAGTTATACTAACAAAACTATAGAGTGACGCAGTTACCATCAGAACCAGAAAGGTTATCACCAACCCTCTCCTTGCCAGACGTCAATTCGTCATTGACGTTTTGCATCCAAACAGAGCTAACGTTTCCAAGGCTGAGTTGCGTGAAAAATTGGCTACCATCTACAAGACTGACAAAGACGCTATTTCCGTTTTCGGTTTCAGAACTCAATACGGTGGTGGTAAATCCACTGGTTTCGGTTTGATCTACAACTCCGTTGCTGACTTGAAGAAATTCGAACCAGCTTACAGATTGGTTAGATACGGTTTGACCGAAAAGGGTGAGAAGCCATCCAGACAACAAAGAAGACAACGTAAAAACAGACAAAAGAAGGTCTTTGGTACTGGTAGAAGAATCGCTAAGCACCAAGCTAAGAGACACGCTGACTAAGTTAGTTGATTTATCTGTTAATTATGTTATAATAATAAATAAAGCCCTTTTTCATTATTAATGCTTAGTTTTTTGCTTTAAAAAAAGTCACGCCTGTGTTCGGAGACCTTGTAGAAGCTGCGCTATGGCGTTTTGCAGCAGGCAAACAACTTCAACGAGAACGAACTATTTTGTTTACAGTGTAGCGGCTCGTCCGGTTAGTACCACTGTCTTTTTGCTTTTTACTGAAAAATCTCTAGTTTTTCCGTAGTCAGTGAGTGTTGTGGTAAAGATGAGATGCAACCAAACAAACTCTCTCTGCCTTCTCGCCATGTCCTGTGGTCCAGTATAATGACATAGATGTCCAATATCCTAGTACGAGGCCCGGTGTGCGGTGTCAATAATTGCAGATCCCGACTATGGAGAACCATAAACGGCCAGAAAGTTTGCCAGTATGGGCACATTCGTGAGGGTGATTTGGAAATCGACGAGGAAGATGGCGAGGTGTTTACGCAGACTAGAAGGCTCAACATTTCCACCCTAACGCAATCCCAAGCACACTCTATCCATGAAATCAGCCAGCAAAAGAAACTGGAAACCGAGAAATTGTACGGCGCGGCTGGCAGGAACTTGTTCTTGAGATGCTATCAGCATGTGTTGAGGGCCCAAGTTGAGTGGCTCATCGCTAATAAAGGGGTTCCCAGAACGGCAGAGAAGATTGTAAAGGAGCTATGGACGGTCTACTTGGAAAGCATATACCGTGACGAGGAATCGGAGAACTCAAGCCACCTTCAAAGGCGGCTGCCGAACCCGCGAGGAGACAGTAATGAAGATCCTGCTTCAGATGGGATTGAAACCGATACTACAATATTCACCGACGGCGAAGCTGGCATCGCAGCAGCAACTGCCGGCCTCAACGAAACTGATGAAGACCGAGATACTAGCAACAGCAGCGAAATACCAGGAGCAAAGAAAAGAAAAGTTGAACGACGCAGACGCAAATCGTCATTGAAACACAACAAGTTCAAGCCTCCCTTAATCCACGCGGTGGCCATGTGCTATATCGCGTGTCGCATCGTCAAGTTCCCATTGTACACCAATGACTTCGTGAGGCTTTGTTCGGTAAACAAGCTTCCTTACATGAAGGCCATAGCATCGGTGCCCAGGAAGTTGCTAAGGCAGATTCCTAATATATATTTGACTGTGCTTGAGCCTTCTAGACCGCCAGTGTACGCTGAGCTTTACGAAGGGTTGCGGTTTGTATTGAACAAGCTTGGTGATTTCACAGGGCAGAATGGCAATCTTGCCGGTTTCTGCTTGAACGAGAAGGTCATGTCGGGGTTGTCGATAAACCCAGACATTTTGCTCATGAAGATTGTCAAGGAGCTTTTGTTGCCCAAAGAGATTTATTTTGCGGTCAAGCAGTTTGCCGCTGCTAATAACGTCTCCTTTAATCTCGAGTGGGGTGGTACGCGAGAGTCTAGAAACACTTATTCGAAACTGTACAGTAGGATTTTGGAATTTCCGGAGATCAAGCTTATCAGCATCATTATCACAATATCGAAATTCTACTTTATAGCTCCCAATATCTTTTGCTCCCACGAAAATACCGCAACAGAATCATCAAAGAAGAAAACATGCAAACAAACTAGGATCTTCAACTGGGAAGCCTGGCTCAAACTAATCTATGAGAAACAACTCTTTTTCCAAAAGCAAGTCAACAGCAACAGCAATAATAGCGGTGGTGATAATTTTGAAAATTTTCTAAATTATGTCACTCTAAACAACAACAAGCGCGAAACCATGGACTTATTAAGTCTCGCATTCAAGAACGATCTTGAGTTTACAAGGCCTCCAGATCGCATATCTCTGCAACTTGACAGCTATTTAAAATGGTTCAACGCTACGATAGTCTCGAAAAACGAAAAGAGCTATAGTGAGTTGACTGTTGCCGAGAAGAAGTTGCTTGATATTTTTGATTTTGATGGTGCTGAGCATGAAGAAGAGGAAACAAGAGAAAAAACAGTAGTGTCTCATGGTGGTTCTGAGCGTACAGATGATAGCCGGAACAGCAAAGAACAGGAGGAGAAAGATGACGAGAACGAAGATAGTAATGCTATCCAAAAAAACACCTCCACTGGCACTACTAGCACCACAGAAGCGCCTACCGCTAACGAGAACAATATCTACTGCAAGGCCGAAGATGTGAAATTTGTCACTGCGGAAACGTTACTAAAGATCGAGAAAGTTCTACTCAACGAGCTAAGTATTAATTTCGGAGTGAATGCAAAACATTTGAGGCTGTGTGTTAACCAATTTTCTGACAAGCTTTTATACCGGCTTACTCGATAACCTGGATACCTTGATAGCAAGATGGGCATAAAAGAAAAATTAAAAATTGCAATTTACTCCATCTATTTGCATTTGGTCAGACCGTACTGATTGTATATATTACCAAGAAAAAAAAATAGACATTACTTGTTAAAATTGGTTTTTGGGCAAAGTGAGTTGTAGAAATGAATAAGTTAGAGTTAGTCTGAAAAAAGGGTGTGTTGTGGGATTGGAAGGCTAGCCCTGCTGTGTCTTTGCCAGCCTAGCAGTGTATCTCCCGATGGCTGGCTCACCGCTCAGTGTCCCACAAACGCAAGCTGCAAACGACCGGCGATGCGCATCGATAGATGGCCGATCGTCCTGAATTCAGACCATTAGGATCTGCAAACAGAGACATTTCTCTCATTCTTGCTTGTCTCAGTACCTCTTAAACCACGGAAATCCGCCATTTTGGAAACCTTTTTCATTTTCAAAATTGCTATAAGGGCATTCACCTATCACAAAAGACCCGCTAATTTGTCTTTTGGGCTACTTTTGGATCATAGACCCCCGGCAGCAACACCGCAATCTTTCCTCTTCCCCCATGTCCGATGACACTCATGAAATCATCATAATCGACTTCGCAAACTATAAGCAAGCCTCGAAGGTTTTGTTCCAAGCCTTTGAAAATGACTTGTTTGGCCAGTACTATTTTAGTCATTTGCGTGCCAAGCTGGATAAGCGAGGCTTGAACAAGCTACAGTATGATTTTTTCAAGCAGCAACTTTTTTTTTACTTGAAGAATAGCCAGCAATTTTTGATCCTCGGGATCAAAGACACACAGACGCAAGCGATAACCAATGTTTCAATTTGGCAACTACCGAAATCTTCATACTTGGTCAAGGACAACCATAAGAGCCTTTCGAGGAACAGGTCTGTTGCCAAGACGATAAAGCATGGGTTTCAAACTGTTAACACATATAGGCGGGTGGGCCAGCTAGGGGTGAAGAAGTTTTGTCATGTTGTAGATTATCTTAATTACACCGAAAACGACTTGCTACAGCTTGACGAATCAATGTACTACAAGTTAGTTATTATTGGCACAGATCCAAGTTACCATAATCATGGTTTTGCCACAAGGGTAATCAACTACATGCTTAACTATATAAATCAGGATTTTGTGACATTGTTGAAGAAAAACGCCATTGACGTGATAAAAGAAGAGATCAAGAATTGTGATTATGAGAAAAGCCACAAGGAAACTCCTCCGGTGGTAGTTGAAGCATCTACATTGAAAAATACATTGTTTTATCAAACAAAATTTCAGTTCAGTACTTTTGCTACCATTTATTTCCACGACCAGTATGTGAGAGAGATGCTTGGGAATTTTACCCCGCAGCAAGCTGAGTCTTATCAAGATGATATGGAATACCTCAAAGACTTGTCCTATCTTAAAGTCAATGTAATGATCAAAAATAGACGATGCACTGTGCCCATAAAAGTAGTTACTGAAGGTTGACCCGGAATATAACAACACCCATTTATTTCCGTACCTAAACTTTCCATCCAATTGCTTCAGCATTTTGCTTTTTGTTATCATTTCAATTCTCTGCGTATGTATTATTTTTCTCAAAACAATTTTGTGCTCAATACGTTTCGTTGTAGATCGATATCCAACCTCAAATTGGAATCTTTTCCAGCCAACAACCCATCACTAAGCAAACGCGTATAATACAATTTGTAGACTGGGAAAAATCGGTCAACAAACGCTTTAACCTGCTCATCAGTCATTCCTATTCCTTTCAAGTTTATCAAATTCTTTTCCTGTTCTAATCTCCACCGGTACACGTTAAGCAAATCAGTAGTAGCCAAGTAAAGAAAATAGTCAAAATTATTCCATAGTGGCTCATATTCACCAAGAAGTGTATTGATCAACTGAATCTGATCATAGTCGATACTGGCAAGCATCTGACGAGTCTCATCGTTTTCCGCTTGCAACGATATAGCATCATTCCATATTTGTCGCAATTGTTGCTCATTGGCAATAGCCCTATACCCAACAAACCAGCCTTCGAATATGACCACATCAATTGGTTTACTACCGACTTTTCGCCAATCACTGTATGGTAACCTGTCACCCTGGCCGTTGAATTTCGACTTATCGTACCTCGGGATTTTGAAATCAGTCGCTCTGTTTTGAATTTTGCGGAATGTTTCAAGCAACATGTCAATGGAGTACGTGCCAGGGAGCCCTCTTCCGTTAGTGATGAGACTGCAGTTTGGATACTTGTCTTTTAGTTTGACCTGGTCCTTGTGCGGTAAGTAGAAGTCGTCAATTGAGATGTTTACGATGTTGAGTTGTGGGAATTGGAGCCTGAGCTTCTGGGCCAAGTTCTCGGATAAGTACGATTTGCCGGATCCTTGAGGGCCTGAAACTCCAACGATTAAAGGTTTGGCGAAAAAGCTCCATTTTTTGATTATTGCAGATAAGTGCTTGCTTGATATTTCAACGATTGACATTGTGCGCGGTGTGATTCGGTGACCAGAAATGGGATGGATGTGTGGACGGATAGGCTGTGTGGAGAGATGGCGACTCTTTTATCTTTTTCTCTATTGCGAAAGTGCCGATGATTGATCGATCGAACGGTGATGGGGTGGTAAGGCTGATGGGCCACAGTAACAGGATATCAGACTAAAAATCAAACTACGAGATAATCAAGATACAAATGCCAGAGCTAATTAGTTTGATAATAATTTTGTTCATCGTTTCATTATAAAAAGTATGGGATCAACCAGCATACTGATCGTAAATATTATATATATATATCTGTGTGTGTGTGCGCGTGTGTTTGTCGTTATAGAAGCTGTTTGTTGTCGCTTTACAAAACCTTCTTCTCTTTCAATGCAGTAATCAACTCATCAACAGATCCTAAGATCTTACCTCCGCTTCTTGCTGGTGGGTCATTGACTTTCAAAATTTCTATTCTCTTGTCGTTTTCCAAGCCTTTGAGTCCCAATTTTTCCAAATCTATAATGTTAGATGGCTTCTTTTTGGCCTTCATTAATTTAGGCAACGACACGTATCTAGGAATATTGAGTCTTAAATCAGTAGTTATAACCAATGGCAATTTCGATTTAACAATACTGGAACCACCATCAATTTCTTGATGTACAATGACCTCTCCTTTAGCTTCGTCGACTTCCACTTTACTAGCATTCAATGCTTGCGGCCAGTTCAAAAACCCGGCGAGCAACTGACCCGTTTGGTTAGAATCATCATCGATGGCCTGTTTACCCATAATAACTAAATTTGAGTCGTTTTCCTTAACCAATTTAGACAACACTTTTGCTATGGAAAGCGGTTGTAATTCTGCCTTGTCCACATTAACCAAAGTTGTCTTATCAACTCCTTTAGCAAGGCAGTTTTTCAAAATGTCTTCAGCTTTTTTACTGCCGATGGTTACTGCATGGATGTTGTCAATCAATTTCTTGTTGCTTTCCTTGATCTTGAGGGCTTCTTCTACAGCAATGTCATCAAATGGATTGATGGAAAACTTCACCCCGGTGGTTTCAACTCCGGTGTTGGCTTTGTTGATTCTCGGTTTGATGGCCGCATCAATGGTTCTTTTCACCGGTACAAGAATTCTTAACTTCAGCATGATGGTCAGTTTATAGTATTGATATTCGTTAGTTGCCGTGAACTGGACAGGTTTACCGGTACTAAACACACACAACGCTTACTGGCTGCTCGAGCTAGTAGTCGTCTGCTTCGATTTATGGAAAAATGACTAACACATTTTTTCCAAGGGAAAACTCACCAGAAAAATAAGACTTTGGCGGAACAGGGCTTATAACACGGGGTCCACTGCGCTGATACTGCTCGCAGTGAGCTACAACATGGCCCTGTCTGCGTACATTGGTGATTTATTCAACACAAAGCAGAAGATCCCAAGAATTGCTTTCGTTTTTTCTGTGTTTTTTTGTTTTTTGTTTTTTGTTTTTTTGTTCGCATGTTTCTTCACAAAATTAGATTGCAGTCGTGTCCAATCAGATTGTGATTTCCCTTGATTGCTTTTTTTTCCATTTATTGTAGTAAGCCAAACAGTAATCGTTCCTTCACTCTGCTCACTCGAAGCAACTATGAGCAGCTCACAATTTGAGTTTTCCAATAATCTCAAGTTGCGGCATATTCCTTTACCTTCAAAGAAACTTCCAGCTCTATTGATACAAAAACACTTTTGTGAAGAATTGTTGATGATCGAAGGTCTTCCCTGTCATGTAGTATGCAATTGCATATTATTGCCTCATACTACATTAACATGCATTGCTATCCTTCATGCCAAAATTTGTACGAAGGAAATCTCTTGTCAATGTCATTAGAAACGGTAGAATATTGATATGTATATAAATATATAGCCATTATAGTGCAATATGATCCTGTTTGTTTGTTTTTGCTCAATTGATATTGTATTTTATACTTACCTTGTATCAGCAATAACACGTTGTTTTTAGTTTTTTGTTGGTGAAATACATATATCACAGAATGGCAAACTTTCAAGCCAACAAAGCTTCACTTGAAGATGCAAAAACATTTCTCCGATGCCTCAATAGCCTCAGAATGTCTTCGTTGCAGTCCAGTGGAAATTTAGGCTCTAAGTTAGCCGGGAATGGTGCTAGATCTAGGTCCATTTTAAACTCCACATGGCTATATACAAAACCTTTTGCTTCTGCCAGAATTCCCGACATTTGGAATAATCCAATAATAAATGAGGAAACAAGAACTTATAGAAACACCGTACAAAGATCTGAAAAACTGATGCATTTTAAAAGAAGAAGCAAACTCTTTTACAAAGAAAAGGAAGAATATTTCACTGAAGAGGAGGAAGAGGAAGAGGAAGTCACTGGAAAGCAAAAACCAAAAGCGAATTTAAGGCAACGCAGTGCTACAAAAGAGGCACAGAAACCAAACATCTTCAAAGTTATAAAGCCTACCAAAAGCTGTTTTGCAAATAAGCAAAAGCCAGGAGCGAAAAATGGGGCAGATAAAAACGCTAATGCCAAAAATGCTACCGGTAAAAAATTCGTTACTTTTGCAGATTCGGCCAATCAAGAGAAAAGTACTTGCAACGATGCAGCATTCCACAGCACTACAAACAGTGCATCTAAAAGTACCAATAACTGGTCTTCAAAAACTCAAAATATTGACATGAATATTAGTGGCAATGGTTGCGCCAAAGATACAAGTTCAACACTAAAGGCGATTGGAGGCCTTGACTATGAAGCACCGCAAGTCTCCCGAGAGGCTTCATGTGGTAGTGCCTCTCCAGGCGGTAGCGAAGCCAGCAGTTCTGAAAGCGCAAGTGATAGTGATACAGCACAAAGTGACTCAACAGAGACTACTACTTCACCATCGCCAGAACAGCAAAAGCCGGCAGTTACACGGCGCAGCACTCATGGGCGTCAACGTACTGCCCGAGTCGGCCTTTGTGCTCAATGCTCGGCTAAAAACACCACTCAGTGGAGAACTTACGATAGGTTGCCCGGTAATGTTTGCAATAGCTGTGGTGTTTTTATCAAGAAGCTTAAGCAGCGATACAGTGATGACCAGGTTTGGAAAATTTTGCAGAATATGAAAGCCAATGGGGATCCGCAGGTTCGGTCTCTAAAGGATGTCCATGTATATTTGTGATTGTGCTCGTCTACCTTTGCAATGTTTTCGAATTTACAGTTTTCTTTTTTTTGGGTTCCCTTTTTTCTTGCAAACAAATTCGGTATATTGGTTTTTTATGCGAAAGAATTCCTTGCATTTTCATTTCTCTAAAACTTGCTAGACTTTTTTTGTATTTGAATTTGATTATCAGCCTTTAATTCTATAAAAAGTTACTCTACATTTTGCCCTCTATTTTGCTGCAATTTTGTCAGTTGCTTTAATAAAAAACCTTTTTTTTTTTTTGTTACTTACATATGGAGATTATACGTTTACTGTTAAATGAACTGGCACAACTTATACAACGGCCTGTAGCCGACACACACTACTCTACATCAAGGTTCTTTCCTCAAAAAGAAGAGAGTCAAAAAGCAACTGCATAGAATCGCAGAAGAGGCAGAACAGTGCACTATCAGATTCGTTGTATATAGGCTCATAGTTGGTTTTTGGGTTCTCTTTGGTTTTCTATTTTTTTGTGCTGCATGCCAGTAGATATTTTCCTGGCAATAAGCAGGCAGAAATGTTCATTTAATGGTTTCAACACAGGCCCGCTGCTGGCTTATCTTATCAAGTCCTCAATATGATTGCTGAAATCGGAATTCTAGTCGCGAATTGTAAGGCACGGAGAAAGCCATCTGGATCCTTCCTTAAAAGGCAAACAGCTGTCGGAGCACGCAACATTGTTGAAAAACGACGCATGCTGAGGCGCGTTACTTAATTTCATGGTTGTTATTTGAGGCGATTACAGGCTTTATCCAGGCTTCCTTTATTGTTATCCGTGGCCGTTTTAAATTGCGAAGCGCAGTCCCTTCCCTCTTAAAACTCATGGCGCAGAAGGAAACATTATGATGCAGAAGGGAACAGCATATCGCAGAGGGATGGAGAAAGCTCTGATTATCGTGCAAGTTTCGCTACTGTTGGCGCCGACTAGCTCCACAGGAACTGCAGTTACGATTTGGGCTATTTAACTAATTGGATATCCTCTTTCGTTTAAGCAAATGGCGTTTGCTTAACTTTCGAGATCTCTCTTCTATTTTTATTTTCTTTTCTTGTTTTGCAAGTTTAACGCGATTCAGCTATCTACACGTTTCAATTTGTTACAGATAATAAGAACCACTCTGTTCAAATCACAACTTCAAAAAAGTCATATAAACTATGGAAAACGTGCTAAAAGGAAGCTCTTTAGTTTCTCAGAAAAGAATCGCATTTAATCCTAAACGGTTCGCCAATTTAGAGGCGCTTGGCCAAAAATCTGCTCATGTGGCCAACTCATTACTCAAGAGAAGCAAGAACAGCACCCACAAGAAAATTGCAATTATTTCATACTCATTGTTTGGCCACAATATCTCATTAGCAGAATTGCTTCATAAAAACATTATTGCCGATGGGGGTAAAGCCGATATCTTTACCGTGCCGCATTCGGTATACACCAAAGAAGAATTAGAAAGTTTTGGTGCACTTGTACCAAAATACCCAACTATCACAGTTGACGATTTGCTTGAATATGACGCCTTTTTGTTTGGGTTCCCTTCAAGATTTGGTAATATGAATACCGAATGGGCAGTGTTCTGGGAATCTACTGAGCCATTGATGCAAAAGGGGCTTTTGTTTGGAAAGCCCTTTGGTACATTTGCTTCGAGTGCCACGCCTGGTGGTGGGATAGAATCTGTACAGATGAATGTGTTGTCATTGTTTATTTACCAGGGTATGGTTTACGTGCCAATTGGATCTCAAGTGATACAGGACGAAGTTTATAAAGATCCGAATGTAAATTTTGGCGGATCGCCTTGGGGAAGTGGGACTTTTACTTCTTCTGATGGTACGAGAGTTCTAAGCAGGGCTGAACAAAATATCATTTCAGCACAAGCAAAAAATTTCTACAATATTGTTAAGAACAAATTTTGAGCTTACACATCAATTTGATGTTCGGCATTGCCTTACTTTTATGATGTACCGTTCTGTTTTACCCAATCTTATCGTTTTTGTCAAATTTGTTTCATATTCTTGATTCCAAAGAAATTATTGGTTACTGGTCTGGTTTTGTTAGGTATAATTTCCGTTATCTATGCATTTCACTAAAGCGTTACTTTACTGAAGCTGCATGTTTCCTGTTGTTGCTGGTCTTAGGGGCACTAGCGTTTTTGCTTTTAATTTCAAATATATATATACTCATTTTTTTGTTTGTCTTTGCTGGTTACGAGATTCTACGCTTGATTTTATATCTCAATGTTTTTGTTATTATGCTTTTGCTTATTCTATATTCTCTGTTGCTCTAGACTATAATGTACATTTGATTCCTAATTCGGTTTCCTCCAGGCTAACACCATCTCCCCTGTGTATTTTCACTATTAATTTAGCTATTCTAGTATCTCTAAATACCCTAATTACATGTAACTGTAGCATTATTATGTAACTGTTCAGAAATCACAACCACATAAACTATTGCAAGTGGTGGTTCTCAACGGTTTTTGTCGTCTATTCACAATATCATTAAGTGTTGTCCCGGTGCCCGGTGGTTACTGGCTGGTCTATGCCACAGCATGCAAGTATATACGCTGTTACCCAGCGCTACGTCTGTCACCCGGCAGCAGAACTTTCGCGAACAAAAAAATTTTTTTTTCGTTCTCAAACACCAGCTGGAACAAGATTCTCCATTATAAAAGGACTCGCTTCTCTTCTTTTTTTAAGTAACTTGACTTCACTCTTCTCTACAACAACAACAATTTTCCTCTAAAGCTTCTTGCCTCAAAAGCTTTTTGCCTGAGTAGTTGACTTTTCTTTTTTTTATTCTTTCCTTTCCTCCATCTTTTTTAGCATTAATAAAATGGTATGTCAAAATCCTTTAACTCAGATACATGGTCAGCAACATTTCGAAATGATGATATCGTTTCCTCTTCTTTCATAATCTTATTCGAAGATGCCGAGATTTATTAAAACAATTGTCGTTGAATGAATCAATTCGTTGATAGTTCAAATGACTTATACTTGCCAGTACTTTGGCTTCTGATCTTTCATAATGTTGTTGACTTTATCAGAAACTGTTTAATTCACAATCAAAAGAAACAGGTTTACTAACAGTACTAGGATTTTTAGTCAATCTTTTCATTTCCAGTCCTTCGGGGTTGCATAGTAGAAATTTATACTGTTTCATAAAGTTCATGACTGAGTGCGACAATATCATTTTAATATGATGAAAATGTTTTATAAACATTCGCAGTTTCCACGGTAGCGTGCACAAAGAACCCATCTTAGCACAGCCAGTGACCGTCACTAGACCTTCCATGGATGTCTGATTTATGTGTTATTGTCAATCTTGTTGAATTGGTGGATCAGTATAATTTTCTGCTATGCAATATTTGATACTATATAGACTAATAAATCTTAATCTGATGAGCAAAATTGGTGTTTTTGTAGATCTCATTTGAAATTCATATTTTCGGCTGAGAAATTCGACCATTGTATTGTATCTGAACAACTTAGCTTTCTTGGAGAATAAACTATGGTATTGTGTTAAGCGTAAATAGTAACAATATTTCTGAAAAGGGTAAAACACAACTCATCGCCGCCTTCAAAGACCCTGGCATCTATCTTCTCTTCGTTTTGTGTAATCTCAAGCCTATCGTTAACATGAAATAGAGCTACAGCGACAGTCTCCCGGGAGAGTAACAGCTGCCTGTGGTAGTTTGCTTATAAGTCAACTTGGTTGAGCATATGCAGGGTAACTCATAAATAAACCTTTGAAATTTTTCTTGATGTGAGGATTGAAAATAAACAAAATGCGCAGAGACAAGAAAAAAAAACAAAACAACCAGAAGTAGATACTAAAAACACGTTGGGTATAGCTTGAGTTTTTTCCACTCAACTAGCAGGTAAACTCATTTTGATCGCAGCCTTGAAAACTCATTCACCAAAGGAAAAAATAATGTCACTGGCATTGAAAGCTGGCAATAGCGAATATTTCCTGCCGTCATGGCTGTTTGAAAATGCTATCAATATTCTACAAGAGAAAGATTTGCAACTTCTACCAGCGCTTGAGCAATTCTTGGAACTGAACGCCAATTTGATCACAAATCCGTTTAAATACATAAGTAGAACTGGAAGTGGAAGCGGCTCTGCTGCCAACAACAATACCAAAATATCACAAGCAGACATAGATAAGGGCACCATTGAGATCAACAAGACGCAATATAAGTTCAATAGCGAGGATATAAGTGCTGCCAATGTTGAGTTTCTAGCAGAAACATTGGACATTGACTCTCGTCAGGTATTAAAGGTGATTTTACTAGTGAATGGCAAAAAATTGCTCGATTTGAATAACGTCAACAAGACAAATCATATAAATTTGATACCTAAGGGCTCATCTTCAGATTCAAATCCAAAAGGATCTGTGTCTCATCCTAAAAATCTCATATACGCAGTGGAGATCTTGAAAGAAAAACGCCAGGTTATAAGGTTGATTGTCCTTCTCTTTAAGAACTCCCCATTAAATGAATATTTAGAAAAATTGACTGACAAGATTTTGCTCAACAGTAAAGCATTTGTTGACCAATTGATTGATAATATACTCTCCACAGTCAAGAAACTAGAGACAATCGATGAATCGTTAAATGAGTCAACAGCAGGACTAGATGCAGGATTTGTGGAAAGCCTAAAGTATTTGATAAAAAAGGAATCATTACTTGTTATTGCTGACTATTTGAAATTGTTGATCCAGCTTCTCATACCAATCAACGCCTGCTCAGCCACTATAAGAAAGTGGTTTGACATGCTCAATCAAACATTCTATTTGAAAACACTAGAGTCAATTCAACTGCAGTTTTCTGTAAATTTCAATATCTGCGACTACTTGAAAACTGTTGAATCCTTGAGTATCATTAGTACTCTTCTTTTTCTCGGATTGGATGTACAGGAAAATATCTTCAACATAAAGTTGGATTATCTCAATGAGGTGGAAACTTACAAGTTCATTGATCAGTCCATCTCAAACTCAGAATTCGTTAGCCCAATCATTGTTTACTCATGGAGTATTGTAAATTATGCAAGATATTTATTATTTGAAGAATTTCCAACTCAGCCTAACGTAACCAAGTTTCTTGGCGGCTTGGGTATTAATTTAGAAGACTATAAACTGAAGGTTGGTTCAATAATCTACCTGGTGGAAAACTTAAAACAAGGAATATTCACTAGTTTACAAGAGGCATTCAAAGCTCTCAACTTCGACAATATCTACAAAACTATATTGGCTTCCTACATTAAGATAGTAATACCTTTTGTCAAGCTCAACTTCAAGACATCTTCAGTACTTTCTCAATTGTTACAGTCAATACCAAACGACGGAAGTGTCAAAATTGATGATTTCATTCTAGATGATAGTTTTCTAAACTTACTTCAGCTCAATAAGCTCAAGTCTCCAGAAAATGTAAACTCCTTTAATTCGTTTCTCAATTTACTTTCTGTGGATAGCAAGCTCGCAGTCACCATTTTGAACAATTTGGATACTTATTTGCATTTTTTCAAAATCGGCGAGCTTGAATATGAACATCTTCAAAACCCTGACACATCCAACGAGCAAACAGAGTTAGTTAGCATTGAAAGGCAGCATAACGATTTTGTGGTGCTCACTAAGGATGCTATAGTGAAACCTCTTTACGAGCCTTCCAGTAGTTCAAATAGTTTGGTAATCGAAGCTGGCACTAAGGGAAAACTTATAGCCAACTCAAACATAAACGTAAGTGCAATTGTTTTCAACTACAACTATAGTGGGTGGGCATTGATAGGAAAAGTTTTTGAAAACCTTGTTGATGCATTGGCATTAGATGACCACAAATACCATATTGGTATTGAAGATGATGTCTTTGCAGGCGATGCTGTTGTTAAGAGACAAAGTAGCAACAGCAATTTGGATAACGTAAATGTTGAAGACGAGTATAAACAAAAAGATGAATTATTGTTGAATATCATGAACTTGTTGATCTGCACTTTGAATTCTGTTTCTAAAGAGGAATCCGATTTGATAATCAAAGATTTTGAACAAACCACTTCTTTGAATTTTTTTGAATTGCTCTTCAAACTTTTGAATACTTCTTTAAACAAAAAGAACTTGTCAAAATTGACTATATTCAACAAACTATTAATCTCTTTGATGGGGAAATATTCCCGTCAAGTTTGGTCAATTTTGATAAAATCAAATTATTTTGAAGTAAATGACACAAAGACTACTAGATTGCTTCTAAATTCTATTTTTGCACTTGAGAGAACCAAAGGAAGTTTTGACTTCTCCATTTCATTGATAAAGTTGACTGATTCATTGATTATTGACTCTTTATCTATCGACAGTACGCTAATCGAAAACAGTATCTCTTTGAAGGCTAAAGACGAAATTATTTCCAAACTTGTTTCAATCTTTATCAGCAGCTTTGAAAACTTTACAGATTGGACATTCAACGAACTTTATCAAAAATTTGAGACCGGAATTTTAATCATTGAACTTTTCTCAAAGATATTGTTTACCATCTATAGTATTGATTTCAACAAACATACTAAAGTAACTTCATTCAATGATAAATATGACAACTCAATAAGTGTGCTTAAGAACTCTGGTATCAAAATAATTGAGTCATTTTTGAACAAGAACAAGTTTGATTCTTTATCAGTCAAACCGTTTTTAGCAGTAATAGATTCATTAATTGGGAACTCTTTGATTGTTGAAACTGGTGATAATCTCAGCTTATGGTTTGAAAATTTCATTTATTGTCTTTTCGATTTCAACACTTTGCTTATATCTCTCAGGTCAATGCTTAAGTTGAGCGTCTCAGTGTTGGAAAGTGAAATTTTTGTCAATTTGCCGCAGTTGGTAAAAACTTATCTTAAGTTTCCTAATTTGAAATTAAAAATCATGAATTTGTTGAGTGTGTTGGTCAATAGTGATTATGGTAATGAAAAATCACCCTCTTTGTTGGCTCATATGGGAGACAATTATTCAAAAATATTGTTAAACTCTATTGTTGTTGACTTGGAAGGTTCATTGATTGAATACTCGCTCAAAAACTCGCTTTACGACTTCTTCTCCAACGTTATGGAGAAAAATCAAGAAGGTTTATCAGTGTTGTTGTTGACTGGCTACGATGTGCACGAGAGAATAAACCAAAGCAAGGACTCAAAGGATAAGTCATCCAAGACATTGTTAACAGTAAACAAGACAGGGAAATCTGATAAGTCAATACTTCGGATCTTAAAAGACAATGTGATTAACTTAGATAAATATCCAAACTCCGCAGCTATCCATTTGTTAGATGCTATCTCATTTGCTTTCAATTCTTGGGCAACGGCCCAAAAGATGAATGATGATGATGAGAAATTTATCAAATCTTTGACTGATTACTTTGACAAAAACTACCATTATGATCAAGAAGAAGCCGAGGAAAACGGTCTTGAAGATTTGAGTGATACTGTGGATAAGACTATTAAAAGATGTTACAAAATCAAGTTGTTATCGAGCATTGGTGAGATTTTGGCACTTTACCTTTTTAGCTGTCCTAATGAAAAAGTCATAAAGCCAATTCTTAACTTACTAGAAAATAAAAATTTTTTGCAAAAGCAAGCTCATCAAATTTTCAGAATCCACAATTACAATTCCAAGTTGCACTTGAATGCACATAAGAACTTCAAAAAATATTTTACTGATTTTAATTTGGATGATTTCCGCAGAACACCATTGAACAAGTTCAGACGTTATGGCGTCGGTACAGTTTATAACTTGTCATTAATGGATAAGCTCTTTGGTGGTCATTATGAGTGGAACGATTTTATGAGACATGACGTTATTTTAACAAGCTTAAATTTACAATACGTCTCTGCACAAACGAATTTGGTAAAATCTTGGGGTGCATTGATTTCCTCTTACATTAGATTCAAGAGCAGCGATCCGACGAAAGAATTTTTTGATTTAGCATCTTTATTCTTATCCATCAATAATGATGAAGGCATACCTGCACCGTCGTTTAAAGAAATTTATTTGGAAAGAATTGAATTGGCGTTCTTTTTAATTTTTAACGTGTCTACTAGCAAAACACTAAACAAAACGGTTACTGATGAGCAAATAAGCACATTGTTTACTGCGGTTCTGACTTCATTGCTATCTGACGAAGTTAACTTTTTGTTAAGTTTGTCTAACAATAATGTGCAAATGTACAGATCGCTTTTAAGGATCTTGCTAATCACATTAAATTTGTGTTCTAACAAAGCATACTTGTTGGAGAAAAATCCTAATTTGGTCATTGATCTCTTCAACAAAATTATTGCTTATGGTACCAAAGTAATCATTGCTAGCGTACAAAATTTCATGACATCTTCCAATAATGATATTTCAAGTAGCAACAATGCTCCGAATAGTTCATTAGTGATTAACAAAATTGAAGATTTGTTACTCATAACATCTATATTCAAGTCGTTTGTGGCAATTAAGTTTTCTAGTAAGATCAATGAAACGTTATCAATATTGCTCGATAGCAATGAGACAATCAAGTATGTTTTGGAATTATATGCATACTCGAACTCTATGCTTGTGGATGGTGAGCCTGTATTCGCTGACTTTGCTTTAATTTATATCATTGAGCTTCTCTCGATTGACGTGGTTGCTGAAAGATTGCTTTCTTATGGCTTATTTTCCATATTAGTGAATAGTCCAATATCAGTGGAAATTCAAAAGGGAAATATTAGAGCAGATCAACAGCCACGATATCATCACATTTGGTCTAATGGCTTATTAACTGTTGTGCTACTTTTGCTCAGCAAATTTGGTCCAAGAGTTATACCTGACATTTGCATCTTTTTGAAGCAATTTGAGAAACAACTCTCCTTTACTTTGAAACAATGGTCTGAAGATTCGTTAATTGTGACTCTTCCTACTATTCATGAAACCAGTCAACTTATAATATTGCACAAAGCTTTGAATTTGCTAAATTTCAGGGAATACATTGGTGTTAATTTGAACAATGAAAATATTTCAAGTTTGCAATTTTTCCCAGGTTTGGATACTGAAAAGCAAAGAAAATCTCTTATTGATAGTTTTAACCATTTACTCACTCATCCAAAATTTTTGCAGTCTAGAATTGTTGTCACTAATACCGATGAACAAGTTGGTGTAGAAGATGAGTCTACTAAGGGAAGAAGTAGGTTGGTTAATAGATTGATTAACGAAATCAGGGAATTGAGCGAATCATTGAGCGAGTGAAGCGAATGAGGGTTACGGTCTGTATGTATTTATGAACAAAGTTATAAATTTATCTCTTTCTCTTTCTTTAAAGAACTTAGGTATAAAGTAAGAATTTTTTGTAAGTTCTCGTATCTCATAAATTCATAAATGAAAGTTCTTATCTACATCTGTCACGATACAATAAACAAAGTCATACACATTACAAAAAAAGAAGCTAGTTTAGAACCTCAATATTCTACGAAATGATGCACTTGTTTATAAATAAATATGATGATATAAAACACAAAAGGAACAATCAAGAAGAGCCAAATTTGTGAAGTTGTTATGCAGGCGTGGCACAAAGAGATATTTAAGATATAAAGGAACAGAAAGTATTATATAACCACATTGGAAATATTCTAGCAATAAGAGAGCCAAAAATATGTTTTATGAATTTCCGTTTTAGTAACCCTTATCCCCTTTGATAATACAGCAAAAGAACTTGAGCCCTATGAGCCTTATTGAAAACAACAGGGAAATAGAAAGCAGGTTAACATATTAATTAATGGTGTGCTTTAAGGTTGCCTTTTGAAAGATGGAACCAGTTTGGATGCTAGTGTTGAAAATGAGATTGAGTGCGCTGATTATTGAAAAAAATTTAGTCGAACCTTTTCTAAGAGTCTGATTTTTGTTTGATGCTTGAATAAGCTGCCCTTTAAAAAATAATTGAAAAAGTTTCAAAAGATAGAACATTTATGGATAGTAAGTTAATGTATTAACTCTTTATTATTGATCATTTGAGCTGGAAAAACTTGAAAAAAAGTTTAATCTAATTATGACAGTTTGAGAGATAACGGACAAACAGGATAATTAGACAAGAAGTCGTAAGCTATAGTAAAAGCGCTTTATACCACTAGTTGTGTTGAACAGATAAATTTGAAGTGCCAGATATGGCATATGTAGCAACAATTTTAGCGATTATAATTTAGAGATTGTGATGTAGCTGGTTCATATTGAAAAAGAAGGTTTACTTCTCACCAAGAAAAAGTTTTCTAAAATCATCATTGCTTTTTGCCCCTTTAACTTCCAAAGCAACGGCATTATTCTGATTCTGATTCTGATTCTTCTCATTTGTATTATTAGTTAAGAGCGTACTATCACTCTGCTTTGCTTTTTTCTGTTGTAACTTCTTTTTATTTCTTTTAATAGCTGTAGGCATCATTAAGTTCAATCTTCTTCCACCACCACCACCCAAAGTAGCCGAAGGATTTGAACTTCCTGAAGCCGTCAGTGATGCTAATGATGACTGGAACGTACTGGCAGAATTCTGGTGATTTTTGTCAGTACTATTGCGTTCCGCTTGGCCGTTAACATTATTGTGGCTATTTTTTCTATGCTGTGCGGCTTGGAAATCTTCTCTTGTTCCCACTTTGATCAAACTGCCATTAAGAATTTCCCCATTGAGCACCAATCCTGCCTTTCCTGCATCAGCAGGCTTGACAAATTCAATTAGCGCGCTATTTGTAATTGATCGTAGATCAATCTTGCTCACTGGGCCAACTTTATTCGTCAAATAGTCCCAAAGTTGGCTAGCATTGATTGTATCCGGGAGTGTTAGGATACTTATTGTGCTGTTTCTAATCTCATCTGGAGTTTTGGCCGGAGAAGATGCTGTTCCGGTTTCTGTTTCTTCTGCTTGGCTTTGGATTTGGCTTTCATTATTGAAGTTCACGATAACTTTCTTGAACTTGTTGCTTACTTGCTTTTGGGCAATGGAAACTTCAATGACCCGATTTTGAAAATTCATCATGTTTAATGATAACGCATTACGAGCTTCTTCCAGGGTTTCAAAGATAACAAAACCATAACCATCATTGTTTCTTCCCAAAGACCGACTTTTCAAACTTAATGGTAAATGTACTTTCTGCACTTTCCCATATTTTTCAAATAATCTTTTTATTTGATTTGATGTAGTCTTGTTAAAATCCAAGTTTCTGATATACACTTCCCTGCCTTCTTCAGTAGCAGTTTTAGATCTAGCCAGTTTTTGCAGCGGATTAGAAATTTTGACTGATAATGGACGAATAAAATTAGGCCTTAGCTGTACACCGTTTAATTGCCGTACTGCTTTCTCTGCATCTTCAGAATTGGAAAACTCCACGTAACAGAATCTCCTATCTGCATTATACTTCAAAGATGGGAATCTAATGGAAGTAACCTCAGCAATTTTGCTGAATTCCTGCTTTAAGCTGTCAGCAGTCTCACTTGGTCCAAAATTAGTAACAAAGACAGTATTGTTGCTAATCCTCTCCACTTGAATTTCGCTGCCTTTGAATTGTTTATACGTTTTTGTCAATGCAGCAAGTAGTTGAACTTCTTCGGAGAACTCAAGCAAGGCCAGCTTTTCATGATCCAGAGCGCTAATGTAGATACTTAGGATATCACCACAATCCGCAAAAAACTCAATTAGCTCTTGCTCTGTAGTGTCCATTGGCAAATGCGTTACTTTCACGGAAAGATGCTCTCTGTCTCTTTTATCAGATGCAGTCTTTCCGCTGTGCTTTGCCTTTAATTTTTTGGAATCTGCGTCTTCATTCTGTATATCGTTGCCGAGTCCCCGCTTTCTAGTCTCTTGATAATCGTCAGCGTCTGCCATTTCAGTATCTTTGGAAACAGCTGCTGCGCCGATTTGAGTCGCACTTGCTTCGCCATTATCATTATCAGAAACCAAAGAGGTCTGCTCTTGATGTTCTTCCACTATTTGGGCTTGTTGCTCCCATAGCGAAGTCATAGCTTTGAAACATTGTCTATCTGCAAAATCATATGACTTTTGTGTACCGTAAAGCTGTTCATAAAGAAGCCAATCATTAAGAATAGGTTCCGGCCATTGCAATTGTAATACTTGCGTTGCTGCTTGGTGATATATATTTGAAACATCTGATGGCTGACCGTATTTCTTCTCAAAATCAATAACAAACAACCACACCCATAGCTTGCCAGGCAGTCTTTCAATTAGCTGCTTGCAAACATCTCTTGCTTCACTAACATCATCTAGTTTGATATAAATGTCAGTAATCAATCTTTCAATGGTAATTGCGGGATCTTCATTAGCTAATGCAATTTCTAAGAATACGCTGCAATCTTGCAATAAATATTGGAAGCTATCCGTGTCACCGTTTTGTATTTGTCTTTGCTCGTAAAGCAATATCTGAGAGGCAATAGTACACCAATCCTTATAAGAAAGCCTATCATGAAACTTCAAATAGTCCCAATGATTTCTCACCAATATATATTTCTGCAGGTCAATTGCCAAAGTAAGTCTCAAGTACGTTGCCCAGGATAAATGGCTATTCGGTTTCACCTGAATAAACTTTTCCAACCAATATTCTATTTTTTTATCAATAATGTGTATGATGTCATCAGAAGCTTTGAATTTAAGACTCAGTAATATCTTAATAAATTGAACCCATAACAAATCAAAGTCATCATGCATTGAGAACAGTGAAGCTACTGCTCTTTCAAACACCTGAGAAATGATAGACAATATAGTTGTACGTTGTGCAATGTTTTCTCTTCTATGATAAAGCTTTCTTATATGTTGAAGATATTCTAGCCAATCATTATAAGATTCTGAATTGCTAGATAATCGATACTCGTAAATGGTAAGCTCTTCGGTAATATTTGCTGAAAAGCTATAAGCAGCTCTTGCGGATTGAATTTCTTGTACTTCTTTGTCATAGTTTGAACTATTGAATTTACTGATAAATAAGTTGTACTGCAGCCATGTTTCATCAATATTTAAGTGAGGAAAGGATAGCTTGCGAATGTATGCATCTTTGATGGCGGAATAATCTTCCTCGCGATAAGCCAGTATATCATCGCTCAGACCGTATTGATACTGAAAATAGAGGTTCCAAATCTTATTAGTATCAAGCACAGAAAAGCCGGCTTCTTGTAAAAATGCATTGAACCAAAAATTTAATTCCGGATGTTTTATATCACTCAAATACCTTATGAAGTCTTCCCATGTTTCTGTAATTGGATACATTTGAACAAGCTTCTTGTATGCAATTATTGTATTCTGTGTATCAGAGCTGAACTTTTCATCTTCTAACCATTCTTTGAAAGTGAATAATGGTGGCCTAATGTATTGTACTAGCTTTAGTCTAATATTCCGTATAGCATTCAAATCTTTCGGGTCTTGTGATTTCAAACGCTGAATTGTTTGATCGAAAAGCTGAAAGTTGTATACGTCTTCCACAACTGCAGCTACCGCATCTGATCCTTCCTGGCTCATTTCCTCTAGAATAGTGAACACCTGAGTGGGCAGTAATTAAATTGCGAAATCTATGGCTAAGGCGTCGAAGGCAACCACCGCATTTCTAACTTTTGTTTATAGCGTTTCCGTCAGCAAGCTAATATTTACATTTTTTTCACGTGCCTCATCATGCTGCTTGATGAGCATAAAATTTTTTTTATGTTCGTTCTTTCCTGCATGTCAGAACCGCTTGCTAGAGGCTGATCTACAGTTGGTGCTAGGGAAGTTGGAGACAATAACTATAGACATTATCTGAAATAAGGATAACCTTGAAAGGGCTAAATATGGATAGCAAGGGATACCTAAAGTCATACGGCTGGCAAGAGGGAGAGGCCCTCAAGAAAGGTGGGCTCAAGAAGCCAGTTTTGGTAAAACATAAAAAAGATACTAAAGGTATTGGTCATAATGCCAACGATGGTGAGATGTGGTGGGAACAGCTTTTTGACGGGCAATTAAAAGGATTGGATGTATCTGTGGGTTCCAAGGGTACTGATATAAATTTTAAACAGAATAAGAAAGTCAGTGATCATGAATTTAGAAAGCAGCAGTCACCTTTATACCAGAGGTTTGTCAAAGGTGAAGGCTTGAAAGGTACAATCAATGAAACACAGCCTCAAGGTCCTCAAGTTACTTTGGCTATACGTGAAGGCAAGAGTAGTACAGACAAGCAAAGTAAGAAAAAATTTAAAGAGGGTAAGATAAATGGGAAGAACGGCGAAAAGAAGTCAAGCTCCAAAGGCAAATTGAAAGACAAGAAACTGAAGAAGAGCAAGGATGGTAGCTCAAAGAAAGATAAGAAGGATAAAAAAGCTAAGAGTAAGTTGAGATCAGAGAAGAATGACAAGCACAATAAGGATAAGGAAGACAAAAAGGAAAAAACTAAAAGCAATAAGGACAAAAAAGACAAAAAGGATAAGAATAAAGACAAAGAGGACAAAAAGGATAAGAATAAAGACAAACATTCTAAAAAGAGAAGTCGTGATGAATTTGACTCAGCTACGAGCGAAATGTCTTCAAAAAGAAAGAAGTCAAAAAAGTAGTTGGTTGTTTTTTCATCTTGTCTTACACTATCGGGTTACTTGGATATCGTTATAACATTATGCCCTTGTACTATAAATGCTATTTATTTACATTATTTTTGTTTTTGTTCTCTGATTTTTTTGTTCATTTTTATTTTCATCTTCATTTTTTTTTCGTCTGAAGGATTTTCTTTGCATCAAGATCCTATTTCTTGTATCTACATTTTTATCAAACTGCATTTGACATCATTTCGTCAGTCATATTCTAATAGACTTTAAATTTTTATTATTGCATTTCAAGCTGTTATATTCAACAAAAGGATGCTTAACCCCTTACTTGTTTCAAGTAGTCAATATTGTCAACTTCTTCGGGAATCTTGGAATTTTCAGTTTCTGGAGGAATTTCTAGGGCAAAATCAGAGTGGTATTCTTTAGTGTCTTTTTGACTAGTATTTATAATAACTGGTAGTTTCTTTCCTTCAACTTTGCCATTGATAAGTTTTGCCCAAGATTCATGAGTGTCCTCGATAACCTTTATAGCCTCTTGAGCATTCTTGTATTCCCCATTAAAGGCAAAATCATTCTGAGGTTTTCCAGTTGGAACTTTGTAGTCTCTGAACCAGTTTCTAGTACTTTCCAATACACCCGGCATATGTTCTTCCACGTCTTGAATATCGTTTAGCTTCTCAGCTAACGAATCATCCACATTGATACCAATTACCTTCCAGTCTAATTCGCCATCATCAATCAAGGCCAAGGCACCAAGAACTTTGACTTGGACAATTTCCCCCAATTCACCCAATTTGGAGCCAATGTCGCAAATGTCAATCGGATCATTATCACCTTTCAATCCAGTAGGCTTGTCAATTTCCGTCGAGTCTTCCCAAGTTTGCGGAATGGCACCATAGTTATGAATATAACCTTTGAATGGGAAAATATTGTTGATGAATCTCAATTTTCCTTTTTTAATATCCTGAACAATTGGATTCAAGTCTAATTCCTTGGAAATCTCCATCTTTGCGTTACTCCATCTTGGAATTTCAACGATCATGGAGACAGTCTTTGCTTGTTTATTGAGATTCAAAGGTACGTCATGGAAATAGGAGCCAAATTTTCTGGTTCTTGGATCTACATAGTATACCTTATATTCAGGTGTGTACTTGCTGCCTGACTTGAGCAGGTACGCTGAAGTTGGCTTAGATGCAGAGCTAGTTCGACCAACAGAACTTGTATGTAAATGCAGAGACAACATTTGGAGACGTTTTTGAGCGTTGCTAGTTGAGTAGTTGACCATCTTAAAAAAAGAGCGAGAATTGGTCATCGGTAGGGGTGTGGAACTGAGAAATATTATATATATATATGAAATGAGTACCGCAAGCAACACAACAAACAAGTGACTAAAGGTTATTCTGTAGCGGAGCATTAGACTTTGGATTTTAGGTAGGGGGGTAAAGCGAGATTTCTTGCCACTTTTTCCGACACCCGATTTGCTTCTGTTTTTCGCAGTGAAGTTTACAGGAACAAATAACAACGGCTGTGTTAGGAGAGGAGCTGGCCAAATTTTTTTTTTTTTTGTTTCTTTCAAAAAAAAAAACAAAAAAAAACTACAACTTTTTTACTGTCCTTTAAACCGGTTTATATATAGCAAAGTTTTGGAGGCATAAATTACGGGAAAGTCAAAAGTAACTTATATGACGTAATGCACACAGTTGAAAAATTAGAGATGCTTGGTCTATAGATGAAGATAACTAAAGCAAAGCTAACAATAAAATCAGAAATATAAAAAAAAAAGCAGAATGAAATTATTAAGATAAAGGAGCAAAAACAGCAAGCAGTTTATGATTATAAAAATAAAAAACAGAAACAAGTAACAAGATAGATAATCAATTGAAAAAACAAAAATTTAGTTTAACCCATTAACAACAATAATCTAGATATTCTTTAGCTCAACATCATTCTCTAATTGAACTTTTTCCTTCTCATCGAAATCTGGAGGTGGAGCAGTAAAGACAATCTTATTCTTAGAATCGAATTCTGCCCCTTCATCACTGATTTCGATAATTCCTTCAAAGCTTTTGATAATGTTTTTGGAAATCCCCATTTTATCTCTAGGAATCCAGACAATCGGCGGTTCAGCATTCAAAGCAGGATAATCATACGCATGAGAATTTTTCTCTTCATCCAAATCTTCAAAATCGACATGGTTGTAAATTTCCGGTAGTGTTCTTTTACTATAGTGATAAGACAAGTAAACGTGGGGTTTGAAAAATCTCTTGATTAAACCATCAGTTTCAACAACGTTGCTGGTAGTGCCTTCAGCAAGTAGTGGGACTTGCGTAAGAGAATTGTAATAGTCAACTGCTTCATCGAAGGCGAATTTTCGGGTAGGACTGTTACCATGACTATCGCTAGCGGTATAATCGTTTTCGTCAACGTTGTCTTTTTGTAACACGATCTCTTTTTCCGTAACTAGTTTACTATCGTATTGAGTAGATTCGGATATCCTAGACACTCTAGAAGCCTCGAAATCTGACGGTGATTGACTGTTTCTATTCCCAGTAATATTCAACTGTTGGAAATATGATGGGGTTTCACTTTTACCATCCAAAGCTCTCATGGTATCGATTGGCAATGACGACATAAGCTCATCAAAAGCTTTATTCAAATTAACGTGAACAAAAGCAGTAATACCAAGACCAATAGCATCAATAACAATAGGACCCCATGCTTTACTAACGACAAACAAACCCAACAAGCAAATTTGGGCGAGGTAAACACCAACAATAGTTTGGAATAATGCTCTTGGATAATGAATACCTCTGCTATCCGTTTCCCCATTGTTATTAACATAGCACAAAAAGTACAAGTAAACCACATACAATATAGCAAATCCCGCAGCAGAGAATAACAACACGATAGGAGAAATGATAGAGTACGCTAACATGATAACTGCAAGATTAGTATATGGTGGGAAATCTGTACCCCAACTATTACTGGACAAATTGGTATATCTCTCCCACTTTTTACGAGCAGTTTTATCAAGAATGAACCCGAGAACATAAAAGAGAACCAAAGTGGAAAGTTGCAACAATACCGACCCAGCTATTGAAAATGACTGCAACATAATATAAGAGACAAAAAAGTTGGATGCAGATGGAAGATTTTTACTTAATAAACTCATAGCTGAAGTTGGATTTTGTGCAATTTTAGTAACAACTGAGGCTGCCGAGGACGAGATAGTAGTAATCAAGAACACATGAATGACTTGGAATGCAAAATATGCTTGTTGAGTGAAATATTCCACATGCTGACTAGTTGGGGAACCAGCAACTTTTGCCATTAGTCTAATGAAAATTGGTAAAAGTGCCATTAAGATAGACAATAAAATAGTTGGAAGTAACGAAGTAACCAAACCCATAAAAGTTTTACCTAATTTGTGAATGAAATTTAAAAAATGTAATTTGTTTGTCAATTGGTCCACATTGGAAATAGCGCCGACAAAAGCCACTGGAATTGCCCAAAAGATAATCAACGTAACGATAGCTGCCACTGCTAAGGTTTTTCTTACTAACCTTTCATACCAAAACATTCTCATGTTGATCCAGATAACATCATCAGGTTCAATACCAATGAAATGTTCTGATAAAGTGAAGGCCTTATGGTGAACAATGGACTGGTGTGCAAGCTGAGCGTAATACTGATTTTCAAATTCTACAAAAATCGAATTCATAGTTGACTTGTTTGCGTTTTTATCAGATTTCATGTGTTCGATTTCTTCGTTAACTTTTTTTAACTCGTCCTTCAAATACTGAATTTTATCTTTTTTCTCACCAAAAATCTTGTACTTTCTGTATGTTGGCCTTTTTTTTTGTGGAATATAAGCAATCAATTCATCAATTGGCTCAAGAATTTCACCTTTCTTGTCTGCTTTGTCCTTGATTTTGACTGCTTTGGCAAGAAGCGAGTTGAGAGTGTTTTCCAAGTTATTAGCTAATTTTTCTCTTCTCTTGACCTTTTTACCCAAATTTTTATCAGCAGTAGCCATCCAAATACGCTTTACCCCAGGAAACAATTTTTTGAATTCTTCTTCATTCTGATATTGTTTAGGCACTGTTTGGAAAAGTACCACTCTTGAAGAAAGCTTGTACGCGTACTTTGGGGAAGCCAAGATGGATTGACGCAAATTGGTATAATGTATCAACTCGCGGTAGATAATGTATAGCACAAAAGAGAAGAAAATCAACGATAGTATAGCATGAGCGTAAAACTTCTTAGAGTCCAGAACGTTGGAAAATGTCAATTGATTCAACCCACTGGACCCATTACCTCCTGTAGCGTTGATTGGCAATAGAATTGGAAACATCAAAAGAAGGGCAAAGAACGATATTCCTGAAATGACTAACAAGTATCTTAGGAAGAAATAACCATCTAACCCAGCTTGTTGAATAATAAAACTAGCTGGCTTGGCTAATAGTGTAGGGACCCAAGATAGTAAGCCTGGAGGCAATGGCTCAAGGTATTTTTGGTTTTTGTTGATCTTGATGATAAGTTCCATTGATTTGGGCTGGTAGATTCTTTTGAATCTTAATCTTAATAACAAGAATCCTAAAGTGAAACCTCCAAAGATGGCTCCGTTCATAATGATTGATGTAACGACATCGGAGGTGCTGGTATCCTTGGTGTTATCACTACTCATGTTGCAAGGTGAATGGCTCGATCGTAAATGGACCAAGGAAGTAAAAGTTGTTCACTCTTTAGAGAAATAGAAAAGTGAAGTGGAGAAAAGAAAGGTAGTGAATTAAATCAAGAAAGAAAACGTAGCAAAGTAGATTAAGTAAAGTATATAAATGTGTGTATTTTTTTTTTTTTTTTTTTTTTTTTTTTTTTTATGCTGAGTTTTAAGGCTGATCTGTGAGATAAATTGAGCCGTGCACACGTCTGTGAGAGTTACGTGCTAGTAACGCAAACGAACTTGCTTGCTACACTTTCGGGCGTGTGTATTGATTGCTTGATAAGCAAAGAGTGGGTAATATGAGAAAAGTACAAGCACACACAACGTTGTGATTCCAATTATGATAACCAGTGCTGGACGTTTGTAGTTTGTGATCTCCTCCCTCAGATATATATGCCCACTTGAACAGTAGATACTTCTTGCCCTGAAAAGCAGCAGGAACAATAAAATTTTTTTGGGGCTTTCAAATGATGACGATTCTGTTTCGTGCGTATAGCGGAGGGCGACGCGCCTGATGCAGCACTGTTTCTCTGGTTTTCGCTAGATGGAATTTCAGGTTCTTTCAGGCTTTTCCTATTGTTCTTTGTCAGCGCTGAGAGCGTTCCAAAAAAAAGGTCCCTTTTTGTCCAAATAAACTTAAAAAAGCACACTTTGGGCACGAGGAAACGCGTCTTCGAAAGTTGTCGAGATATTGTTGATATTGTTATTGTTATCGTTTTTCCTAACAGTGTTGATGACATGCTGTATACTTTCGTGTCAGCTTTTTCTGTCCTAGCAAATCGTCAACCAGTTGCACAGTATAAGCCACCCAACTAGCAGTTGCTGTCCGCTCAAGTCGGAGCAAAATTAATTTAGCGTGCGGAAAGTTTAGTCGGGCCATCGTCAAATAGACAAATATAGCTAAGACAAGCAACAAAACATCACTTGAGTCAAACAATTAATTAATTAAATAAAAAATAAAAAAATAAAAAAAAACAACTAGATAAAAGTGTTGCTCTAGCTCCCATCCTCGTCATCGTCATTCATATTAATATCCAACTCTTTGGCAGTTTGGTTAATGTCGCTCTTGTTCTGCGTAGCGATGATCGAAACCATCTTTAACGCAGTGTCTTTCAACTCATTGTAAGTCTTGAGCCTGCTAATATGCTGTCTAATGCTGCTATCTAAAGATTCGTAATCCACTTGCTGTTTGCCGGCAATGCTATCACTTGTGCCCTTGCCAACGCTGTCAGAGTCAGATTCGGATGGCGGAGCAAAGTTAAGCTCGTTTAATAGGGCGCTATGTTTCTCCTTGATAGCGCTTAATTGACTCTGCTTGGTTCGTATGGTATCTATAAACTGTTGTTTGTTTTCCACAGATAGGGAAGAGTCATTTTGGAACTCTTGGATGAGGCTCTCTAGCTGCTCCATCGCTGCTTTGCTTGTGTAAAGGGAATGTATCAAAGTGTCAAAGCAGTGGAATGGAACAATTCTTAAGATCCCGATCTAAGCGCTGGGCATTTCATGTTTCTGTATAATTTCTTTTTTCTTGTCTAGCGCAGTTGCAGCGATGCTTCCAACTCGAAATTCCCGATCACTTGATCAACAACGTCAAAACTGTGCACTAAAAAAAAATAAAAAAACATAAATCATTGAACAAATCATACTATTATATAAAAGAACAAGTAAAAGCGGCAAGATAAATAGAGAAAAAGCTGAAAAATTACTAGTAGGGGAGTACAACAACACTATATCTAACTATTGATGACATAAGATATAAATAAAATAAAATGAAAGGCATGTAAATTTTTCTTCATCCTTAATTTTGGAAAGTTATCATAGTCTGATTATTCTATATGGCAAAGTTGGAATAGACAGATGCAGTGTACTCTTCTAATTCCGGTATATTATTCATGACTTGGATGTATTCATTACTGTTACTGCTTTCACTAATACGATTACTTTCCTTAATGATAATCGACAATATCTTAACCAACTTGAATCTTTTGGTAATCAATTCGATTTCGAGTTCTTCTCCATTTCCAGAACTGACATTGAAGAGTAACTCGGAACAATTATTTAAAAATTTGCTGATTGAATTTGTCACCATATGCACGAGCACCAAATTGATCGACTCATTATTGATGTAATCTTTTGTCTCTTCGACCAATAATCTGAAATTTTCATTATTCACCACCTGATTAATTTGAGCTTCATCTTTGTTCCGCTCCTCGTCATCAGAACCTCTGTCAGAGCTTTTGCTTATCACTAATGCTTCCAATTCAGGTGGCGGAAAGAGGCACTTTTCCAAAAAGAGCACACTATGGCCATTGCTATTGATGTTGGTAGCATCAGCGGTTACGAAGTTTTTGTCAATAAGCTCTTGAGTCTTTGCCACCAAGACGCTGAATTCGTTGAACGTTAACTCGGTCTTTGCGTTAACTTCTTTAAAAACTAAATCAATGGCTTCTAGACATTTCTCGTAAATAGTAGTGTACCCGTTGTTAAGTAGCCACCAACTGAGAGACAAGTAAGATTGCTCAATAATGTAATCCTGTTGTGTGCTGTTGCCGCTGCCGTCGTTTTCCTTTTCGGGTACATTGACGTTAGCGGCTTCCATCGAAGTTTCCAAGTAATCTTTTCTTGCAAGAAGGTTTAGTTGCAACTTAATCAAGATTATTAGTAAACTGTTACTGTACACTAAAGTCAATAATCTTGTCAAACTTTTAATTTTCAATTCGTTCCACAACTGAGATTTTGTCGCCGGATCACCAGCAGTAGTTGGCGATGTTGCTTCATTGTTGTTGCTATTAATGTTAATATTATTGTTATTATTATCAATGCCGTTGTCATTATTATCTTTGCCAGTTCTGTCTTTGTTATTATTATTACTGTTATCAATGATAACGCTGTCTATATTCGTGGTGTCGCTGCCGGCACTTTCACTAGCAAACTCACTAAGTGTCACATTGTTGTTTCCGTCATTATTTTTGGTACTGCTAGCATTACTGGCACTCTGTTTCGATTTATTGTTGTTATTACGCTTGCTCAATAGCTGTTTAGTAATATTTTCCACTGGCATAAGCTTATAGATAGCTCCTGAAAGAGTAGGCAAAAGGGCGATGATGGTGAATAGGCAGTCCTGTTGAGTTTGCTGGTACTTCTTTTTGATTTTTTGTCTAATGAGATTTTGCTGGTACTCAATGAACTGGACTCTTTTGCTATTGATGTAGTTGAAGATGAAGTAACCGGTGGTCAACGTGCCAACGGCTAAAAAGATTCTTCGTTTGTGCCTTCTATAGAACTGGAAAAGAGAGGCCCACATTTCGAAAGATGAGCAATGTGTAATATTTTGGTTTTGCTGCTGACGCTAATATTGCTGCTGTTGCTGCTGCTAGTATCAAAGGGGCCGCGAAGATGAATGGGGGATGCGGGGCACTGTAGTTTTTGGCAAATTCGGTTGCTTTGAATTCAAAACAAGTGAGGAGCGAACTTCTGGAAAATAGTAGAAAGCAAAAATGGGGGGGGGGGGGTGCAGAATTGTGGGCACCAGTACCAGTAGTGCCAACTGTGTGCGATACGATGCGATGGATTTAAAACTGATAGGTCTGGAGAGGATAGAAGTGGGTGTGCTAATAGTGGTAAACTGAATGGCGGAGGGATAATCACTATAGTAAATAGTAACCAGCTGAGTAGCTGAGTAAAATGAATGAATGAATGTCTGTCTATCGCTATTACTCTGTGGGGCCCCAGCACTGGGGGATAGCGGCTCAAAACCGCGTGCTGCGGCGTTACCCGCGCCACTGCTACCGTGGCTTTGGAACAGCAGCTACATAGTGGACTGCAAAACAGAAAGCAGGCCACACAACAGACGTTACGATAGCAAAATAACTCTGGATAATCTAGATATTGTATTGCGAGACCAAGTTATGCATTTAAGGAATAAAAAGTAAATGCGCCAAGCAAAAGAGAGTGCAAAAAGAAAAACAAAAAAACAAACTGGTCCCTAGCAGGATCGAACTGCTGATCTTGGCGTAACATTACCTGTAAAGGCTGTATATTAGCACCACGCCTTAACCAACTGGGCCAAGGGACCGGATCTTTAGTTTGTTGTGTTTAAATGAGGGTTAGTTCTCTACTAAGTATTTTAAACACGTTTGTTATGGTTATTATCGTTATCGATGGGTATATCGGCTTGTCATTTATTCCACCCATCGCTATATACACAAGTTAAAAGGAACACTTCGCCGACCTTTATACAAGATTTTCGACAATTTGAAGGACATTTGAAGGATCCTTCAGACGGTTGTGAACACAAACTGATCAGGAATGCGAACACAATGAAGGAAAATGTTCGCAACATAGTTTTGTTGTGTTTAAATAAGGGTTAGTTCTCTACTAAGTATTTTAAACACGTTTGTTATGGTTATTATCGTTATCGATGGGTATATCGGCTTATCGTTTATTCCGCCCATCTCTATATACACAAGTTAAAAGGAACACGTCGCCGACCTTTATACAAGATTTTCGACCTTCAAAGGCACCTTCTGACGGTTGTGAATACAGACTGATCAGGAATGCGAACACAACGAAGGAAATGTTCGCAACACTTCCCTGCCTCGACAAAATTTCGCCCTCGAAATTATCTCCAATCTGTACTACCCAGCGACGGTTCAGAATTTCACGAGCCAATTCTGGTACACGAAGTGGGAAACATATAACCGCTATTACCACATTGCGGACCAAATCCCAAAACCACTCCCATCGTTCCATCCCGCTCTTTCAACTTGTAGAAGATAACAAAAATAAGAAGAAATGTTAACATCAAAAATTTATAAATGAAAAGTGTAAATTGCATGCATGCTGAATGAAAAATAAGAAACATAAAAATAAAAAACTCTTCTTTTGGCCAGAAAGAAAAGGTGTGATGCGTTCTTGTGCACATCCCGGCTAATTGACTGCTAACCAATTTGCAATGCATTTCTAAGGCAGAGCCAACGCCGGCAGGTCCAATCAGAGTTGCCTTGTCAGTAATTGGTACCTGGTCTATACTAAATCTCCGTACAATGATTTGCCATTAAATACGTCAGACTAGCAGAGCAACAAATATAAAATAAAACACCATCATCCATCCAGATCCGTTTCAATCAACTCGATAATTCAGTGTTTCGCTTATTTTAAAGATGTACATAAACGTCAATCTTTCGTATCGATGATCTCCAAGAATCCAAACTTCGAAGAGGACTAGATCCAACTTCATTCCATCCACGACCTCCGAGGGTCCATATTCGAAGAGGAATAAATCCAACTTCTTTTCATTCACGACCTCCGAGGGTCCATATTCGAAGAGGAATAACATCCAACTTCTTTCATTCATTCTCTTTCGTTAATCAATCTTTAACGCTTGATCATCGTCGAGTCATTCGTTTACTCTTTTCTAGATTGCTAGTTGTCATTGTAGCCTTTGGCCACAATGGACTGACAACTTATTCTTCCCCTTGTTGGGCAGAAAGCGACCTCGCGCTAGATACTAGTTTTAAGTCAGTGCATAGTATTTGCTCTTGTTTATCTCAGTCTATAACTCTCGTGTTGTTGTTTCTTTAAAATCAAAAAAAAAAATCGTACTAAATCGTAATAATACCAACTAAATTCGCCGAATATACATACCGAATAATTATGTTGCTGTCGAATAGTTATGGTGTATACCAAAACATGGGTCAAACATGCAACATAGTGAAAATATGTTGAAATTATGTGAAGATATTTTTACTTCTAAAACTGTAATTTAATTACGTGTCTCAACTTGACATCTTCTCCAAATCCAGTAACCAATTATCAACCAATTGGTCTGTTGGTTCTTGTTCCGTTCGTATCAAAAATGTTTTCAACAATCTCTTAGTTATTGCTTGTGGTACGCATTCCATCCAGGTGGCAACATCAAAAATACCGGCTATATGGGGAGGAGCACGGTGAAACGTGGCAGATATCTCCTCATTAGCAATATCAATAAAAATAATCTCTTTAATATCATCTAATCGTGCTTTCAATTGACGCTTCTGTGGACAGTTGAGATAATCCTGAAAAACTCGGTGTAAATAACTAAAATCAGAGTCATTCTGACGTTTATAAGGCTTTAACCATTTGCATAAGAATTTTTGATTGCGTAGACTTCTCCGAAGAGGAATGTTTATAGAAATTTGGTTATATTCGTTGATCTCCGAAACACAGCGATATGGTCCAAAATATATTGGATCCCACTTGCTTATAGTTGCACTATGGAAAGCAAGTCGATGAACAAATACTAAGTCGTTTTTCCGAAACTTCTGAATCGGTCTAAAGTTGTTGGCTTTAAACTCGCGACTGATAATGTTGTCAATGTCCTCATTCTTGACTAATCTCCAAATTACCTGATGATGGTCATCTTGAAACTGAACATAATTGGCCAAAGCGTTTGGATTCTCATTGTAGTGTTCACGCTTTTTGGGGTCCTTTAGTTCATGCCAAGGAACAACTTCTTGCAGAAAATGGGTTGATTGTGGAGCTGGTAAAACATTGTTTCTGCCTGTACTAATTTGAAAAGCATTAAAACCACGCGTTTGCTTTGCTTCGTTCAAGTAATATTCAATAATGGGTAAGTACTGAAGCCAATTTGAAAACAATTCCATATAACTTTTGAGTACTTGACTGACCGTGCGAATATTGCGTTCTGCTAGACCATTAGACTGATGATGGTTGGGAGTCGCAAAGATAATGTTAACACTATAAGTTTCTAGAAATTTCTTAAAAACTCGTGAAGTAAATTTAGCATCTAAATCAGCAATGATGACCTTTGGAAAATAATGTCGTGTAAATAATTTCACTAGTATGTTGATTATAGTTGTTGAGGTTGCATTTGCCACAATTGGTTCAAGGTAAATACGTCTCGACAATCTGTCGACTACAACCAAAATTTGATTGAAGATTTGGTTTTGGACCACTTTCATTTCTGGTTTCAAGATTTTTTAATCTTTCGTCATGATTTCCCATTTGTTGTTTAATTTCCTTGAGTAATCCCACAATGATTTCCAATTTTTGCCCGTTGTTTGAGCCTTCAACCGCTGGCTTTTCGGTTGATTGTCTTTGATTGTCTTGTTTGTCCATTCTTTAAGTATGTAGTTTGTTCTCAACTTTCACCTAATTAAATTACGAAGAAGTAATGTTGTGTTTAAATAAGGGTTAGTTCTCTACTAAGTATTTTAAACACGTTTGTTATGGTTATTATCGTTATCGATGGGTATATCGGCTTATCGTTTATTCCGCCCATCTCTATATACACAAGTTAAAAGGAACACGTCGCCGACCTTTATACAAGATTTTCGACCTTCAAAGGCACCTTCTGACGGTTGTGAATACAGACTGATCAGGAATGCGAACACAACGAAGGAAATGTTCGCAACAAGTTTTTTTTATTTTATTTTTCTACAATTGTTTTGGTTTATTAATTTTTATGACTGAGCACTGACTAATCCGTAAACCAACAGGTTGGGTGTGATGCAGAAAAAGAAAAGAAAACAAAAAAATTTTTTTTTTTTTTTTTTTTTTTAACTTACTACTTGAAAAAGGTTCTGTCAGCGCCAAATAGCACTACTTGAAGGAACTGGTTAGAATCTTAGACACGCTGTGCACATTATACACACCCACGTATATACCACTGCCAAATTCCCAAGATGGCGAAGCTCAGTAACAAGGAAGTCTTGACCAGAGGTCAAAAATACTTTGACAAGAAAAAATCCAAGAATCAAATTCAAGAAGTGACATTTGACCCAAATGACCGGCTCGAATACTTGACTGGATTCCATAAGAGAAAAGTTGATCGTCAAAAAAAGGCGCAGAAGTTCAAGCAAGAACAATCGCATAAGGAAAGATTAGAAGAAAGACAGAGAATAAGAAATGAGAGAAAACAGATGGTGGCTGAGAAATTGAAATTGATTAAAGAAGAACAGGAAAAGATGCTGCGTCTTGCAAACGGCAGCTTTGATAGTAGCAGCAGTGATGATGACGATGAAGACAAAGATGGAAAGAAAAAGAAGAACAAGAAGGCTAAAAAGGCCAAGTTTGCTAGTGACAAGAGCAGCAGCAGTGATGCAGAAGCAAGCAATAATGAAGAAAAAGAAGAAGAAGAAGAAGAAGAAGAAGGAGAAGAAGACAAAGAAGAAAGTGAGGAGGAATGGAAAGGTTTCGACGATGATGACAATGAACGCACCACCAAGGGAATCTTGAAGAAAAAAGTAGTGTTCAACAATATCGGAGAAAGAGACGGCGAACCAGTAAATGATGAGACCACAGTAATAATAGAGTCTCTTTCAAGTTCCGACATAAATAACAGTAACGGTAGTGGAGGTATAGATCTTTACCAACTAGCGAAATTGAACAACGTCGAGCTCAAAAAGTCAGAAGAAGTATTAGAAAAAGCAGTGGAAAGAGCCAAAAAATATGCAGTATTATCTGGTCATGAAAAGCCTCCAAAACAAAAGAAGAGAAAGTTCAGATACTTGACAAAGGCTGAAAGAAGAGTGAATACGCATAAAGAAAGATCCAAAAGATTTAAAAGAGATGATAAAGATAAAAAATAATATTGAGCCCCAAAGCCTCCCCAATATCATTATAATGCATGTATTATTCCCCTAGTATCTACTATACAATTAATTTTACAACCGTTCATATCTAATACGCATTTTGCCAATAGTTTTCGTTTTTTTTTTTTTTTTTTTTTTTTTTTTTTTTTTTTTTTTTTGCTTTTTAGTACTTCCCATAAACTAGCAAACGTATCACAATTTAGTATGAACCAATTCGTATTCCATTTTCAATTTTCTAAAAAGCTCCAACTTGAACTCCCTCGAAATCGACCCAACGAGCCCCGACGTCGATGGAAACACATGTATTATAGGAACATAGACATCACCGTCATTTTGGTTTCTTTCAATAGCACCGCTGAAATAGTCGGTAATTAAACTAAAATAACTCAACTCATTCTGTCTTCCCCACTTGAAGTTCTTATCAAAATTAAACTTGGCATCCTTTGTTTTAGGTATATTTTTTTGTTTCACGTAGTTGAAGATCCGCTTAAAAATATCCTTACCAATAAAGCAAACAATCTGGGGCCGGTACGTGCAGATATTCACAAGTAATGGTGCGACGTTATCGTCCATTTCTGTACTTGTGAGCTCTGCGATGTTTCGTGTGGGCCGGCTTACTAGATCAGTGAACCCAATATTAAAATTATCAAACAAGTATTGCTCTGCGTTTTCGAATGTTAGGTTTCTAATAACGTGAGCCATTTCTTCCTTGGGTACTTTGTCGACGTAGTCTTTCAAAATCTCGTTGTCTTTTGCCTTACTTTTGCCTTTGCCTTTGCCATTTTTCGCAAAAACTTGTTCTTCCTCAGCGTTCACGCTAAAATTAATGCTAGCTGCTTCTTCATCTCCTTCTTTTTTAAGAGTATGAGTATCGTCATTTTCGATCTTTATGTGCTGCAACGACTTGTAGTTAAGTTTCGGCACAAAAAGACCACATTCTATGAGTAATTTCCAAAAAAGATTGGTGAAATGGGCGTACCGATGACCAGTTATTGCGCTCTGGATCCCTGGGTTGAAACCGCAAAATAAAATGGTGAGATCTTTTCTGAAAAGGTTGGGTATTTCGTTCAAATGCTTGTATTTTAACTCGGATGGGTGATACTTGTAGGTTTTTGCAACACTAGTAGTTGAAGAGGAAGATGTTCTAGTATTCTTGATATTGACTTTTTCTTTTTCATCTTCAAGCTTGGGCGTCACAGTATGAGCCTTCTTGACTCTTGATCTGGTTGTTGATCTGGTTCTTCTGGTGGTGGTGCTCGATGATGACCTCGTTGTTGAGGATGGTGACGCAATGTGCTTTCTTTTCCTTTGAATGATCTCCGAGACGCTAGCTTCGCTTGTCTTTTGGCCCTCCTTTCCTTCTTCTTCGGCAGGTGGTCTGTAAGTAAAGATTTCTCGCAACTCTTCAAGACTTTTTGTCATTTTTGTGATTTTGATATTGAGTAAGGATAGTGTGGAATAGTATGCCGTAAAGAGATGAGCAAATAAGAAGAGTATCAGTCAGCAAGCTACGATCGTTATGCGATTTTCGTTTCTATATTGTTGCAGCGCAGTTCTTTGATCCGCGGAAAAAAGAAAAAGTAAAAAGCAGAAAATTGGAAAAAAAAGAAATCAAGACAACAACAACAGCAGCAGCAGCAACAACAACAGCTCATCCTCCTCAACTTGCCAACTTTCTAGCTTGGACTCACACACACGCTCACGCTCACGCTCTCGCAGACACAGTCAATAGGCCAGTCCGGGCTCATAGACCGCTTATTATGTTCCTGGAGCTCTATTTTCCCCTCTCTTACCGAGTGCTTTCCCTCCTCAACCTCGGCATCTTGTACTACTACCTCCTTATCAAGATCGCCCACCGCCAGCTCAACATCAACGTGCTAAGGCTCCTCCAACTACAGTCCACTTATCAAAACCACGATGTTTATATTTCTCGCACATTTGAAAAGTTGGCACTATTGCTAAGCATAACTTTTGCCAGTTGGGTCACATACACATCAATGATTGTCATTAATGGAAACCAGTATAGCTTTTTCTTTGAAATTGTGCCGGTGTTGACTTTTGTGTTGTTGATTTACAAAATCTTGGTCAATGGCGATTATCGACTCTTTGCAACATTCAAGAGAATCTTACTTGGTAGGATCGACACCAAAGCGTTGAGACTTAACGATATATTGTTGTCTGATAGCTTGACATCCTATTCCAAGATATTGCTCGATTTAGCCAACTACTTGACCTATATCTTTCAAGGGCCCGAAGTGAGATTGGACAACGCTGGCTGGGACTTGGTGGTCTTAGTGATCCCGCAGCTTATTCGGTTGAGCCAATGCTGGCATGAATGGTCCATCTCGAAAAAGAAAAATAAGCAGGCTTTTTTGAATTTTATCAAGTACTCTACTAACGTGTTCCCGCTAGTTATGATTTACATCACGAGAACTTTCGAAGACAGTAATGGCAAGTCCAACGGAAGCATATTGTTGCTCGAGAAGTTTCTTATTGCATTGAATTCGGTGTACACATTTTATTGGGACGTGTTTGTCGACTGGGAGTACTATACCGTGAAGCGCAGCGACCTTATTCAAACCAACAACAAGTACAAGGTTTTTTTCTACTCCTCGGTCGGCTATGATTTCAGTTTACGTTTCCTATGGCTTTGGAAATTCATTTTTACCAACTTTTACTACTTCAATGACAGCAACGTGCAGTTTAAATTGTTTACTATGCACGTGTTTGAGCTCACTAGAAGGTTTGTGTGGTGTATCCACAGATTGAATACTGAGGCTCTCAAGAGTTCCATCATTGACTTTGAACTTTCCAAATTGTGATGCTCTGCAAGCCGCCAGCACACGCCCAGACACGCGGTAAAAAAAGAGCATGTTTGTTTGTTTTATCTTTTATTGTTTGTTTGTTTTTGTTTTTTGGAAACAAAAAAAAAAAAAAAAAAAAAGCTCGCTGTTTACTTTAGGCATCATTATAGATCTGTATACTAACTCATTCATTCTCTTTGCATTCTTTGCATTCTTTTTTTTTTCTTTTTCTATATTCATTATACAAAGAACACCCTAGTAATCACCTTCTTTATCAGGTTTTTCGTACTCCCTTGGGAACCCCACCTTCTGTAAAATATCAGCATCGATCAGGAACTCGTTATTGATCAATTTTTCATAGGTGTCCTTACTCTTAGTAAGGATCAACCCCAAGAAGCCCAATGAGTTGATGTTGAAAAAATGGCCATTGACTGCAGCGGTTTCTTTTGACCGTGGCACAAGCATAAGCCAGTCAGTAGTCATGATGAAGTTGTAGGAAAGAGAGCTGGTCTGCGGCGCCTCGAGACCCTCCAAGTGATGATGGTCCTTGATCACCGTCAAACAGCTCTGCACAAGGGCAATGTAAGCCATTGCAAGATCGTCAGAAGCAATGTCGTCGTCAGCGCCATCCTTGTGCAACGGCGCAATGAAATGAGCATACGGCTTGGTCTGGTCGGCCATCGGCGGGGCCTGGAAATTAGGCACGTAAAACTGCTTACCGGCAACTACGCGGTCCGGAAACAACTCGTAGTCACTGTCAACCCTGATGAACTGGATATGCTTATGTGCCTGGCTGGCCCCCGAGCTGGAACCAGAGTTGAAGAACGCCACCGTCTTGGAGCCGGCGTCTGTCGCCTTTGAGAGCTGCTTGAGGATCTTGTACACGGTGACCAAGTCGGTTGGGTCGAGCAACGCATCCTGTCTGATGAACTCATTGGTGATGAGCAAAAAGTGGTTTTTTTGCACGGGGAACTTGTTCAAGAGAATGGTGTACTTGCTGCCCCTGTACACGGTGAGCGACTTCTCTGGGTTTTCGAAGGGATTGACCTTTTGCTTCTTGTTGTCGTTAGTGTGCTCGTCCTTTTTTTGCAACGACTCGATGTACGAGATGAGGTAGTTTTGCTTGTCCTGGGCAATCCGCTGCTGCGTTGGCTGGGTGTAGACGAGGCCCACCGCGTTGTTGGTGGTTTCTTCTATCAAAGAGCGCAAGTTTTCGGGAACGTCCATTGTTGGGATCCGGGAGCGCTGGAGTGGGCGGCGTGTTTTCAGACTTGGGCGGCAAACAGCTCTGAGAACTACAGCCTTCGAGGGCGGTGAGAAGCTGCTTCTTATGAGCTCAGCGTTGGTTGCTGAGTGCTGGCCGCTGCTTGTCGCTGGATATCGCTGCTGCATGGCAGCAGGTGGCTCCAGTTGCCTGGTCTCTGGCGAGCCTCCTCAGTCCGTTACCCTGCTGCCCGCCGCCAGTATAAAGAGCGCGTTCCTGAGCGCGAAGGAAAAAATTTTTGTCTGGCCGCTCTTCTTTTCTTTCTCGGCTCTCGCAGCTCTCCGGCATCTTTGCCGTAGTTGAAGATTTATGGCCAAATGGAGAAACGGTAAGTAGCGGCAGCAGCTTGAGCAGCTTGAGCAGCAGCAGCAGCAGCAGCAGCAGCAGCAGCATCAATCAGTGCTGCGTGCGTCTTTCTTGAGCCGCAACTCTCTCAACGTCCAGGATGATGACCAAATCAATGCATAGTTCAACTGATTATAGCTGAAGATACAATAGCCATCGTCTTTCGCTCCTATCTGACCTCTGGACGTTGAGATTTTTTGTTTTGTTTTGTTTTGTTGTGGCTTGATTTTTCCCCTCTTTTGCAGCAGTGGCCCGGCTTGATAGATGGCTTTGGAGAGCATTTCACTAACATACGCGGTTGAAGGTACTAGCTGAACTTGTAGCGAACGGTTCCGCGCTGCTGGCCGGCGCTTGTCGGCGCTGGCACGCTTGCTTTTTCAATAAAGATAATAAACATGTACTCTCCTGTTGCGACTTGTCGTTTCACCGTCTTTCGTAGCCTGAACGTAGCGCCGTCTCTGTCGGTTGCCCAATGTCCCGGAGGGTTTTGAGGGTTTCGAGGTCCGCTGGGCAGCTGCGCATGTGACGTACTGGAAAACACGTCCGAAAAACAGAAACACAACACAACACAGCAAAACAAATCAAGACAAATCAAGACGAGACGATGTGCTCTACAAGACGACATCGCGCAACATCGTCGTATCGCCAGCAGCCACAGCCGCCATGGACGACAAGAAGTTCCGTGGAATAAGAGCGTTCGACGCTTTTCGTATGTGTTCCTGCCATCTGCGTTGGCGCGCCAGCCGGCCCCTAGGACTCCCGTCGCCGCACAGTACGTACTAACAACACACCAACAGCCAAAGTCGACAGCCAGCACGCAGTGAGGTCCTCCAGAGGCGGCCTCAGCACCATCCTCCTTCTGCTTGTCGTGCTATTCATCATCTACGTCGAGATCGGTGGCTGGATCGACGGCGCGGTCTACAAGACGTTCTCCGTCGACAACAGTTTCAGCGACACTTTGCAGATCAACTTGGACATTCTTGTGGCCATGCCTTGCAACTACATTCACACCAATGTCCTCGACTTGACCCGCGACCGCACGCTTGCTGCTGACTACTTGACCTACGAGGGCATGAGCTTCTTTGTGCCTCCCAACTACTTGCTCAACTCGCAGCACGACATCGTTACCCCGGACATGGACCAAGTCATGAGAGAAAGCTTGAGGGCAGAATTCAGAGCAGGGGCAAGCGATCCGCATTCAGGCGCTCCAGCGTGCCACATCTACGGCATAATTCCTGTCACTAAGGTGGCCGGGGATTTCCATATCACCGCCAAAGGTTACGCCTACCGAGATTTCAGATCCAACATTCCGCAGCAGGCGCTAAACTTTTCTCATGTGGTTACTGAGCTCTCGTTTGGCGAGTTCTTCCCGTACTTGCAGAATCCGCTCGACTTTACCGCAAAGACAACCCCGAACAACGTCCACAGCTTTCAATACTACTTGTCAGCCGTGCCAACGACGTACAAGAGACTCGGCATCGAAATCGATACTTACCAGTACGCCATCACAGAGCAGGAGAAGGTGTTTGGTAGCGCTGGGTTTGGCAGAGTCCCCGGGATTTTTTTCAAGTATGATTTCGAGCCCATCAAGCTTCAGATCGAGGATAGGAGAATTGAGTTCACCAACTTTGTTGTACGCTTGGTTACGGTCTGTGGCGGGTTGATTATCTGCTTTGGGTGGTTGTATAAGGGGTTTGACAAGCTTTTGGTGCTCGCGTTTGGCAAGAAGTTCGCCCTCAGAGGTCAAGAGAAGGCGCCAACGTTTTTGGACGGCAAGCAGTGAGTTTTCATCTATTCTTTTTTTTTTTTTTTTTTTTTTTTTTTTTTTTTTTTTTACCTGTATAATTATTATTTGTTTGTTTTTTTGTTTTTTAGTAAAGCGTTTTACATTTACCGTTATCCATTAGCTGTTTCTTCACGGCACTGTTTCTGTTGTAGTGTTGTTGCTGAGTGTGAGGCGCTGCTCAAAGGACAAAAAAAAAAGCACTTCTGTGCAAGCATGCACCGTAAACGCCTGTCCACCTACAGCTTATATACACCCAAGCAAAGTCTTGCAACCTGGTCATTTCTTCGAAAGGTAAATAACTGCCATTTTTCATAGCGGCACACTTTGACAACACGTCTTGTTATTCGAGCATTGCTTCAAAAATCACAAACAATGTCACAGAAAAAAGAATCGAAACCACCGGGCACCATGGATCCACCATCAGAACGCATCACTAATTTTCCTGATAACTCTTCGCAAATCTCATTAAGCGCCGCCACCAACAACAGCACGGGCAAAGCCAGCACTATCCAGGAAGCGCCAGAGACAGATATTACCGAAATCACAGAAATAGAAGGAGTTAAGCACTCTGCTAATGTGGTGTCAAATAATGGTGAGAAAAAGTTACATTCTACCGCAGCGCTAGCTGGGGCTCAGGCAGCTCATAAGCCAACGCGCGATAGTACATCTACCAAGGCTACAGCTGAAAGTAAAGAGGCCAACAGCGACAAGTATAAAGGAAAAGGTAATTATGATGGCAAATGCCTAAAAAATGACAACGGCAACGACGACAACAACAATAACAACAACAACAACAACAACAACAACAACAACAACAATAACGCACGGATCAAATCGCTATCTACCAGAAAATCCAACAGTGGGGAAATTCAAGATCCATATTTGGCAGCCTTTAAGCGTCAAAGCGAAAAAGAAATTGCAAAACTTAAGCAAATGACTTCATTAAAAGATACGAACGCTACTTTTAATTGGGAAAAAGCAGGACAAGCGTATGAGCATATTTTCAGCGAATATGAACGGGAAATGAGTGAGGTTAGTCAAGAAATGGGGGAGCTTGAAAAAGTATGTGTGCACTGTGACTTTACTGATAAGCCAGAAATTGGCATTTTTTGTTTTCGAGGAAAAAAAAAAAAAAAAAAAAAAAAAACTTTCGAAAGTAAAGGAGTTAAAGCGCTTTTAGCAATATATGTAGAGTAAGCACTAAACTGACGAGCCCTCGTTTCTATAGGAAAAAAGTATCTGGATGGATTCTGCCCTTTTTGTGGATGAGCAAAAGGCAAGCGAAAAGTATGTTTTTACTTTTGTTTTCAATTTTGACCTAATATGCTAACAGGTATGATTTAGGCTACAAAGTAAACAAGCCTGGATGATGGCTAAAGAAGCACAATTGTCAAAAACCAAAAAACAGCTACTTTATTCCATTAACGCGATTCAGAAAATAGTTGAAAATTTGAATGGCGCAAAGTAGACTGTTGTGGAATGATACTGTGAGATTACTTTTATTATTTCCTCACAGTTGTTTTCCACGAAGGCAGTTACAAACAAATTTGCTATTTGGCTGCATGAGTGTAATGCAGTATAATTGGCCAAATAACATTTAGCTATCTCAGCTTTTTTCAAGTTTGCCATATATTAGTAGCTAAGAATGCCATATGCACTTTATAAAATGCACTTCGTGATTTCTCTCTTTATGAGGAGTAAGGCAAATTAAGAGAAGAATTCAATGATTTGATAAAATGTAGCCAAGATAGGAACTCTGGTTAACTGTTGGGTGTGTTTTGTAATATATAGCAGTTTTGTTTCTGAATGCTCACAGAGCAAAAAAAAAGAATAGAAAAAGCAATAAAGATGCAAATTAACATGCAAGCCATCATAAAAAACGACAACCATTAACCCGCAGAGAGGTTGTAGACACAAGGTGCTCAATACATTAATATATTGTGCTATAGAATAGTCGTCATACGACCAACACCTATCACTAAAGGCACGAAGTAAACCTGTTTGCACATGCAGATCCGACATACATGCGAGCTAACGCTACAGCGTTATCGGAAAAATCCCTTGCGTTTCAACATGTGGCACTTTGACCACTCATATTCCATATATACACGGCCCACAGTTCATAAATAAAATAACTTGAAAAAAGAAGCTATACTCCCATTAAAAGGTTTTTTCATCATTGTGTAAATACGGGTCCTCTACTTTCTTTATAGTTCTACTTGCTCATTAGCAAATGCTCTATCAGGTATAGTTCATAACCTTCCAACCCAACCAACTACAACCATAGTCATAGCCACAATCACCTCAAAAATTCTGTATTCTATACAATTATACTCAATACCATCCATGTTAATTCAAGCAAGAGCAGCAGTTACGCTATTATCATCATCATTATCATCTTCAATGTCAACTTCAAGATCATCGTCGTCTCCTCCAACAGCAACCGTCTCCAAATGATTAGAAACTCCGGCAATCCCCAGTTCATGGTCATTATCAAAATTCTCTGATTTTGTTTTACCTTTCTTTGAACTTCCACTCTCGCTTTTGCCAATTTCATGACTATTAACATACTGAATATCAAATTTCAATTTGATATTATATGCTTTACTCAATTTTTTCATTTTTTTCTGAATTGATTTGATTCTGTTACCTGCACCAGATCCAATCTTTAAATTTTCTGCATCAATTCTAACGACGTTTTCAAACTTGAATCTCTTAGTACTGCCCGGCCCCGCACTTGATGTTGCGGTGCCTTTATTGTTGTTAATTTCGTTAATGGCGCTGTTAACATTATCAGCACCTGCAGTTGAAAGGTTGGTATCGGTTTCATTTAAATCGTTAACATCATCACCGAGAGCTGCTTCTGTTGCCTCAAGACTTTTTTGATTAATCTTTTTACTTACACATATGCCTGGATTGACCTTAGAAAAGGCCTGCGCCTCGTTTCGTTCCTCTTGATTTTGATGTTGATGTTGATGTTGTTGATGATGATGTTGTTGTTGTTGCTGCTGCTGCTGTTGATAGGCACCACCATTTGTAGTGTTACTATTACCATCATCATCTTTAGTATCCTTGATTTCTTTGGTCTTAAGCCTGAACTCAAAAGGCGCATTATCTTCATTGATATTACCACCTGGATGAATCCCACAAATGAAAAACATGATTTTACCAATATAAATTGTCCAAAACACAACATTGCCGACCTCTGAATCTTTAAAAGTTTCTCTAAGCACCGTATTGATTAGCGCATCTCTAAATTTGGCTTGATTTTCCGGTAATTCGGCACCCCACCGTTCGCATAGCGCTAACCCTATAAGCGCTCTAGCACGGTGAGATAGCCCATGGGCACCAGCAATAATACCGGTTATTGCGACTTGTAATGCTGCCGTTGGTTGTAATTCTTTAGGATACATGCAATGGACAAATGCCAAGTTACATAAGGCAGGAGCAATTCGCTCATATACGTCCTTGGGGACATGCTCTTTTGGAAGGGATGATCTTAATAAGTTGAGATATTTGTCCACTAAAAATGGTGCGTAAGGTTTAGTGGCAACAATCAAAGGATCTTGTGATCTTATGCTACGAGGCAACTTTTCAAAAAGTGCACCTTCTCTAACCCCACCTTGAGAAAAATGAACAGTTCTGATTTTGGGTAATGACTCAAATGCAGCAGAAATTAATAGGCCAATCGCTGGTAATTGTTGTTTTCTTCGTTCACTGACTCTAAAAATTGAGATATCTGGGTCGGGGACTTCATTTTTCAAAAATAAAAAATTTGTCAACGAGGAAACTTCTTTGAAGCTGCATGCGTATCCGTTAATTATAGTCGTTATTGGATATGAAGGGTTTTGTGAAAGGAGCAAGTTTCCTAACCCACGTAGCCCTCCACCAGAGCAAAAAAGATGAAATCCTCCATCACTTTCTGCTTTTTCTAGTAAAAATTTAGGGATATCCAAGTCTTTTGTAGCCTTTGAATATGCCTCTTTGATTTCTAAAAACAAATCACGTTCATTTTCCGATCTCAATCTTCTAGTTAATGCAGCAGCACCATAAGGTAAAGAGATTGGGTTTTTAGAAAATTGGATTGCTCCGGTTTCATCAGAATGTATCCAATTTATCTGAGTGGACCCACCACCCAAATCCATAAACAACCCGCTAACTCCATGGTATGAGCTAACTACTCCATAAGAGCCTATTTTTCCTTCATCTTCCTTAGATAGCAATTCCACTGTCCAACCAGTGGTTTCATAAATGCATTTTCTAAAATATTCTGAATTTCTAGCTTCTCTAGTGGCTTCAGTAGCCACCACTCTAACAGATTTGCCATCCACGCCAAAATCAGAACAAATAATTTGGAATCTTTTCATTGCTTTACAAACCTCATAAATGACTTCGTTGGGGATTGGCGTTTTGTCGGTTACTTTGCAATTACCATTTTCATACTGTACTTCAAACAAAGACACATTCAATCGATCTTTGAACACACAAGGCATTGTTCTGGCATGGTGTGGGGCCACTGAGGATATAGAGAATCGTATACCATTTGAGCCAATATCAACAACCCCGACTAATGATTTGCCAACAATGTCAGCTTCTTCATTGACTTTAGTGCCCAGATTGGAGCCAGCACTGGTTTGGGACGAAAAGGTTTTGAAAGTGACAGGAGAATGGGACTCTTCCTCATCGGATATTATAGCACTCATCTTGGAAAAACGCCTTAAAAAGGAGGTCTTTAATCAAAATATATGTTAAAATTATTCCGTAGATGAGTAACGGTTTTCTTAGTGAGAACAGTTCTCGTCTATGACTCTTATCAGATCTCCAAAGACAGATAATAGACAATCTAATCAAGATGATTTTATATGTATTGATTAGTGGAACCCCAAATTCTAAAACAAGGGCCTTGTCACAAACTAGCACAACTGACTATGATGATGGACAGATTCAACAATGAGTGCTGTCTGTTCTTTCCCGTCTATCCGTCTTGCATTCTATCTTTCCCATCACCTCAATCCTTGTCACCCATCAAGTGCTTCGGCGGTGATTCACTCTCAACCATCCTCGATCGCTATCACAGTTTACCCGGTCATGTTTCCACTGTAAGACAGAAAAGCAGCACACAACACAATAGCACCACCAACAGAGAAGAGAAGAGAAGAGCGGAGCAGAGCAGAACATCTTTAATATATATTAGATAGCAAACGCAACAGCTCAGAAACAAATAATAGCAATAAGCGCAATATTAAACAATGTCTGACAATATAGCTACTAACCTCAATTCGAACTCTTTGCAGGAGTACGTGGATCTCATAAATGCCAGCAGTGAAGAGAAGGTTGTCCCTGGTGACTACAGCGATAATAATGACTACCACAGCAACAACAATCAAAGTGAAGGCTCGCTTGTTTCAGTAGAGTCGACAACAGCAGATGACTGTGACAACAGTGTGTGGTCAGTTGTATACTCTTCAGCGATTAACTTAGTCTTACCCTTTATTAATGGCTTGATGCTTGGGTTTGGCGAAATAGTGGCCCATGAGATTGGGTTCAGGTATGGCTGGTATGGAGCCAAAGTGCAACCTCAAAAACGCTTGTTGGAAGGAAGATTGAAAATTCAACAAGAACATCAGGAACATCAGCAGCGAAAAGAAGAGCAGGAAGGATCGCAATTGCTTGGAAGTAATACAAGCAGCATAAATGGGAACAAAGTTGACAGTAGATGGTTGTAAATAGCTAGAATCAAAAAAATTAAAAAAAAAAAAAATGGATATGAATATGGTATATCTGTTAATGTAATATCACATCTGTTTATTGGAAGCATGATTAATGTTTTTTGTAGGTTTTGTATAACTTGATAGCATATTGTTGGATAAAAAGCAATGTGTGATTTGTGCTTATCCATTCCTTATCCATTCCATGAACTACACAGCTTCAATGCTTCAGTTGCGAATACAAAAAATCCGGCTTTTTCAAATTGAACTGTCAAAAACTGCCTTTTCAGCACCCACCATATTTTCAAAAGTGCAGAAGTTTGTTCCACCGGCTCGTCACATAGGGATATTGATATATGAATATTGACGGATGGCACTTTGGGGAAGCATACTCAAAATCGTCATTGATGAATCTACCGAGTAATTTGCCAAGTTTGAGCTAGTTCAACACTTCAACACCAAGCTTTCGTGTTGCGGCGAAAAGCACTCACTATACTTAACATACCCTTTTTTCTTTTCCTTCATCTTTACAATGTCGCTGATTGAGATGTGGTTTGAGTCTGCTTATTATCGTGTATAGCTGAAAACGAGGACTTTCAGATGATACATGCATCATAACACGGTGACATGCATGTATCGAGTAAGAAAACGCTTCGGAGTAACTACTGATGAATCAATCAACTAACCAACCGAGAAAAGAAACGATTACAAATATTTTCCACCTTCGATTACGCATCCTTCCTTTCTTGACTTAAAACCAGCACTCGCAGCCTTTGCTAACGCACCACTGGATCTACCATTATACTGGTCTCGGAAGAAAAACTTACTTAATTACTTGATTTGTTTTTAGTTTTTTCTTCCGCTGCTTTTTTCTCTTTCGTTCTTCCTTTTACCGCGATGTCGTTTACTAGTACTCGTCATCTTGCATTCACTAACAATTCTTCAACATTGCATTATATAAGGGCCACCACCTCTTCTTTACGCCGTTGCTTTTATCAGACGAGCTATCTAGCATCCCTTTTTTCTGTCAACAATAAAAACACTATCACAAGAAGGCCATATTCCAGATTTGCATCACCATTTTTACAAAATCGCATACGACAGCAACATACTCAAAGACGAACCATGGCATCATCATCATCTCCATCGTCGCAGCCGCCATTCCTAGTGGTATGTTCAGTGGGAAATCCAGGCTCACAGTACGCTAACACAAGACATAGCATGGGGCACATAATAGCGAACTATCTCCAATCAGAGTTGAACTTCAACAGCTGGTCTAAAAATTCAAACAGCATGCGTCAATGTTCCATTGCTACATCTTCTTCCAGCGATATTCCAGTATTACTTTACAAATCTGAAACTTATATGAATGTATCTGGTCCACCAATTGCCCGTAATTGGCAACTTGTCAAAAGGGCCAAATTGGCCGAAGGCTATGAGCCACAACTAGTAATTTTACACGATGAACTTAGCATACCTCTCGGTGAGGTCAAAGTGAGGTTGAGAAATTCTAGCCCTAGGGGGCATAATGGGCTTAAGTCTATAAAGGGGGTTTTGGGGAGTGGCCAATTCTTGAGTATTGCTATTGGAATAGGTAGACCTGATTCTAGAGATCAGAATCAGATTTCAAATTACGTGCTTGCGAGAATCCCTGCGAGTGAGATGCTGGTTGTGAAAAATGTGGCAGTGCCCAAGGTTATAGATTTTCTTCAGCAGATGCTGGATGGAAAATACATTTACGATTCGAATTGAGAGTGCAAATTTTGCCTGCTTTTTATTGCATTTTATACATTTTGACAATTTTTGCATCTTAGTATAGACTTTCTTTTGATTTTTTTCAATAAATTGTTCATAGCTTGTCTATGTTTTGAACATACAGTCTGATGTCAGCTCTTTTATACATCAGTTGATGCAGACCATTTTAAGTTGTAAGAAAACTCTATATTTGACCCATATTTGTGCTTTCAACTTTCATGTGAGCTATTTACCATTTACGGTAATGTTGAGCCCATAACTCATAAAGTAAAAACAACCATTTATTGGAACAATAAAAATCACGAATGTAAAAGTATAACATAAACTCAGAAGCAAACCATGACGAACAAACCTTTTTTTTGCATTTTTTATATTATATTTTTATTTATAAGACAAAATATAATTCAAGGCTTGAAAACAACGTTCTTCTCACCTAAATCATTAACAGTTTGTGACAATGGTCTTCTGTACACCATCTCCCAAAATCCTTGCTTTGGCCCCTCAAGAGTCTTACCAAATGGATCAGTCTTGTCGATATTATAATGAGAAGAATCTTTGCCTAACCCATTCAAAGAGTGACCAGCCCAGGAGGTAAGACCAAGAATACTACCAACGAAGAACCCACCCCCAAGAATAAATGGCACAGTACCGCGGAATGCACCCAAAGCCATACCACCAAGCACACCACCGTAAAATTGATTCAAAGCGTCATTTTTCTCTCTCAAGTTCTTAGCTACTGATTCACCCAAAGTAAAGAATCCACCACTGAGAGTGAATAAACCTATAAGACGTCCTGAATGGGTGAAAAATCCCCATGGACCAATGACTTGCTTATTCAAAGAGTTTCTAGCAGCAGCAAAGACAGAACCGAATATAGCGGAGGCAATCGTAGCTTTAGTGGTTTGATGAATGGTGTCTACTGGCTCAAATGGCTCTTCATTTTTAATGTGAAAGCGTGGTGTGTTTAACTGTTGAGCGACAGCAGATTGCTGTTCTGTTTGTTCGGACATTGTGAATGGTATATTGAGTGAATGAGTGAGTGAGTGAGTGAGTGATCACTATATTGAGTGTTGCGTTTGAAAAAAAAAAGTACAAAATCCCAAAAACGGTCAATGTCTATTGGTACTGTATTGTATGTTCTGTAGTGCTTCCTTATCTTGTACAGTTAGCTGCGATACTCAATGTTGTAATTTTTTTTTCTATTTTTTGTTTTTCGATTTCTCGCCAATCAAATCACCCTTTTTTCAAATACTTTTAACTTACTAAGTAATCTAGTAATCACGGACAAATAATCACGTGATAACACTTTAACGCACGTCAATATTGGCTATCAACAAGTCATCATTACCGATGAGCATTATTCAACTGAAGCAAGTGGCGTTGCATTGAAAGTCTATCTATCTATATCTATCTATCTCAAATTTCACTAAGAAATAACACTAATAATTGCAAAATAAACAATGAGCTATTTGTCCCCATTTTTTAGTTCCACAAGAAACTACATTGTTGTTGGCGCTTCAACCAATCCGACTAAATTCGGGTATAAAGTACTCAATTGGTACTTGGCGCACAATTTGCCAGTGATACCTGTCAATCCAACCAGTGACTCTATTCTTGGGAAAAAAACTGCTCCTTCGATCTTCGATGCTATTGATTTGCTCAAACAGCAACATTTAACTAGTGATGGCAGTGGTGAGAATGGGGGCTTTGATGGGGTTAGCGTTTCTTTTATTACCCCGCCATCCGTCACAGAAAGTATTATTGATCAATTGATTAGTGAGGGATATGGTAACAGCGGTGCCGATGGTACTGATTTGTTGAAAGGATTTTGGTTTCAGCCTGGAAGTTTTACTAGTGATGCAGTGAAGAAATCAAAGGAAAAGTTAAATGTTGGGACAATTATTGATGATGATTGTATTTTGGTTAGTGGTGAGCAGGGGCTCAGTCAGGCAAAGTTGTAGGGTTTCTCGAAGTGAAATGCGTAATAGATATCGTATTTTGTTGCAAGAAGATGACGGTATACGAAAAATGGATTCTGCTTTTTTTCTGTTTTGCGTATTGTGATTTGAATATCTCAATGTGCGGTCTACAATTAGCCATGGTGCGGTGAAATTTTTTTTTTTTTTTTTTTGAAAACAAAAATAGTCCAGTTACAATTTTCGGAAGTAAGATATTAATTGACTGTCAATTTCGAACAAAAACCCAATGTATCCCAAGCATAAAAAAAGAAAAGAAAAAATAACAATTAAATTACAAGAAATCTATAAGCCCATTTCACGAAGCACATCCATCTCATCTTCATATTCATCGCCTTCATCATCATATGATGGAACAGGCACCTTGGGCGCTGGGACAGGTGCAATATGCGTACTGTTGCCACTTGGTTCGGATGAAACTGATTTATTGGTTCCAATTTGGCTCCAGAATGCGTCATCGTCATCATCGTCAGCAAACTCGTCGTCAACAAATGCATCATCTTTATTGTTATTGCTATTATTATCGTTAATATTTTTCTGCTTATTGGTAGATTCTTTATTTGTTGTACTTGATTCGAGGTTTTGCGTACTTTTGTTTACATTCACTGTGTTAGACTTGTCTTTATCTTTGCCAGTAACTTCAACTTCATTATTTTCACTATTATTTTGTACATTTATAGTATTCGTAGTAGCGTCTTCAAGACTTGCGGTTATGTCTGGTGGTGGCCGTGAGATGCTTATTGTACGATCATGGTATAAATCATCGTTGTCATCGTCATCACTATTATCATTACCAACGAAAAGACCTTGTCTTGGTGGTCTGCGCTTTCTTATAGTTTCAGTGGAGACACTATTAGTATTACTTATGTTTGATTGTTTACTGGATGTTTGGTTGTTGACTTCGTCTTGAAGTTCAACATCGCTATCTTCGTCCACAAATAATCCATTAGATTTGCCCACTAATCCGACATTGGCATTCATTTCACTATCACTCAACTCCACATTTTCGTTTGTATTGCCATTTGCATTAGCATTGCCATTGCCGCTACCTAGATTGTTCGAATCGGCACTGGCTGCAGCTTGAGTGTCTGTCTCAGCTTGTTCTCTTTCTTGTTCTTCTTGGTGTGTGTTAAAGAACAAATCCTGCTCATCAGTAATCCATTGTTTTCTATAATAATTGAGTCTTCCTTTATGCAACACCTGCTTATTGTAACAAATCAGAATAAAGTCATTGAAGTTGGCCTTAGGATAAACTTTATGAGCCCAAAGTTGATAAAATCTTAATAATTGGGTAGCATTATCATACTCTGTGCTAAATGATATATGTTTTTTTTTTTCGTACTTACTTGGATCCCTTGAATCTTTCTTGTATACTTTTCGATACTGGGTAGATGATTTCAACTTTACTCTTTTAGCAAAATTTTGCTTCAAGTATTGGAGACCAAAGTTGGACAAAAGCTGATCTTGACTGAGAGTCACTAGCTTTCGTCTTGATTTGACGTTCACATTATCTAGCCCAAGAACGTCATCAGCGTTACCGGAGGCAACACCAGCCGTAATAGAACTACCACCATTGGCCCCAGTTACCTCACCATCGTTGTTGGTTTCGTAGTATTGCGTGCCAACATATCCAAAATCTTCATCATCGCTGTCATGATTGTTAGTTTGACGAATTCTTGCTCCCAGTATCAGATCATCACCAAATCGATTCTCCGTTACGAATAACGGCTCGTCGTCGTTAGCGGCAGTATCAGCAGCAGCAGTAATAGCATGGTCCTGGTCGACCGAAGACGGTCTCACCACCTCAAAGTTATCCTGTTCAAAGAGATCGTCCATTGTTATAGGTACACTTTGAGCACCGTGTAGTTTAATATTCAAGTCTGAAGAAAGTTAGATTTAATCTGATATGAAACCATCAAGATTTGTTGCAGAAACGCGTTTTGCAATGATTCAAAGTATTTTTCAATATTTTTGACGCGTGCTTATACCAACACAATGGTACCAAAAGAATGCTATTAGCGGTTTGTAGACTGAAGTACTGGAAAACCAAATTGATATGTATACAGCTATCAAAAAATCAAAGCAAAGCTCTTCAATGCTCAATATTTCATATATACAATTATATCCCAAGATACCGTGTCCTTGGTGTAATGTTTTCTGTTCATGTTACAGAATAATAGTACATTCAGGCCTACTAATCCTCATAGGTTACGGGCCCTGGTCATTTAGTGAGTTCACTCCTCCAGAAACAACAGTATCGGTACTTTAAGCTCACCTCGGCACATGGAAAAGACAACAGCAGCAAAACCGCAACGGTGGCATAGTATACCCAGGCTATCCGTACTCACCCAAATTTCAACAACATTGCTAGTGTTGGCAACCTTGTCATAATAATATCACCTAAATGAGCTCTCTCGATTCAAGCTTAGTGCTAAACGGCAGTACCGCTAATTCTGGCGCCACCGTTGGATTCGGATCTCATCATCATATTCACGATGACGACGACAACAACAACAGCAATAATGATGACAATGAAATCTTTAACATTTTTCAAGACTCATCTGACCCGCTCTTTCGATTGACTAATATTAATTCCCCTGATTACCTTGAGCAGCTAGCACCCATTGTTAGAGAGCAATTGATTGAAAATGATACCTTGGATGACTTGGTGATCAATTTGGAAGACATATCATTGGAAAAATCCAAAAATCTTGAAGCGATATGCAAGCAATCTGAGAATGATATCTTAAGCTCAGTGACCAATATTTCTAAAATCAAAGCAACAAGTAATCAACTTCAACAAGAAGTTAGTGAAATCAGTGCCACAATGGAAAAAACCGGATCTAAGTTAATCGAAAAGAAAAAGAATTACTTGAATTTGAAAAATAATTACAACAAGATCAACCAATCTATTGATTTGATTAACTCTTCATTACAAATGTTGGAACTTACAAACAAAGTTCATGAATTAATCAAGAAGGAGAAATTTTTCATTGCGTTGAAAAATTTGGATGATTTGAAAAACATTCATTTAAAAAACAACCAAATCAACCTTTTTAGGTTCTCACAGCAAATTTACAACTCTATACCTATATTAACCGACTTGATCAAACAAAAAAGTTTTGAAAGCGTTAGAAAATTACTTAGTCATTTGGACAAAAATTTTGTAAATATGGGCGCAATTTTGTTTGAGTATGCAGAGAATTTGATCAGCAAATGGTACCAAAAGATCCAATCGGATAAAAACAATGACTTAAACAAGTTATTAAGAGAATTTTCTTTAAATTCACCAATCGAGCTCACTATCCGATTAAGTGATTCCACCACCAAATTAAACCCCTTAAATAATGAATATATCCAAATTCCACTTAATCCAATTTATGATGCTATACTTATTTACGAATCCATTAATGAGTTGGAAGATTTAAAAGCTACTTATTTGAAAGAACTTTCACATAGAAAAGATCGACTTTTTCATCAGATTTTGAAAATCAAATCAACTGCAGCTACTGGCAGTAGTGCTGGTGGTGCAAATTCTTCCACGCCGAAGGTTTTCAAAGATTCACATGCACTTAAAGAGTTGTTGCAGAAACTATCTGCTTTCTTTATTGTTGATTCGATAATTAACAGAAACACCAGATACAAATTGAGAACCGCTGAAGCATCGCGAAACTTATGGGAAGCAATAGTTGACAAACTAATTCCATTACTTGTATCTTACATCAACAAAATCCAAAACGATAGAATAGATGAATTGTTAGAGTTGAAACAAAGTATAGGAATATTTGTCAAATTGATGGAAAACTACAACTTCCCTACAAGAAAAGTTTACGATGAAATTTTGATTTTATTATTCAAAAGATTTCAGAAAATATTGCTTGATAATTTTGAAGAGGAATTCAAAATTAGTTTATATGAAGATGATTCTATGCCAATGAGGATCAATGATTTGACGCTATACAAAAAAGTGCTAGCTGTAAGTTGGTATCAAACTGACAATCCCGATATCATCCCAATTTCTCCAATAAATCCCAATGATCATCGTGGGTTTCCTAAACATTTACCATTTTCTCAACTTTATCCAATGACATGTGCACAAATCCGATCATTTATCAATAAATCGTTACAATTTCTTGAATTCAATATCTTCAACAAAAATTACAAACTTTTAAGTCAGCTTCTAATAAGCTCTTTAGATGAATTAATGAGCTCTAAAATTGGTTTGCATTTAAAAGAAAAAGTTAATTCAACAAATCGTGAAGAAATCGCTCAAAATTTGATCAACTTGGATTTTTTCTATATTTCCTCCAATGAGGTATCTAAGCTCCTAACCAGTTCCAATGCAATGATGATGAATATTAGTAGTAATAGCAATACCACTGCTTCAATTAATATCAACTTGCTCAAATCTTTGCCTCAAAAAAATTTCCCCTTAAATTCAATTGAAGTTTTCAAAGAAATTAAGAAAACCGCAGAAAGCAAACTTTTTGAAATGGTAGATGGTAAAGTAATGCAATTGATGGAAATGATTGAATTCGATTTCGAAACTACAGTAGTAAATGATGAGCCATCAATGTACATTATTGAATTAGGCGAATTTTTAAAAGCAATGTTTAATTCAACGTTTAGCAACTTACCTTCCCAGGTGTTGAACTTGTTGATTTTTAGAACTTTTGACATTTTGGCTGATAACTTCAAAGATGTGTTAAAAACTTCGCCATTAATCACCGACGTGGCAATTTTGAATTTCGATTCTGATTTAACTTATATTGAAGAAATTTTGAATGAGCTAAAAGATAGCGGCAACGCGGCCAATGATAATAATGTAGAAGAAGCAGCTTCGGCAGATCAAGACCCAAATGCAAATAGCAACAATAGACTAAGAGGAAAGTTTGAAGAATTAAGACAAGTCATCCTCTTACTCAAAAACCAATCATTTGAAGAATTTAGAACGTTCAAAGTGGAAAAATATAACAAGATTGATTACGAATTAGGTGCGCAACTATTGAATAAATTAAGAATTAAGGGGATGTCTATTAGTGAAATTGAAATGCAGAATAAACCTGGATCACCGGATCCTAGTGGCGGTGCAATTAAGAGTCCATCATCGATGAATTTTGCTAGATTTTATAAATTCAGAAACACTAGTAAGTAGTGTAGTGCATTTTGCCAGTATTTGTTTCTATTTTTTAATATCCTTTTTCATGTTCTTAATGATCAGTTTTGTTATAGTATTTGTGAGTTGTTTTTGTTCCTGTTTTAGTAAAATTTATTTGCTTATCTCATTTTGTTTTGTTTTGTTCTGTTTTACTGTGTCTAATTCCTTTATCAATTAACTACATCATACTTCGGCATTTCGGCGTCTTCAAGGAAGGTGCTATTATAAACCTTCACTTTCTATCATCATTATTATTGCGTAGATTACATTAGTTGCCCAACTCATTTACTTCGAAAAGTGTCGACTATTGTCATAGCACTTAGCATTCATTTATGTATCTATTTTAGCACATTGGTCTTGTAATATACGCGGCCAATGCACATCATGCATCAGTACTATAAAAGAAAATTTAGATATTCAAAAATCCAAAAAACTCAAAAGTAAAGTAGGAAACTTAAATTTTTCGAATGGTTTTACTTTAAAACTGTTTATTTCGCAGCATTCCAAACGTCTTGGTAACCAAGCAATGCTGTAGCTACACCAGACAAAGCCACGGTTCCTTCATTGGTCAGCAACAACTTAGCCGCATTCAAAGCAATCAATAAATCTAAACCATCCCAAATGAATTTTCTTGATGCTTGATATTTAGCCAATTCTGCTTTATTGACAGCATCATAGTCTTGTTTACCAACAATATGTTTGATTCTATTGATTTCTTGCACACTGGCATAATATTTTTTCACGTCGGCTAACACGGAGAATGACAACGCAGCGGACCAAAAAAGTCCGGCTAATTTACCAGCGTTAGGAAATGCCTTAGCTGGAATAATCTTCAATTTCTTGAAAAATGCAACATGATCAAAGAGTAAATAAATGGCAAAATTGGTTTCTTTGGCAACTGCAAGTAATTTGGAAATCCAATCAAGATTGGCGGTGTCCAAAGTTTTACCAATGTTGGAAATATGGTTAAGTTGTTTGAAAATTCTAAGAGATTTTCTAATGTGGGATAAGTCACCGCTTATTGAAGAATAAAATTTTTGAGTCTCAACAAGTCCCTTAGTAGAGTAGTAGTAGGCCAAGTATCTGGTGAGATACTGCACAATTCTTGTTAACTTATCTCTACCAACTAAAATTTTATGAGCATGTTAGTATTGTTGCTGCAATAAAAATGTGGAGTAGCTGTGTGTGCGTTTAGTACATTTGGGAGTTCTCATGACATGACGTAATAAAAAAAGGGGAGGCCGTCAAAGGGTAGAGGCACAGAAATCATTAAAGTCAAAATCATCTATAGCAGAGCAAAAGGTAAACAAGCAGAGAAAATCATTGGTTAAAGAAGCAGAAACAGTTTATAAAGATGAACATTGCGAAATGTGAGGAAAAGGCATTCAGGCTGCAATGCAAACGAATCAAATCGAAAATGTAAAAAAATAGTGCATATGAATAACAGAAATACCATACCTGTCTGGTTCAAAGTTTTGACAAATCTAAGGAGAGTTGGATTATGAGTAGCAATTTTGTACGACATGGTAACAGTTGGTTAAATATTTAGTCGGTGGGTGGGCTAAGAATTTGATTAATCGAAGTCGGAAAGTGTAACGTAGCAATAACAACGGCTTAAAAGCTTTTCTATGATTGAAGCTAGCTTTAAATTGACTCTGGCTTGTAAATGTAAAACCTGTTCTACTGTACCAATTCTGGAACTTGGGAAATGTTTTCAATAAAACCACGTCAATTTTTTTGAAGCAAGAACAGCGGGCGAGCGTGCCGTTTATTTATATATGAAAACCCATAGTACTAAATGAAAATGAGTCGCATGGATCCTGTGTGCCAGTCCTTGCACGCGATCGCCTATTTGTGCATCCCGGTGCGCTATACCAGTACTGCGGGAGCTCTCGGGGCGACTATCTTTTATTGTCTCTTTGACAGGCCTTTGGCCCGGGGCCTCGGGCTAAATGAACGTGGATCGATGGCCATAAGGAAAAACATCGACCAATAAGATTAGCTATACCTGTGGGAGCCTTTTTCGCATTTCGCAAAAGGTCTTCCAAGTAGCAAATGAAATACACTATAGCTGTTTTGTTTTTCTTTACGTCATTTAATTTATGTATTCATCAATGGGATATGAATATCTACTATATACCTAAAGGTAGCAAGTATGCTGTGGTTTTGTGTGTGCATGTAGACTACAGTATAGCCTATATATATTATATCCCTGAGATCGTCCAAAGTCACAACAAAATGAAGAGTAGCTTTCTTCAAAAAATTACATTTAAAGTAACAAACATTGGTGGCTGAGTAGAGAATAAATAACATGCAATTATGTAGGATTGTACAAAAGTTAAACTTATGTATAACAAATCTAATAGTTGGTCATGGAACTGGAGATAGAACCAGAGCATTAAAGTTGCGAAAAAAAAAGGTACGTAGTTTGCAGTAAATGTTGTCATTATCATCATGGCGGTCATTATTAAACAGTTATAGTACTGTATGGTACTGTATCCTGAATTCATGATTCATGAAGTAGGCAAAAGCAAAAAAAAAAAAAAAAAAAAAAAAAAAAAAAAAAAAGAAATAAAAATAAAAATAAAAGTAAAACAGGATAAAGGCCAAAAACCAGAAATCAAAAATCAAAAAGCATCAATCAGATAATAGAAATGACAGTAAACCAAAAGCGAAGAAATCTTAGTAAAAATACATTGAAAACTTTCTCTTATTAATAATCTCAGAAAGCGGTAAGCAGTTTTCGTAACTTTCTTGAATTATTTCAAATACCAAGAAAGAGTTGAGATTAAAATTTTTCTTTGAAAGCTCAAATATTTTCAATAATGATTTTCTCTTACTTTCAAAATCCAAGGTTTCTAGCGCACCACATAAAATGGCAAAGTTCAAACAACCGTTAAATAACGTCAACAATTCATCATCAGAATTGCTGAATTTGTCGTTCAACTCAATCAATTCATCAACTAGTTTTATAATTTCCTTGGCAAATTTTTGAGCAATGTCGGAATCTCTTGGGATCATAATCACACGGCGATACAAAATCAAAAGCGCTGCATAGACATACAACTTGTTGGTGATTTTCAACACTTTGGTGCTGATATTCTCCTGGCCATTGTCGTCACCGTCAATTTCATCCAAATAGCTAATCACCTCTGTAAATTTGGCAATCATACTGTTTTTAACATGCAATGCAGTACCAATTAACCCGGAATTAACGTTAAATAAATCTCGAAATTCTAAATTGCTTTCTTTACGAGAGCTCTTGAACTGGTTAATCAAATGCAATTTTTCTTTGCTTAGCTGCATTACCTTATAAATCTCTCCAATCAAATCAGTATCAAGACCAAACATGTGTGACTTATGAACTTTCATGTCACTATGTGGCATGCGTACATTTGCAGTAAGTGGATTAGTACCATCATCTTCGACATTATCAATACTACTATCCAACTTGAACAAATTAGTTTTAAGTACATTATTGAAATTTTGTTGGCTTATATGCTCACGATTAACATTTGGCGATTTAAAGACACACCCACTGATAATAGAAATCGTAGAGTACCAAGTGATCAAAAACTCAAAAAAATCAGACACTTCCCCTTGATTGGAATAAAATCCCATCGTCTCGTATTTTGAAATATCATTTGAATTTGGCGCTTGTTTATCGATGATGAAACAGTCAAATGCCGATTCAGCGTCAAGAGTAAATGCACTATACACTGAATTCTGAGCAAAATCAACAAGTTTGAAATCGAGTTTTTTGCAAGTGATTTTTTCCAAATATGTAATGAAAAATAAGGTAATAGCATTTTCTTGCTGCTTCGTATTATCACGCAAATTGCAACGAAGCTCATAAAAACTTCTAGATACCAAGTTTTGAATAATCAACTTGCTATCATTGTATTTGCTTAAAGAACTTTTGGAAATTTCCAAATTGGATTTACTGCGCGTGCTTTTGTGAAGGTTACCCACGTCTTCCAACGACAAATACTCGAAATTTCTTTTAAACTGTCTCAATGCCGCAGCAATAGCCAACACAATAGTTAAGATCCCATTATTCTCAAAGGCAATTGCTGGTAATTGATATTTGAATGGATTCTTTACCACGAGCACATTGAGTTTTGAAGACTTGCTCAACTTTTCATAAAAGCTATCCTTGTAATTCACCATTGCATCAGATGCACAATGGATATAAAAATGGAAAAGTTCACGATACACAGAAACATTTAAGAGCAAGTCAGGTAGAGGAATAATGGTAACACTGATAGAAGTGTTCAAAAATTGGTTGTAGCAATAGAATGCTGGGTGATTTTCTCCATTGACTACAGCAAGAGCATCATCTTCAAAAGACTCATCGACTTCGGCTTTCAATAAAAGCATTCCTGGTGGTGAATACTTATAAGCGTCAGTGTACAACGTCGTTGCTAATGTTGCCATTTTGGATGAGTTAACATTGAGCTCAAGGTTGGAAGTACCCACAGCTGTATTTGTAGCCTTAACATCATCGACCATCTCCACATCAGGATCGGTATTATCGTTGGAAATGTTGGTGAAATTTGTCCAAAAGTCATCAGACTCAGCGAATGGTAAGGAAATTGGTTGGCTTTCTTTAGGAGTCCAATTGGATGTGGCTCCATCATCATTATTATTATTATTACTGTTGTTGTTGCTGCTGTTGTTGTTTTTATTATTGTTATTATTACCAAAATCAAAATCAGTAAAGTCATTGTAGTTTATTTCAGTGAAGAAATTCTCAATATCGGCTAAGCTGTCAAATTTTTCTTCAAGATCAAAAAGCCCCCCTTGAGCTTCACTATTTTGTTGTGTTCTAGTAGTGGTATTAATGGTACTGGTGGTTCCAGAAGTATTGAATGTACTGGAATTTTCAGACTCGAAACTTGGTGCGGAATATTTGCCAGAAAAACTCTGGGCTGAGTATTGTTCTTTCTTTAAATATGGAAATTCGAGATTTTTCACCAAACTATTAACAGTAGTATCCGTACAGTGAGGAAATACTTTGTAAATTCCATACTTTATACATGCCATTAAATCTTTAAGACTAGGCCTATGTGAGTCAAGTAATTGATAATTGTCACCTTGGTTGTCAGTAGGCATTACATTCTCATTGATGTCCTTGAATATGGTCAGGTATTTATGCAAACCTTTTTCTTGCTCTTCTATTTTCGTGTTAGAATTTATCGAAGCTGTAGATCCAGTAGTTGGGCTATGGTCTTGATAAATCTTGGAAATATTTGACTGTGCCAAGTCATAAAACTCAACCAACTGCTTGAGCTTATCGCCACATACACCTGTCAGTAGTGGCATCACCTGTTCCTGCTGCTGCTGCTGTTGTTGCAGAAATCCAGAGTTAGCTGTTGTATTTATGTTAGTGATAGCACCTATTTCAATACCCACGTCAGCATCAATACCGCCATTTATATTACCTAACGTAAACTGGCCAACATTAGGAACAGCAGAAATCACGGGCTCCACGTCTGATATGCTCGCCTGCCTTTGAGTTTCATACGTCTCTGTTTTTCTTAATCTGTCAAGAAACGTTGAATTATCGTAACGAAAAGCATCAATTGCTGAATCTGAGTCATCTTCGCTGGAGGGACCTCCCATTTGTAACTGCATCTGCATTTGCAGGTATTCTTTGAGATTTTTGTCGTCATTGTTGTCGCTACTGGTATCTTTACTACTCAACAAGTTTTCTTTTGTAAACCTGCTGGTGGTGGCATGTGGGGACCCAACACTAGTGCCCGCACTAGTGCTTTCGTCGTGGGAGTTGGACAATTCAAACCAACCAAAATCCAAATTACTGGCGACTGAACTTTCATTATCAGTACTATTTCGATGGCTGCTGTTGTTACTATTATTGCTAACACTTGTGTTTGTCATTGATGAAGAGTGGTACTTTGAAAGATGACCGTAATCGTCATTAGCAATTTTTCTGCGCTTGAATAGCTGTTCTGAGGCAGTTATGGCCTTGAATTCCAGATCCATATCGCCATTTTCTATAGGTGTGACGTTATAATCTACACGCTCACCCAAAATGAATCTTTCGTCTTTGGCGCTGTTATCATTGAACTTATCACCGACGGAGTAGTTTTCTTGAATAGTATCATTTTCATGAACAAAGCTGAAGTTCCTGTTTAGGGAGGCAGACGGTGTAGATCGATCCCCCTTACCAAGGGTCCCACGCGCGCCAACACCACTGCGGCCAATGCTATTATTGTTGCTAAGTCTGCTATCTTTCTCTTCTTTTGTTGCCGCTGCAAAAGCTGCGTTGACCTCCGTGACAAAGTGCGGCTGGAATTGGTTATTGAAAGTGGGTACAACGTTGGCAGTAGTATCTTTATTGAACTTGTATCCGCAATTCTGCATGGCTTTTTTCCGGTCTTCGTTCTTGTACGGCCGGCCACCCCACGATAGCTTGATGGTATAATCACACTTGTTGAAATATTTTTTCGACTTGAGGCAGTTAGAGCATTGCGGCTTTTGCTCATCGCACTTGATCTTCATTTTTTTGCAGTTATTACAGCCAAACCTGCTTCTTGTGCGCTTGCATTTTTGTTTGATATTGTTACTTGGTTTTCTGGTTGTTGAGGCTATCGGTGGTGTGTGTGTAGCGCCAAGTGGTGCCTTGGGCAGGCTATTGGTCTCAATAGCTGGGGAAGCAACGCTCATGATGAGGCGTATATACAAGTAACAGTAGCGCTAGATAATTATAATGTCAAAGACAACGCGTGGATATATTATAATAGGGTCAGTGGAGTAGCTTGTAGAGAGGGAAGGTCAAAGACTAGCAAACGAGATCAAACCAACCGGTCATCGTGGCCTGGCAAACTGGCAGAAGAGTTCAGAGAGGCTAAACAAAAGATATTTATACCACTGCTGCTGGTACTGCTCTACGGATGATCGCTCGGGAAATATAAGCTCTGAGGAACCACTGACAAGCACAATACAGCAGCCAATTGAAACGAGTGATTGGCTATCCACTTACGATGGCAACAACAACGACCACGACGGCGATAGGTGTTCTGCTGTGTCTGTGGCCGTCGGTGGGTCAGGCGCGGCTTCCGTCGTTCTTTTCCGTGGTCCGTGGTCCGTGGTCCGTGATCCGCTATTGTATAATTGCAATTGCCAGCTGTAGTTTAATTCCTGCATGGCATGACATGGCATATGGCCTATGTATGGTTTTTTTTAAGGCCCCGTAAATTTGAAGTTAGTGGCAAACATTAAGGTTGCTGCAAGGTGCAGGTTATTTTGACCGTGCTATAGATCAGGCTAGGTAGATGGTATTTTTTTTGGTGCTTTTTAGTTTCAGCGCGATGATGAAGTTTTAGTTTTGGCCTGCCAGCAGCTGCAGCTTCCATGCCACCATTCTCCGCTCGCTACTGTTTCTCGAAGCCGTAATGCGTCTTGCTGCAACCATCTCTGCGCCCCAGACTTGAAAGCTTATAAGCGTTCTAACACAAGCCGAAACGACCTCAATTTTAAACGTAGCTGAAATTTTTTTTGAGCCACGGTCTGCACAATTTGTTAGCACAGTTTTAGTCTCTGCAGTGACAGCCGTGACAGCCGTGTAAGCGGGCTTCGAGTGGCCGCTCGCCAACGCTTGTATGTTCGTCATGTACAGACAGCGGTGGTGGCAAGCTTGAAGTTTAGCGTTGCTAGAAACAGTTTTCTCCCCACCAGCCAAATCCAGCCTGTTAACATCAGCATTAACGTTCGCTTTGTACACCGGAAACGGCCGTACACACCCCCGCGCCACGAAATACTGTATTTGGTGACCAGGCTCTTCTCCACATAACCTTGTGGTGATGGCTGTTGTTGTAAAGGCTGTACTGGAGTGTTGCTCCCTGCCCCGCGCTCGCGCTACCTGTCGCCATCTGCCACCATCTGGCGCTACCATGCGCCGCCAGGTGTCGCGGCAAACGTATTTTCATGGGCGTGGTGGATACCGTTTGTGGTAAGCGGCTGTACTTGACTGAATATCAAAAAAGAAGAATTATTCAATGATCCTCAAGACTCCTTGATTAATGACGACGCACTGACATGCAGACAGGCAGTTACTGAGAGATTTAACGCGCAAATAAAAGCTTAATTATTTACTTGGGTTCTACCAACTTTGACCTTGATCTTGAGTCAGGATCTTTGAGTCAAGCACTGCCGTCAACCAATTGCTAACGCCGCCAATTGAGGTATCACCATGGCAAAGTGGTCCATAATAAAACAAGTGAGGAATAGGTGCCAATAGAGGAGACTTGTCTCCAATCAACATTCATATAGAAAGAATACTCAACTTTATTGTCTTTGTTTTCGTGCGCTCCAAATTGTTTCCCAAATCGACATGATCCACATTTGTGGCAGTCAATCCCAACCTAAAGTATAGCATATTAAAAATACAAAAAGGGGAAAATAAAGGAGACGTTTTTTTGTTATTATCTGAATTAAGTTTTTCCAGAATGTTGAACTGGTGTTTCCTCCTTTTACACTGTCTACCTCAACACATGATTTTGATTGGTGGGTAGAAAGTACGTTAGAAAGTTTGTACTACGGCCTTTCAAAACGCAAAGGATCAATGTAGTACAAATCAATATTGCTTAACTTGTAGAAACCTGCTGAGTGCTACCCCATTATAAATGATCTAGGGTCTGTTAAGAAAATGTTTGCGTGGAGCGTCCTTATTTGGAGCTTAACTTAGATTGGCATGGTTTGCTAACCACTCGTATAGGACAAAAAATTGTATACTTGGACACCGGAATAGATGGGGCGTTGGCAAATGTACAAAAACCCTTATAGGGCCAAAAGAAAAGAGAAACCTACTTAATCTACTTGCTGCCGTGCGGCTTTTTTGATAGTCATGTCTGTACTGACTACCTTATCCCGTCAGGAAGTCAGAAACAATGTTGGGCCCTTGCCGTTTTCTTTCTTCCGGATGCAAGTGCGAACTAAAATTTGACAAATGCAAAGAAGCGAGCGAAGAAAATTACCATATTTGATACCCTCTTCGCAATATCCGAGCTCCGTCCGCCATGTGGCGGCGGGGGAGGGGGAGCCAAGCGGTGGATCCGTTTTCTACACTGACTTGATAATTTTATTTACATTTTAATATATAGTACAGAACATCGGCATTTTGACTTGGCATTAATGGTATTCATGTTGATGCTATAGCAATGTCAATGCTTTAGCAATGCTAATAACTTTTGCTGTCCCACGGCACTTTGCATCATCAATCGAAATAGCCGGAGTTCCGCAATGGATATAGGCATACCTAGACTGCTCTTTTCAATCATGGTACGATGTCAGTTTCTTTGTAATTTATATGATATCTGGATATAAGATTCAAATGTTAGCTTGGGCGTGCCTCTAAATCAAATAGATTGAAGCTGATTTCTTTTCCTATGTACTTTCTGCTAAATGAACAGAATGGTAGTATTGAACCGTCATTTTGAAAATAAAAATGACTATAAGACTCATTTTGTTAATACGAATATTTATATTATTTGGAAGCGTTCGCTAATATATCGAAAAATCATATGCAAGTAGAAAGGTCATGTGCAAATTACTGCTTCTTCTGCACTGTAAAATTTTTTACGCTACTCTATCAATAGAATAGTGTAACAATATTGAACACAAGCAATTGTTTCATCAGTATGAAAACACCGATTTGCTGATCAAACACTCAATTATACACTGTCACAATAAGAACAATAAAACATGCAAAAAGTAGTTACCGAATAACTTGTGTTGGTTTTGACATTTAATACAGAAATCTTTAAAGCGTGATTCGTGATTATTATTAATCCAAAAGTAGCTATCCATCAAACACCAGTGTTACCAGCACTAGTGCTGGGGCAATCAAGCTAACGCTAAGAAAGTTGCAAAATCATATGCGTTTTTAAGAAGTGCGCCGTGGTGAAAATCTTACATGTGAAAAATTTCCTAATATTGTGCGCACCTCTAGAGCTGCAGCTGTAGTTATAGTTATAGCTATGTCTTAGTTTTCAGCAAAACCAATTGAGCTAGCGTTTATTTAAATTTTGAGATGCAGTTATCAATCGTCATAATATTGTGTAGTCAGCCCCACCATTTTCCTGGCAAAGCTTTGCTGGGATCTCCCTGGACTGATTGTAAACTGGAGCTTCAATATTCTTTGGTCTCAGCTTTCTCATTCTATTGGTGTTCGACCGTATTGCTATGTTGCGGTGAATTTCTTTCTGGTTTAACCGTTTTCTTCTCTTGGGAAATATTCATTACATTAAAGATGACAAAGCTGGATACAAGTCGACTAGTGTATCGGTAAACATCAAACGTCAAATTAATGAATAGTAAACCTCAAGCTGTTTAAGATAAATAATAAATATTAATACTTAAAAATTTAAACTAAGAGAAAAAAAAAAAATAAAAATAAAAATAAAAATAAAAATAAAAATTAGAATACACTGCAGGTTGAGTAGAGTATAATCATTTAAAACCCATAGAACAGCACTAGTAAGGCTAGCCAAAATCTTTGAGCAATTTAGCATAAAAAAATCACCTTCAAACCAATAAAAAAAGAAAATAAAAGAAAAAGAAAATGCGTAAAAGCACAATAATAACAAAATTTATGAAGGCCAATCTAAAAAAAGACCAAAGAACCAAAAGAAGGAAAAACAGAAAAAGCCAAGTATCATAAAATTTTGAAAAAAAAAAAAAAAAAAAAAAAAACAGATAATAATAATAATAATAATAATAACTTTTCTCAAAAGTACACTTTGTTGAAACACAAAATCATGGGAGTTGCTCAACATACTAACACATAAAAATCAGAAAGCAGAAAAAAAAAAACAGATGTGATTTAAATTCAAATCTGCTCAGTGAAAACAGCCTTTTCCTTACCATCTTTAGGTCTGCCAAACAATTCATCCATTTCTTTTGATTCTTCCACCTCCGATCCCTGAGTAAAATTGGTGAATGAATGCTTCAAATCATTATTCTCCTTGCTGTTGCTTTGACCTGGGTGAGTCGTAGTGGTAGCGTTACTTGTATCCTTGGTGCTTTTAGTTGCTGGGGTTGGAGTAGAAGTAGAACCAGTTGAGCTTTTCTCCTCAATAGCAGAAGGGGCGCTAATTGCAGCAGAGGCAGAAGTAGCGCTAGCTGGGACGGCACTAGCTGGAGTACCAGAAGGAGAAAAGGAAGAATCTTTTTTGCTGAGCAATTTGCTGATACTAAAACCACGTTTTCTTTTAGTTGGGGAAGAATTACCTGCACTGTTTGGAGAAGCAATGCTTCCCCCAACGGGACTAGCGACTGGATCATCTTGCTCCTTTGGCTGCCTAGAACTGCTTTTAGAAAAGTTAGTGACTACTTTGTTCAAAAAATTCTCGTTTTTCTTTTGAGGGGAGGCATTAATTCTTGAATTTGGAACGACAATTGCAGTATTACTAGTAGGCTCTTGTCCTTTGATAGGAGGAGCAGTAGTGGCGGCGGTGGTAGCCGGTGGTATGCCAACAACACTTGCACTCAGCTCAGCAGCTTCCTTATCACCAACCGTACCTTTAGCCTTAGGAGCGATAACAGCTTCTTGTTGTGGTGCTCCAACTTCTTCAGAAGTTGATGGCTTTATATTGAGCTCTTCAAACTGCTCATGTAAGTCTCTCCAACCTTCATCAGATTCTTTCAATTGAGCAATAATAGCATCTTGACGGTCTGTCAATTCTCGTTTTTGCTCTTCTAAACCTCTAATGGTCTTTTCATGTTTTGCAATAGCTTCATCAAACTTCTTTCTTTCCTCCTTATCCTTGTATTGTTCTTCTCTGATTTCCAATTCTTTAATTTCTGCTTCAAGTGCTTTAATCTTGTTATCATTGGCTCCTGGGTGTATTTTAGCGTATTTTTTCTCATCTTCTAGGGCCTTAATAGCAGCAGCCTTCAATTCAAGCTCTTTTTGAGATTTGAGCAATTCTTGCTTGGATCTTTCAGATTCAAAATATGCTTGCTTTTGTGCTGCTTGACTTTCCTTCTCCTCAGTAATTTTACGTTCCACTTCAGCTTTAAGCCTGTTGACTTCAGATTGTGCGGTGAGTTTTTCGGCATCAGTTTGAGCCTTAGTAAGACCTAATTCAGCTGCTTTAAGTTCGTTTTCGGATTTCTCAAGCTGTGCTTTGGATCTTTGGAGCAAAGTTTCAGCAGTACCTAATTTATCATTGTCAATCTTAGCAATAGACTCAAGAGCAGTTTGTTCAGCCACCAAATCTTCATAAGCACGATTTTCTGCATCCAATTTATCAATCACTGGTTGTAATCTCTCAAAATATTCGTGATTCAATTTAGCCAATTCAGATTCTTTAGCAACTTTGAATTCAGACAACTCTTGATATTGTTTATCATTTTCTAAGTTTTTCTCTTTTTCTAATTGTTGTACTGTCAACTGATGTTTTTTCTCTAACTCGACTAAAATTTCTCTTTGTTTTGATAATTCTGCTTCTTTCAACTCTTCTAATTCTTTCTTCTTTTGTGCATGCTCTTCCTTTTCAGTCTTGAGCTCACCTTTATGTTCATTTTTTTCTGCTAGTCTTTCTTCTCTTTCTTCAAGCCTTTTAGCTCTAAGCTCATTTTCGTGTTGTAGTTTCTCTTCTCTTAATCTTGCTTGTTCAGCCTCGTATTCTTCATCAAGCTTGCGTTGTTCTGCAGCCTTTGCTTCAATATCATCAAGCACTGGGTCAACAAACTTACGAGCAATTTTCTCCACATCAGCGACCGGCATATATAACCCACCGCCCAAATCGTATTGCCCATCATGAGACTGGAAACTTCTTTGTTCTCTTCTATTTTGAGCAATCTTGATGGCAGCTTCATTAAAATCCTTATTGGCGTAAAGATAACGATCTTGATGATTTTTTTCCAATCCTTGAAGAGATTTGGCAGCATTTGCTCTAGCAACTGCCAAGACATGTTTATCGATCTTGGAATAATTGCCACTGGTGGAAACTACTGGCTTGTTGTACTTCTCAGCAACAGATGCTTTGGAGGCTAAAGCACCAGAAGCAGCATGTGAAGCATCATATTCTTGCTTCGGAGAAAAGATACCATGTGTATGGTCACGCTTTGGATTTTCGACACTATCAAGCAAACTAGTAGCATTTCTGGATGCTTTTGAGGTCAAGGCACTATAGTTTATTGAAGATGCAACAGTGCTTGAGGACGAAGAAGTGACGGTGTTGGTCGATGTTAATGAGCCTTTAGTAGCAGCAGCAGCACCCGAAGAAGAGGATGATGCAAGGGCAGCATTACCAGCGGTTCCAGGCAAACCATGACGGTAATTTTTCTCCGGCTGAACACGACTCGAAATCAATCCAGTGGCTGTTCTTTGAGCCTTTTGGTTCAACTTATTGTAATCGATACTTGGAGTACTAACCAATCCGCCCTGACTTATATGCTTGTAGTTTTCTGGAACATGGCGTCTAGCATGCTCATGGGAGCCTGTAGACAAGATGGATTTGGCAGCGCTAGCGGATAAGCTGGAATCAATTGAATGTGACTTTTCGCTAGCAGCACTGCTGTTATTGACATCCTTTTTAGCTTGAGTTCTGGCAGCCGAGGCGGCACTGGCGGATAAGTGGCTAGGCAATGCTTCAGATTTTGACAATGAGTTAAATTTTGAAGGATCGTATTTGGCAGCTAAGGCGGCGCTAGCAGCATCAGAAGAAAGTTCCCTCAGGTATGGATGAATTGACAAGTCTGATTTAGCAGCCAACAAGGCAGCAGCGGCACCAGATGTCTTGGAGTCACCTAGACCAATTGAAGCTTTGCCAGGGTTGGAGTAGACTCCGGATTTTAATTTTGCATGATACTGGGCGGCCTCGGACAATTTGGCCCCTTGCTTCTTGTAGACTTTTGGCTTGGAAGGGCTGGCTGTAGACATTGCCAGTGGTTTGTTTGTTTGTTTGTTAAGGATGTAGGTTATATGAAGGTGGATTGACTATGAAATAAGTTCTAAAAAAAAAGTGGTTTATTACTCGAGTTTGTTTTTGTTTTTTGTTTTTTGTTTTTGTTTCTTGTGAAATTGAGTTTTACTTGTTTCCACTGCAGGACAAAATGAAATTGCGGAATAATATAATGCAGTAAAGAAAGATACGGAGTGTGTGTGATAAGTGAGTGATGATAATGAAGGGGAAAACAAAAAGCGCTAGTATTCAATGAAGGGTGCAATTGAATTTAAAATCAAAATCAAAATCAAAATTAAAATCAAAACACAATTAAGGTCCAAAAAACAACAAAAGCAAAGTAGAAATGATATATGAATATTAAAGGGCTGGCTTGCGAGTATTAATAGTGCAGAATGAAATGCGTGCGGGCATCAATCAGCGATTAATGCAATAGCCGCGGAAGTGGCAGAAGTAGCAAAATAAGCAAGCGTGCAGCCTGCTTGTTTGCTTCATCTTGTCGTTTTCTTAATTACTATGAGGTCATGTGCATGGTCATGTGATATCACCAGGACCGCGGCTAGTTTTTGCAAAGGTAGGCACGTTTATCTTCACTGTGTACACCTTGAGATTTCTTTTGACTACAGTATTCAAATAGGATTCTTTTTTATACACTTTCTTATTCTTATTTCAATTTTAAAAAGTGCCAAACCGTGAAAAAAATTGTAGGGCTCACTTTTCTATGAACTCATGTTTAACATTCATTTCGCTTCGACGACAGATTGTAATTTGCAGAAACTTCGACAAGTTTTCTGTGCAGTAGTATTCCACGTATCTTTATGCGATTTAATGTAATATTACACAGCTCCAAGAAGCACCAAACGACAACATATGCATCATGACGCAATATACATGTCTTGGTTGAGAGCTCTTTTTTAGGGGACAACCTTTTATTGCTATACAAACTAAAGCAGTGTACGAGCAGTCAACATGACATGCAAAGCTAAAATTTACAGCTTTCCATCATACACGCAGTCAAGTTATTGTCATAAGTCGTGACCGGAAATGTTGCAAGTTGAGATAAGATGCAGAATGACAGCTGACACTGTTCATTTTGCAATTCAAAATGACCAGGTCTAACTACAGAACATTATCATAAATCTTATCAGAATCTAATCATCAACAAGTCTATTAGATACTATAATTATAAAATCCATATCACTATATTTGTCACTGTCTTAAACTTTTCTAATCCAAGTAGCTCCAAGAAAATCGAACCACCGGACCTCTTCCTCGCTATATTTGACCAAAAATCCTTTCAATATTCCATCAACAGCATCATCACTTGTCCCGTTACCATCCATACCAGCATTCACCACATCATAGGCACACCACATATAGCTAGTGCAAAACTGAGTTTGCTTCCAGCCTCTATGCGGTTCATTTTCATTATCTACATTGTACTCTTTCGTAGTCATTGGTGGCTCCAATGCTGCCTCTATTCTTAATGGTGCTTTATAATATTCTCTCAATTGGATTCGTCTCCAACTCTTGTATCGCCGTTGAGAATTGTCCCAGCTCATCGTTCGCAAATCTTTGCATGTCTGGAATCCTGAATTAATCCAAAGTAAAGTATGGTTATCATTATCTGAGACTTGCCCTGGATGAGTTGAGCAAAGTTCAGTACTTTTGATACTATTACCGTCGCCGTCACTACTTTGCGGAACCACTCGTTCCTTATCGCTAGAAATTTGCCCAACAGAAACAGCTCCCTTGCTGTTGAATTGGTAATTTTCGTCACCTGAAATAGAAAGGCCAAGCCAATATAGCTCTTTATCTCCCCAAAGCATGTCACTGGTTGCAGAACGCCACAATCCGAGCTGAAACGTGGTGAGCATCCCGACATAATGCTGTTTCTTGTTAATTGCCACAAGTCCGGCCTCCATAAAGTAGTAGTATTTTTGGCCCAAAAAACGATTTCCTAGAGTATGTTGCGTTGAAGCGGGAATATCGAACAATTTTTGGTCTAGCTGATTTGGCAAAAGCAGCTTGAAAAATTCTACGTATTGATCTTTGTTGTATCGCAAGTCAGTACGGTCCTGGAAAAACAATGTTTGGGACTGTTGGTATTGAGTTTGTTGAAAAAAAGATTCAACGGGTACCAAGGGTACAGTATCAGCATCCATTAAAATAACATCTTCAAAAGTCGCAAATAATAGTGCACTTAGTTTATTGCCGAAGCCAGACATTGCTTTCTCATAATCACCACTAAGGGTGTCGCGCATATTAACAAACCAGAGCTCTTGTTTGGGGAACTTGGCCAGCTTTAACTTTTGTTCATCTGTGAGCCGATCAAATGGTTCTTCGCCTTCAGTAGGCAAATTAAGCTCTTCGGCTGATTTGCGGGCCACTTGAACTAGTTGTGTCATTCTCTTTTTGCTTAACGTGGAATACATAATTTGAATAGGAAGCTCATTGCCTAAAAGTCGAAGCACTTTTATTAAGCTTATCACATGGGGAGCATACTTTCCGTTGGTGGTGATAACTATGCCTTTACCGTTTAGCTGGGTTTTCAAGTGACTCACTAAGCACAGATTAAATGTAGACTTTTTAGGAATATGCCTGAAGTCATTCTCGAAATTAAGACTTTGCAAGTCAAATTGTTGATCTTTGAATTTGTTGGATTGCATAATTTCAAAAATATTAGGAATTTCGTTATGTCTTTCGCCGTTCCAGCGAATATAAGTCGGTATTCTACCCGTTAGATAAGGGAATACTTTACTTTGTAATTCTGTACATGTGAATTCATTGATTTTGCTGGTAGGTGTAGGTTGGCCTTTGATTTGGCCAGCGATAGCATTACGCAAATATCGCAAATTGTCAAGCAAGTAAAATGCTTTGTGCCCTTCTTTACGTTTATCTTGATCTTGTTCCACATTATCCCTTTTACTAATCTCCGGCTTACTACCATGATTAGCCTCCCCTTCCATGAAGCATTTTCCATAAACTCTTAAATGTCTTAACTCATCATTCATCGCCGCAACATCATTAGGATCTTTAGCACTGCTAAATATCTGTACTTGCCAATGCGGTTGTTTTTTAAACAACTCTGTGAAATATAGATGACACTTGTATTGCTTTTCGTACGTGGCATACATGGGGTATTTGCGGATCAAGTAAGCATAGTGCGAGTTACTGGGAAATTTGTTGCCATCAACAGTGATTGTCTTTGAATTGTACACCATATCAGTTATGGAATTGCCATTATAGTTGGAATTTATGACGAAAAGAAAAGTGATGGTCAAGAGGGCAAAAAGCGAAGCACGCACAATTTTCTTGTTCATGAATTTCACAGTGGGTACATGTTGAGGTAATGTTCTATTTATCATTATTGCGCTTGTTGTATCTGTTGTACTTGTTGTCCATTTATTTGTATCAAATGTATATATTAAAGGTATAAGAATTGTGAAAAATATGTTGATGTAGATGCCTGTAGGCACTCGATTTCTTCCATATGTGCATAAAAGATATAATTTGATAGCCCACAGGTTAGTGTGTTTGAGCTATCAAAAAAGAGGGGCCAAGGGCAATCAGATAAAAATATCACCGCGACAGCATTTTCAACCAGTAAAAGGGCTGTGTTGATCCTATTTTTTCACTGTTTTGCCAAATTTTAATGACCCCGCAGGGCGGTACCCAAAGACGTGCTCCGAGGGCAGCAGCAATGCCGGATGGATAGATAGATATAAATAATTGAACCTATGTCAATTTATGGTAATTTAAACTTAAAGGAATTCAATTGTTAATGCTTTTATGTGCTATTTCCGGTCAAGCCCTAGGGGTATACACCCCTTCTTTTCCTTTGTTTCTTTAAACTAGAAATGTGGTATCACGACTATTAAGAGAGTACAAAAGTAAGAGTATGGATATATGGTATTAAGGTTCTGCTATCATTTACTCTTACTATCTTTATATACAATTAAAAAAAGGAAGTAAAAGATATGTATTGAAAATGCACTGCTCATTTACAATTCAGCGCAGACAATATTGAAGACATCTTAGATCAAACTGAGGAGAAAGTTCATCGTGATGAGAATTTCCGGTGACAAAAGTCCAGAAAACTGACAAACAACGAAATTCACTATGTTCGCCAAAAGTTTGAATATCTCCACCTTTTTCAAAGAGTTTATACTTATTTACAGAAAACTTCAATTTTATAGTCTGCTTATACGTAATCTCATGACAAGTGAGACACACTACATTCCATCAAACTCTACCTTTGCAAAAAAAAAAAAAAAAAAAAAAAAAAAAAATTCTATTCGTGCATACTAGCCAAATGAACGAATCTCAAATTTATAACTTTTTATAATCCATCTATAAAATCTTTTTGATGCTTCGTGTAAGTAATCCAACATTATGATCATTACCACGTACTGATATTGTTATTGACGCTGAAATTTTAGCATTTACCCAGGCAAAATACCTAGTCAAATATTGTACTTGCAGTTGAAGATAAATTACTCTTTCTTATTTCGTGAATTTTTTCGAATGCCATTGGAACCCATTCTCAACACAGTAAAAAAAACATCATAGTCTTGTGGTTATCATGAAAGTAAGAGTAACTGCATTGAATTTTAGAAAAAAAAATCTTACTAAAAATAGAAAACTATCAGCAATATTGTAAACTGTAACGCTAGTGGGGGACTAGCAGTCGGATCTGATACTGCATATAAAACAACAACGACAAGACTACTGTATATATTCCTTGGCACCTCCGTGGTTATAAGCCCTAAGTGGCATTTTTACGTAGTCCGCAGTCTATAAAATTGCATACCGACAACCAGCTGGCAAACAGAGGTCGAAGATGTTTAAGGTTGGGTTGTACATAACTTTTCCAGCCAATTAGGCTTACTATTACTGACTTAACACGTTTCCTAATCAAATACCGAGGCACATAGCACCGTATAGGGCTTATATTATAATTTTGTAAACAGTTTCGTCAGTGATCGCCGCTATCCACATTTTAAGCAACAGCAGTTATCATGCCGGCATTTGCAAATAAATGAAGATCGACATAATTAGGGCAGGTCCAGGCAATAGACCTGTAGGCTGCAAGCTAAGTAAGAACAGCTAGTGTTGGTGATGCCGTTGCTGCCAAATTAGTGCACTACAAAAACGAGATGCCGCTAGGTAGCATTCTGCACCATTTTGTGCCTACAACCCCGAGTTTATATGTCTGATATATCCCATTAGGTGCCTTTCCGTGCATTAAGAGACGTTAAAATTTTAGTACGAATAATTCTAGTAGTTGACAGCTAGCCAATACAGGCCCGGAGAAAATCCTGTTGATGATGGTGACAGTGATGGTGACAGTGATGGTGACAGTTGGTGTGCAAGCAATATATCAAGTAAAGGTTTTTGAGTTGTGTTATTCAAAGTAGAATGTGTGAACCACTTTACATATTCATAATCGCAGTTTTTCGTCAAGCAACACAGAGAGATGTATGTAGTACAAATATCCATGGATATATCCCATGAGCATGTTAATATTGTCAGGAAGCAGTTGTTTTTGTCCGGTATACGGAATATTTTGCGTTTACCGGTTCTCGAGGGTCCCTATTGTCTACTGCGCTTAACAGAGCAGTATAAAACAGCAATATGCAGTGTGAAACAGCATTCTGCGTCAAAAGGCAGCAATTTTGTGACCCAATTTACAATTTCCATAACATTAATAGGGCAGCACAGAAAAAAGATTCCTGATCCGTTAAAGCAGCAGTCGGACCCAGCAGCGCTGCCAAAAGCTGGTGTTAGATAATTAGTAATTGTCGCAGTACACATTTGTTTATTCAAAAACAGACCATAATTGTGATCTTTGAATAACACCTACTTTTTTTTTTCTTGTTTTTTGTTTGTGCAGCAATTCGAAGACATAAGATCCGGGCCTTTATAGGTTCCACAGTCGCACCGGTGTTTAGTGATGGCACACAGAGTATAATAATAAAGGGGGCTTTTGTATTTTGAACTGATGAGACTGATAAACACTGTGTTACTGCTTATAATTACCATGTGTGGCTAGTTAGTCGGCTATATAGCACAAGCTATAGGTAACCATCAGAAGACTCAATAGAACAATCCGTAGAGTGCAAGCTTCTTAAAGCAGAACAAGTGTTCTTGCCGCCCACCGAAGTGGATAATTTGGACCTGCTGTTTTATGGCCTGTATGTGCGGATATCCGCTCAGCATGTAACGTTATTGGATAGATTGGTTCTCGTTTTGATCACCACTGAAACTACCCAGCTGAATCACCAATATTAGAATTCTGGAGAGCGCAAAAACTGCTCTTTGGCTATTTTCTACAGAAGGCCGCTACCAGCGCCGCGGTGACGCACCATGCACGGCAATGCGAGATGCGAAATGCACAGCAATATCTGCAGTAGTGGCAAGAGCGGCATTCCGGTGTGGGCAAAGACGGTTTTTCTGAATGAGTTTTTATGAGTGTTTTTCAGTGCCGGTGGTTTGGTTGGGCGATTCCGGGGAATGGTGAAGAGAAAAGGCCGGAGAACAAATGTAGTACTGTGCCAATAACGTGAATTTATAAAAGTTGTGAAAACAAATAAATTATCGGGGAAAGATCTGTATATATTGTAAAAGCTAACCATCAACAGCTCATCTCAGCGCAAATATATTTTTAGTCAGGTCCTGTCCTGCTTATTTTTTTTTTTTTTTTTTTTTTTTTTTCTTTTGAAATCCAGAGTGTGTAAACTGCCTTTTGCCACGTTGAACTGTCTTGCTGACTGCCTTTTTGTATTCACCTCAATCTGAGTCATCGCCAGCTCATCGCTATAATCACTACTATACAAGAAGACATAATTTCCTCACCTTATTATTATATCAAATATAAATCTCACGGGTTCATATTTCACTAACTAGCATCATAGACAACCATAATGCTAATTCATGATCACTCGGATGAGTACTTGTCTTCCTACAAGTACGACCTCTTGGACTCTCAGGACTATGTCATTGCCTCCCCAGTTTTACAACAACAACAGGTACAAGGATCTACAATACTGTCACTGCAAATGCAACTACCGCAATCCCCAGTAATAGCTCCAATGGTACCATCCGTCGTTAGTGTGTCTGACCTTGACAATTCTCATGATTCACATATACATTTAAATTCTCACGCCCACTCTCATTCACATTCACATTCTCATCACTCTCATAATCACCCAATGAACCAGACCATTTATCTCCAGTCTCACAATAAACTAGCTATCCCGCGCCAATTCAGTTCGAGTATGTGGATAGGCGATGTGCGAATCTTGAATAACCCAGCTTTTTTCGCTAACAATAGCATTAAATTCATCATCTCTTGCATCAGTACTACTACTATCACTAAACATTTTCTCAAAAATCGTCATATTGACTTGACTCCACCAGAATACTGTGTGCTTGTGGTTGATCCATCATTCAAGTCATTAGCTGCATCATCGCCATCATCTTCGTTTTCGTCAAGTTCTTCTACGTTTCAAAAAAACGTCAGCCAGGTGCTTAAATTTATCTCCAAATACAATTCTATACTCAGTGCAGTACTCAATTCAAGCAAATACTCTGATAGCTCAACTGCTGCTTTAAGTGGTGCCTCTGATATCACTTCGCCGGTAATCACCATCAAAGATAAGCTCTCATTAGTTGAAAACCTTGTGAATTTGATTCAAACAATTAGACAAAATTTCCCTCAAACCGGGATCTTGATTCTTGATGATAACGAAACTGAAAGCCACAAACGTCGAGCATTGCTACTTGCCATTGCTTACCTAATTAACATTAACCCAAGTCTTACTACTCTCGATGCACTCATTTTACTCAAAAATTACAAATCAGTGGACGATGTCTTTATCAATAATGAGAATTTTTTCGGTGTGTTGGAACAGTATAGGTTGAATGTGACTGCAAATCAACGGTTCTATTATAATCGAAATCAGAATGAAACGTTGAAGAGAAACTTTTCCAACTCGTTTGCCACGGATAGTAGTGGTGGTAATAGTAACAGTAATAATGGCTCATTTCAGAAAAGGAAAAGCAAAAGAAGTTATGAATAGTTAATTGACTGACTAAAGGATAGCTACTAAAGGCCTTATTTTTTTTATAGTAATTGTATGTCACCCGCTCATGTTTATGCCCCCTTCACGACTCTAATCATTTCAGTTCAGTCATTATTCGACTATAGCCACTGGCATATTTACTCACCTAATTACCAACTTAGCTAATGGTTCTGCTTATTTAATTTTTCGGTTTTTTTTTTTTTTTTATCCTGCATTATAAATAAATAGGTTTGTCCTAGTTGATCTACCTAGTTTTAAATTTTTTTTAGTTATCAAGTGCAAATAAATAAGCCTATCTGATGTACCTACAGATGGAACGTCAAAATATATCTTGAGTTTACAGCACAGGTCTCAAATGTGGAAACTTCTACAATACATAAAAGTTTTGAATGTCTTTTTCTTTAATTTTTATGAACCCGCTACTTGCCATTTTTAATCATCATTCTCCTCGTCATCACTCTCATCTAAATCTGGTAACGGATAGTTCAAAATCACCGCTATACCTGTAATTTTATCCAACTGTTCGCCAGAATCATGCAAACTTGAAAATATCGATACTTCTCCACCCTGTTCTTTCACTTTATCACTCAAAGCAATATAACTTTTTCTTTCCTTGACATCATCACTCCTAAATAGCGAATCCGTAATCAACAAATGGCTCACTGCACCTTCGATGCCAATAGCTTTGGTGCATTCTTCCTTACCATACCAAGCAATCCCATTGTCCTTATTTAACTCCATGAAGAATCGGTCTAAAAGTTGTGCATCTTTTATGTATTTGGTATCTTTTAGCTGTTGTACCACTGCGGGCGTCTTGAGAGTCTCATCGAGTGCTTGCAAGTACCCATTATAAGAATGTGCAATGACGAACTTACTTTTAGATTGCATGATTAATTTCTCGTCTTCGGTGGCTGCTTTGGCCATGATGTGCTCAAGAAGAGTTTGTGCTACTGCTCCTGGACTAGCAAGCAAAATTACTTTCAATTTCAGTAAGTCGAATTTCCGTTTGAATGTCTCATAACAATTGTTGAAAAATTTTTCCATTGCTTTATCGTAACCTGAAGTGTCGCCACCACCACGTCTTTTCTTCGGGATGGATTTTTCAACTTTGGCCACAAGAATACGCATTGTGTCCGTAATTAGACAAAAATGAGCAACACCTTCATGTAAAACCACAGCACCAATTTCTGCTCTTTCAGTAATGCTAGTAGCTTCGTGAATAATGTCCAATGAATAGCTATCGAATTCGTCCTTGTATAAAGTAAATGCATATTTGGTATCAATGACCGCAGTATGGTACGATCCTATCGGCACATACTTGTGTTCACTGACCGTACGCCCTTTACATCGCAATGTCGAACTTTCGGCTTCATATTCAATGTTGGCAATTCGCAATTGTAATTTGACTAAAACTCTTTCCACTTTACTAGAGCCCTCTTTTTGATAGTTTCGCGTGGTGGTCACCGTGATACGGTCATCCTTCTGAATCAAATTGTAGAGAATCCAAAGATCTTCTTTATCTTGAGCCTGGACTGTGACGCTGCTTTCCTTGCTATTCGAAATATTTTCCGCAAGGAGTTTCATTGTAAATTGCCTTGCCTGGTATAAACTGTGGCTACAGATTTATAGACTAGAATATGAATAATGTTGTCTCGAAAGATTTATATATAGTCATGATGTAAACTTTTTGCTTTATTCTTTTTTCCATTGCTTTGATGCTGCGCGTTGTGAGCCCCGCCAAGAGGAAAGAAATTCGATAACATGGAAAACAAAAAATATCAACATCTTTAATTGCAGTACAGAGAATAGAGTAAACAACTGTTGAGACAAAGATTAAAGCCCGCTAGTTTCTTAGTACTGCCAATATTTAGCCGATAGCCACAACAATCAAAACATAGTAAATATTAATCACAAATGGGTCTTCAACCAATAGTGGCGGGTCACGAGGACCTCATCCACGACGTTGCCTTTGACTACTATGGCAAGACTCTCGCGACTTGCTCTTCAGACCGTCATATTCGCGTCTTTACTCTTCATTCAAATACAAATAAATGGCAATTGAGAGACAGTTGGAAAGCACATGATCTGAGTATTGTCAAATTAGCCTTTGCCCCACCAGAATACGGTCAACTTTTAGCATCGGTTTCATATGACCGTACCGTCAAAGTGTGGGAACACAGACCAGAATCTCCCTCCGGGTCAGGATCATGTTATAAGCGTCTTGCTACCATAAATGATGCCCAGGGCCCATTATTTGACTTATCTTTTGCACCAGGATACTTGGAAACTTTGAGGCTTGCTACTGTTGGTGCTGATGGGGTGCTTCGCATTTATGAAGCTCTTAATATTAGCGATTTGCTGGACTGGCAGCTTGTCCAGCTGGTGCCTTTGCTTCCGAAACCAGCAAACATCAATAGACCGGCAAACTTTACTGTGAATTGGTGCCAATCAAAATTCGCTCAGGAGAAAATTGCCGTTACCGCATTGGACGTTTGTATCATCTTGCTTAGGGATCCAAAGAGTAACAAATACCGCAAAGCCAAATCCTTACCAGATCACAACAGTATCATAAGAGATGTCGCTTGGGCTCCTTCAATGGGAAGATCATATGAGCTTTTGGCCACTGCTAGTAAAGACGGATATGTTCGGATATACAAGATCAATGATAGAAATGTGGATTCTTCTAATAATAATATTAATAATTATAGTAATAGCAGCTTGAATGGCACTGGTAGAGAAGCTGCAATTAATGAAGATCAGGAGTTTGTCGATTTTGATCGTAGTAAAAACAGTGACGAATTGGAAAATAGACTAGAAACAACATTATTGGCAAAAAATGATGATCACAAGTCTGAAGTGTGGTCCGTTAGCTGGAATAGTACTGGTACGGTGCTAAGCAGTAGTGGTGATGATGGCAAAGTGCGCTTCTGGAAAGCAAGTAGATTGAATGAGTATAGATGTATAGCTACAACTTCTGCCCAGCAAAAGGACTAGTAAGGATTTGGCTAATTAATTGATTAATTACTATTTTGGTTTATTTTCTATGTTTTCTTTGTTTCTTTCTAAATTTATTTATTACTATTGGTTTTTTGTTTTTTAATCTAATGCTAATAATACACTACTTTACGTACTTGATTGCCCACGTAACGTCCTGGAAAGTTTCCACAAGTCAATCTTTAACAATTCCACGAACTCAGAAGACAAATAATACGTTTTAACATCCTTGATTTTTTCATAAAAAGCAAAAATGAGTTTGATATTCCACAAATCATCAATGTTTTGTGGCAGTTTCACCATACTACTGATTTCAAATCGCGCATTATTAACCAGGGAATCAACTAAAGATTCATGCTCATTTGCTACCTCGCTAGTGTTTTTGAGAATAATGTCACAAGCTCTGTCAGTTTGACTAATTTTGAATTGCTCAAATTCGTTGGAGATGTTTTCCAATATAGATTTAAACAGATCTTGTGATTTTTGATACTCTTTCTTTTTGTAAACATGAATAGTCAAATTTTTAATAAAAGTATGGTATACCTCATAGTTTTGCTCAAAATTCAAATAAACTTCAAAGTACTCATCCGATAATGTCCTAATGGACAAAATATCCGCTAATCTAGGCAACAAGCAAGGTGCATTTAAAAGCAATTGTTCTCCATTCTTCAAGACAATTTCAATCGGTAACTCAACCGGTCTTGATGTATCAACATCTCTGGCCACCAAACAACGAGGCTGGGTCGATAGTACCCAAAAGTGTCTGAGTGCTTGTAAATAAACCTGTGATTCATTTCCACTACCGTTATTTTGAGCGGGGTATATGGCAGTCAACAACGCAGCAATAGCAAAATTTGAATCATCAAACGCATACTCCCCGCTAGCAATAAATAAAAATCCTAAAGCCATACTCAGAGCAGCGTAATTCGCATAGGTTATAGTCTTGTTGGTTCTGTTATGCAACGCTCTCAATCTTTTGAAAGTTTCCAAATCGCCAGTTCCTGCCATGATAATTGACACAGATAATGATAACATATCTTGAATAGATGCAGCGCTAGCCTGGGTAATTCTTTCATCAAATGTAGTTGTAGGCAGCGCGGTAATTCTCATAAAATGATCCAAGTAAAAAAGAATCACGTCTCTAGCAGTAAGGTCCCCAGTAGATGCAAACTTAAGAGCCATGGATGTACATGCACCAGCTAAACAATTGAAATATGTAAGCTGATCGCTGTCCAAATACCTTACTTTAGTAATGGAGTACTTGTGCAATAAGCATGAAGGAATTTGCGATTCGACCCAGTCATTGGTCTGCGAAACGCTATCCCACAAAATCAAATTCCTTGCCACTATACGCAATAAAAGCAAATCTGGCCTAACATAATCTAATAGTTTTTCAGTTTGCGGAACTTGCAATTTTGAGGCAATATTGTAGTTATTGGTTTTGATGTATATGAGCCCTAAAGCAATAACTGCGCCCGGGGCTGATTTATCATACTCTTGGGACATTTGCACATCTTTTAATGAAACCGCCATGGATAGTAGTCTGTCTGTAATATGAGTATCATTAAGCCCTTTCAAATCATTGCCTTTACCCAAGTTAACATAACCTAGAGCAATCCCGGCTGCCAATCTATAGCCTTCATCAACAATCATCTTATCATTATATGATATCTTATTGCTTATTTGAGAAAGAAGAATTTCGCTCATGCGACGATGTTGAGTTTCTAAGTACAACAAACCTATTCCCACAAGCCCTGCTGTTTGCACTGAAAGTGAAACATTCAAATCTGTTGCACCCTGTGGCAATAGGGCAACTACATGCACTGATAAAACTTTTGTCAAGTTCATATCCATTGATCCTCGGGCACTTGCTGACATACCTAACAATAACCCAACACTAGTATGGGTGTGCTTTGATTCCAAATAGTTGTACAAATGCCATTGCTCCAAATTTTTCAAGTGCCCGTTAAGCCCCAACCCTAACAAGAAACCGCCGTGCTGTGAATTCAAACCGTTTGGTTTATTGAAGACAATCCAACTAGCAGCGATATTTTCTGCACTTCGTAAGACAGTTAGGCCGGCAGAAACGCCATTATGGAAATAACCCCATTCTATTAAATTTGGGTCTATGGACTCTTTGTCCAAACTCAATGTGGTATTAGCAGGTTGGATCAATGTGTCAAAGTTAAGTTTGGGGATTGGGAATTTTTCAGTCAAAATTGGCATTCGAGAAGATAGAAAAAGAGCGCCTCTTCCAAATGGTATAGTTAACGTTCTTAAGGCGACTAATGTTGATAACTGCTTTTGTGATTTCAATAAATCATATTCATTTATGTCATTAGGAGCATTCATAGTAACAGTTTGTATCTTGGAAGACTGTAAGAGTCTAGTAATTTCATAAAATCGACGATCTGTTGAAAATATCAACTTTGTAATACTTAGTCTGTCAGCTTCAGAATGGCCGTCCCAGGCACTGAGCGGTTCATCGCTTTTAATTGACTGTATGATTTGATGTACATCCCTGGAGACAATTGGGTTATATAGTATGGATTTCTGACCACCCTTCTCATTTTTTAAATACTTTTCCAAATCTTTTCTACCCAATAAGTTGATGAACTGAAGTGAAGAATCAACAGTAGCACTATTTCGGCAAAATGATAGGTATTCTTTTAAAGGAAGAGAGATACCAATAGGATATGTTTCTATATCGAAAGAGTCAATTCCGTACTCTACCATAAGATTCACCACATCAGTTGCACTAAATTGCGGCGATACAATTGCCTCAAAGATTCGCAATATGTAATAAGTTCTTGGCGTAATTATTTCATCAATAACATCATTTTCCTCGGAAAGCTGAGAAAATGTGATATATGGGGTAAGTTCATCTGTAAAAATGCTGCAAAGAGACTTTAACAAGTTAGGTGGCATATTCAAAGGCTCAATGACGGGAAATCTTGCCTTTAAATCAAGACAGTTTGCATCACGAATATAGTATTTGATCCAATGATCAGACCAACCTAGCCAAGCAACAAGTTGCGCAAGAAGAATATCAAACCGGCTATTGGCGTTGTGCTCCAAGACGTTAAGTTTCAAATCTTCGCGAAGTAAATGCAAGGCTAAAACAGCGTTCGGTGCCATATTATTGAGTGACTTTTGATACCGCTCGCTTATGTTAGTCTTACTTGACTTATTAAGTAAATTTGCTTTTTCAAGTTGATCAATAATCTCATTGGAAACTTTGAGATCACTAAAATCGGTGCCAACTGGCACTAAAACAGATAAAAGAGTAACGATAAAGCTTTGCCATTCGGAGCCTTTACTATTGATAGTCAATGCAGACAACCAGTTGAGCCAAATGTACTCGAATGCGTATGGACCAAATATGTACTTGAGCGACTGTAAACATCGTTTGGTGAGCTCGTCTTGTGACTCTACTAAAAGCTGGATGATATGAGTTTTTGAATCAGTGTCAGTAAGCGCAATAGAATAGTCAGTGCAGTGATCAAGAGACTTTATTGGTTTGGAAATTTTTTGCAAGTTCAAATCATGAGATTTGAGGTTCAAGAAAGGATTGATGAGCCGTATTGATGATCTGTCTTCCTGTAGAGCAATCAAATATGCGCCATGATCCGAGGATGAAGATGGTAAAGATCCATCTGGTGATGATGATAATGATGATGAAGATGACAATGGCAAGGCATCCAGACACTTAAAATTGTATGAGCTTTGATAAGAGGGTAAATTGACCGAATTTGTAGAAGATTTAAATATAAGAACCTCGGTATGTTTTGTTTCTTTATTTACTATTGCGATACCTTGCTTGCTTGCAAAACTTAAGCTAAACACTTTCAATTTTTCTATGTTGTAGTTAAACTGTACCTTTTCAATTTTTGTCAACACCATATCTTTTCTAAACACAATATTTTCTGGGCCATTTGCAGATGAGTTTCCAATATTCATGCTGCTAGTATCATTTAAATCCATGCCAGTAACATCTGCATTAGACGCCATACGATCATAAGAAAGCATTTCCGAATGTGATACTGACCGGCGAGCATGAGTGCGGTTTGATGCACTTTGAGCAGCAGGATCGTCCATGTTATTCAGATCATTCTCGTTCACTGAAGAAACCGCTGCGGAGTTGGGCACCGAGGATTTACGCGAAAGAGATCTTTTTCTAATTGAGGATCTTTTTACCCCGCTATTATGGGTAGGTTTATTCTTACTATGAGCCAAGATTCTAACATGGTAAATAGCAATAATATGATTTGATAAGTTGAAAGTTACCGCTAGTGAGCACTTTGGGTTTTGTGGAAACCACACCATTTCCTCATTTGGTGAAAACGACGAAGTTGAAGATGATACCACCATGCCTAGTTCTGATAATGGATCTAATAATGTTAAAAAGTTGATTTTTGAGCTTGTAACATGGCTGCTCAACATTGGATTTGATAGTATTGGATTTGCATCTTGATTCGTCGGTAATTGTCGCTCCAAAATGAGCCCATTCTCAAACAGTAGAGATTTTTTAATGTTGAACGGGAAGCTGAAGAAATGAGTTTCATCGTCTTCGAAGTACATGTGGGCGCGATTCAGTAGTATCACTGCTAACGCCTTCTTTTTGGATATGCTGACGCTACTGCTGACGCTACTACTGTTGGTACTACTGCTGGTTGTCAGCTTATTTGGGAAGCTGGTGTTGTTGAAATGCACCAAATGAGCATTCACTATTCTATCATCATCATTGTCATATTTGATCTTTCGCACAAGTACGTCGTTTTTGAGCCACAAGACTTCTGTCGGACTTACCAATAGCACTTCGCTCTTTGAGTATAACGTTATGGTGTAGTCTTGAGGCGATGAAGAAGACGATGATCGAAACTGATCTATGTTTTTTGAGGCGAGCCGGATGGCTGGGAGACCAATTTCGGTCATTGTGGTAATCTGCTAAATAAGCGCTTTGAATATCAGCAGCAACTGGGATAAGCGCTGGGCCGCAAGTGATCAGCGTCTTAGGTTTTGTTTTGAAGAAGCTAGACGACTGGTTGATGATGATGCGGAGGTGTGTCGCAGAAAGTGTTTGTTTTGTTTTGTAAATACTGGAGAAACAATAATCTTATTTGGGTTCCGCTTAGCAGTTTATGTGCGGCCAAGCGTTGGTGGTGATGTGTTTGGATAGTGGAAAAACTGAAGCTTTCTGCCACAGTAGCAGCAGCACCAGCGATGTGATGAGCTATTCCATCAGGAATAAAAACCAAACAATCATCTAGTTAAGATAGCAAAGAATACCACAGACAAGAGCCAGCCTTCTTACAAACCAACTCCAATAGCTTAGCTTTCCGCAGTTGGTAGCACCCATCTGCCTCTCACTCACTTCTACTAGACACTTTCATTATATTGCAATATTTGACTGTGCATAACCAACTTTAGATTTTTTCTCTTTCTCTCACAAAAATGGTGCTGTCAATAGTGCTGCTAACAGCAGCTGTGGGCTTAATTTTCATTCATGTTTCATCCAATCAGCCCATCTCATCAGCTGTTGGATTTTCCATCATTGGCTACCAAGCAGTGGTTTACTTGATACCCAGACTCGGCCATGCATTTGTTCGCATTGGTCTAAAGGGCAAAGACATGTCCAAACCTAACAAGCCATTATTGCCTGAATGCATGGGAGCCATATCTGCCGTGGTATACTTGTTCTTGATGTTTTTCTTTATCCCGTTTATTTTTATCCAGATCTTGATTGTTGAGACTTCTGGCGGTGGTAATAGGGACGAAGAATCTTTACGGTCTGCTGCCCCGTTATCTGATATTGGCGGCGGTGGTAACGGCGGCGGCAACTACAATGATCAACAGCTCCTGCAAAAATTCCCACACTCCAAGTTGATTCAGTACTTGTCAGCCGTGTTATGTTTAGAAAGTCAAGTTCTTTTAGGCATTGCTGATGATCTCTTCGACGTTAAATGGCGTCACAAATTTTTCATGCCTGCAATTGCTGCTATCCCACTCTTGATTGTGTATTACATCGACTTTGGCGTCACCTCGATCTTGATCCCCAACGCAGTAGCCAGCTATTTGCAGCGCACCACTATTGACTTGGGTGCTGCTTATTATATGTACATGGGGGCGATCGCGATATTTTGCCCAAATTCAATCAATATCCTTGCCGGGGTCAATGGCTTGGAGGTGGGTCAGTCTGTGGTATTAGCGATAATTTTCCTCATCAATGACTTTTGCTACATTTTCTTCTCGCAGTTTCCTGCGTCAATTTCATCGCATTTGTTCTCTGTATGTCTTTTGATTCCCTTCTTGGGCACAAGCTTAGGATTGTTGAAGTATAACTGGTATCCTTCAAGGGTGTTCGTTGGCGACACGTATTGTTATTTTGCCGGGATGGTGTTTGCAGTGGTTGGAATATTGGGCCATTTTTCCAAGACCTTGTTGCTTTTTTTCATCCCACAAATTTTCAATTTTGTGTATTCAGTGCCTCAGTTGTTCCATATTGTACCTTGCCCTAGACACAGGTTGCCTCGGTTTGATGAAGCTTCGGGGTTGATGTACCCGTCAATGACAGTTCTCTTTGAAGATGATAACACTTCTGTTGATGGTATCGATACCAGCAGTAGCAATAGCAAAAATAAAGGCGATTCTTCTGGTAAGATTAAGCCATCAAACAACAAAAAGCCCAAATGTTTGCATCCAAAGGCTCCGCTTATTCAAACTACGTTAAGCATCTTGAGTAAAGTTGGGTTGCTCAGAGTGGAAAAATTAGAACAACAAGTGAAGCAAAAAGATGGATCTACTAAGAAGATAACGTTAATTCAAAAGATCAATAATTTAACCCTTATCAATCTTGTGCTTGTCCATTTCGGTCCATTGAGAGAAGACCAGTTGTGTGCGGCTATACTTGGGATTCAGTTTCTTATTGGGGTTGGTGCGATTATTGGCAGACATACCATTGGGCCATGGTTGTTTGGTTACAATAATTTATGGAACTGATTACTTTTTTTTTTTCTATACTATTCGTCTTTTACATCATTCATTCATCTATCATATCCACTTACAGGCATAAACATTTCAATATACTTTTTTGCAATACTTCAATTACAAATAATATCGTAAAATTTTGATCAATTATGAAAAATCATTAAATGTTTCCTATGTATACGAACTGTGTGAAACTACCTTCTAGCTTATTCCCACATCTTGATGACAGTTCTGATAACGTCACCCTTGTGTAAGTCATCAAAAGCAGCATTAACATCATCCAAGGTTCTGTAGCCGGTAATGTAGTCATCGAGTTTAAGGTCGCCCTTCAAGTAATCGTCAACAAAACCTGGTAATTGAGTTTTACCCTTAACCCCACCAAAAGCAGAGCCTCTCCAAACTCTGCCAGTCACCAATTGGAATGGTCTAGTACTGATTTCTTTACCAGCAGCAGCAACACCAATGATGACAGAGACACCCCAACCTTTGTGGCAGGCTTCCAAGGCACTTCTCATAACGTCAACGTTACCGGTACAGTCAAAAGTGTAATCGCAACCGCCATCGGTCAATTCAATCAACTTGTCAACGATGGTTTCGCCTTCCTTGAGCTTGGTTGGATTGATGAAATGGGTAGCACCCCATTTTCTGGCGTATTTTTCCTTAGTGTCATTAACATCAACAGCAATGATTTTGGAAGCATTTCTCAATCTTAAACCTTCAATGACAGCAAGCCCAACAGCACCAATACCAAAAACAGCAGTGTTTGCTTTTTCGTCAGCCTGGACCTTGGCAACGTTGTAAACACTGCCGCTACCGGTGGTGATACCACATCCTAAAAGACAGATCTTGTCGAATGGAGCATTTGGGTTGACAACAGCAACAGAAACGTCGGCAAGAACAGTGTACTGAGAGAAAGTAGAGCATCCCATGAAATGGAAAATTTCCTTGCCATCCTTGGATCTGAATCTGGTGGTACCATCTGGCATGACACCTTTACCCTGGGTAGCTCTAACCGATCCACACAAGTTGGTTTTACCACTCAAGCAGAACTTGCACTTGCGGCACTCAGCAGTGTAAAGGGCAATGACGTGGTCACCGACTTTGATGTCAGAGACTCCCTCGCCAACACTCTCAACAATACCGGCACCTTCATGGCCCAAGATGGCTGGGAAGACGCCTTCTGGATCACTGCCTGAAAGTGTGTAGGCATCAGTGTGGCAGACAGCATTGTTGAGGACCTTGATACGGACTTCGTGGGCTTTTGGAGGCAAGACCTCGATTTCCTCAATGGACAAATTCTTTTTGGCATCCCAGGCGATGGCAGCTTTACAAAAGATAGACTACTCGAGTGTTAGTATGGGGGATTCTGAGAAATGCGCTATAGTAAATCACACACCCATTGCACGTTATACGGCGCGGATTAGATGGAAACGGTTTCGCAGCGCTGACAATAGCGAGACATGAATCAAGAGCAACAACAACAGTTGTGGAGACATACTTTACCAGCGGTGGAAGACATTGTGGTTTGCTGAACTAATCAAAAGAAGAGATTGCACGCTAGTATGATGGCAATTGAGTGCTGGATACGTGTTCTGCGGATGACAAAGGAGTTAAACAAGAGATAAAAGAAGAGAAAAAGAAGGCTTAGCAACGTTTGGGAAAACAGAGCAGCAGCAGTAGCAAAAAAAAAAAAATTGTCGCTATTCTACCTCTACCCAGCGAGTGAACGCTCAGGGCACTAGTGTATTACAAATCGCGAGACAGCGGCAAAGTCTCCTGCTTCATTATGTAATGATTATGTAAACTCACAGAGTACCGAGTGTTGCGAGCCCCGCTTCAGTAGCTTCTCTCTTAACTCGGCATGCACCAAGCTGAAGGATATACAGAACGTATCGCCGCAGTCTCGTGTGTAGTTCACATTTGATCAAGTGCTGCTGGTACTAGTATTGCGCCAGTTTTGGTAGATAACATGAGTCTATTCGGGGCACTGCGTTACAAGTAAGCGGGAGTAGTAGCTCGCGGTCTCAGTCGGCGTTAAAAAATTGAAATTTTTCGAAAAATCGTCATATCGCACCCCATGTTGCCGTCACTATGAATTTACGTCTTGGGTATCTGTCTAAAACTCTTGAACTTGTCTAACACACGGCAAGGGCCAGGGCGTTGGAGGCCAGAGCGTTTGAGGTCGGTCCGGCAATGGCTGGCAACTACTGGCATTCAAACAACAGCTTGAGCGAATATGGAACACCAGACGCCCACATGCCAGCTTGATTGTTGGACGCGTGCGCGATAAATGAGCAGCAGCAACAGAGCACAAACGGGATGATCGGGCATAGTTGTTGCCAGCAATACGCAATATCCATCGCAATGTGGACTAAATAACTAGGTTCAGCGGGCAGTCGCTAGCTTTTGGCGCAAATATAACAATATTTCACGTTGTCCAACAGTGTCATTGGGCATCCCGCTCCAACAAAAAAAGGGAATCTGCATAGATCCCAAGGCTCTTTGGAAGTTGGCCGTCTCTTTTCGTACTTCCAGCAATATCTGCTGTTTCTCGGTATTGATGCTGTTGCATAACTTCACTAGAAAATCTGCCCTGGCAGCGTCGCTGGGACTTATTCAACGGTTAGTAAAGTGCCTCCTGTCTATTATGCTTCCAAACGTTCTCATAGAGCTCAACGGCAAACAATACATACAAGCTGGCGTCCTTAGAAGAATCTAGCTGACGCTTGACAACAGCATCCATGGTCAGGTGCCAGTGTGATTCTTTGCGACGCTGATCCCGTATCAAAGCTCGCAACTTGTACACCTTTCGTTGATCTGATAGAACATACTGGTCAATGTATTCTTTTGCTGTGTCCACGTCACTGATTCTCTGAGGCTCTGGAAACCCCGAAGCCGGAGAAGCAAAATACCTAAGCACAGGGGCATCCTCCCTTGTGTTAGTATTAGCTGGCCCACAGATGTCCTCAAGAAACAATCTTAGCTCATGTTGGCTTGACCTCACTTTTTCCACTAGTTGCTCAAACTGCACGCGTTTTCCGGTGTCCTTTGCTAGCACATTCTGGATTTTGCATAGTTTTGCGAGGTCGAATATGTCCTGATTGAGTCTTTCCATGGCAGTACGGGGAGCGCTATTGCAGTTACCTCTTGGGCTGCTGGCGATTGCTTTTACGTAAACTCTCTGCTGGCTGTGCTATGGCAGATGCTCAGTAGCTGTAGCTTATACCGTAGCTTATACCATAGATCTCCATATTTAAGAAAAGCGGATACCCGCCCGTGGTGAAGTAATCTTGGTTACGAGCCCCGTGTGAAACTTTCGGTACTGGTTTTTATTGCAATTGCAGTTGTTAACAAAACAGAACAAAACAAGTGTAAACTGCAGAATACAATATAAACAGACCGAAGCCATCAGCACTCCCACACAACCACCGCCCAAAGGCAGACAGACATACCGCGCACCAATGTCGACAAACCCAGAAGAGGTGGAAACACACTCCAGCCATGGCGCTGATCTGCTGCTGCCACTTCCGCTGCCGCAGCCGGAAACACACGTACAGGCTGACCGCCAAGATGGCAGCCATGCTGGCTCCTCCCAAGATGCCGACAACGACAATGATGATCACAGATCATCTGAACATGAACACGATAGTCAAGAAAATGAAGATAGCCTGAACCCGGGCCAGGCTCAGGACGACCGAGATGATGAAACTGCGCCTGCTGGCGATACTGAACAGTCGTCTGCCTCTGACATGCCAAACAATACTCAACAACAAGCGTCCAATGATAGTGAATCTAACTCACAGGCACCGACCGTGCAGCCAGATTATAGCCAGGCCAACGGCGTATCCACTGCCAGTAATAACGATGAGCAGGCAAATGGCCTGTCGGCAGTTCCTATTTCAGGGGATTCCAAACAAACTACTAATTTGCCCTCTAATGTTGAAGTTACTGCTGTCAAATCTTCCTCCAATGCCACTATTAGCGTCCTCAAGAAATTATTCGAGTCTCTTAACACCAAATCGTCCAAACTCAACTCACAGCAAAAGGAACTAGTAGCTCAGAGTTTAGCCGCTTTGCAAGATAATTTGATCCCCTTGGTCAAAATCGTTGACTTACTCAAGAGCTCTACCAACAACTTGCCGTTGAAAGTGTCGCTCATTGATGCTATATCTAAAATTTATACTTTTGAAAATACCAAATCATCTTTCAACACAATAAATTATAACGGATACGTCAGATTTTCTGATTTGTGTATCGATACTATATCCTCAGTTTTCAAAGATGAAACCGACGATGATATAGAACTACAAATAGTCAAAACTATTGTCAACATTATTCTCAACGATAACACTGAAGTCCATACTGCGAAATTGTTGGAAGGAATTAGGCTTATATACAATATTTTCATCTTGACAGTAAATGAAAACATAAAACTAATTGCTGAAGCTACCTTAACCCAGATAATTGACTATTACTTCCAGACCATTGAAACCGGTTTTGCTAATAGTATCACCTTGAACTTTAATAGCGGAAAAATCAGTACAACAAGTTCTACGAATTTATCTGATCCAAAAAACTCTTCTACTGTCAACTTGGACAATTTGGAAAACTTGAATGAAGCCGATGACAAAAAGTTCAGCGATTTCGAAAGCAAAGGCTTGGGTGAATCACTTGATAATACAGACTCAAAGACATTGCTGGTTAAAGATTGCTTTTTGATTTTTAGAGCTATGAGCAAATTATCTGTGAAGCCTATTGATGAAAAATTTCTTGACTCTAGATCAACTGCTGTCCGTTCCAAATTGTTATCTTTGAAAATTATTCACTCCATCTTGAAAAACCACATCAATTGTTTTATCAACAAATCAATAACAATTTCTTCAAATTTGAGCAATGAAAGCATACCATTTGTTGATTCGATCCGTAGTTATTTACTATTAACATTGACGAAGAACTCTGTTTATCAATTGAACGAAATATATTCTGTTTGTTTGGATATCTTTTATATTATTATTACCAACTTACGTGCTGAATTCATAAATGAGATTCCTGTTTTATTTTCTGAAATTTTCTTCCCGATTGTTGAAATGCCAGTCAGTACCGATTTTCAAAAGAGCTACTTCTTGTCAGTTGTGGCCAAGCTTGCCAACGATCCAAGATTATTGATTGAATTTTATTTAAATTTTGATTGTTCTGAAAATAAGCCCAATATCATCGAAGCGTTGATTAATTTCTTAATCAAGAGTGAAAACAATAATCTTAGAAATTACAGTTTGGCAAGAAAAAACGATTCATCCTCAAATAGCAATATTGGAGGGGATAAACTGGATAACGGGTATGATTCCACATCACTTAACTGTATTGTTAGCATATTGCGAAGCCTTTATAGCTGGTCAAACAAAGGGTTAAACCTTGCTACTGATGATATGAGACTACAAAACCCTACTCATAGAAGGTCAGCATCTATTCTTAGCAGAGAAAGAGAACCTTCATCTCCAACAACTTCTGTCAGATCCCCTTCCATATCGAAGGATGATAGCTTGACTGAAGTTGATGATCCAACAGAGTTTGAGTCTCTCAAGAAACGGAAAACTTTGTTATTGGAGTATACCAAGCTTTTCAATTACAAACCAAAACGTGGGATCAAAAAGTTAATAGATAGTGGCTTTATCAAATCTTCTGAGCCTAATGATGTTGCAGAATTCTTTTTGAGTAACAATACTCTATTGGATAAAGAGGTTCTCGGTGAATATCTTGGTGAAGGTGATGATTATAATATAAACGTCATGCATGCGTTTGTTGACCAATTCAATTTTACTGGGCTCAAGTTTGTGGATGCCATGAGAATTTTCTTGCAAAGCTTTAGATTACCAGGAGAGTCTCAAAAAATTGATAGATTCATGCTAAAATTTGCTGAAGCATACTATAAGAGTCATCCAAATAGTGTTTTTGCGCAAGCAGAAACCCTTTACGTTTTATCTTACTCAGTCATCATGTTGAACACTGATCAGCACAACAATCAAGTTAAATCAAGAATGACTATAGAAGACTTTGTTAAAAATAACTCTGGTATAGATGATGGTAAAGATTTACCGAGACAATTACTTGTGGACATTTATAATGATATTGCTAACAACGAAATTGTGCTAGAGTCAGAACAACATCATGCCCTAATTTCAGGAAATAAACCAGGTACATCCTCCACCCCAACAGGCTTACCTAATCTTTTCGCAAACAAAACCGATATTAACAGAGAATACTACATTCAAGCAGCAAAAGAAATTTCGTCCAAAACTGAAAAAGCAATTAAATCTAATGGATTCCAAACAAGTGGTAAAAAACCTAAATTCTTTAGTGCTAATCATGTTGAGCATGTGAAGAGCATTTTCGATACATTATGGATGTCATTCTTAGCAGCTCTTACTCCAAGCTTTAAAGAATTTGATAACAAAACAATTTCGTCATTGTGCTTGGAAGGTATTCGTTTGTCTATAAAAATTGCCTGCATTTTTAATCTCACCGATGCTAAAACCTCTTTTGTTAATGCGTTGATACAGTTTACGAACTTGAACAATATTGAAGAAATAAAACATAAGAATCTTGAAGCTATTAATGTTTTACTAAGCATTTGCGTTACTGATGGAAATTATTTAAGCTCTGCTTGGACAGATATTTTGATGTGCATTTCACAATTGGAAAGACTTCAGTTGATTGCACAAGGAGTTGATGCTTCAAACATTCCGGATGTCTTAAATGCTAGACTAGAAAGAAACAATAATGAGCAAAATGGTAGATCGTCGCTCGAAAGCAGCAGATCCTTGAACACAAGGTTTTTTGTTCGTAAAGTTCCTAATCCTTCAGAAGTTGCTCAACATCATCATGCAAATCAAAAGTTACAGCCCGAAATTTCGTCCTTGATCCAGTCAACGGATTTGACCGTCAAAATTGATAAAATTTTTGCAAGTACAGACAACCTTACAATCGATGCTATTGGATATTTTGTTGAAGCTTTGACTGAAGTTGCCTTAGATGAGGTTGAATCCTCAGGAAATAGCACCAACCCAAGAATCTTTTCACTCCAGAAAATGGTTGATATTTGTTACTATAACATGAATAGAATTCGAGTAGAATGGTCCAAACTTTGGTCAATAATGGGAGAAGCCTTCAACAAAATTGGCTGTAATTCCAATTTGAATATTGTGATTTTTGCTCTTGATTCATTAAGACAGCTTTCAATGAGATTTTTCGAAATTGAAGAATTAGCATATTTCAAATTTCAAAAAGACTTTTTAGAGCCATTTGCCTTTATTTTAGCTAATAATGAAAATCTTGATTCAAGATTAATGGTGCTAGAATGCATTGACAATATGATCCAAGCAAAATCTAGTAAAATAAAATCTGGTTGGGTCACAATTTTCAAAACTTTTATAAATGCATCCAAGGATGATAATGACCAACTTGTTTCAAAATCCTATAAGATGCTTAGTAAAATCAACAAGAATCATTTCGGTGCAATTTATTCTCAGGACGCTTTCGGTGGGTTGGTCGAGGCTTACACCACATTGGCTTGTAATGAAAGTAATCAAAGAATCAGCTTGCACGCGATTGCAGATATGAAAGGGTTAATTAACAAAGTTCAAAATCTTGAAAATCCAGCACCAGCTTCTGCTGCTGCTGCTGAGCAAAATACTCCAAAATCTTCCAAGCAATTGATTAGGTTTTTCCCTGTTCTTGCTGGGTTTAATCGTGTCATTTTGAAAAATTCTGATTTGGAGAGTCGGTCTATTTCTCTTGACCATTTATTCGATGCTTTGGTGCAATATGGTAAAGAATTTGATGAACCATTTTGGCATGAAATTTGTCAAGATCTTTTGTTTCCAATATTTGGCGTGTTAAGTAGCCACTGGAGTCAGTTGAATAGTCATGATGACTTATCGGTATGGTTATCAACAACGTTGATTCAAGCTTTGAAAAACATGGTGGCCATATTTACCCATTTTGATACTCTATTACCAATGTTGGATGGCTATTTGAAACTATTGTGTTCGTGTATCTTACAGGAAAATGATACTATTTCCAGAATTGGAAGAAATTGTCTTCAAAGTCTAATTTTGCAAAATTTAAAAAAGTTTCAAGTTTCTGATTGGAACAAAATAACAAAAACTTTGAAAGAACTTTTTGATGCTACTACTGCAGTGGAGTTGTTCTTGGCTGATCCTTTAAAGGCAGAAAATGAGAATCGCCAAGCACTTGCTGAAGATTTGGCAAAATTAGAGTTGAATAATGCTGCTTTTTCTAAAGGATTTTCTGAGTCTACTTTGCAGAATAATGATGTTACCCCAGTAGACCCAGAGTCCTTTAATGGTGTTGGTTCTGGTAAACCTTCTGGTCAAGAAAATAACGACAATGCTAATGGCTCAGAAGGAGATCCAAACGATTCCACGAGTACGGTAGTAATTCATAATTCTAAAGAAAATGACGATTCTATTTCGCCGCCAAAGGCACAAAATGACGGATTAGATGTCACTTCGCCTCAAAGCATTAATATTAAGAAAACTAGGAGTTTCTCAGAGCAACATAGAAAGAAAATAAAAGAAAAGGGTATTATTGTGGTTAAATGTGTATTGCAACTTTTGATGATTGAGATGTTGTCTGAACTTTTTGAAGATGATGACTTCTTTGATACTATTCCAATGAGCAATTTGCTTGAGCTAATGGAAGCACTCGAAAAATCATATAAGTTTTCTCATGAATTCAATGAAGATTATAACTTGAGAGTCAGACTTTGGAATTCGGGAGTCATTGAACGTTTACCGAATTTGCTTAAGCAGGAATCCTCATCATCTGGAGTTTACATCAACATTACCTTCCATATTTTAATCGGCGGTTCTAAGGCTTCAGACAAACAGAAAGAGACATTATTGGCTAAATTGATTCCACTATGTGTTAAAATCATTGAAAATTTCATTACGTTAGATGAGACTACAAAGCAAAGAAACATTAATACTTGGAGACCAGTAGTGATTGAAATTTTGCAAGGCTACTATGAGCTTGATGAGGATGATTTTATCAAACATTGTCCAATTATGTATGATTTAATTTTGAATATTTTGGACAAACAATTACCTCAAGAATTACGTTCTTCAATTAAAAATTTTTTGACCAGGGTCGGGGAAGTTTACGTTAGGATTTGAGTTATTTTCCTGAACTTCTACAATGAAATCAATGCTGATTTAACAGAGGGAAATAAAAAAAAAAAAAAAAGTGTTATATATCTTTGTATTTGCATTCACACATTTGCTTTTCTGTGCTTTTTTCTTTCTATTGTAAAAAATATAGGTTTTATTATATACTAATTATGTCAATGGTTGCAGAAAAACGAACTGTGTTTGACAATTTTTCTGACAATTTAATGTGTAGTAGCGCATACTTGAGTTTTGTATAGGTTTAAGATTTTCGTCATAAAGATCAATTTATTCTTCAAAAAATTCGCAGCACAGCAAATGTCCCAAGATAAGGTATAGTATACTTACAATGCATAAGCTACACCGTATATGCAGCAAAAAAAAATTGAAGGAGACAAAAAGAAAAAAATAATAGTAACAATAGCAATATTTATTCAACATATATTCAACATATATTCAACATATATTCAACATATATTCAACATATATTCAACATATATTCAACATATATTCAACATATATTCAACATATATTCAACATATATTCAACATATATTCAACATATATTCAACATATATTCAACATATATTCAACATATATTCGATGATTTCAATAATTATAATTATTCGAAAAACTAAGAATAGAGCGAGTATTAGCCCTCCGCTCGCCACCACTTCCACGCGCCCCCGCAGTCTGATTAAACAAATTTCTATTTCTTCTAACAAATCTAGAGATAAAAGTTCTTGAATCATCATTTTGGGCACCATGTTCTTCAGATATGGAAATATTCATTCTTCTCACCCACCAATTGGCAAAAAGAATACCACAAACCATGGTGAAGACAAGCACCCCGAGGATACCAAACCACCAAGCAAGACCTGTACTTTCTTGTCCGGGAACTTCTACGTTCATACCAAATAACCCAGTGATTACATTCATTGGCACAATAATCGTACCAATGAGCGTCACTTTAGAAAGCATATCTGTGACCTTGTTGTTAGAATGGAACGATTCAACTTGCAATTGGGCCAAATAATTAGTATACGATCTGGAGAGAATCTTTTCATAAGATGAAAGATTTTGAAACATGGTAATAATATGATCTTGAATGTCATCCAAATAAAGAGCAATCTCTGCACGTGGCTGTTGCTGTGCATTATGAATGTAGTTTCCACCGTTTGGCGCAGTACCGCCAGTAGTAGCAATATTTGAAGAGCCAGGTATGAAGCCTCCTATAGTGGCAGCTGCTGCTCCTGAGCCTCCATGACCACCTGTTGCAGTTACTGGAATTGGTCCACCAGAGGTCATTATATTAGTGGTGGTGAATGGCGCTGGAGTTTGATTGCTGTTACTGGTATTTTCAGCTGTCAAAAATGTTCCACTATTGTTGCTTGGGGGACCATTAGCATCTTGAGGATGTTGCTGACTACCTGCTAAATTACTGGCAAAATTATTATTCGATGAGCTGTTGATGTTATCCAATACCATTGGAGATGATGTGGTGGTGATTGTATAATCATGGCATCTTTTGGAAAGCATCCTAAGCACATCTGCTTTACTGCCTAACAATCTAAGCAATGTCATAACCTTATTTCTGGATAACCCAATACGATGAAGCATTGTACTAAAATCAGTATCTCTAATAACAAACACTGATGCTTCGATAGCATCAGTTTCAAAATCAATAGCTTGAATAACCGGGAAAAAAGAATCAGTAATATCATCAATCAAAGCATAACAAATCCAGTCAGAACTTAATGGAACGTAGCCACGTAATTGTCTAATTCTTCTTCTAACATTGACGCAATGTACCACTGGACTATTATGGAAAGTTAAAAACCCGGTCTTGAAAACCACCATGTAAAAGAAAATCGGTTCCAAGAAATCTTCCGATTCATTATCTGAGTTGAAACTATGGAATGAAACAAAATAATAATCTTTGAAAAACTCCACTTTTTCACGATTTTCAGACATTCTAATATCCTCAGCCGTCAATGGATGGACACCAAAGGTTTTGGCCAAAATTTTGATTTCGCTATCAGTGGCACAACAACAATTAAGCCACCAAGTAAAATTTGGATCATCAGATTTGAAAAAGTCTTCAATAGATGCGCCTGGCTGAACCAAGGAAGGCAAATCATGAGCATGAATTGTTTCATCATTTTCTGAAGTGAACAAAGAGAAACGACGAGGTATCTCTTCGAGCACATCCTTATTGCTATTAGTATTAGCATAAGTTCCAGATACTTTTTGATAAATTGGTACCGTGTTATAATTGGTATTGTCTTCACGAGACTCGGTAGCATTTATGTTATTTGTGTCTACTGGACTTGTAGTATCTTCATCTTCAAAATCTTCAACTCGATTGTTTTGTTCCGCAAAGCCAACTTGGTTTTGCTTGCTAGTTTGCTTAGATGAAAACAAGTCATCAGAAGATGATTGTTTCTCATCAATTTTATTCAAATTGTCCATAGGAATTGATTCATGACGATGTCTTGCGCCATCATTTTCATGTTTTTTATGACCTGGAACCGGTTTATGCTGGAGCCATTTAGGAACATACTTGATAGCCGCATTTGACAACTTGTTGCGGTCCTTGTATTCCTCTTTCTTACTAAAGTATCTCTTTTTGCTAGCAGGTAACTTAAACGTGCCGCCGTTATTATTATTATCTTGTCTAGCAAAATCCATAGCAGCAGGCACTGACTGATTTTGTAAAAGAAGAGCTTCATTTTCTTCTCTTTGCTCATCAATAAACTGCTGCAACTCATTAAAATCAATGCCTTGTTCAGTACGAGTATTTTCTCTATCCATAGGAAAACAAACATCCTCTTCAGTTTCATTAGAGCTACCAGAATGTTGAGAATCAACATCACTTATAGTATTAAATGAAACTGGGATGGAGCTCCTTCTCCGGGAAAAGTTGTTATTGTTGGCAGCAATTGGAGACTTGGCTTCCTGATTGTTGCTGCCATTACCATTTGCCAACGCATTAATAACGTTATTCTTACTATTATTATTAAAACTGAGAGAGCGAACCTTCTTCAGATTCAAACTTGAAGAGCCATCAGCAATAGCACTCCCGTTGTTGCTAGCGCCAAGATAGGTGGTATTATTGTTGTTGTTGTTAGCACCGTTGTTGTTTATGGCATGAGTATTATCACGGCTAGCTGTATTAGCATTAAAGTTCTGACTATTGCCAAAACTGCTTGAACGATTATCGAAGCTCATTGTGGGAATAATGAATAACAAGAGAAATTAGTCTATCATGAATTGAAAGAAGCAAATAAAGAAAAATATGATGCAAAATCTTGAGAGGTATAAGATTCTTTTTTAAAGCAAAATTGGAAGTATGGTGCACTGTGTGGCAATTATCCCATCATTTGATATGGCATCAATCTATTAATATGGATATTAAGCAGACTTAAATTACTTTAGAAGCAACAAGTCGACTGAAAAAACAGTCCTCTATAAGCTTAAAACTTTACTTGAAGGTGATAATGGTGATAATAATAATGATAATGCTGCTTCTGCTGCTGACGCTTTTTGGCTGGAAGAAGAAAAGCGGTTGGTTTCATAAGTGATGGAGCAGTAGAAGTCATTTCACAAGATATCAGGACAACTTCTCGATACGATAAGAAAGCCAGGCAAAAAAAATTTTATATTTAATTTTGTTTAATGCTGCAGCAATTTTTCCGTTCTTGGCAGCTTATTTTTTGCCTCCGGATCCGCATGGTTTCCGCACGCTTTCCGCATGATTTCCGCATTATTTCTGCATATTTACGCATTTGTGTGACCACGTGGAAGAGATACAGCGTTCTCCCTTCAATAAACATTCATCATTAACTGACTAGTATATATATATAATACATGTTTTACCAATATATAGAACATAAAAGAACTTTTGGGCTACCCAATGTGTCTTCTGCAAAAACGTAAAGAGAGTAAGAATTAAAAGAAAATAATGAAATATGGCAGTTCGGATGCCACACCATGCACCATAACGCACTGGCGCGTCTGCCACTTTTTACGACTGCATATTTGTGCCGAGTATCAATAATCAATAACAAGACGTAGCAAACCACCGAAATCCAGTGGAGACTCTTCAGCAAAGCCAGTTCCCAATCTGTGAAGCAGTTTAAGTAGACGCCATCTATTATTGCAGTATGGCTAATGAGACAAGTATCTGTAATTATTTCTACTATTATTCTGCAATGTCCTGTTATGGTATGACTCCAAAAACAGAGAGACTGGCTTAACTATATTATATTAAATCGCGCACGATCAGGTTCACTTTTCATAGTTTCTCTGAGTTCTCATAACTTCTACTGGGATAGTATTTTAATTTGCATTTTTGCAAATCTCTTTTCATTAGCCAAGAACAGTGAGACCCCACATAATTTTGTTGTATATGTTGTTGAAATTGAATATTTAGTAACTCATATATGCTGTAACATGTAAAAGAAAATGACTTTCTACAAGGATATAAGCTTCAATCAATTTCCTTCTTCAACCGAAAATAGGTCCAGAAAAAATATAGTGAAAAAAAATTAAACATAAACATATTTTGCTTTACACTAAATTCAATTATTATCTATTTGCTTCGATATTAGTTTCTGGTAGCTTACAAATTGGCGTAAAGCTATAAACCAAAACATTGAAAAGATTTTTTCTTTTATTGAAAAAAGCAAGCAAACATCGTATGGTATAAATTGAGAGTGCTTCAGCTATAATGTGTTAATTATATATTTAAGTAAAAGAAAAGACAATCACTCATGATTTAATAATCTATTTGAGAAATGTAACACTGAAGATAAGTTAATAGAAAATGTTGGAAAATATGGACGAGAGAAATTTAAGAAGTTTTAAATGATAAGAATCAAGTTTAAGATGATTTAGTACAGTGGGCTTAGACTTGTATTACACATTAGCTGTTAACTCAATTTATAATTGTCCAATGAACATAAGAATCATGATAAAGGTGAAGGCATGAAGAACAAAAAGGCTGACAAGAGAAAGATGAAACTAAGACACAATACAAAAAAAAAAAAAAAGTTCGATTAAATATTTATGTCAATAAACGAATATTCTATTAAGTACAAGCAAACAAGCAAAAAATGAAAAGGAAAATAGCCGAAATATTATACAAGTATGCTCTCCACCAATTTTCAATTCGTATTACAAAATTTAACACACTTTTATATGAACCTAAATTCTCTTCTTTTTGTATTTTTAGGCATTCATATTTCTATGCGTTTTCACCTTCAATTTTTACACATTTAACTCTTTACCCAGCAAAGCAGCAGAAGCAAAAGTAAACCAATGCAAAAACAATGCTCTTCTATATTAATAATTTGAATTTAGATATTTTTTTACAAAACCAAATGAATGCTTGAAAAATAATGACAATGGCACTAACTCCCAGGAATATTGGGCGTGGAGAAGGATATGACATTCTTAATTTTAGTTGAGCAGGGCAACACCTACAAGTGTGGTGTTCGGGCGTATTATAACAATACATCCGTACACAGGAGGCAGCATAGTACAAAATCTAGAAAAGTCAAGATTAGTAAAGAAAAAATGACATTCGATTGCCGAGGATGGATAAGCACAGTTAATTAATCAGTGGCAAGACAGAAACGAGGATTACACATCAGTCAATAGACTTAGAATATACTATTTATTTCTGCTTTATTTTTTTGATTTCTTTCTCCCTCCCGGTTACTGTTTTTTAATTTCATATTCGGCGCTTCAAAAATACAGCACAAAATATACTATGCTCGCACAAAGATCAAGTGTTCTGAAGATCTTTAGAAAGCTATCTAGCACAACGGCAACGACGACGAAAAGTCCGCTCTTCAACTTCAAAACCGGCTCCAAGTTTCTTAGTATAAATAATCATAACCTTCAAAGCATCAGAAACTTTGCTTCAGTTGCTAATACTTTACCTAAGACTCAAATCAGCAAGCTTAGCAATGGTTTAACAGTGGTCTCTGAGCATATACCATTTAGTTCCACTGCTACTGTTGGGGTATGGATTGACTCTGGGTCTAGAGCAGAAACTTCAAAAAACAATGGTACTGCCCATTTCTTGGAACACTTATCTTTCAAAGGTACCAAAAATCGTACCCAAACCGGACTTGAACTTGAAATTGAAAACATTGGCTCACACTTGAACGCTTATACTTCAAGAGAAACAACTGTTTACTATGCCAAGACCCTTCAAAAAAATATTCCAAACTCGATCGAAATTTTATCGGACATTTTAACAAACTCGGTGTTGGATCCAAGAGCTATTGAAAGAGAAAGAGACGTGATCATTAGAGAAAGTGAAGAAGTTGACAAAATGTATGATGAAGTGGTATTTGACCATTTGCATGCTGTTGCATTTAAGAACCAACCTCTCGGTATGACGATTTTGGGACCAAGAGAAAACATTTTATCGATTCAAAGAGAAGATTTGGTCAATTACATCAAGACCAACTATACCGGAGACAGAATGGCTCTTGTTGGTACTGGTTCAGTTAATCATGAAGAGTTATGCAAATTTGCTGAGAAAAGTTTTGGACATTTGGGAAAATCTGCTAATGAAAACATTTTTGGTTCAACTACACATTCCCGTTATGATTTGCCAACTTTCCATTCTAGCGAAATTAAAATCCCGGACCTCACTGTTCCTCAAACCCATATTGCTATTTCCGTTGAAGGTATTGCTTGGTCATCACCTGAATATTTCACTTCGCTTGTCGTGCAGGCCATGATTGGCACTTGGGATCGCTCCATGGGAACTGGACTCAACCATCCTTCCAAATTAGTGCAAGTAGCAGCTTATGGTGGTCAAAATGGTACTCCTTTGGCTAATTCTTACATGTCATTTTCTACTTCGTATTCTGATACAGGCTTATGGGGTATTTATTTGACCACTGACAGCAACAACAATGAGAAATTAGTGCAAGGTATATTGGATGAATGGAAAAGACTCAAAAAGGGTAGTTTCGACGTGGAAGAGTTGGAAAAGGCTAAGAATCAACTTAAAGCGTCATTGCTTTTATCTCTTGATGGCTCAACCGCAGTTGCTGAGGATGTTGGTAGACAAATTGTTTCAACAGGTAAAAGATTAACTCCAGAAGAAGTATTTGATGCGGTGAATAAAGTCAATAAAGATGATATTGTTAATTGGTGTAACTATAGATTAGGTGCTGGTAAAATCTCGGTGGCTGCTTTAGGTAATGTTAGTAATATTCCAAGTTACCAGGATATTTGCAGAGAGATGGTGGCGTGATTGATGATGCCTGTAATTAGCAAAACTACAAAAAATACAAATTGATGATAATATTAGATTACATATTCCGTGTATATATTTACATCAGATTATATTTGCCTTATCATGTACCTTAAACAGGTAGAAATACGTTAGAAGAGTAGACAAGTTGGAAACAAATCAAGCTCGAATCTCCAATAAATTTACACATCTGTAGTCTTGAAAATAGAAACGAAAATGCCAAAAAGGTAACAACAATCAAATCAACATAGTGCAAGAGCAGGTGATGGCTTTAATAGAGTAAATCAAAATATCGAACAGTTGATAAAAAAAAAATAAGTATAAATCAAATATACAGTCAAACAAACTGAAAAAAAAAAAAAAAAAAAAAAAAAAAAAAAAAAAAAACAGAAAACTTATAAACAAAAAAAATTTTTATTCAGTAAAAGTACGTCACCTATAAATTTTGCACTACTATTATAACTAATTTCATTTTCCAAACCAATTTTATACAATTACTTAGTTTGCCAACTTTTCTCTCAACGAACCCAAGTATTCTCTGTAGTTAGCAGTATTATTGGATCTATCTTCCACCAACTCACTAAGGGCCCACATTCTCAAAGCAATAAGTTCACGGCTATGAGCTTGGTTAACAAGTTCATTAGAAGAGCCGCCCCTAACAATGTACAAGTTTTGCCAAGTTACTGAGGAATAATCTTCTCTAATTTTACCAATAATGTTTCTGATTCTAGTATTAAATTCTGATTCTTCTAACACTGGCAATTCCTTTTTACCAATGAAGATTTGGTTGACATCAGGAACGCCGAACACGTCTTCTGTCAACTGAGGAACAGCATCACCACCAACCCACAAAAATAATTCGGTAGAGTTGTCGATCAAATACAAACCGTAACTTTGCAAAGCAGTAGCAGTTGCATTAACCGGAGGCGGCAAAACTATTTCACCAGAAGACGGAGTTTGTTCCTCTTCATTCTCAGGTGATTCCTCCACAGCCGGCAAACCAGCTTCATCAGGCATATCATGCAATGAGTAGATTGTAGGATAAATACTCTTAATCAATTTTGGAATGGCAGCAGAAGATAACAAATTCAAACCAGCTGATCTATGATCAGATGGCACTCTACCTGATCTCAAGCCAATATGTTTTTGTAAAGCATGCAATAACAATGGTAACATTCTAAGGTTTGTAGAGATTTGCAAAGGAGAAGAAGTACCAACATTACCAGCAACCAATTCTTTTTTGTAAACCGTCAAAATGTCTATCAAGTATTTGTTGAGCAAATCTCTTGCATCCTGTAATGACGAAGAATAAACTTTCTCAACCGCCTTTTGAGCATAGTAATTTGCAATCGCCAATTGATCTGCAGAAGCATAAACTTCATTTATGTTTTGAGTAGTTGGTATAGTTAAAGTCAACACTCTAATTCTTCTTTCTCCAAATGCAGTTGTATGTAAAACAGCAGCTTGCAATGCCACGGTTGGTTTAGTAATATGTTCTTCGATAGACATCTCAATAACATATGATTGATCTCTTGGGAAAGTTGGGAATGAACACAAATCGCTGCTTCTATTGAAGAAGTTACCATAGAATGCAGACATTCTGAGACCATTAGAGCCTCTAACTCTTAACACTGCTTCAAGGCTAATATCCATAGACAAATGGTTTGACAATTCTTTAGAAAATTTGGTGACGTCTTCTTCCCTACCAGCAGACCAAGCTGGATAAAAGTATGTTTGACCTGCGGTATATCTTGGCAAATTGGATAAAGAAGCGACATCTTGATAACTAGAAGAAGCTAAAAACATATCAACAGTAACTTGAGATTTATTGCACTCCACGGCGAATGATTTGTAGAATGAGTTAGCATTGGTCAAAAGAGCAGAAGCTTCCTTCGGTTTATCAGCAACAGATTCTTCATCTCTTATCTTAAGTTGGCCTAAGCCAACGTTAGGCAAAGAGCTCGAAATAACCACAATTTTACCACCAATGGATTGAATCAATTTATGAGCGGACTTTAATGCTGGGCCCAAGGCAAATCTAGTGTCGCTGTTACTTTCAAACATTTTGCTAAGGTTGTTCAATAATTTCTCAACGTTTTTACGAGCTTGAGAAAGGTTGACCAACAAGCCGTCTGGAACAGGCAAGAATGGTTCATCGAGATCAGAAACTACAAGCATTTCTGGGGTAGCTTCATCTTCATCTTGTTCATCTTCATCAGCATCATCTTCCTCATTTTCGCCCTTGGCGAGTTTTTCAACAGAGTCCAATGGGATATTGAAGAAATGTAAAGAAGAATCAACAGCAAGCAACGCAATTCTTGATCTACCGTCTTTGTTAGGAATGCGATCCAAACTTTCCAAGATAGTTCTTGCAGAGGTTGCTAATAATCCAGATTTGACTGCTTGTGCTGTCACTTCTAAAACAAAAACGTATACCAATGGTTGAGGAGTTCTAACCATGTATTCTGGAGGGGCAATAAACTCCACAACCCCATAATTTAACTCGTTTCTTTCATATCTGTTCAACTGCTGGCCAGTAACACCATTATAATCAAAAGCGGTTGGAACATCGTTCAACAAATTACAAAAGTTACATCTCCATCTTCTACCTCCTTCAATAAACGTTATGAATGGATTGATGTATGAACGACAACGACGACAACGAGAAATCAAAGTATCAGAAACAACCGGCACCGGTCTTTCGGAGTCATGCAAACTGATATATGGTCTGACTACTACAGCAAGAGGCAATTTGGACTTTTTGAGCAAAGAGTTGGTGGTTGGAATGGAGTTCAATGTAGATCTGAAATATTCGTGGCTGCAGTTTGATTCTGGGTTTTGCGTAACAGAAGCGGTTGGAGGCAAAACAATTGGAGGTGGAGGCAAAGAAAGTTCAGCAATTGGAGGAGGCAAATCTCTGAGTAAATCAGTGGAGTAGAGCTGGTTATTAGCACCAACACCAGCGGTTTGTCCGAAACCATAGCCACCAGCAGCACCAGCACCTGTCGGAGTTGACACACCGGAGTATGGAGCACCAGCTATTGGGGCACCGGCTATTGGAGCACCGGCAGCGCCGCCATACCCGATTGTAGCACCAGGAGCACCACCAAGATTCAAGTTTTGGAATGACTGAGCAGCTTGGTCGACTGATGGGCCGGGTTGAGCAATGGACGCCTGGGATGGATTGAAGTATGGTGATCCTGCAACATTTGCTTGATAGCCAACGGCGCCCTGAGGCACTGCACCTACGCCTGGAGCAGCAATTGGAGCGACGCCTGGAGCAGCAGGATAGCCTTGAGCAGCGCCAGCAGCATTAGCGGCGTAGTCGTAGCCATTAGCCCCGTACTGAGGTTGCAATGGAGCGGCGCCAGCAGCGCCAACAGCAGCAGCTGGAACTTGCTGCTGATATTGATAGCCGGTTTTTGGATAAGCTCTTCTCCTGTGGGACATTGGGAAGAACTGTATGTGTTGTTGTGTATAAGGAAATGCGGTATTTGAAGCCACAGGGGGGAGTGATCTGTTTGATCTGAGTGTGAGGTTTCCTCTAGAGGACGGCTAATTTGTTCTTCACTGTCTCTTCTGTTTTTGCTATTATTCTGCTGAGATTCTTCTGATGAGTTGTTAATTTCGTGTTTTCCTGGCCAGCGAGCGACGACAACTTTCGTTACCCGTACCGGCACCAGCGGTCACGACGGGTACCCGTGGCGGAGACGGCCGTCTCGCGAAGTTGAGAACGGCCTACTGGGGTGCGGACAGGATCCGGCTCTAACGTATATCACTCTGCAAACACACTGTGAAAATTTGTAGGCGTTTGTCTTCGTTACTAATCTTTAATTCGTTTCTTGCCATAGTTGTTGGTGTACATCATCTCGTTGCAGTTTGCTTATTGCTTGCACATATTGCTGCTTTTCGTGTCTGTCTTGTCTGTCTTGTCTGCCTTACAGTTGGTAAGCGCCGTACCATCACCGCCCCCATCACCGCACCACTCGCCATCAAAAAAAAATTTCCGCACGCACAACCTTCAGGAAATAACCTTACTTTTGCGTTTTCCATCGTAGATCCATCCTCAACCGTCGCGATTTTGCATACACCAGCCATCCATCGCACCCAACATGATTAGTACCGCGTCAACGCCAGCAAAAACAATCAAGAACTGGAAAGACTACGTCCAAATAGATAGTGGCAGGTCCCAAAAGATCAGGGAAGAAACACCAAACCATAACTTCTCTGTCGAGGCCTACATTTGCAAGTTCTGCAACCATGAGTTTACTTATTTCGCCAGAAACGGTCCTAGAACAATATGCAAACACTTACTCAAGCGTCACTATAGTGAGATCTTTAGCGCCAACGGTACGGCTGCTGCTGCTGCTGCTGCTACCGCCGCCGCTGCTGCTGCCGCCGCCGCCGCCGCTAACGATATCATTAATGACAGTGTTTTAAACGATACTCCGGAAGCCTCATCGATGAGCGCTAGTAATATCAATGGCAATGTGGTCAATAGTGTTAACGGTCAACAGACACCAGATCACTCTCTTTTACACAATTTGCACATCAAACAATTCCAAGCGCCAGCACCAGGGTCATCTTCAACTTCCGCTGCTGTTTCTGGCGCTGGTTCCCTTCCACTGCACGGCCAACATCATCCAGGGGTCTTGAATTCTACAGATTTGGAGTTTGCCATCAAGCTGGCGTCGAAGCAATGGAGAAATCATTACGCTTTAAATGCACAAATGACTGAGCAGCTAAAGCAGGAGCGACCGAATGCCAAGTTTTCCTCAGAATCATACTCGTGCAAATATTGTGACAAGCTGTTTGTGTACTGCTCGCGAAACGGTCCCGGCACTCTTGTAAAGCATTTGGAGAAAAATCACTTGAATGAGCTTTTAAGCCACGAGCCAACGTCTATCTTTCACAACGCGTCTACTGTTTCAGACTCGGGTTCGCCATCAGCTATTGGCTTGCTTACTCCAAATAGAAGAAATGGTTCTGGCGCTAATATAAATGCAAACGATAATGGTGTCAATGCTCAAGGTGGAAATAATGGATCTCCTTCAGCTGCGTTCAATTTGTTTGCTAATGACCCGTCAGCGGCAAACTCAAAATCATTGAACGGCTCTGCCAATAATAGCCATGATAGTCATGATAGGAATAATAATAATAATACTAGTACTAATAGCAATAACAATAACAATAGTAGTAATAGTAAAACCAATACTAATACTCTTACGGCAACTAATAATAATAACAACAATAACAATCATAATAATAATAATGATAGTAATAACAATAATAATAGCAATAATAATAATAATAATGGCAATAGTCGTAGCAGTGGCAACACTGCACAATCAATATTCGAAAGCGACTGTTTGAACGAATTACTACTAATTTCCCGTGCTGCTAAAAATTGGAAGCAACATTATACCAGAAACCAACAGAAAACACTAAGTCTTAACATGTCGAGTGAAAATAAGCATCCGAAATTATTGCAAGAAGTCTATGACTGCAACTATTGTTTTGTTTCCAAAATATACATTTCTAGAAATGGGCCAAAGACGTTAGCTAAACATTTGGAAAAGCAGCACAAGAAGGAGTTGCTTGCCACAAACTCGCACGGCACCGCTGACTATTCAAAGAAAAGAACTGTTTTAACTTTGGATAATCCGTTGGTGGCTAATGACTATTATGATCTTGGTGATACTAGCAGTGGCAACAGTAGATCAAAACGGCAGAAGGTAGTTACTACCAATACCTATGGAAATGGTGAAGAATACAATAATACTAAGTTTCACGAGGATATTATACGCTTTTTAAACGAAAATAGGCTCTACATTCATGTTGTCAAGTCAGACTCATTCAGAACGTTGATCAGAAATTTGAGGCCAGAGTTTCTTGATGCCTTGGACGAGTTGAAGAGTTTGTACACATCGTTTTTGCAACTAATGAACAACGCTACAGAGACTGAAGAAAATAGAGCCAGGAGTGGTCATGAAGTTGGAGGAGGGTTAAGCACAAATGGGCTTAGTGGGCCGGAAGCTGATCCCAATAACTAACGGTTTATTGGTTAAATGTGTTGAAGCTACATTATATCATGGCATGGAAATTATGCTGCGGCTATATCATCATCTTTTTTTAGCCATTTTAATCATTGCTTTTTGCTGTGTACTCTTCTGTGCTTTTGTAAATTGATACGGTTAATCTAATCTGTTATTTATTCTTTTTTTTTTTTTTTTTTTTTTTTTTTTTTTTTTTTTTTTGTAGTCTGATCTTTCACTTGCCTACTTGTAATATGAGCAAGAGAGCTAGAGTTGTTAAGTGTGTCTATGTATATGCGTGTTCACAGATTCACTTTTAATTATTGGCTCATTGAGTGCTGTTATTGTTGTTTCTAGTTAGGCAATTCCTGTTAGTGTTTACTTTCCAGATGTAAGGCCATGATTTAGAATGTCGAGGCCGTGCTAAACAAACACCAAAACAGATTAGTGCAAACAGCTAATTAAAGGTTAAAGCCATTCACTACGATAACGTCATGCAATCGGTTCAAGAACGGGGCGGAACATATGGTTTCTGCGCTTTCTGGGCAGCCACGTCTTCGTAAATATAGGGACAACTGCTAATCTAACATCTAGTGAAGTGATAGCATGCCTTAGTCTCCACAATTCGAACCTGAACCGTGTCCTGCGATGATATATAATTAAAATCACGTGCACAAACTCTCAATTAGGTGAAAATCATCGAAACTCATCAGGAAAAAAATCAAGCACGATGATGGTCAAGCAAAAGCACTGCAAAAAATAGAATGAATGGCGCCCCAACATACATTATCAGGTACCATTTTAAAATTTCAAAGATACGTTTTCCTCAAATAGTGCCCTAGCTAGCAAAGCAGGCGCGCAGATTTACCAAATACAGAATTCCAGAGTGTTTAGAGACCCACGAAGAGCATAACTGCGTAAGGGAAAAAGGAAAACGGAAATTGATCACTTGAAAAAGTAAAATAAGATAAACTAAAATAAAAATAAAAATAAAAATAAGAATAAAAATAAAAATAAAGGCAATATAAACATTTAAATTGAATTGATAACAAGCACCTTAATAGTGGATGATTTCAAGTGTCAAAACAAGGAATGAGAATAGGTGAAATCAGCGACGGAGCCTTGGTATTAGCTGCGGTTCCCGGCTATCCACCCTGGCCGTCCTATATCGTTAGCACAAGCAAGCTCCCAAAGGACTTTCTCGAGTGCAAGCCGCTGGGCACAAACGTCCCGGTGATTTTCATTAACGAGCCGACCTACTCATGGGTGAAGCCTCATTTAGTGAAAGAATTAAATTCAACTATGTGCACCCGATATTTGAGAACACACAAGAAAGATCATGTCTCAATACTGCCAAAGCAGCTGCAGCTGCAGTTGCAGTCAAAGCGGCTGCTAAATGAACTCCAGTATTCTAGATATAATAGACGTCTCGAACGCCAGAAGCTCCTTGCTAGTTTATATGCCGCGTATCAAATCGCCAAAGAAAACCCAGGCGTTGAAAAGTATATTCAGAGGCATTTCCCTCACATGTTGGATGAGATTATCATCAAGGAGGGGCAGGTGACGTATGCTAGGCGAGATGCAGACAATACAGGCTCCAGTACTAGAGCCGGTGCAGATATCAATGGCAAAAGCAATAATTACAACAATAACCACGAAGCAAGCATGAGTATAAATAAGGAAGCGATTGAAGGAGCCGGGAATTCCAGCATATTTAATGACATAAACAGAGTTGCCTCAAACACCAAGTATGGTAATTCGCCAAATGATAACAGCGGAAGCAATGGCTGCAGCGTTAACAAGAATGATAACGAAAAGGTAGTTAACACAACCGGACAGCTTACTATCCCTCAGGCCATTGGAACTTTGCTCGAATTAAAACTGAAATCTAATGTAGATCCAAGAGTTGAGTTGAAAATAGATCAACAGCTCAGTATTCTCAGTCCTATAGGTATCAGTCCCAATAATCATTATAATAATAATAACAGCAGCAACAATACTGATAATGATTATGATAGTGATATCGAGTTTGTGGAGGAAAAGGCAGTTGAAAGAAAGGAAATCATTCAAGACAGACGCCATAAACTTCGAAGAAAAATTACTCGACAACCGACAATGGCATGGGACACTTTTCAGTCGTCACAAACACTTCACATAGATGAAGTAGATGTTTATGATGACAAGGACGCAAGTAAAAATGGTAAGACTATAATTGATGATAGTGATGCGGAATTTGAGTTGACTTCAAAGTCAGTTGAAGGTGCTGCAGGAAACATTAAAGGGGATGAGGACGAGAAATATAAGGCAACGGATGCTATTGAGGAAGAAGATGATATTATGTTAAAAGTATACTCGAAACGCCGCAGACGAAGCAACGGTATGTTAGAAACGCGAGGTAGAAAAAAAGGGATCCCAAATAAGAAAGGTAAAGCAAAAAGGAAATCAAAGGGAGTGGGACGTGGAAGACCAAAAGCCAACACTATTGATGCCAGAGAAGCTCTACGCGACAAAATAATGCAGGCTAGAGAAGAAGCTAGACAGATCTACAACGATAATATTAACAACGATTTGCCTCAGTCTATCGTTGAGGATGCACTTACCGACTTGCATCCTATCAGCGCATACAATAAGCAGTTTAACCCTAATAGCGAAGTGAGTGATACAAGTGATGTTAATGCCAATGATAGAGCAGAAAATGACAATGAAAGCAACCTAAATGGCATGGAATCTAGATGCAATTCGCAGGAAGGAAAAGAAGGAATTGGTAACACCCTTAGCTCAGAAGCAGAACATGTTGCTACCATTGACACAGGTGTTGGTGACGGCATTAACCAAATGGAAGAAGATCCTATATCAAGCAGTCTGGAAATAGACATTGACAATCTCAAAGCTATTGATGAGATTCGTAATTTGAAAGTGAATGTTTCTGGCAATCACACAATTGCACCAAACAGTCTCAACTTACGCAATGAGCGCCATTTTAGAAGGCTCAAAAAGATTAAACACAACATTATACAGCAAGGGAGATTGGTAGCAGCAGCAGCAGCAGCAGGCGAGGAAGATTATGATCACAAAATGATTATTGACATTGATTTGTCTGGAAGAGAAGCCGCTGAGTTGGCTGAAGCTGAAGCAATCGCTACTGCTGCGCGTACGGTGATTGAAAGCGAGACAGATGCCGCTGCTACCTCCACTACTGCTGTTGTTTTGTCCAATGCTGGAGCGGAGGTTGCTGAAGGTAATGGTGTAGGTAGCATAGGGGTCAATGAAACTAACGCAGCACCAACTACTAGTTCTGTTGGTATCACTGGTGATAGTAAGAAAGAGCTTGGTCCTGCTAGTATATCCGTGGACCCCCAGTTGCTGAACATGTTGGAGTCGCATGAATCTCCTAATCAGTCATTTCAAAAAGATAATCATGAAAACAACAATGTTGTTGGAAATGATAACAATGAGAGTAACCAAAACCATGGTTTGTTATATCAGTATCAATCAAATTCGGTTAGTGACTCAGCCAAAATGATTAGTGGGATTGAGATTGAGGACGAGGATCGTTTCAAAGATCGGGAAGACAGCCATAAGGACCTTATCACCTCAATTATATGGTGAGCGGATCTCAGGACTACTGTGTGGTTTTATTTCTCTCTTTTTTTGTATTTTGCTTTTCTTTTTTTCACTTAAAGCTTTTATTTCTTATTGTGATTTGCATCAATTATTTAAGGTTGTTATTATTTTTTCATAGTTTAAAGTGCTGTTTTCTTTTCTTTTGAATGCTGTTTTTTCTTCTATTTCTTATGTTTTTCATGTTTTCCTTAAATCTCCTTTACAACAGCTGTTTTCGCTGTATTTGTTACATTATGCTTTTTTCTGTCTTTCTTCTTGTTATTACTACGATGTTATCCTTTTTTATTTTCATCATTTCTGGTTGCTTTCATTGTCATTTTTGCCTAATTTTCCTTTTTTTGTACCAGTCCTTTTCTTTTTTTTCTTCTTTTTTTCCTTGTTTTTGGTTTTAGTTGATATGAGACAATGCAGATTATTCTGTATGGTAATGCTGTCCCATTTAAAGCATTATTTTATTTTTTTATTTCTCTCTTTCATTTCGAACTACTGTTTTTATTTGCTCTTGCTATCTTATACTGTTCATCTTGCGTTTCTTTTGTTGAGGATGGTAGGGGTGTTGGTCTAGAGGACTCCTCATAACTTTTATTTTTAGATTTTGCTTTACGTTTTGGGCTGTTTTCTTTAAGGATTGATCATATATTATCGTTCAGGTCTTCCACAATATATCGGATGTTAAAGTTCACATGGTAAACAACAGCTGTCAGAATTACCGAAATGGGAACTTTTGCAAGTTTCCTGCATACATGCAGGAGATTTTCATTTCATGGTTCGTAAATTTCAAAAAAACACATACTGTACTGCTGACGTAACATACCTCTTCCTTTACAACAATACCCTAGATACGCTATGGTAGTTATTAATTACTTGCATGAATTTTAACCATTAACTTAATTAGAATTTGAATCTCAAGTTTCATATAACCAGTATCCGCATATACACGCCGTGTTGTTTATGACGGATTTTCGGTGTTTGAAAATTGAGCAATCGTCTCGTATATTGTACCTGCGATAATCCTTATAGTTTTCTTTGTAGGATGACCCGTGCTTTTTGTGTTGAAATACATATCAAAATGAATCGGTATACGGGCCAAGCATATCATGAAGTGAGGCGGTGGATCGTAGAGCATTTATATACATCTCATTACCCTTGACATCATTCCTTTATAAGCAGATTAATCGCGGCGCTGCAGCACTATAGTGTCCCTAAATTTACGAGGAACACAGACTTAGCTTCCGTAGCATGGATTAGCATGGATTGCACCTTAAATTTCGAATGGTTGCTCTCGAAGTAGCCCCAGTAAACTGGTTCGGCGAAAAACGTAACTAATTAGTCCATAACAACCCAGCTTCAACAAGTCGGCAGCGTTTGCCACAATCGGCGAGCGCTACACTGTATAGTACGTATATAAGTAATGCTTGCAATAGCCACTTGCAGCACCAGCCCCAGCCCTAGCCCTAGCCCTAGCGTTAATGAGTCTATTATACGGAACCCTAAAACACAAAATATATAAATCTCTATATTCTCTGTTTTCTGTAAAAATCTTTTCTTTTTTCCTTCTAGACTTTCGTGGTGTTCTACTGTTTCTTGTTTTATCAGCCACTAGTTGTCTTACATCTGTCTTCACATACATCGTGCCTGCCGCCCCCGCGTTCTCGCTTAAGCTGTCATATGCTGATATATACACCGGTGAACCGAACACAATATTCCCATTTGAGAGCTGTTTGAGAGCTGTTTGAATGCCAATTTTACCAAAAAAATTGCAGAACATCACCATGCCCACCAAAGAAATACAACCACAACCTCAATCTCAATCACGACAACTGTCATGTCACCAAATATCCAAACTTCAGCACGACATGGAGCTCGAGGCTATTAGCCATGATCAGTACCAGTACCTTTACCAAAACAAGCGCATGCTTCACGTCATGACGGGAAACATCAGGTATGGTAACTCTTTTGGCGGATGTCTTGTATATCAGGCACTTGCCGCAGCCTATGAAACCATTCCTTATGAAGAGTACTACTGCAGCGGCTTTAATTCAGTCTTCATTGCTGGAACAAAAAGCGCTTACAAGGTAAAATATGTTGTGGAGATACTCAGAGATGGCAAGAACTGCAAGCATCGTCAAGTGAGAGCATATCAAAGCGCTAACAAAGATAACAATAACCATAGTAATAATAAGAATAATAAGAATAATAATGGCAATAATAGTACGAATCAAGGTGGCAAGGACCAAGACCAGCATAATTTGGTTTTCACTGCAGTTTACACATTCATGTGGAAACACACCAACAAGCCCGAGGAAGTGGGCCCGCAGCCAGTTATCTTTCCTAGCCCCATCCCCAATATCGGCAGCAGCAACGACAGCCCAATAGACAATCCGTTTGCCAAGTTTGGCAACAAATTCAATTTGCAAGCAAAAAGTGTACGGGATAGCAACGGCGACTTGTGCTATGTGCCTGATCAAGATAAGTATTTTCAACAGATCAATGCTCTAGATATTCTATCTCCGCACAATTTCAGGCCAGGAAATTACATCTTTGAGAATGAGAAAGATGCTAATGGGGTGGAAAAGCTAAGCAATGATACAGTTTCAAACCGAAGTATCTGCTTCTGGGTTAGAGTGAAGCAACCATCGGTGGATTATTCAGTTGTCGATGGTACCAGTAGCAGTAATAGTGGCAAAGCTGATGTCCCATACTTTTACCAGCTTGCATTGTCCTATATCTCCGACCATAATTTCATCATCAGTGCCCCTTTGCTATTGGGCTATGAATATGGCGCCGAGGTGTTCAAGATCAGCTTGGATCACTCGATCTACTTCCAGGAATCAAAGCACCAAACCACAGTGCATGATTGGCATTTTGCCAAATGCCAAATAGTCAAAATGCAAAAGGGTAGAGCGTTGCTCAAAATGGCAATACATAACTGCTATGGTGAATTGGTGGCTTTAGTAAGTCAAGAAGCATTTTGTGTAATTGGCAATAAGGATGCTAGGAGGGTTTTGCCAACTCACGGGGCTATCTCGTCAAAGCTTTAGGCTGGTTGATGTGTGCTAGATGAGACTATAAATGCTATACATTTGTTGAACAAATTGATTCTTTACTTCACTGAAAGCATCTTATACACCTATGTTTTATGAGTAATACATGACTGTTTTCGCCCTGACCACTATTTTTATGTAGTTTCCATCATTATGACATTTCCTTGTAAATTAGCGACTGGATATTGAAGAAATAGACAACCCATTGTTATGGTGTCTGGGTGTCTTCATTTTGAATAATGTAAGGATGCACAATCACATGATAATTTTTTAATACTTTTTCCCATAATCGCATTACTAGCGATCAGCTCAACTGAAAAAAAAAAATTCAACATAGTAATTGCAGGTATCAAAAGTCATTGAGAAGATTGTGAAAAGCAGAGTTTAGTCAACTTAAAAAATACAAATACCTTATAACAATGAGCGCTGAAGAAGTGACACAAAAAGTTGAAAAGCTTGACATTGGCTCCAACTCTGCCTCCGCCAGCACCGCTAAACAACAACAGCAGCAGCAGCAGCAGCAGCAGCAGCAAAAAGCTGAAGGCACTGCTGCTGCAGCGCAAAAAGTGACACCATGGGAGGTGGAAGGTGCGGTGGTCGATGGTGAAGCTCAAGGCATTGATTACGAGAAACTCATTGAACAATTTGGTACCCGTGCTATTAGCAATGAAACTTTGGATCGCTTCAAGCAAGTAACTGGCCAAGAACCACATTATTTTCTCAAGAAGGGAATTTTCTTTTCAGAAAGAGATTTTGGCAAGATTTTGGATTTGTACGAACACGGTGAACCATTCTTTTTATATACTGGACGTGGTCCTTCCAATGTGTTACATTTAGGCCATATGGTTCCATTTTTGTTCACTAAATGGTTACAAGAAGTATTTGATGCTCCTTTAGTTATTGAATTAACCGATGACGAGAAATTTTTATTCAAACCAAAGTTAACCATTGATGAAGTGAAAAATTTTGCTAGAGAAAATGCTAGAGACATTATTTCTCTCGGATTTGATCCAAAAAAGACTTTTATTTTTTCTGATCTTGATTACATGGGTGGGGCTTTTTACGAAAATGTTGTCAAGACATCTAGACAAATCACTACATCTACCGCTAGAGCAGTATTTGGATTCCAAGATAGTGATTGTATTGGTAAACTTCATTTTGCTTCAATTCAAATTGCCACCGCATTTCCATCATCATTTCCTGATGTGTTGGGACTTCCGGCTAAAGCGCCAGCGTTGATTCCTTGTGCCATTGATCAAGATCCATATTTCAGGGTGTGTCGTGATGTGGCGGGCAAGCTTAAGTACAGTAAGCCATCCTTGCTCCATAGTAAATTTTTCCCAGCTTTGCAAGGCTCTACTACTAAAATGTCAGCCTCCGATGATACTAGTGCGATTTTCATGACCGATACCCCTAAGCAAGTCACAAAGAAAATCAACAAGTACGCATTCAGTGGTGGTAAGGCTACCGTGGAGGAACATCGTAAATTAGGTGGTAATCCAGATGTTGATGTTGCCTTCCAATATTTGAGTTTTTTTAAAACAGATACTGAGTTTTTGGATGATCTCGCCTTGAGATACAGAAAAGGTGAGGTTCTTAGTGGTGAAATGAAGAAAGAATGTATTGATGTGCTTACTGTATTCGTGAAAGATTTCCAAGAGAAGCGTTCTAAAGTTACTGACGAAGAGCTCGATAAGTTTATGAAGCCACACAAGCTTGAATTTTTTGTTAAAGAGAGATTGGTGCCAGTGAAACCTCGCGAAAAGAAGGCTAAGAAATAGCCGTTTTTTTGGCTTATAGACAAATTGTCACTGATTCAATAGTTGATTCATGCTAATTTGCTGATTTATCATTGCTACTGTCACGTTTTTTGGTATTTATTGTTATATATATTTTTTTCTATCATCGTTTATTTTGTCTTTGTTTACTTTTGCCAATACGTACAAAATCTTTCTTTTATCTGTAATTGTTGTGGCATGGTTTTTTGGAGCGATGTGATCGTTTTCTCAAGCACTGATGAGTGATTTTCTCTCTTATTACCTTGAATGCATTCTCAGTCCAAACGGAAAACACGCAATGAACACTAGTTTATAATACCATTTGTCTTCTTAGAGAAGACCTGTACCTTAAGAAGATCATTAGGAATTATGAAATTGTGCGACTGAGCTGTTTACGGTTTTGTAGTTTTTAATTGAAATTATTAGCCAGTCCACTTCACTATCGTAAATAATGAGTGTGAAGAGAAATTCATTGATTGACTTCGTTTGTAAGCTTAGCTCTTTTGATCTTTCAAATCTTTTGAAAATCCAGCAAAGAGCAGAAAATTGCGTAACTTGTGTCAATGCTTCAATGTTAAAAACCAGCCTTACTTGGCGATCTCAGCTCCAGGTTAATGTAAAACGTCTCTCTAGTTGAGACAGCCATTACAACAATTTATGCCGCCCGCGCGGCTGGTTTCTTTCACCCTTGAGAAAAAATGACAAAACAATAAAAACCAGAAAATAAAAAAAAAAAAAAAAATAAAAAAAAAAATAGAAAATGCGACAAGCTTAACATGCATCAACAGTAGCACCCCAATTGCATCTCATTAAAGAACATATACACACTACAAATGAGCAAATGTAACAGCAATAGCAAAAGTAACATCCATTGGAACGAACCTATCGAAGCATTATATTATGATTTTCGAAAACTAGTGTCCTCCCATCCTAAGCTTGCTGGAAACTTCATCCGCAATGGACAATACAATTTCACTAATCATCAAGCGTTAGTGGACTTGACGACCGCAATTCTCAAAGATTATCACGGCATTGAGGTTCGGCTATCTCCAGAAAACCTCTGTCCAAGGGTGCCTAATAGATACATATATCTTGAATGGATACGAAGAGTGTTGCATTTTACTGCAGAAAATGGCCATCAGCAGGATTCAGCAGTGATTGGTGTTGATATAGGTACTGGATCTAGTGCCATATATGCATTACTTGGTGCGTCTAGAAACCAAAACTGGTATATGGTTGGTACCGAATGTGACCCAACTTCTGCTGATCTTGCTAAACACAACGTTGGGTTAAACCAAAATTTGAAAAATAGAATTGAAATTGTCGAAACTGACTCAGCCGGCCTGATCCTTGACTTTGAAAAGTTTCAAAAAGCCATTCATGGGATGCAGAAAAATGTTGATATAGGAAGACAGCCTACTACCACATGGTTCACTATGAGCAACCCACCGTTTTTCGATAATTCGGAAAAACAGACTCCTAGTCATTTGCAAAAAATCAAAAATACTATGCTTATAGCATCAGATTCAGAGCTTTTTTATCCTGGTGGTGAAGTAGGGTTTGTAACTAGACAGATTGATGAAAGTTTAGCACTAGCTATAAATGGAAAACCAATCAAGTGGTTCACTAGTATGATTGGTAGGTTTGCCTCGTTGGGATCCATAGTGAAATATTTGAGAGCCAAAGGAATAACCAATTATGGTATATTTGAGATAAATCCTGCATTTCAGAAAAGCCATGGAAGCGCAAGTTGCTACGATGACTCGAACGACGTACTTCGGTCTAATTATGTTGAAGAAATAACAGAGCATATTTTCGTCGATGACCATAAAAATATTGATAATGTCAATAACGATAAATATAATACAAATAATGGAAACGAAAACAATTTTAATAATGCAGAGCTATCAAACAATTATCGGAAGTCCATCAAACCAATTGTGCGATGGATTATAGCTTGGTCTTTGCAACACTATCATCTTCCAGATTTTTTAGGACATAAATATAGTGCCAAATTCAAAGGGCTAAATGGGCTTCTCACAACATTTAAGGTGGATGTTTCGCAGTATACTAAAAACAAGGTTAATTTCGATATTATCGAATTGCTCAAAATAAATGTGTTGAATAAGTTGCACTACATAAAGTTAGAAGCCAGTGAGATTAGCTTGTATGTTTCGAAATCGCGCATCGTTACTACGATGATGTTAACTTTGGAAGTTTCTGGAGATGTATGGTCAAGAGCATATAGAAGAAAATTAAAGAAACTCGAACAACAGTATCAGGTACAACAGCAACAGAAAATAACAAAGCAAGAATCAGATGAGAAAGATGATACTGGAATAGTGCCGGCAAAGAGAAGAAAAATTGAAACGGACAAAAGCGGAGACAGTACGAGCAATACAAACAATTCAAGTGTAGATTCTTGCCATGAAAGAAACGATAGATCAATATTTCAATTGCTTTATGATGAGCCAAGAGGTGAAGTAATCTTGTTTTGGAAATTTGGGGCTAACGAAAAAATTTTTGAAAGTTTTTGTGGTTTTATCAAACGACAAATCGACGAAAACGCAAAATGAATTCTCTAAAGGAGCCTTTCTTGAAACCGCAAAGGTATATAGTTTAAAATGGCATACAATTTTTTAATCAACTTTTAAGCAGAATTTGGAATTATTTTGCTGTCATTTGTATATTTCCTAGCAACATTATATATGTAATACGGACTTGTATCGTACTTGGTTATGAGCTCTGTGGCTTACAATCATTATTTACAACACAAATAAAATCAAAACAAAGCATGCTATATATATATATATATATATATACCTTTCCGAACTCACCATATCGTCTTGCTCAGCAAAGTTAGACCAAATTCAGGCACAGAATGGAAACCGACAACTTGGACGTACTCAGTGACTGCGTCGCATCTCTCAACAGCTGTAACCAGTCTCTATCTAACAGTGAACGATCTCTTGAGCGCATTCTTTATCCAGATCAGCAATATCATCATAACCACGGAACTAATAACAGCCGCAACGACTCTACGGGAAACGAACTCAAAAGAGTTGCAAAGATAATTAACACAAAAAAGGTATACCGTATCTACCCAATCTCTTACATAAATGAACAAATCAACGATTATAACAATATAAAAAATAACAGGATTCTTTCGCTGATTGAAACAGTGGAAAGGCTTAATGAGTTGAAGGCAAAAGAAAAAGAAAATTACATGAATTTCGTAGAACTATTACAGAATAGGTTGGAACAGTTTGTCAAGTACAACCATTTGAGCTTACGGGAAAAAGAAACTGCTGTTACTGAGCTGCTATCATTGCATAACAAAGAAGATAAGGAGGAAGATAAGGAGGAAGAAGGGGAGAAGGAAGTGGAAAAACAACCAAAAGAGGTGTTTATAGTAAGTAAAGAAGAGCAAGAGCAGATTGATTTGTTGCAGGAAGAAATTGATACAACACGATTTCAGGTATCAAAGCTTCAATTGCAACAAGTGATGAAAGGTTAAACTGTTGAAGCAGATAGCTGTCCAGTGTCTGCTTTTTTTATTGTATGGTAGCCAACAGATATTCGTTAAACTTTAGGAATTTTTTGGCAAATTACGCTTCCGATGATGAAACTGAATTAACTTTTGCAATTAATTTGCAGTCAGCTCCTTCTACTTTGCAAAAAGTATATGGTATGCATATTGGTACCACAATATGATATTTCTGCTTTAGACAAAAATCTGGCTGTTGTTTCACGCCTCATTTAACTTTTATTGGATGCTTCAAATCAATCGCTAGAGTTGGGGTGCATCCAATATTTTGAATGCTGTTTTTCAGCGTTATCCAATGAAACGCAGTTCTTGATTCAGCTATGTGGCATACCAGCATCATAGGCTTTCAGTTACACAATATGGTACCGATAGAGTCGTACACACCCATGAAAATAATTGATTATGCATGATTTCTGGCTAGTATTGATGATACTCCATCAATTTTGAACCGTTGACTTTGGTGCTCTACTGTTCTACCAAGCAAGGTTTTACCTGTCTTTAAAAAAAACGACTGTGTAGTCTCATGTTACTGAATTTCTAAAGAATATCTAACTAAATTATTGCTTCTCTTTAATTTCTCTTTGTGCCATAAGTATAGTCTTGCGCTTTTTACCGTAACCAAAGATATGAATGTACTTTACTTGGTAAGATCTTAAAAATTTCAGACGAACTTGTAATAGTGGCTTGGTTCGCTGGCGATTTACGATAAAATTGCCTTTTGGACAGGCTTTTAAAAGCACTGATAGCTAGAATATACCATTTTGGCCGTTTCTTCTACAATTAGCTTTTCGCAACACATCACTCAGCGACCTGGCACTAGCGAACGTGGTGGAAAATTGAAGCAGGATTCATTGTACTATCCACTCAAGTTTATAGGCAATACTACATAGAGAAACCTTATTGTCCTATTGCTGTTGCTATCGGTGACTATAACTGAAGTTGAGGCTCAACAAAGAGGCAGATTTGCACCGTTACAAGAGCCAGTAGTTTCCTAATTTGTTTGGTATACTGCACCAAATAGGAGAAATGCAAAGCTTTCTTTAGGTGCTGCAGTGAGTGCTGCAGCTCCATATGGCAGCGGCTAACGCAGGTCAGGAACGACTGTCCTGTGATTGGCCTGGCCGACCCATCTGTCTTTTTTTTCAGTTTCATTTTTCGGTGAAATCCATCGCGGGCCGAATTGTATAATTAAACAAAAAAAAAAAAAACAAAAAAAAAAAAAAAAATAAAGTAGCCATTGGTATAGCATGGTGCTATAAGCTCTTTGCCCATGGATATTCTACTAATTAGTACAACTACTTTACTAGCTATGGCTGGCATTACCCGAGGTGAAACAAACTTAACGATGAAAACAAAGGATACACCTTGCTGAAAGACTAAGTTCGGATAACTTTTCTCTTGCTAGCTTTTGTTGCTGCTGTTTGCTCTATTTGGTCGTAGTTGGCATATCTATGGATAACTTCTAACTATTGTGATAAAAACACACTACCGAAGAGAAGCAGATCCTACGTTTTATCTCAGGTGCGATGTCCTTGGCAGCTTATGTCAAACATCCCCAGCACTAAACCAAACATACGTACAGTACAAAACCAAACTTAATATTGACAACACAACAGCATTAATTATTATTAAAAGAACATTGTTTTATTAAGCAACAGAGTAAAATAATTCCTTTCAACAAAACAAGAAAAGGATTAACACTCAGAATGTATGAAAAGAAAATTAAAAATAAATGAGAAAGGCCAAACGCAAACAAAACATAAACCGGCTAAAGCAAACAACACCTTGCAAATATTGAGCGCTTTACAAAAGCAAGCCAGCCATTATTATAAGTCAATTTCTCAAAGGAAATTTGTAGATGGTATTTTAAAATGACAAAACCTTCACCAAACTTTTAGAACCTTTAGCAATCTGAAATGTTTCTATATTCAGAAAATAGCATAAAAGTGAAGAACATGAACACTTGGGGATTAAAACGAGAAAAAAGCTAAACAGAAATTAATGCGAAACTAAGCATGGTATCAGCACGCTTAAAAGTTTTGCAAAGCTTGTCTTCTTCTCTTGATGGTCTTGGCCACTTGGATAGCGAAAACAATGACGGCTAAAAACTCGTTAGTAGATTGAAAATAAAATAAAAATGTATTGCAATTGTTGCAAATAACCACGTTACTTCTTACTCGTAAAAAAGAAACAACTTAATCCAGCAATAACTTAAAAGGACATAAACATACCAACAACGAAGATGATGCAGAAAACTAAGATAACACCTGGAGGCAACATTGCGAAATTGTTATTTTGTGATTATTATAAGGGGCAAAGTATAAGGACAACTAAAACGGCACCGAATAATGGATAGGAAGAGAAGGGAAAACAAAAGGAGAAAAAGAGAAAAAGAGAAGTAAAAGGAGCGAGCACTTGAAAAAAAGATAGGAAAAGCAACGGGGGCGGATTGTTTATATAGCCAATGGCCGGCCACCAGCGGTTTTTTGCTTCAGTGCAAATTGGGCAAATCAGCGCTGTTTCCGGACAACCCACGCTGCAAGATGCAGCAGAGAATGCGTCTTGCTGCTGCGTGAATTTTTTGTTTTTTTTTGTTGTTTTTCCATTTTTTGTTATTTTCTCAGTTTTTTGTGTTTGTTTTTCTTCGTTTGTGCCTCTTCCGCACTGTGTATTTTCCTCGGAGCAGCCGAGCCGCGAGGTTGCCCGGCAAACAGCCCGGCCTCAAAGCGCTGCGGAAGCGTCGGCATACAATCATTAAGGCCATGCACGATTATAGTGCGGTCACATGGGTCCGGTTCTCTCTAATCGCCCAGCCCAAAAAAACAAGATTTTCCTTTAATTGTAATTCTCTCAGACAATGACGTCGCGATTGTCAGCGGTCAGCGTATGGGGTACCCGGTGTTGGAGAAAAGCATAGAGATGCGTGGGGCGCCGACGCTTATCGTGCGTCGCTGGTATTTTGTCACACTGGAGCTGTCCGATTGTCTTGGAAAAGTGTATTACTTATACAGTGGTGGCTCTTTTAATTGGAAAGACTGTCTTTGTTTGGCACCAAACATATGCTAATGAGGAAATCTCTTGGTTTGTTTTCTCGCGCACTGCTACTTCTGATGTACTGTGTTGGCTTGGTGGAGGTTTAGCTCCCGCCTTATTTTAAAATTTTCCTCCTCCAATAAAATTATCTAGTGCTTAAAGTTCCGTAAAAGTTACTCCGACCGATACTCCAGAATAAGAAGTGAAAATCTGAAAATTTCAACACAAAAAAATTCCCTCATTTTTAAACCACAACACTAGTAGACATGGTTATAGATCGAGATGTTTTACTTTTAGGTTTTGTAAAGAATATCTTACTAAGACTTCATTTTTCTTTAAATACTCCGAACCCTAAGGGCTGTTACCGGTTAACAGTTGCCAAACTCGTAGCACATTGTAATACATTGTGATACGATCATTTATCAAACGCCTGACTCCCGACTTTCCAGTCCGGTCGCGTTTTTCTTTCCATTAATGCATCATGTACTGTAAATACCCCTAAGTCTCGTGCTTCTTCGGTGCTATTATTATGCTTGCCGTAGATACCTATACGGACGCTTATGTGTGTTTTGCATCCCGGCTTGGCTCTCCACTTTGTTCCCCTTTTTGTACTGTCAGCCTCTTTTGTTTTTCCTGGCCTCTCACAAATATATGTTTATGTCTAAGTCTATTTATCTTTTAGTAGCCGTCAGTGCTGTCGTACTACAGACTCTACACTGAATCTGAGTCGCGAAAACCGCTGACGTCATTAATCAAAATCACCATTTTTTGTGTCAGCAGTGGTGATAATTTGTGGAACAAGCTAGCAACCTCGCAGTTAGAGCCACTAAAGCCAGAGTATGGAATATTTATGTATTTATGAATTAAGATTATTGCAACTTGAAAATAAAATTTACCTGTCCTAAAATGTTAGTATCAAGCTTTAGCCTTTCTATCGTAATTGACAGTTGGTATCATTGAAAAGTATTATCAGCGCAGGCGAACTAGTAAGAGAATTAACTAGCACATTTTCATGTCTAATTTAGGTACAAAAGCTTTATCAGGGCCCAGATCTAAATCTATCATTCGGTTTAACTAGAAGTTTCTGCTTTCAAAATATGTTGTCCCTTCATATTAGCTTCTTCTTCCTTGTTCAACAGATGCTTACTTTTGAACTTGCTAAGAACCTTCTGTGAACACTTCTATGGTAGATTTTCAAAACTGCTCCTGGCCTAAGTATGTGAAATGTCTAAAAGTAACAAAAGCCAATTTTTTTTAGTAGTTTTGTTATTTCTGAGTCAGAGTTTAGATAATTGTATTAACAATTTCATCTGTTTTGTAGCGTTATGACTACTCGTTGCTTGATTACCATTTTTGAGATGAACTGCTGCTTTGTATAAAAAAGTTGGAATCCTGCAGTGTAGAGTACAAATACAGTACTTTGGCCAATAATACCAAAACTAAGTGAAAGTATATACTATCAGGACAATAATGGTATTACACAATTAGGAAATATTTTTCCTGTGGAAGATTGAATAAATTTTACACCAAGATCTTCATTGTAGTTTTTTCTTTTATTTTTCCTTAGGCTTTTAAAAAGAAGTGCTAATACTTTGCATAAGCAAGTTTTTAGTTGCAATATCTATCTTATAGCATTTTTTTCATGCTGTAAAATCAACAGTTACATACTTATAAAATGAATCTTCGAACTATGTAATATGTTTGTGTGTGCTTTCAATAAACGAACAATTTTGTCCATAAATTATTTAGTTATTTGTTCTTCAGTATTAATAGCGAAGTGCAGAAAGCAAATCGAAATACATTCGTACACCTTCATATCACATTGATAGACAAATCAGCATATTCAGAAGAAGATAAACTGTATAAATGAATCTCGTTTATTTTTTTTTTTTTTTTTTTTTTTTTTTTTTTTTGCATAAACTTTGTACAAATTATAAGCCCAGGAGCGAAATTCTTTTTGTGCAAAGCATGTTTCAGCAAGGCCGTTTTCTTTTTAATTAGCTCCTAATGCTACTGCTTATTTGCGATTGACAAAGCTCTTTCAGACATCTCATGTCTATGAAAGTGCATGAAAATACACTTAGAATTTAATGCTTTTTGGCCCTATTTGTGACTATTTGCAGTATGCAAAAAAGAAACATTTTACCATGGTGGTCTAAGTTTTGGGTTTGTCTTGGCCTTCGCAAACATTTTTTCTTGCAGTGTTTATTTTCATGCATGTTGGGAAACCCGTGCATGCTACAAATTGCTACGAAAAGGGTGATTACAAAAAATATTCACCTTCTAGCAGTGCCCGCAAACTGATCCGTATTTTTCCAATTAAAAATTTTCACAAGTTCAAAGAGTCTCGCTTTAGAAGAACAGCCAAGCTCATTCGACTTACACCACTTGTCATACTTAACAACGGCCCCTTACAAAGGGATCTGTCGCTTTATTAGGACCATAAAACGTACCTTCTTGGTTAGACATTGTAGGCCACTGCTTTAAATCAATCAGATGCAAAGCCTTACATAGGAAGCAAAATAAAGAAACAATTTTTGATAACCAACAGTAAACAGACTGGGAAAGTGTTGATTAACAAGTTCTTGGTTATCTTTGACTTACGTGTAATGGAAATGATATATTAAGCTCGATTATAAAATATATATACATCCAAAATTTGCTATTCACTCATAGCTCAAGTTGATTTGCAAATGTAAGCAAAGAAGCGCAAAAGCGACTTGTTATTATAAAAAATTACTCTAATTAATTTTGCTTTTGCATTTTTAGTGTACAAAATGAATCATCCGAGCAGCGCAAATTAAAGTGGTAAAACTGCTTGCTAGCGGTAATTCAGCAATCGCGAAAAATTGACAAATAGAAGCTAAGCAAAATGAGAAACTTGACAGACGGGAATGAAAAGTGTAAATAGAAAAAATAAAAAAAGGAAATCTGTAACAAAAGAAACGGACACGAAAAGCAGATAAAAAACATACCAAAAACCAAAAAATAGATATTAGCGGCGCGATAGCAAAGAATCGCAACTTGAAATTATCGGTCAAAATTAAAACTGACACGACTTTGGGGCACGTTTACTATTTTTTGTTTCTCATTTTTTCGTTTTTCTTCACGCGTTGTTTATACCCGTTGTTTATTTTTCTAGCTGTTGTCCGTGCAACTTGTATCGCTATTCCATCATATTACATAATATTGTAGTATTCGCTTAGTCATACAAGGCAGTTGACGCATAACGAACGCGACATGAAAGATTTGGTGTACTTTTTAATTTCATTTTTTAGACTTAATGCTTCTCGGGTTTCTGAACATATATAATATTACGCGATTCTTGACTTGGGGTTTTTCATCTGTTATTTGCGTCTTTGGTTTCATTCTGTTTTTCCATTTACAGTCCTAAACTTTTTTCTTTTACTTCTCATACCAACCACAACTATCTCATCTGATAGTAAGTAGCATTCAATATCACACAACCAATTTGCTGCCGCTACATTTTTTTGAGAGAATATATTAATCAAGTTGCGTGTGGGGCGTATCAGTCTACAATTATATAATCGTTTAACAATTTTTTATCAGGTCTCATAGATCGTTATCAAGATGTCCACCAAAACTGCAATGATGGGACTCAAAGTCACCTATAACTTTGATGATGATCAGATCTTTTTGTCAAAGTCCAACGCGAATATGAAAGTAAAATTCGGAGAGATGGAACTTTTTAACAACGAAACGCGACTCATTGGCGTCGTCAAGCTCAGAGCATGTATTGAAGCAGTATTGAGAAGCAGCCCGGAAATTGTTCCAAACTTGGCTCAAAGATACGATTACAACATTTACGTGTGCGATTACAGTGAGATAAATACCCCATTGGTGGGCTACGGTTTGCTTTCCAAATTGATCAGTAATGACTATACCGATTCTTCAGATGATGAAGGCAGCCATAGCAGCACTAATCAGAACAATAACACCTCAAATTCTAACAATTCCAGCTCAGGATCCAAAGCAAAAGATATCTTGATACCTGGTAAAGTTGAAACCAATATAATGAGTTTACTCACAGACAACAAATCCAAGCAAGTATTATCAGTGAAGTTGCAATTCAAGAGAATTGAAAGACAAAAAGTGAGAATTAGCAGCAAGTCTTCTGCCAAAAATAATAATGCTGCAAGCACTGGCAATACTAATACGCGGAAACTTATTAAACCATCAAGAAATGGCATAAAGCCAAGTAAAAGAACCACAAACCCTGGTCCTGCTCCAAAAGCCATGCGTACGCTATCATTACCCGTTAAACCTATGTCGATGGGCCAACCACAATCTCAACCAATGGCTGGAATGTCCAATTTTGCCCCATCTCCAAATCAAAACCTCTACTTTACTTACGAGGCTTACATTAATAGTAACAACAATAATTATTTGAAAAGAAAAAGCCAAACTGGCTTAGACTCTGATGATTTGCTCGGCAAAAAAGCTAAGAAGTCATCACCATTAATACAGAACTATCAAACGTTCCATAATTTTAGTGATCAAAACTACATGGACCAGTCTCCGCAGTTTATGAATACTCCTTCAAGAGATATTCAAAGCCAACATGTTGAAAGTAACTCTTCATTCACAAGTCCCACCATCACACAACAGCTTGATAGCAAGACAAATAAATCCCAGCAACAGCAACAACAGCGACAACAACAGCTACCAGCAAAGAAAAACCAAAAGAACTACTGGATTATTAAAGATGATGTCAATAATAACAAAGAGAACATTCCTCCTGAACTTCTTTCTGAACTTTCTGATGTTTCCAGTCTCAGTATGCTTTCACACCCAAGTCACTCCACCACTGCCCACACTTCTGCACCAACTTCTGATAATAGTATTGATGATAACGCTAGTGTTACTAATGATGGAACCCATAAAAAATTCACCGATATGTTGCAAGTTAATAGAGAATTGGACGAGTTGCTTAATTTCAACCCAGAGAACTTTCTCACTCATGTCTACAATCATAATGGACAGCTGGGTATGGCACAAGGTACACCGACCATTGGTAATGGCTTCTCTATGAATGACAATAATATCACAAATAACAGCAATAAAACGAGCAGCGATAGCAATGCTACCACTACTGGGCAAATAGTGAATAGCGGCACTAGCAAGCAAAATGAGAAAAACTTGACTCACTTGGCCATAATTAACAATACAAGCGCAGCAGCTAATAACAATACTGAAACATCGTTGACACCAGAAGAAAACAGTACGCCAAAGGATTCTGATGCTTTGACGCCAATTATCGAATCTGTATCTGATAAAGAAGACAGTGCTTTAAAAGATGGCGACAAAGAGGACGAGTTGGACGATGATGAAGAAGAAGAAGATACTAGTACTAGCTATACCGGTCAACATGCAAATGCTAAACGTAGTAATGTTGGGCTAGTGTCTTCACCATTTACCGTTTACGATTAGGTTGGAATTACTGTTTTGTCACGTATTTTTATGATCTTTTATGCTTTTAGTTCTGTTTTCATGAGACTGCTTTATTTTATTTTTGGTCTTTTTGGTCTTTTACTCTTTTATTGTGTTGATTTATTTCTTTTTCCATTCTTCATAATATTATTAGCCATTGTTATTGCTTTTTTTCTCATATTCCCCATTTTATGATTTACATATCTTCTTCCATATGCCCTCTACTTTTTTTTGATGCTGATATCAATGTTACAATTGCTTTTTACATCTCTTAAATCCCAACCAGTTGTAGCTTCACTTGAGTAAGTATTTATTTATCTTTGTCTAAAATAAGAAATCACAATATTATCACATGATGTTTGTTTATGTTTCAGTCAAAAACAAACAAATAAGATGGTTGCTTCACAATGCAGAAACCCACGTAGTAAAGCAAAAAACAACAAAAAATAAGACAGCCCGTTCTTTTTGTTTTTTTTTTTTACTTTTTTTTACTTTTATTTTTATTTTTATTTTTATTTAATACCCCAGAGTCAAGCCTACATACAGCTCGAGAAATCAGTAATTGTGCCATTTTTTTCTTCAACATATTCAAAAGCGACAATTAAAACAAAAAAAAAAAAAGGATTTTAAGCTATTTTGACTCTACGATAAATACAAGACAATGAGTTTAAAACAATTGAAAAAAGTTGAATTGCTAGAACTAGCTGATGATCTTGGTATTCGGTACGCGTTTTTTTTATTTTTGTTTTTATTTTATTTTTGAAAAACCAAGTAATTCAGTCAATTGAGACTCTATTATAAATGGTTAATGGCCAAGAACTTTAATTATTGGCTGAAAAGTCAGAGAGAATTATGAGACTTTCTTTCGCGTGTTAGCCTCGGCTGCCCCATCAGCGAGGGACATGCAATCATGTAAACAAATGAATTTGTCCTCCTCCGCTGTTTAATTTCCTACCCATACTCTTTTGCACTTTATCTTTTCAAGAAACTTTTTAATACTAACTTTCAATATTAGCGCAATTGATGGAACCAAGGCAGTCATTGAAGATAAAATCAACCAGCATTTTAGCGATCATCCAGAATTGGAAAAGGATAAAAGATTCAACAAGTATTTTGTTTACCGTAAAAGATACTCACCATCCAAGTCTCCATCAAAAAGCACTAGGGCATCTCAGATATTGAGCCCTTTGAGAAATGGTCCATTGAGCAGAAACAGCAATGTTTCCACTCCAAGCAAAAGCAAATCTTCCAGATCAGAAGTAGGCCAACTCAACGAAGATGAGAATGATGACGAAGGGGAAGAATCAGACTCTGAAGGAGAAGATGAAGAAGCAGACTCTGAAGAAGGAGAGGAGGAGGAAGAAGAAGAAGAAGAAGAAGAGGAGGAGGAAGCAAATGGTGAAAAAGTTATTGATGGCGAGGAGTTATCTACTGAGGAGGAGGTAGATGACCGGACTCCACTTGAACCTGAAGAAGAGCTTTTAGTGAAATACAAAGATTTGACCATCGAGAAATACGAAGCTGCTAGAGAAAAGATTAAGGAATACTACGCAGATGTTGCTAAGGTCATTGGTACCAAAAACGAATCTTTAAGAGCAATATTGAGTAATCCAACCACCATTTACAACCTTGAATTGTTTTTAGAGCAGTATTTGGTTGTTTTAAATAACATTACTCAAGTAACTGTTGGATATTACATTCCAGAAAAACTTGCTGCTCACTTACCTACTAGTTTCTTAAACCGTTCAACATTCTACATTAAAGACTTTGCAAAGCCAGAATTCTTGAAATTGATCAGTTTCTGGTTCCTCATATCAGCTGTTCTTCCATTAGTTAGCAGTTACTACATTAACTTCAACAAATTTGGCTTGAAATACGACCCATTTACTTTCTTTATCACTAGACTTTTGTTGAACTTTTTGTTTTTGGGAAAGACCATTGACATCGACGATATCAAGAATGATGCAGCTGTGTCTGCTTCGAAGGCTGGTATTCCACTTTCCATTTCCCTCTGGGACCATATTCAAGATTTCACTTTCCGCAACTCTCTTCTTTTGAGAAATGCCTTAGGTTTGGTTCCTCTCTATGGCGGATTTGTCGGCCTTCTTATTGCCCTTTATGTTGCCACAAACGCGTAAGTTGCAATGTTATTCATTCTACTGCACTCAGGGCAGTTGAAACTTCACGCTCTGTCCTAAGGTATCCTAAGTTATAAAGATAAGAAAATGAAAAAAGCTATTAAAAACAAATAATGAAAAAACAAGGGCACTGCATTGTGTAACAATAGTATTCTCTCGTTGCCCTAATTGTTTAACTCACATTTTTAATTCCCTTTTTGTTCAAACCTGATATTTTAATTTGATTTTTGTACACTTATCTATTTCTTCATTCCAACTGTTTTCATTAGTATTTTCTTTTCCCTTTTATTAATTTTGTCTCCTTATTTTGAACTCTTTGTTTATATTTATTGTATGATACTTGAATCTTTCAATTTTCCTTTTCCCCTTTTGTGTCTCTACCACTTAATCTTGTTTTGTTATACTTACTTTCGTGTTAGTGTCTTTAATTTGTAATACTTTTAAAACTGTATTTTTCTGAACAAGTTCTTTTGGTCAACTGGTATGGTAATGTATAGTTGTTGAATATTCTTTTTACTTACAACTTTCCAGTTTGTTAACATATAGCACTATAATTTTATTAGAGCCACTCATACATGCGGCTGAAACTTTGCTTTTATAATAAAATGTCTTTCTTGTGTGATGCGACTTAAACCTACTACCTCACTGATAGTTTAAAATATAGAAATTTTTTCTACTAAGTTGGGTCATGTTGATATATTTGACGTCTCTAGATAAAGTATTTCAGTTTCATGTTGTTACAGGGGTTGATTATCATTAGTTTTTTTTTTTTTTTTTTTTTTTTTTTTTTTTTTTTTTTGTAAAAGCTCATATTATCATAGCAATAGATGAACTGTACGCATATTGAACATTGAATACCATACGCTTCTCTACATGAACAAAAAAAAAAATAACTTCTTTTGTTGTCTTTGTTTTGTTTAATTCTTTACCTTTCTTATATATTCAAACATATAAAAGAATAAGACAAGGATAAAAAGAGAAAAAAATTAAAAAAAATAATAAAAAGACAAAACCATCTTCACTTGAAAACAAATTTATTTTCCTGTTTCTAACTTGTTGGTTAAGAAATTTAAGCACCTTGTGGAGCTTCTTTGAAAGAGATAGCGGCTTCTTCACCCATAGCAGAGATGATGGTGACGTTCAAGTCTTTACCTTCTTCCCAAGCGGCTTGGATTTTTTCACCTAATTCACCTTCTGGGACCTTGACATCATCCTTGGTGTCACCGTCAGGGGTCATCAAGGACAAGTAGTCGTCATCAATGTTGATCAATTGGTATTCGTTTCTCTTAACAACTGGAACATCCATGTTGTGGGTAGATGGAGACAAATCTTCCAATTTCTTGTTGGTGAAAATGTCAATAGCGACCAAGTGAACTTTAGCGTGACCGTGCTTACCAGTCTTGGAGGTAGACATTTCAACAATCTTACATGGTCTGTTCTTGATAACAACGTGACCGTTCTTTCTCAATGCAGAACATTGCATTGGGTAGATCAAGGAGGAACCAGCATCAGCGGTTTCGAAATTGTGCTAAAAAAAACAAAAAGTTAGTAAAACTGCTCGTTATTTTTGATCAAATGTTTTCTTGGGCTTGCTGGAGAATGTTGTTTTATTTGATGCCAGCTTAGGAGTAGACTCTTGAAAGCGGGCGCTACTGGCCGGTAAGCAAGTGAAAATTTTTTCTTCACCCTCACAGAACAATAATAGTTGTGCCAGTTATCTTGCACGCAGAACACAATATCCAAAGATCTCGAAATGTTTGTATTTTGAGTTCCATGATTATGGATGCCATTGAATTCTGCTAACAAGAGACATTTTAGATTGGATTCAAGTCATGCTACACAGAATGTTTGAATTTAATCTTGAAAAGACCACCTCACCAGCGGTTATATATCTCGTCTACCTGCAAGACTTGAATTCAAATGATTCATTTGAAAATAAAATCGAGATCATCTGACTAACCAAGCTCAATACTTCAATTTTGATAACCAGCGAGCACTCGCAACAATCCGTGATTTAACACGATACACTTGTCACAATCTCGAGTAAAACAGGAAAATTTATACATCACAACTTGCAAGAATTTTGTGATGTGTATGTGTGAAAAATTTATTGCGACTTTAAATGTGAACTCCTAAGCATGATATGACTCTATACTCCACGATAGCAACTATTGCAGAGCCTTCAAGATTATTAAATGAAACAACCAAATTGAATGTCAAATAGAAAGTCTTAAAGAAAACCAAAGCAAACAACCAATTACTATAGAGAATAAATGGATGCAGCTGAATGATTAACTTGGCAACGATTCATAATCGGGAGAAAATTCATGGTTGTTCCAGCAAGCAAATCACTTCGTTTCAAAATCGTTAAAGGGCAAATTAAATTCAACATTCCAGACAAACAAACCACAACTAACAAAACAAAACACTTACTTCTTCTTCAGCCATGGTGAATATAGTTAGTTAAATAGAATTAATTAAGGAAAATAGAGAAATTGATCAATCAACACTATAGAAAGGGAGAGAAAAGAAGAGAAAGAAAGAAAGAAAAAAATTTTTTTTTTATTTTTTTATTTTTCCTACAAAGAAAAGTCTTCTATTTTTTTCTGTTTTATTTTTTTTTCTTGAACGACCGCCAGATCGCCGCCAGAAGAAAAAACATTCTTTCGTACTCGCTCACATTTAGCGCTGCGTTTTTCGTCCACTGGCTATCTTTCCGCTCACTATCCTAGGATTGTGGAGTCATTGAATTTCTCCAACCACTCTACAGCTGCTACAAGGGACCATAGTTTACAGCTATATAGCCATTGGCCTTTTCATTATGTAGCATATTTCCCGGAATTCAAGGCCAAAGAAGGCTAATTTTGCCGTAGGGCAACATCAAAAAAGCTGACTCTGCGCCTTCTCCTATTGGCTAGCAGGTTGCTAAACAGCTGTTGTGAAAAATGCATATATCATGTGCCACCCGTACACCCCAAAACAATCGCCAGCACGGCGCTGTTACAAGCAAGACAAAAGCAGAGAGGACGGAGTGCGCATAGTTTTTACTTAATGACTTATGACGGGTAATCATATACGTTCAACATAACTGTCATCCAAGCATCCTACTCTTGCCTAGTGGAACAGTAAAATGCAGTGAGGAGATTGTCCTGTGGTTACCCGGCTTAAAGCGTATATATTTTAAAGTAAAATTTGTTATGCAGAACCATGTTTAACGATGCTTGCTTGGTAAGGGATTGCCAGTAGTACATAATATAGACAGGGTAAGCATCAAAGCTGCTCAGTGTGCGTTGTTTTGTTTTCGATTTTCTCCGCTTGGTTATTTTATTCGTTCGTTCGTTCGTTTGTTTGTTTGTTTGTTAACAAGTGCTTTAGTCGTTGGTCCGTTCGACGCAAATTGTGTACTTTAGTAAGAGCGGGCAGAATCTACTAGGCACACTCGGAAATTTAAACTAGAAAAGTAATGTGTACTGAAGTCCATTCTAAGTTTTATAATAATCTATTATGTTAATAATATTTCCAGCAAATTTCAAAAATTGAAGTTTCATTTTGTAGTTTGCTACGAACATTTCCTGAAGTGCGCGTAGTAGTATTTAACATTTGTTTTACAATGCTCTTGAGTTTTTCTCGAACGAATCATGCGCTGCATGGTGAAGCACAAATTTCCCAACATCGGTCAACCGCATTAATTTATTAGTTGAAAGTAAGTGTTAAAAAAACTAAACTCTTGTCCACTACCACTCAAAATACACCACGCTTCCATATAGTTCTTTTAGTTTCTTATTGAAAAATGATTTTTATTTTTTTAATCAAAAGTAATATATGTGCATTCCATCTATATTTGGCCCTGCGATCTTCAGTAACTCCTTGCAACGTTTTAAAATGAATGCATTTCTCAATCTACACTGTCCACGTAAATCTTTTTAATGTTGAGGCCTGCATTATATTTCAGAAAATTAAATCGACGCTGTTATTGACCTTTGGTTCAGTGTCAAGTTGAATGAACCGATTTTGTCAAACTTACTGAATTGTAGGTCAATTAGTTGTTACTTATTGACATGATCGATTACTTGTAAAACAACTTTCTGGTTGAATAATTTTATTTGCAATACACTTGTAGGGTTAGTATTTTAGAGCTTGTACAACATATCTACGTCAATCATCACCATTGTAATTCCCTTTAGGAAAGTTTTTATTTCTAGTTTACTAAGACACTCCCAGAAAATCGACTATTTAACCAGAAGTGATCTCTGTTTTTCTATTTAGTTGTACTCAGATTCGCGCTTGATCTATCAATCAGTCGCACTACAACCCCGGATTGAGATGTGTAAGCAACAAAAGTACGCAAGCAACTGAAATTTTCAAAATAATCTATGAAGATAAAGCTGATTTCATTATCATTGAAATGATAGGAGATTAGTAGACAATTGAATAAGCTGGGAAAGAAGAATTTGGAATCAATAAGATACAATAATCTAAAGCAAGAAGAACTGGAATTAGTAAACCTGCATTTCCACTAACACAATGTCACCATCCTTTGTTTCTTCCTAAAAGAATTAAATCATGCTCCAATTCATCATTATTTAGCCCTTTCAAACCAGGCGCCTTCTTCAACCTATTGTTACTACTCCCAGCACCAGTCGCATTCGCACTGCTGCTTCCACCGCCGCCAGCCCCACCGGCTACACCAGTACCGGTACCAGAACTTGCATTCGCGTTACGTTTTCTCCCCGATGCAGTCTTTCCACCACTGTTAGTTGCTGTTGTAGTTGTTGATGTCGACGCACCGGTAGATTCATTTTCACTGCTACCACCGCGGGCTTCCGAGCCGCTATCATTAGTACTTGTGCCTCCAGTGGCACCATGCTGAAGAATTCGCGCATAACGTGACATAGAATGATTAGCATTCATAAATATCTTTCTAAAATCAAGTTCATATGATTGGTTATGAGTATTGTTTGTAAGGTTACCATTACCATTATTGGTGCCATATTGATAATGATGGTGGCCGCGTCTCAGTGAACCACTGTGATTATAGTTACCGCCATCAATACTGCTACCGTTACTAAGACTTCTGCTCAAACTATTATAGTAATGCTTAAAGTTGTTTTCCGTAATAATGATGAATTCTTCCTCCGTAGTCAAAGATGAATATCCCTCGAAGATCGAAGTCAACAATTCCTTGTTGTCCAACTCAAACTCAATTGCTCTCTTGTCATCAAGTTTGGCATCTTTTATGGTAATGTCCAATTCGTTTTTCAATCTCTTCTTTACCCTTGAACTGGCTCTTGATGCCTTAGTGGCTCCACTTGTCGCAGATAAACCAGCGGTGCTGGTATTGTTGCTCATACTGACTTGATCACCATCAGAAAACTCAACGCTGCTTAGATCTTGTAGCTTTTTATCAATGTCTGCAGTAGTGCTAATTTTGGTGTTATTGGAATTACCATTGGCATCTGCCATATCTGTATTATTACTATTAGCAGTGGCACTGTTGGAATTATTGTTATTAAAACCTAATCCAATCAAAAGCTTATTTGATTTGAAAGACCCAATATCAAACAACCCGCCATCTATACGATGTTGATTATCATTAGCACTAAGCTTATGATGTTCCAATAGTTTCTTTTGCAAAATAAAGAAACTTTCCAAATTATCCAACTTGCTCAAAATCACATTATTCATTCTGGTATATGCGGTTTGCAAGTTTTTGGCAAAAAGCTTCAAACTCCGATTTTTCAAATACAATGTCCAGTGTTTTAGTCTTTGTAATTCATAATCGCGCAATTCTGCAAAATTGGCAAATTTTTCATGTAGTGAATCAATTGGATCAAATTGAGCAAGCTTGAGTCTCTTTGCCTCGGGGGTATCAATACCAGCGCCCATTTGTTTGCTATTGCTGTCTTCTTTTGCTCGTCTTTTCTTAGATTTGGGCACTTGTTCAACATTGAAAACCGAAAGCTCAGCATTACTATTATCATTCAATATCGCTAATTTTCCCTTCAAGTACTTAATTTTCGTCTCATAAAGTTCACTTTTGTTAACGTCAACATATTCTTCAATTTCATCATAATGTCTCTGCAAATTCCGTATTCTTTTATTAAAGCCAGTACCGTTTGGAGCAGTCACGCTGGCATTATTCTTACCGTTGTGGCTAAAAGAAACAAGCAGTAATGCTGCATCTTCAGTTTTTCTCTCTTGCAAGGACGCATATACCGCATGATTGCTGGTAACTTCACCAACATTTCCCGTCATGGACGCCAACTGGTTATCGCTAATAGCAGCCAAATGCTTCTCTTGCCTCTCTATGGGGTAAATGCTATTCTTAGCAAGATTTCTATATGACAACGCCAACTCATTAGGCAATTTATTCATATAAAAGCTTTCAAAATATTTCTTGCCCCGTAACAAGTACAACTCATGAGCCAAATCCAGATCTTCAAATTCAGCATCCGGAACCTTTTTTGATGCTTCAAATAAACGATTCAAAGTGACTATTTCTTTAGGCGGCATTGTCTTTTTCTTCTCTTCTTGACGTTTTAATTCGTCCATCTTAGCCTCGTATTTTGCCGTGGAGTCTCTGATAAATGTGGATGCAGTAATGTAGTCTGCTTCAGAGATGCCTTGGTAGTATTGACTCTCAAAATATGCTGAGTGCTGCTGTTGGAAATCATGAGATGCACCTGGTAATGGTGGAATAGTCTGTGAATATGTCGATTTGGATTCAACATGATCCTGCGGCTTCAGTATAGGCGGCAAGTACTGATAAGATGGCAACGATGGGCGTACAACACCAACAGGAGAAGCAAATGGCGCTCCATGAGTTGTGACAGAAACAGGTTGTGATGGTGGAATTGTTACTACTTCTCCGGGATAACAACGTTTTTGAGTCTCCTCTTGAAATGACTCTGATAGACCAGCACCCCGATACTTTTTCTGCTTGTGTCCCGAATCATAAGAGATCTTTTCAGGACTATTATTAATTATAGAAGGAAGCTTAGGTGGCAATACATCATTTTCACCAGACTCTTCTTTAAAAGCCGCTAATGAAGATGATGAAGAAAAAGAAGTTCGATCTTGTCTTGGTTCACTTGGCTCTGCAGTAAGAAGACTAGATAGTTTAGTCAACTTTGGTGCTTTTTTGGGCTTTTCTGAAATCTTTGTTTCAATGACTGAAGGATATGGCCTATACGCGTCGGTGGTGGTGGTCGAGTCTATCATGCTTGAAGATGGATTTAATTTGCTGAACTGCGATATACCAGGCAATACTGGACGTCCTAACAATGATGATGCAGAAGATGATGATGCAGCAGCTATTGTATCTGAACCATCAACCATCTCTTTGGGAGGTAGCCTCTGTGGCAGAGGGCGCTGTTGTTGCTGCTGTGTTGAAAGCTCCCGTTGCTGGTGAAAAAGTAGCTGAGGTTGTTCGTAGAGATTACGAGGATGTGAAGGAGGACCTAAAAGACCTGGAGGACCTGGAGGACCTGGAAGACCTGGAGAAAAAGGATATTCCGCTGACTGTTCAGAATGATACAGTAATGACGGAAGAGGCAAGCGTTGTTGATGCTGTTGCTGCTGTTGCTGCTGCTGCTGTTGCTGCTGCTGTTGCTGCTGTTGCTGCTGCTGTTGCTGCTGTTGCAAAACAGAAGGCGCTTGAGGCGCTTGAGAAGGAGGAGGTGGTAGAGATACCAAATTATCCAGATATCCGAAATTGTAAGGCTGTTTTAACGAAACACGATGAGTTTGCGGTGAAGGTTGATTGTACTCTGGTTTTATTATTGGGTTCTGGAACAGCAGCAGTGAGCGAGAATAGGCGTTGTTATCACCATCAACGGTAGAGTACGATACTCTTTGATTACTGCTATTGTTACTGTCGTGGTTATTATTTATGGGAGTAGGGTTTCTACTGATATTGGCATTGCTGCTGATAATGTTACTATTGTACAGCGAATAATGATTATTATTATCTTGAGCATCGTGACTTGCATACACACCTGAATCTACTGGGGGTATCTGATACATCTTCGTGTTTTCGTAGGACGGTAGTGGCGAATATGATGGTTTTGAAGCATTACTACTGTGATAATTTCTTTGGTTTGGAGAGTATGTCGATACTAGCTGCTGCTGGCGCTGGTGGTAACGATGATGCTGATGATGATGATCACTGGAGTCCAGCAGAGGATAACGATGGTAAGTTTCAGCGGAAGAATAGTTAGATGCGGCAGCGGGTCTGGGGCTTCTTCTGTAAGCGGCAGCGGGGGTAATCAGTGGGACTTGAAACAGCACTGGGGGAGGCGGAAGCGGTGCTCTGATATTATCGTTCATTGAATTATAGTGCACTGAAATGGGCTGTTGCTGTGGTTGAGGCTGACTTGGGCCTTGGTACAGAGGCTCCCTGTTGAAAATTGCCGGCAATTGGCGATATGCATCAGTGGAGTTATGGTAGTACAGTCCAGGCGGCGGCGGATGATGACGGTGATGCTGACGATGGTGTGGATGTGCCAAGGGCCCTAAAGCGGCGGTGGCAGCCAGCAGTAGTGGCGGTAGCAGAGGGCCCTTGGGAGAGTTCCTCGATGGAGGTGAGGAATACATGTAGTAGCTTTGGGAGGCTAAGTTTGAATTGCTGGCATTATTGCCGCTATTGGGGCCACCACCGGGGGCAACGCCGTGGTGGTTATTGTACATCGCAATTGGCGGTTAAAAATATCGATTGAGCGGCGCTTTTATATATCACCAAAGAACCAAATGACTGCTTGACTATCTAAGAGGGCTGGCTAAGGAAGGTGAGTAGTTGTGAGTCAAATTTGTGTGCTGATGAGTGCAGAAAAGCCAAACATGTATGATATCCGGTGAATAAAATGAAAAACAAGAAGATAACGATGATGACAATAGTGGATATTCGTGCCTGTGTTGCAGGACGTGAGCAGCAGCGGTGTTGGTGGTGGAAAAGCCTTGAGGAAGGAAAGTGATTGAGTTGAGCTGAGTTGAGCTGAGTTGAGTTGAGACACTACACTGGTTGCTGAGACTGAGACTGAGACTGAGTGAAGTGAAGTGAAGTGAAGTGAATTTGTTAGTGAAATCGCCAGGAATTCTGGGCCGCGGTGAAGAAACCGGCCGTCGGCAGCATGGTGCAGTGCACTACAGTATGCGTAAGTTAACAGTTGACTGCGTTTTCATGCATGCATTCATCTGCTGATAGCTGCAGTGTGCGTATATCATTATGATATTATTCATCTCTCTTCACCTATGGCACAACAAAAACAACAGCAAAGAGACAGCCAAGACCAACGCTGGGCTGGCATGAATGGTGACAAAAATAGTGGCGTATCTGATTGAAGATGTAAGTTCTCTTCTATTGAGGTTGCTATTGCTGTGCGTCCATTGCCCCACGCTATGTTGTTACCATATCCAAAGACTGCGCTCTTGCTTTGCACATTCAGGGACCCTCGCCAACTCTAGTGCGTGCCAATCAAAAGGTGCCAAATACGCTGACAGCCAAATGCGAATGACACAGAAGACAAACTCGGTTTATATTGCCGACTGACACATAAATTCTCCTTCAACAGGTGGAGATTTGCCTGCGGCGAGCGAAACTCGAACTTCGAAGCTAGCAACGACTTTAAGAGTAAACAGTAAAGCCAAATTCCAAAATAACAGAAAACGACAACAACTTCCAAGCTACAATATCAACTGAAGTATGGACTATAGCGTTCTATTTGTCGGCTGGTAGTTATTCTTGGATACACAAATCCTAGATGGGAGCATTCTAAAGTTTGCCACAACAGCCGCGCGTTACGGAATGAAGCAAGATCACTTTGATAACTCGTCTGGCCAAAGTTGTGTCAACAGAATCTGTGTAACAATATGATTTAACCAATTCAACGGAACCGTGGCTATCAGCAAACACGAAACATGCGAGCTATGTATACGTCGGCCAACTAGCTGTAGCTACCGGGACATGGTGGGAACAGAGCATTTTTCCAGCAGCATACTGGTGCACGGTACGCGGGAAAGCCTCCCAGGTGTCAGTGCGGCCGTCGCTACAAGAAACTTAAGGTGAACAAAGAACATATCTCAGTCACACCAGTGCTAGCAAAGACAAACGATTAAAATAATAAAGTAATCTGAAAAAAATAAATATTGGAAAGAGTCACTGATACGTTTGAGCGCTGTAATTTGAACGCTTAGAAGCGGTAAACAACATACTATGATCCGTACACTGTCTCCTTTACCAAAGATAATAAATGTCAAACGGTAATAATCGCTGTGGCCAGTTGAGTGGTCAATTCCCAGTCGGGTAATCATATTTTCTAGCGCTATTTCTCGCAGATTTCTCATGATCTGACGCGCCGTGATGCCGCTAGCAGTTCTGCAATGCATGGTGGAAGAAAAGCGAAAAGGAAAAAAAACTGTAAAAAAAAATTGTGAACAAAAAAGAAACAAAAATCCACAAGAACAGAAAAACAGAAAAATAAGACATCGCAAAACAGCCACAGCGCGCGTCTTGATGCGACAACATGCATGGAACAGCGGCATCGGTGCTTGACAGCGGAGCTACCGTCCAAGCGCACCCATGGGTATTACCACAGCTCATAAGCTGTGTGTATGTATACGTATATATATAGCTGTTACTGTACTTCCAGTAATGGATCCGAGTTCTTAATGTTGAGGTTTTGTTTTTAAAGGTTTTTTTCTTTTTTTTTTTTTTTTTTGTGGCACCTCTGTTTTCTTGCTTGTTTTTTAAAAATTGATATCTCCTCAACCATCCAGCGCAGTCCAACCATGGAGAAAGACAAAGATCTTGTGCTGAGGACCATCATTTTTGGCTCAGACCTTGAAAAAGTGAAAACCGAGGACCATATAGTCTTCATAAAGGGCCAGTACATCATCAACAGAGACGAGGAGGACTATTCAGAATGTGACACCGACAAGCAAACTTTGAGTCAGCGCAAAAAACGCAAAGTGGAAAAGTATAGGGCCAAGTACAACATTGACGAAACAAAACTCGACCGCAAAGTAGCCATTTGTGTTGTGATTCCGTTTTGCATAGTTTCATTCATTCACTACATGACTCGTTTTGCTATTGCGGTTGCTTCCCAGGCAGGCATGAAGGAGAGTCTACAGCTCAAGGAAAATCAATATAATATTGCGTCCTCAGTGTTTTTTGTCCCCTATGTGATTTTTGAACTACTATCCAACATTTTGCTCAAGTATGTCAGACCTCATTACTTCATGAGTTTTTACATTGTAATGTTGGGGGTCACGGTTCTTTCCAATGCGTTCGTCACTAATTTTGCTGGGCTCGTTGCCTGCCGAATGTTTACTGGAATGTTTCAATCCAATTCTTCGGCATTATACTATATCTTGGCCAATTATTACCCAAACTACAAAGCACAGAAAGTGTTTACGGCATACTATTCGTTTGGTTCAATTGGCGGTATTCTTAGCTTTTTGCTCATTAAAGTGACTAAAAGTATTAATTTAGGATGGTGGAATCCTGCCGAACACTGGCGCTGGATCTTTGTAATTGAAGGAATCGTCACATTGTTGCTTGGGGTGGTGTTGTTTTTCATCATTCCCGACTTCCCCGAAGGAGCAAGATTCCTCGACGATGACGAAACCATCTTCTTGGTCAAGAAGCTAGAAGTATACTCTGGTAGATCCGGATACCAATTGAAGATTACATTCGGCGACATCCTCAGTGTGCTCAGCGACCCGTTGCTCTGGTGGGGGGCCATGATTTACTTGGGTGTGCTCAGTTGTTCTTACGGCTATGCGTTTTTTGAACCATCGATTGTCCACATGCTAGCCACCAACATCAACAACAATGTGACTACCAACGAGACCTTACTTGAAGCAATTCCATTCATTTTTGCTTTTTTTGTGGCCAACTTATTCGCCTTCTGTTCCGATTATTTCCGTGTCAGATCGCCATTCATTCTCCTTGGCATTGCAATGGCTTTGACAGGATTGCTACTCATCGATGTCACCCAGACCAGCGATTCCAGTAGCAATGACCCTTCCATCATTATGCGGAAATACTACGGCTGTTGCCTTTGCATCGTTGGGCTAAGTTCCACCATTCCCATTGTTGTTTGCTGGGTCGCATTGAATTTCGGCGGCCACTTGAGAAAGAATGTGAGCACCGCCTGGCTAGTCAGCTTTTGCTCAACCTCGGGGATCTTCTCAACGTACTTATTCTTGAACAAAGATGCCCCAAATTATAGAGTGGGAATTTGGACGAATTTCGGCTTTTTGCTGTTCTCCTTGTTTTGCATGGTGGTGTACTTGTTCTTGTTGCTCAAGGCTAATAAGAAAAAGACTTACGCTTCTTATAGGGAAGAGTTTAACAATTTGACAATTAGAGAGAAAACCTTTTTGGGAGATAAGAGCCCATCTTTCAAATATTTGTACTAATGACTTTTTTTTCCAAACTTTGCCTTCATTTCCTTGTTATGTTTTATTAATCATTTTACAATATTTTCAGTAATATACCATCACAGTTATCATCAATCAACGCGCGGTCAGAATACAGAACCAGCTACTACCTAATCAAATCCATTCAGCTTCATCACCCAGTTTTTAGCACAGTAACAGGACCTTTTTTTTTGGGAAATTTTATGGCCTTGGTTTACATGTGTGTGAAATATAGGGGCTTTTGCAAACCAAAAGGTTGACTGCAACTGCAACCACAACCCCAACATCAGTACCATCAGTACCATTCGCTTGTTTTTGTCCGACCATATATGTTCTTTTTTGTTATCTATTCTACAATTTTCTTGCGCTTATCTTAGGCTTGTTTTTTTATCCAGAGTTACCTTTTCCATAATATTTGCCTTTTTTTTCTCTCTTTATTTTCTTTTTTTTTTTTTTTTTTTTGTTGTTGTTGTTTTTGTTGTTTTATGTTGGATGCTGGCTCCAACCCATATATACACTCGCCACGCCGCCACCTCATCTAAATTTTTTGCTTACCTACTTAAACTAAATGATAGAAGTTTATTTTGATCAATCAAATACGTACCGCTCCTCGTCACTTGTCCATTTTGGCTTGTTGCGCCGACATTCGTTGAGTAACTCCAAGTCCTCCTAGACCTGAATCTGGCCATAGCGTCTCCTTCCTTTTTTCCTATTTCGTCGCATGATACCTAATGAATTTTAGCATTGGTGCTGGTGCCATGCGAGGTGCAAATCTTGGCTGGAAGTACGCTAGCGTATAAATGCCGGAGAAGAAAAGGCAGGCGTGTGCGCGTGTGTGCATGCAAACCACAGGTGGAAACTATGATGTATTGCGAACATATTTAGGAAACTGTAAGAACTAGAGCAAACTGCCAAAGGAAGCCGGGACTTGAGAAGGGCGGAAAAGATTAGCAAAATGGCAAAAGTTGTTCAATGGAAACTGATTGGCAAAGATGTGTGTACGTAGTATTGGTGAGGTGGTAAATTAAATTATTAGATTATAAAATTGAATTAAATTAGAATAAAACGAAACATAATTAGAGAATGTAAAGATTAGATTAGCTTAGAGTATAACGATTATAAGATTAATGATGAAAGACAAAAGGTGAATGATAAGTGTCAATTATCTCTGTTTATGAATGGAGAGAAAAAACAAAACAAAACAAAAAAAAAAAAAAAAAAAAAAACAACAATGAGAAAAACAAGAAATTGAGCAAAAAGGGAGGCGAATATCAGAAACGCAGTAACGAGTCACCAGAGTAGGGATTTATAGTAATCATCATCGGCATATGCACCACGCAGACGCATATGAGCAAGCAAGCAAGCAAGCATGCGTGCGAGTAAGTAAGCTCAAACAGCAGCTATATTGGTCGTGTTGTAGAGTACTGTGTACTCTATTATTCGAACTCAGTCAACTGAGCAAGCGGCTTGTCAGGAAATGGTTCCTTGATTTGCTTTCCTCTGGCATATTTGAAGTACAATTTATCCCCAATGAAGTCGAACTCTCTCAAGACTTTGTCCAAATCGCTTTTAGTCAATGACGCAGAAACACAGATACGCAATCTACTGCTGATGATTGGCGTTGCCGGATACCCAACAATCACGACGGCAATGCCTCTCTTGTACAATGCTCTAGCGACAGCCGGCAATTTGTTTGGCACGTACAAGAGCACTGGAATCACAGGGGAGTCTTCCATACCGTAGGCAATGAAGCCCAATTTACGCAAGCCTGCTCTCAAGTATCTTGAGTTGAAGGCAATACGTTGGATCCGCTCGATACCCTCGCCGGGGTTCAATTCGCCACAGATGATTTTCAAAGAAGTGATGATTTGGGCACAGACAATGGGGGAAATGGTTTCGGCGTAGTTGTTGTTGATGTTGTCCAACTTGAGTCTATCGATGATGTTTTGGTCAGCGGCAACGTAGCCGCCAGCGGCACCAAAAGACTTGGTCAATGTTCCCATGAGGATATCGATCTTGGCAGGATCGATGTTGAAGTAGTCGCACACGCCTCTGCCGTTTGGACCCATAGCGCCGACAGAGTGGGCTTCGTCGACAAAGAGGTAAAAGCCGTACTTTTCCTTCAAGGCGACGATCTGAGGCAAAGCGCACATGGTACCTTCCATTGAGTAAAGGCCTTCCACACAGACGAGAATCTTCTTCCATGGCTTGCGGGTTCTTGGCTGTCCTTGGGCAATGTTGTGTCGGATAACTTTCTCCAAGTTGGCGGTGTCGTTGTGGCGGAAGATCTTGATGTTCACGCCGGAGAGTCTGAGCCCCGTTCTGATGGAGGAATGGTTCAACTCGTCGGAAATCACCAAGCACTCAGAGTCAACAAAGGAGGAGAAAAAGTTGGAATTTGTGGAGAAACCCTGGGAGAAGATGATGGAGTCATCTTTGCCGACAAACTTAGCGATGAGCTTTTCGACGTCCGCATGCAAACTAGTGGTGCCGATGTGGGCTTTTGGCCCGTGGCCAGAGGTGCCGTACTTGTCCAAGACCTCCAAAGCATAGTCGGTGCAGACCCCGACGGATTGGGCAAAACCGAGGTAGTTGTAGCTCGCCAAGTTCAAGCAGTTGGTGACCTTGCCGGTGTACTTCAAGGTCTCGTTGTAGTCGTCGGAGTGTCTGTCGTAGCAGGTGATGTATCTTCCCGGGACGCCTGTGGTTGGGATGGAGAAGTTGTCGTCGATTTTTCTCTTCAAGCGGCGCACGTAGAACGACTCCAAGCGGCTGTAGTACGGGGCATAGCCGTCTTTTTCGAGCACGTCTTCGAAGTCTTTGCGCGAGAAGTGCATGCCAAAGAAGTCCTTGAAGTTGCCGACGACAATCAAAATCAAGTAGTTCAAGTACGTTATTATGATGATCAAGTAGGACGGCTCCTCTAGCTTCTCGACCACGTAGGGAGTGTCCTTGGGATACTGGGACACGTACAAGTACTGGTCCGACTCCAACGAGCCGAACTCCTTTTCGCGCTGCTCCTCCTGGGAGAGGCCTTCATTCGGGACGTATTTCGGCAACTCGAGCGTGTAGTTGTTCTTGGTGTCCGCAAACATTACTTTGTCTTTTTGTCTTTTTGTCTTTTTGTCTTTTTGTTTTTTGTTTTTTTGTCTCTGGTGCTGCTTTTGCTGTGGACAGGAGAGACTAGAAAAGAGGAAGGCCTACGGGAGACGTGTGGCTTTTGTTTTCGCTCTTGCTTGCGCGCAAGTTGGAGAGTGCCGACGAAGCAGCAGTTTTATTGTGTTTTGGATAGCGACGATAGCGCGGGAGGCCTTGCAACTGATGCTGGCAAAGCTGAAACAAGGAGCGGTTGGCAAGGATGCTGGGGCGCAGACCAGGGAAGGCTAGGGCAGGCTAGGGCAGGCTAGGGCAGGCTAGGGCAAGGATGAGCAGCTGGGTAAATTGGCTCTGAGCAGCAGAACAGCTCTGGCGGGAGGCGGCGGGCAAGGATGTCGACAAGGCAGGAAACGGATATTCCTGGAAGCGGGAGCAGCGGGAGCGACGCGAGGATGGGATTGTGAAATGCGACGGAGAGAGGGCGCCAGCACGGAGGCACGAGACGTTTGAAGAAAGGTTTGCTAGGCGGTGAGAGAGTGTGGAAGCTAGGTCTGTCTGGCGACGTTTTTTTTTTTTTTTTTTTTTTTTTTTTTTTTGTTTTCTGTTTTTTGTTTTTTGTTTTTTGTTTTTGTTTTGGAGGATGTGGTGATCCGGAGGATGCGAACTGATTGGGGAACTGAAGAAGAACAAGAACAAGAAAAAAAAGCGGTCAAAAAAGCGAAAAGACTGCAGGGAACAGGGCTCCCGATGACTAAGCGCTGACCAGCACGCACGCGCCCTGGTGCGGCAATTTCAAACGCCGTCTTAACACGACAGCACAGCAGCACAGCAGCGAGCTACGAGCTACAAGCTACGGGCTACGGGCTACGTGCTACGTGCTATACGCGCTGTAGGATCCTCCTCAGCGGCGGCCATGGCCGCTGCAGCCCGCTGTTGCTGGCAGACGAATGATGCCCAGTGCAATCTCACGTCTTGCTCAGCCGGCACCTTTGCAGCCCGGACGTCCACGCGATCCCTGTCCTTAGCGCCAGTACGCCGCGGCGCCGTGCCCAGCAGGGTCAGGTGCAGTGGCGGCGGTTGCCCGCCCCTCGAGCAGAGCGCAGCAGAGAGCAGCAGAGAGCAGCAGGCAGTGCACAGGCTGTTTGCGTGTCCGGGTAACGGCTGAGCGCGCGCCTAGCAGAAAAACGGTGTCCACACTGGGCAGCCCGCCGGCCAGTCCAGCGGAGCCCACGGCGGCTGCTGGCTGGCGAGCTAGCTAACCAGCTAACCAGCTAGCTAGCTAGCCAACCAGCTAACTGGCCAACCGCCAGCCAGCCAGTCCGCCAAAGCGCCTGGGAGACAGAACGAACCGTCAAGCACCAGCAAAACCCAACCAATGACAGCATCTCTGGCCCCCTTGGTGCGCTTGCACGACGCTGTTTTCCATCACGTTGGGCGAGCAGCGGCGGGCGCCGCCGCGGCCGCTGCGCGCCCAGTGTTTCGCCATCCTATCAAGCACTTTGAGCTCCTGCCCAACGAAAAATGGGCCGTCATTGGCGCGCAAAAGACCAACTTCCTCAGAGCGCTCCATGGGCAGTACATTGCCCAGCCGGCGCTATCGCGCACGTATCCCTACTTGCTCCGGCACCGCCTTGACCCGCCGTCGGCGGTCAGCTTTTTGAACTTCAACAGCAGCGGCCAGGCCGGCAGCAGCGGGTTCGGGTTGCCCAAGGTCCATCTCAGCGCCCGCTACGAGTTCTTCAAGGAGGACTTGGACCAAACGGTCTACAAGTTTGTCACGCGCCAGCTAGTCAACGTCAACAACGACGCCGTCGACTCGCAGATGGTGCAGAGCGTGCTTGGCATGTTCCAGCTCTCCGAGTTGCAAGACAGCTGGCTCATGGGGCTCAGCAACGGACAGCTTCGCCGCGCGCGGTTCGCCAAGGCAGTCGTCCAGCAGCCAACGTTGTTGCTCGTGGACGATCCGTTCTTGGGGCTCGATCCCAGGGCGGCGGCGACAATCAGCGACATTTTGGGCCGCTTGGCTCCGCAGCCGTACGTGGCTATTGGGCTCAGAAGTCAAGACGACATCCCGGACTGGGTCACCAACGTCGCCATTGTGGACGACGACGGGTTGGTCAGGGCGGGGCGCAAGGCCGACTTGGCAGACGCCATCGGCGAGCTCAAGCACCAGGAAAGACAGCGGCAGTCGCAGCAGCAGTCTGCTGCTGCCGCGCTTGCCTCCAAGGCGGTTGGCGTTCTTTACGGCGGCAGAAAGAGCGGGCCTCGCAGCAAGGCCAGTCCCCACATCAGGTTCGACAACGTGTCGGTCGCGTACCGCGGCAAGCAGATCATCAAGGACCTCAGTTTCGAGGTCCAGCACGGCGAGAAGTGGCACGTCAGAGGCAACAACGGCTCGGGCAAAACCACGCTCCTTAGCTTGATAATGGCCGAGCATCCGCAGTCATGGAACCCGCAAATCGTGATTGACGGCGAGCCTCGCCAGGTGGGCAAGCTGAACTACTTTGACACCAACAAGGCTATAGGGTTCAGCTCCCCCGAGCTCCACGCGATTTTCCCCGGCTCGCTATCGGTGTACGAGGCCCTAACGACGGGCTTTAATGCCGGACCAAGCAACTTCATCCCGTTGAGAAAAACCAGGCTTTCCGGGCACCAGCGCCAGAGTCTCGAGCTCTTGCTCGAGGAGTTCGGCTTCCAGGACGAGGTCTGGGGCAACAAGAGAACCCTTTTCCGCGACTTGAGCATCAGCGACCAGAAGCTTGTCTTGTTCTTGAGGGCCATCGTCAAGGGCCCGGACTTGTTGATTTTGGACGAGGCTTTCAGTTGCATGGACGCCGCGTTGATTGCTAAGTGCAAAGGGTTGCTAAGCGACAGCTGGCCATCTACGGTGTTGTGTGTTGGGCACGTTGCAGACGAGGTTCCTCGCTGCGACAAGTTTATCAGGTTGGTCGCGCCGGGGGAGTATGAAGTTGGGGAGGCCAAGAATTAAAAGAGGCGCCCGCGGCTCGCAGCAGGGCGCTTCAGCAAATGGTGTTTATAGCAGGCAACTTTCTTTCTTTCTTTCTCTCTTCTTCTTCCTTTTTTTTTTTTTCCTTTTCTTTTCTCTCAAAAGACCCCCTATTATACAAGAGCCCATAATAAGCATGGTAATGCTGGAGCGCAAGTAGCTTTGCGCCCACGTAGTAGTCCTCCACACATTGAGCTGCGGTACACCACAGGTACGGGCCAATGATGCAGATTCGCGATGATGAAAAATTTCTTCCGCTTTCGAACAGAATGTGAAAAAACGAAAAAACAAAAAAAAAACGAGACGATTGCATCTGGATATAGATCGAGCGCACCCGGTGCCAGCTATCCTTCAGTCGAACAAAGCCAGAGACGAACGCCAACCTCAACAACAACTCGCAAGGTTTTGCTGTCTTGAGAGTACTCTGATATTTTGGCATCACGCACCGCGCACCGCGCAACAGTTGAATAAAGTACAAGACACTGCGTTTCCGAAGCGATACCGTATACAAAACCAGGAGCTAGGCGAAAGAGCTACACGCGCATCTATCTACCGCAAACAAGCAGATAAAGTCCGGAGCCACAGATACCAAAAATGTCGTTTTTCTCAATCAACGGCCTAAACGGCGGTGGAAATCAAGAAGTCAACGAGGAGAAAGTGAGGCTTGCGGAAGTTCAGATGACGGCGCAGATTCAGACTACGCAAAAGTATGTATTTTTGTTTCCAGGGTTTCCAAACTCTGCTGTTGAGCACGTCAGCTAGCTACCAGCTGGCGGCCCAGAAACCCAGTGGCTCCCGCCAGCCAGCTTTCTCGTTCGGCAGGGCCCTCGCTTCGGGATGGATACTAACAGCGCCATTTTTTTTAGCTTGATGAAAAGTTGCTTGCACAAGTGCATACCCCACGAGTACGGCGAAGCAGACTTGAACAAAGGCGAGTCAGTGTGCATTGACCGTTGTGTTAGCAAGTTCTTCAAGGCAAACTTGCTAATCGGGCAGTATGTGCAACTGCATTACTATTCAAATCCGGCAAATCTACCCCAGTACCAGAGCCTCCCGCTACGAAGCGACGAGTAGGTCTGGCCGGGGAGGCCGTCGAAAGGTCTACAGGCTCATGTGCCTATTGGGCGGCGGGCTTGTGCTGTTCCCCCAAAGTTTGTTTCATTTTCATTCCCGTGTATGGCTGACTCTATAGAATAGGAAGCGATGTTTGACGGTCGATAATGGTTTAAATGCATGCTTGTACATATAGCTATCTGCCGCGAGCTTTTGGTGCTACTGACGTCCCCTATGCTGGCGAGCTCGCGGACGCCACGCCAAACAAAGAAGAGCATCGTGCTACGTATTGTGCTACGCCAGGCGGTGACGCCAACTGCCCTGCGAACAAGACTTGTTTTGCTTTGACGTTTTTCTATCGTCCCGCGTCCGCCGTTGGCGTGGTCTGCGTCTTCCTTCCTTCCTTCCCTCCTTCCCTCCCATCGTGCCCGACCACCACCAAGCGAGCCACCCGCGCGCGCAAGCCACCCGCGCGAGCCACAATTACATAAGCGGTTACCAATACGGCCTGTGCGCTGACAGCGCCACATAACCACAGACACTGGTCCGTAATGGGCCCACGCACACATGCACGTATACAAAAGCAGCAGGACAGATGCGGCCGGGTAGGGCGCTAGGTCGCTACCCGGCCGGACCGTGTTTACTTTTTCGCGGCGGCCCGCAGTTAACAGCGCTTAACAAGCGCCCGCCGCAGCCAAAACACAACAAAACAGAGCAGGAACAGAAAAAAAAAACAGGGCAATGGGCTAAGCGGGCGATTGCCTCCTCCATAATAAAAGGCAGAGGCAGCCGCTCATAGTGTTTTTTCCCTCTATATTTTTCTTCTATATAGGATACTACTGCTATTACCACAACAACACACATACAGTTTTTTTTTGACTGCTACCTATACAAAAACATTTCCGTACGTATAGTGGCGCCCGGACCCCACACACACAGTGGTGTGTATGGTGACCATACTAATTTTTTTTTTTTTTTTTTTCCAATTCGTTCTAGTTTTATTTTCTCTTACGACTGCAATCGACACTCAATTGCTATTTTATTACTTTTGTTTGCTCTCTCGAAGGCAGAGGTGGGAGGATGAGAAGACCCATAGTGAAACATTCAGTGCTACTGGAGCGCATCAGCTAGCGGTGATTTTGATTTTCATCGATCGCTGTCAAACGCACGCTATCAAAGACAACCAACCAAGCGCAGCGCACTACAAGACTGGCAACTGCCAATTTGACTATCTCAGCCCAGTTTCCATCATTGCCACTCCAGCTACAACGCACAAGTCAGGAATTTTGCCTCGCCAACAAAATTCTGCCCAACCATGGAAATAAGCAGGGGGCCGAGCTGGGGGGTGGAGCCACCTGTTGGCCCCCTCTTTTTTTCTCTTGCTAGCTACCATGGAAAACGTTCGAGCTGGGTGGCCGGCGCTGAACTGGCGCTGCTCACTCAGTGCGGTGCTTTTTGGTTTTTTGAGTGCGTTTCAACTAGGACGGGCGGAATTGGCTGGGACCTGGAAAACAGTGAGAAAAAGCACGAAGCTTGCGCACAGGAGCCCCGCGAGGGCGGGCGGACCGCTGCTTACTGTGGGAAAAACAGCGATACTCACTATGGGAGGAGCAGCCAGCGGGCAGCGGGCGTACGCCACAGCACAGCAACAGTATGGCGGTAGCCCACTGCCTGTGCCGTCGCCTGCGCTACGCGTCCTTTTTATTTTTATTTTTTATTTTTCGCACTTGGTTTTTCCCGCTGCAGATTTTTAATGAGACGTTCCTAGCACCAGATATTTATATGCGCTTCACGTCGCTGCTGCTCTTTGATTCCCCTCGCTGTTTTCCCTCTGTTCTCTCTCTTCTCTCTTCTCTCTTCTCTTTTGGCCTTTGGCTTTTTTCTCTTCCCTCCTCCTTGTCTTTTGTTCACTGAACTTGTATATTAACCTTGTACACTAGATTTTTATCATATTAATTATTCACAATGGCTGAAGGTGAACCAGTTAGACGTCGTGCTAAGGGATCCAGAAAGAAGAAGGGTATGTATCAGCTATCCAGATTGGCACTGGTAACGGAAAGCCAGCCGGCAGGCTATATTTTCCACTCGAACACGTTGTACTAACTAACATAGACCCAAATGCTCCAAAGAGATCATTGTCCGCTTACATGTTCTTTGCCAATGAAAACAGAGACATCATCAGAGCTGAGAACCCAGACGCCGGTTTCGGCCAAGTCGGTAAATTGCTTGGTGACAGATGGAAGTCATTGAACGATGACGAGAGAATCCCATACGAATCCAAGGCCGCTGCTGACAAGAAGAGATACGAACAAGAAAAGGCCGCTTACCAAGAAAGATTAGCCGGCGGCGAGTAATTCTGTCTAATGTACAATTACTGGATTATTGAATCTTTTCGTTTTTTTTCTTTTTCTGATGTCTGTTTTTGTCTGCTTCATTTTTTTTTCATCTTTAAACGTTGACGGCTAATGGTTAAATAACATTATTCTTTTTATTCTGTGTTTCTACTAGTATACTACTTTTTTTATTCTAAGGGTTTTTATTTTATCAATTGACTGTGTCTTATAAAAAAGAAACGTTAGTGCTTGTTTTGTACTATCTGAATGTATTATTTAGTGAATGGAAAATCTGTTTTGTATTATTTTGCCAATGTGCGTGTACGTGTACGTATACGTGCACGCTGCTGAAGAAACGTTGCAACAGCTGGATGTTATCATTCTGTTTTCTCTGGCGTATACCTCGACCCAGCAACTTAAAATGACAATGACTGCTAATGGCACGCGACATTACCGCGGCCCTATAGCCCGTGACGGGCTCTATTTTCACCGGGGCAGCTTATGCATCACTGCGCACTGTGCGGCGAGTTTTGTCGCAGTTAACTCACGGCGAGTATGCCACTCTGGCGCCGCTATGTTATATTGAGCAGCCGGGTACTCTCAGGTCTCATGACATGCCACATGCACATCCCGTTGATGAAGGGAACTGCTCCCTGTGCCAATTTTCAGTTTTGCCGTTTTCCAAAAATTTCATTCTGAGCGTCAAATGTCGACGACCGCATAGTGCTAACAAGGAAAAAAAAAAAAAAAAAAAAAAAAAAAAACTGGGCGTTACAGTTCCACCGGCCGGTTCGCTGTTTTTTTTTGCCTCTTTTTTCTCTCTCTTTCTTTTCATTCTAGCGCTTATACTTGTGTTGAAAAAGAATAACAACTCAGTCAAAACACTACAAAAAAAAAAGATAAAAAACAAATAACTCAAATCAATCAATTATATAAAAAAAGCTCTCTAGCTAATATCATAACCAGCATTAATATCAAAGAAAAAAAAGACAACTAACCACCGTGTAATAATACTTTTTGCGTGTGTTTTTCTTTTTTTCTATATTCTTGTTTGTCGTATCAGCCCCCAGCCTTCAAGTATATTTTATCTATTGATTAATCAATTCTTCATATTGTGTCTCTTGACATCCTCCAAATATCAGCACATTATCACATACATAATAATTCAATAATGACGGAACGTCCAGCACAAGCAGCAGCCACGGCACCATCATCATCAGCCCCAAGACAAAAAAGAGGTGGCTTCAGAAATTACTCCAAAAAATTTAATAGCACTTCCAGCAGCGGCAGCAACAATAGCAGATTGAGTGCTGATCAACAAAAGAAATTGGACGGCTTGTCTGAATTGTTCCCGGACTGGTCCAAAGACGATTTGACCGATGCATTGCAAGACAATGAATTCGACCCAGAAATTGTCGCTTTGAAAATTGTGGAAGGCTCTCTCACCAAGTGGGACGAAGTTAAAAAACCATCTGCAGTGAAGAAACAACACAGCAAAGATGATAGCCACCATAGCCATAGCAGTAATAACAGTAGCAGCATCAACAACAACAACAGAGCAAATAGTGATCAAATAGGCAGCGGTAGCCGCAGCGGCGCTAAGGACGTGCGCTCTCCAAGATCTGCTCCGGACGGCAAGCCATTCAATAAATCAAAGTCTTTCAACAATAAAAAGCCTGGCGCTAAATCTGGAAAGGCTCCAAATACTACACACGAACCTTCTACTTCTACCACTACTACTTCTACTAATTCCACTTCCACCACAGCACCATCTACAACCACAGCTCCTGCTAAATCGTCGTGGGCCTCTGCATTGTCTTCTAAGGCTAAACCACCTACTCCTAAGCCAACAGCCGCTACTGAAAAATCAGATGAAACGGTTGATCAACAAGAAGAAACGCAGCAGAAGCCAGACAAAGAACAGCAACTAGAACAACAACAACAACAACAACAACAACAACAGCCAGAATCAGAACAAGAACAAGTACCACCACCACCACAACAACAACAGCAGCAGCAAGAAGACTCGCAACAGAAACCTGAATCAGAACAACAAAAACAATCACAAGAATCCGAACAATCAAAAGAACAAAAGCAACCAGTATTGAAACCAGCACCAGCTCCTAAACCGCCAGCACAAAAGAAAACTTGGGCTTCTATTGCCGCACCTAAACCCCCAGTTAAGAAACCAGTTTCTCCTCCAAAACAAGCTGCTCAACCAAAACCTGTTGAAGCCAAACCAACTGAAGAAGCCGCTAAAGCTACTGAAGCTGCTCCTGAAACCAAAACAGAGGAGCAACAGCCTTCTGAAAAAGAGACTGCTACTGCTTCTGCTCCTGCTGCTGAAAGTGTTTCTACTGAAACGACTGATGCTACTGCTTCTACCGCTGCCACGTCCGCTGCTACTACTACTGACGAATCAAAGAACCAAAAGATTTCTATTGATCAATTGATTGATGAAAAAATTAACGAATCAGAAGATTTACCTGAACAAGCTGCTCCAGCCTCTGCTGCCGTTGAACAACAAGCAGCTAAACAGCCAGAAGCTGCTCAAGAACAAGTTAGCCAACAACAACAACAACAACAACAACAACAACAACAACAACCAGCTGCTCAATCTAACGAACGTGTTCGTTTCCCACGCAGATTGAACCAAGATGCCCCTGTTGTTTTGCCAAATGTTGCTTCTCAAATTGGTTCTATGGGTATTTCTTTTGGTTCTTTGGCTTTAAACGAACAACAAGCACAATCTAACAGCGCTTCTCAGCAACAAGCTCAACCACAACAAGCTCAAACCCAAGCTCAATCTCAACAACAACAATCTCAACCAACACAAACCCAAGCTGCTCAAACACAACAGCAATCTCAACCACAACAACCACAACAGCAATCTCAATCACAACAACCACAACAACAATCTCAGCCACAACAACCACAATATCAACAGCGTCAATACAACCAATACTATCAGCAACAACAAACCCAAGCTGCTCAAAACCAACCACAACAGCAACAACAGCCACAATCTCGTCAATACAATCAATATTACCAACAAAATCAACAAGCCCAAGCCCAAGCTCAGCAATACCAAGAACCACAACAAAAGCAACATTACGATTACTATGGTGGTTACCAGAGTCATGTTCCAGCTTACAACTATCCAGGCGTTGACTACTCTTATGACCGTAGTTCATTCAACAACTTCCAACAATTGAACAATAGTGGTGCTGCTAGTTCTCCATTGGCTAACAATGCTGCTTTGAGAAACACCAACAGTTATGATCAACAGCAAGCTGCTCAACAGTCACAATACGGTACTCCATCTATTCCAGCCGTTGTTCCTGGCCCAACTGATGCTACCGCCGTGCCACCAATCGGCTCCAACATTACGGGTGTTCCGGCTGGTCAACCAGCTTCTAATGGCGCTGCTACTCCAGCAGCAGCCGCTGCTGCTCCAGGTACTGGATTTGGTCAACCATTCTACAATGTTCCATACTACTACTACCAATACCAAAACTTTTACCAACAGCCACAACCAGGTTTCGGCCACTATCCAGCTGCTGCTGCTGCCGCTGCTGGGGTTCACAGCAACCAACCGCAACCAAAGGCATTCAACCAATTCTACCAACAACAAAACGCTCAACAACAACAACAACAGCAATCTCAAGATGTGAACCAACAACCTGGATCACAAGTTGTTGATCCAAATGCTGCTGCTGCTGCTTCTCAAGTCGGCCAAGTTGGCCAAGCAGGTGCTGGCCAAGCAGGTCAAGTTGGCGCAGGTCAAGCTGGACAAGCGGGTGCTAGCGCTGCTGGAGCTAACATCGCTCCAGGTGTTCAACCATTCTATGGTCATCACCAGCAAGCTCAAGTTCCGTACAGTTTTAGTGGGTACCCTGGTGACTACTCCAGACAAACCAACAACTCTTGGTACTGAGTTTGGACTGACTTATGTTGCTTGATGGCTTTCTTTTTCTCTCTTTGAGCTGGAAAATAAAGGAAAAACCCCTCAATTGGCTATCTATTTTTGCACTGCAAAGTTAGCGTTATTTTGTTATGTACATTGTCTAATGTGTTTTTATTGATCTATCATTAACTTACGAATCACTTTTTTTTTTTTTTCTTTTTCTCTTCACACTTATTTATATTTATATCTTTTTGTCATTATTTTACTCTTCTGTTTTTCAGTTTTTTGTGTATATTTTACTACTCAAATCAATGTGGTTTTTTTTGTATCAATTTGACATTTGTAACATAAGCCTACAAGTAACCCACTACGTTGTGGCTTTTTCTTTAGGAAATCTGGATCATTATGCAGTCTCTTGAAAAATCACTACTGTAGCTTCCCTTTTAGTAAGTACTGATTATCAGTTTGCTACGACACTGCCTGGAATTGACTATTTGAACAGAAGTGATCGCTGTTTAGTTATACCTAAATAAATAAAGCTTGGAAAATTCTTCATCAATAGTTGCACAGAGGACCATCAATGGCCATATTATAACATTTGCGTGCAAGGATAAGCAGCGCAGTGCCGCTAACCAATTACAACGCTAGTCAATCAGTCATAGCAGCAGCACAGTACTGCAGCGTCCTGCAGCCTGTGGCATAAAATTGTGCTTCGGGATTGGTGCAGAGCGAATGAGTAACTCACGATAAGCAGACATACGCAGATTACTCACTCTTCACTCACTCACTCACTCACTCACCACTCATTCACTCATTGACTCGCTGACTTACTCATTCACAACTGTTGCCTACTACTGCTATTGCTCTTCTCTGTTGTACTGTACTTTGCTCAATTACTCTACGTTCATTCTCAGTGTGCTATATATACTCGAGCGCTCTTTTTGCACCATTGAACAATCCCGTACTTTACCTTTTTTTTTTTTTTCTGTCTTTGGTTCATTCTCTGGACGTCTTTTTGGTCCTTCTTTTCCATTTATACTGGTGGATCTCATCGCATAATACTGCCTTCAGCTTGACGCTTCTCCAGCCTGAAAAAAAAAAAAAAAAAAAAAAAAAAAAGTCATAAGAGAAGAAAAAAAATACCAGCTAAACACAATTTTTGAAAATTTCAATTTACACTACCTCTTCTATACAAGGACAAAATCACCACAGCATTATCCGCAACAACATTAGCAACATCAACAACAACCGCACAAAATGCTCAGATCTAGTGCCCTTATGGCCAGCAAGAGACTTGCTGCCGGTGCTTCTGCCAAGCAGTTGTCCAGCCACTTGGCCAAATCCTCCAGTCTTCTCAGAACCACACCTTCGTTCATAAACAGCAGCTCTAACAGCTGCAAAACCCAAATCAATATTACCAACTACAGCGCCCCGTACTCCACCAGATCCACCGTCGTGCAACTTTTAAATAACATTGGCTCCAAGCGTGAAGTTGAACAATACTTGAAATTCTTTACTAGCGTCTCATCTCAGCAGTTCGCCGTGATCAAAGTTGGCGGCGCCATCATTACCCAGCAGCTCAACGAACTAGCTAGCTGTTTGGCCTTCTTGTACCATATTGGCCTTTATCCCATCGTGCTTCATGGAACTGGACCGCAAATCAACCAGATTCTTGAAGCAGAGGGCATTGAACCGGATTACATTAACGGGATCCGTATCACTGACGAGAAAACTATGGCAGTGGTGCGCAAGTGTTTCCTACAGCAGAACTTAAAACTTGTTACCGCTTTGGAGAAATTGGGGGTCCATGCTAGACCAATCACTTCTGGTGTATTCAATGCTAGCTATTTGGACAAGGAAACTTATAAACTTGTTGGGAAAATTGACTCAGTCAACAATTACCCAATTGAAGCATCGATCAGTGCTGGGGCATTGCCTATTTTAACCTCATTGGCAGAAACCCCAAGTGGACAGATTTTGAACGTCAATGCCGATGTCGCAGCAAGTGAATTAGCTAGAGTGTTTGAACCATTGAAAATTGTCTACTTAAGCGAAAAAGGCGGCATTACTAATCCAAACACCGGGGAAACCATTTCTGTCATCAATCTTGATCAAGAATTTGACGATCTTTTGAAAGAGCCATGGGTCAAATACGGCACCAAGTTGAAAATCACCCAAATTAAGGAGTTGCTAGACTATTTACCACGTTCTTCATCAGTGGCAATTATCGACGTCAAGAATTTGCAAAAAGAATTGTTTACTGACTCGGGGGCCGGTACTTTGATTAGAAGAGGCTACAAGTTGCTTACTTCAGAAAACAGTCTTGTTCCATTCCAAAGCAAATCTGACTTGTTGCGCAATGTGCTCTCTAAAAGTGAAGAATTTCAATCGGGAAGCAACAGCGTTTCCAACTATTTGAAGTCGTTGCAAAACACCACACGTTACAAAGTTTATGGTGATGAACCACTTGAGGTGCTCGGGGTGGTTACAGAGACTGACTCCAGTGTGCCGCTTTTGGATAAGTTCCAAGCTAGCCAAAACGGATGGTTGAATAATGTTACTGATAACATTTTTTCGGTCATAAAGGAAGATTTCCCTGCTTTACAATGGATTATCAATGAGGATGATCCTAACAGTGCTTGGTACTTCAACAAGTCAGATGGCTCATATCATAAAGATGGTTATATCTTGTTCTGGTATGGCGTTAAGGATGTTGATCAAGTCAGCAAAATTATCGAAGAATTTACTGCCACCGTACATAAGTTAAATATTGACAAATCATTGAAGTTCACTGCTGAAGGAAAGCCTTCTGTTTTTGGTAATGGAAAAGATGCTGCTTACAAAAACATTATCCATTCTCGTGCCTTCAGCACTATGGGAGCAACAAGAAGCCAAAAGCAAGGAAATAGTTTCTCGAAGAGTTTCAAGAGAGGCTACGCTACTGAATCAAATCCAAACCCACCATTACGCGAAGGCTCCAACAAAAAAAAATCCACGGTTGCCATCATTGGTGCCAGAGGATACACGGGACAAAACTTGATTTCCATGATTGACGAACATCCATACTTGGAACTCACTCATGTTTCATCTAGAGAATTGCAAGGAAGACCATTGAAGGGTTATACTAAGAACAGTTTAGTTTATGACAACTTGCAAGTTGAAGACATCAAGAGACTTGAAGAAAATAACGAAGTTGACATTTGGGTCATGGCTTTGCCTAATGGGGTCTGCAAACCTTTTGTTGAGGCCATCGATGATGCTGCTGCTGCTAAAGCTGGAAATGCTGATGCCAAACAATCTAAAATCGTTGACTTGTCTGCTGATTATAGATTTGATACCACGGGAGAATGGACTTACGGCTTGCCTGAACTTGGAATCAGATCCAAAATCGCCAGCGCCAGAAAAATCTCCAATCCTGGTTGTTACGCTACTGCCGCACAGGTCGCGATTGCTCCATTGACCAAGTACATCAACGGCACTCCTACAATCTTTGGTATTTCCGGTTATTCTGGTGCAGGAACGAAACCATCTCCAAAAAACGACACTAAGCTTTTATCTGACAATTTGATTCCATATTCTTTGACTGATCATATTCACGAGAAAGAGATTTCCCGCCACTTAGGACTCGATGTTGCTTTTACTCCTCACGTTGCACAATGGTTCCAAGGTATTACACATACCATTTCTATTCCGATTCAGACCAATTCGTTAACTAGTAGAGATATAAGAAACTTGTACCAGGACAGATATCAAGGTGAACAATTGATCACCGTTAGTGGGGAAGCTCCATTGGTTAAGGATATCAGTGGGAAGCATGGCGTTGTCGTTGGTGGATTTGCAGTGAATAGTAAGTCTAACAGAGTGGTTATTGTTGCCACTATTGATAACTTGTTGAAGGGAGCTGCTACTCAGTGCTTGCAAAATATTAATTTGTTATGCAATTATGGCGAGTACGAGGGTATTCCTGATGATTTGGTCATTAGAGGATGATTGATCTGATATGGTTGGTTAGAGAAACATTAATGACGATAAAATATACTTTTGAACAATAACAAAATTAAAAATATTTTAAGATTCTGTTAGACATCGGTTTTTTCTTTTTCCATTTTTTTGTTTCTTTTTCGTTTTGATTCTGCTTTTTTTTGTCATTAAATTATTGATTTTCAAGACTGAATTTATTTGAAATCACTTGTAGTTGATAAACCATCATACGGGTGCAGTTGAATATTTACCAATCAAGAAAATATATAAACATTGTCAAAAGCTATACTTTTTTGTTTTCTACCATATTATGGTTTGATCTTTTATTTGATATTTCTGTATGCTTCCTAAGTTTTTGTAAAATGGAAGCGTCTTGTTTCATACGTTAGCGAGAATTTTATCTTTTAAAATGCATTAGATAATCTCCCAATTTGTCTACGTTATAGCGGGCTGAGATTTGTGTCAACGTCACTACCCGGTAAGTATTCCGCGATAGTAGACTGTGGCTAAATCTTGTGTGAGCCTTAGATATAGGTCAGCCATAGCGAACATTGCAAAAGTCAGCGGCTATGCTTATTACCTTTTATAATTGATAATCAACAAAACATATACTATCATTACCAATCGCCCGGCAAATTGTGCTTCGAAGGTTAAGTTGTGAAATTTTCCATGAATATAACCAAAGTTGAGCAATGGTCATGTTGGAAATTGGCCGGCCAATGGGCGTCACCCTGCTGTTGTTTTGCAGCCTTTTACTGCACGCGTCGGGGCTGCTGCGAGTATGGGGAGTTTTTCACAATCTCGATTTCTAGCCAGCAACGAAGATCTAGCTAGACATGATGAGCAGAGCAGAGCAGAGCAGAACAGAGTTAAATTACAAACGTAATGAAAATTCAAAGAATCTTCCTGTAAAATCATATAATCTCATATCAAAGCTATAGCCATAAATACAACTATACGGTATCTACATTACAGAGAAAAGTCCGGCCCGCAAAATAAATTAAATCAATTGATTAATTATTATTAGTCAGCTAACTAGATTATATAAAATAATTAAAACAACATTCATCGAAAATCATCATGTTTACAGGAATCGTGGAGCATATTGGCAGTATGTAATGTGTCTCGTCATACATCTTTCATTTTTCAAATCTTGAGATCTGTGCACCACTTGTTTTTATTATTTTTGTTTTGAGTTCGTTGAAGTAGCTTCAAAATATTTATTGATTACAAATAGTAACTAACCATGACACGCACCAAAATCATATAGCCGTCAAGAATATAGAGCACAGCAATGGTAACATCACGGTCACTATAACCGAAGCCGCTGAAATCCTCAATGACTGTCATCTAGGCGATTCTATCTCCGTCAACGGCGTCTGTCTCACCGTCACTGTATTTAGCTTCGCCGAGGGTCAATTCACTGTGGGCATTAGTGCAGAAACTTTACGCCGTACTAATTTGGGCGATTTGCAAATTGGGGCAAAAGTTAATTTGGAAAGAGCAATCTCTCCATCTAGTGGGACGCGATTTGGTGGCCATTATGTTCAGGGTCATGTCGATGGGGTAGCGGAGATTGTTGAGAAGAAATTTGATAGTGATAACTCAATCATTTTCAGTTTCAAGTTCAAAGAAGGTGGAGATGTTGAGGCTGCTGGAGAGGGAAAAGATCTTCTTAATTACATTGTGGAAAAAGGGTTCATTTGCATTGACGGTGTTTCACTTACGGTCACAGCAGTGGACAATGATGCTGGATCGTTTAGTATAATGATGATAGAGTATACTCAAGGTCATGTTATTATGCCGCTGAAGAATATTGGCGATACGGTCAATATTGAGGTTGATGTTAGTGGGAAAGCTATTGAAAAACAAGTTGCTTTGCAATTAGAAGGGCAAATTCAAAAGCCAGATTCGCCATTGGTTCAGTTGATTGAAAAAATTGTCACCAAGAAGTTACAAGAGTTAAAATGAGAGAAAAAAAAATTTTTTTTTCTAGGTAATAGTAGGAATGCGTGATCATTGATTGAAAATAACACATGGAAAACGGATAAATTTGAAATGATGTAGGATAAACGTAGCTAAAACGAAAAAGAGAGATGAACTAATTAGAAAACAGACAAGAACATGAAAAATCAATACCCAAATAATCTATGCTATACAATACTGTAAAAGTTATCACTTACTAACGCTTTCTTCTGGTAGAGTTTACATATCTTCCAGCATTAACTTTCACTGAACTATTATATCTATTTGAACTGTCCCCATTAGCAAAAGGTGAATAGAAATTATCAGCACTACCGCCGCCAATCCAATTTTCCAAAAATTTTTCATTTTGTTTCTGCACCCATTGTTCATTTTTGATAGCTTTACCGTATTCTTTTTGATCTTCTCTCAAAATTGGAACATTATTGTAAGCATCAAAATTTTTGGAATTCTTGTTATGTTGGAAACCACCTTTACCAAGTCTCTTTTGAGTATTTTTAGATAATGGGGAAGCAATAGAGTAACGGTTTCCCTTATGATGCCATTCAAAATTTTTTTTCAATAATGGTTTCAAGTCTCCTGTTTTTGCATCTACAATTACTGAACAGCGCAATAACGTTGCACCACCGCAATAAGTACAGAAATGTTTTGATGATGTTGCAGTAATTGGCTGAAGTTTGAAACATGCATGACATCTCATCATGTAGTTTCTGATTCTTTTGATTTGTAAACCAGTGCTTGGGTTCATTAACTTAAGACCGATTTGAATAGCAACATTCTGTACGGCAAAATCTTGAGATGATAATGCAACTTTGCTTTGTATATCGGTTTCTTCCACTTGCTCGCCACCATCTTTTTGAATGATTTCTTGAAGATTTTCGGCAGTGATCCACTCACCATCGTCATCTTCTTCGGCATCTTCATCACCTTCTTCGGCGCCTTCACCTTCTTGTTGTAATTCTACAGTACCAGCCATACTTTGATTATCTTGCTCAGTAGATTCCGTCACCTGAGTAAGAGCATCACCATTATTCTGTTTATTGTCCTCGGCAGATTGTTCTTGCTGTTGCTGTTGTTTTTTGTCACTATTAATGTCCATGTTAAGCAATTTTTCAGCGTAGTCGTTAATTTTGTCTTCTGTCACATTTTCCGCTCCTTTGTCAGCCAACTGAACTGCAGCTTCTCTTTTTGCTTTTTGTTTCTTACCACCTCTTCTGCGACCCTTTTTCTTTGGCGTTCTATCATCATCACCAGTATTCCTCGTTGGCACGGTACTCCAACCATCATCATTAGTTTTCTCCACATCTTCGATAACATTATTACCTTTGTTCAAATCAGAGCCTTTCTTTTCCCCTGGAAATGATCTCAAGTGACTATCGCTACCACCATTCAACTCTACTTCAATCTCGTACGTTAAGGCAATGATATGGATATCATTAGCACTTAAAACGTTGAAATCACCAGTAAGCTTAGCAAAATCTGACACCTTTTTTATATACTCAGGTTTTGGATGTCTTATTTGAAGTTTGTCTTTCCAGTACTCCAAGTTTCTTCTTGCATTTTCATCCTTAATTTCTTTGTAAACTGATGGAGTAATGTAAAATGTAGATGCAAAACTAGTTAATGTGTTTATATGTTGAGTGATTAATGGTGCAGCATCAAGCACTAAGGCTTGAACTGGAGGTTTCTTGTCTAAAGATCCAGACATTATGAACAGTGTTTTATACTTTTTTGGCACTGCCTCTATGCTTCGTTGTAACAGACCAAATGTAAGTAGTTGACCTTGTGTAAATCAAATAAATTCAATGACAGCATTGATAGCACTAGTAGTAATAACAAAATAAAAAATTTTTTTAGTGAAATTTTCAACTGCGATGAGTTTTGGTCACGTTGGATCCACTAGTGTGGAACAGCGCTAATTGGTCTTCGTTTTTGTTCTCAATTTAGCGCAGGTAATACATCAATAATTGGCTCGCTTTCATTAAAGCAGACGAAATATCAAGAACAGCCTTAGAAACAAGTAACGGGAATCATTCATTATTCAATTCAAAGCACCTATCAGTACTTGTTTAAATTAGTGCAACATGTCAGCAGCTAGCAAGAAACTCGATTTGGCTCAAACCGCTAATGAAAACGGTGACTACAACAAAGCACTCCAAATATTAGATCAACTCATCGACGACAACAATAAAGATTTTGCCGCCCTAATTGAAAAAGCGTTCTCTCATCAAAAATTGAAAGATTATGATCAAGCAATTTACAAAGATGCGTTTAGTGCACTACGGATTGCAAAGGAACAAAAAGTGAAGAAACATATTTCTGTCGCATACAATAGAATTGGGATTATTTTTTATTTAAAGAAGCAGTATTATGAAGCATTCAAGTACTTAAAATATTCAGAGAGATATGAGCACGATAATCCTGATTCGTTGAATATTTGGTTGAATAAGACTTTGAAAAAGATTGGTATTGCGGAAAATGCAGAGTTGAATGAATTTTTGCTTACTTTGAGATTATCTGATAGTGAAGCACTTAAAGAATTACAACTGCAAAAGGAGGATATTTATGGTAAAGAAATCCCACCACAAAAGCCAAACAACAAGTCTTTGGAAGCTAAATCAAATAAACCAGAACAAAATATTAAGGAAATTGTTGATAATAAACATAATAACGACAATACTGCAGAAAAAAAGAAAGCACAGGCGTTGCCAAAAGCAGTGGCTAATGTACCAAAACCTGCTTCCGTTGTGTCTTACCCACCTCAAGATAAAGTGCGGAAAGAATTTTACGAAACTAATCAAACTATTAATGTATCAATTTATATTAAAAAGATACCTAAAGATAGTTTCAAGATTAATTTTCAATCAAGATCTGTGGAATTTGAATTTAAGACTCCTTCGGGAAGCGATTACGTTTACTCATTGGATAACTTGGCTGAAGAAATTGATACTAAACAATCTACCTATGATGTTTATGGCGCGAAACTAGAGTTGTCACTTCATAAACTTAAGCCAAAATTGTGGAAAGATTTGCAAGCTGCACCACTAGATCTAACTGAATCCAGCGATGCTGATGCGCAAAATACTGAAAGCAACGGAGACAAAAGTGATTCTGAAACTACTTCCACCAGTAATGGAGAAAGAACAAATGGTCAAAAACCAAAGCCTGTGATTAGCTATCCATCATCATCTAAGAAACACATTGATTGGGCTAAGCTTGACGAAGAATTTAAGGACGTCGAAGATGATAATGCTGACGATATGAAATTCTTTAAGGAGATTTTTAAAAATGCTGATCCTGATACTAGAAGAGCTATGGAGAAGTCATATGTTGAAAGTGGTGGTACTGCATTGAGTACTAACTGGAAAGAGGTGAGTACTAAGAAATATGAAATTGATCCACCAGAAGGAATGGTGGCTAAAAAATGGAATGAGTAGGTTAGATATGCTAAATTTGGGGTGAGTATATAAGAAAAACGTTATAAGTTGGTAACTTATGTGTTTGCTCTAATTGCTACTAATTTTAGTATTGACTTACGTCGTCACATTTTGCTTCATTTAAAGTGACATAGAAGAAAAATTAGAGTGATTATTTTTTGTTTCTTTTTCTTTTTCTTTTTTTTTTTTTTTTTTAATGATGTCTTTTTCTTTTCTGTGTGTAAAATTATCGAAAAACGTATGCTAGCGTGCTAGACGGAGTAGCTGTCTTAAATTGAATTTTGGTCTTTGACCAAGATTGTAAAAGGTAACGCATTATACTATATCGCTATAAGTTTTTGAATGTAAATTCGTCTATATTATCCTCACCATAGAGTAGCATGAGGAAATTGTAAAAACGAGTAGAATGAGATACATTAACTTGTATGAAAAACTGCTCGGTAAATCGAGCAAAAAGGTATCTGAGCAGAAAAGCCAACAAAATAAGAAAAGGAATAAAAATTTTATATAAAAAAAAACAATAATCTATGAAAATAAGAAACACAAAATAAAACACAAATAAAACACAAATAAAACACAAATAAAACACAAATAAAACACAAATAAAAACAAGCAGAATCAAATAAAACGAAAACATAGAAAAATTTTAATAAAACAACATTCCTAACAACGGCATATAACTCATCATTTAAAATAACAATAATTCATAATTCAAGCAAGGCCAAAGTCAGCTTCCATCTGGCAAAATGTTATTGAAATTTCTTAACTTTCTCAATTTTTCTGCTTTCCAATTTTTATACATCAGATCATCGCCCATTGAGTCATTAAAAATTGCGCTATCTCCAAGTATACTGGCCTTCTTTTTCTTTTGCCTGTGGGCCCCAGTGATATTATGATGGTTATGGTAATAGTCATTGTCAATGTCTGGACTAACGGTTTCAATATCCCTATAGTCTATTGGTACGAGTTTTTCTGATTCTAAAAGCTTAAGCTCACTAGTCTTGTCTAAGGAAATATTAGCTTGTTCAGGTTCATATCTGCGCTCTGGCTCTAGTACTGACTTTGGAATATTGTTTTCCTTGTCTTCATCAATTAAGAAAATGTTATCAACTTCATCCTGTGGATTTTCTCTGATAATTTTTTCCAGCTGCTGAACTTGCTTTTGCAGTTTTTTCAGTTCGCTTTTTTTACTTTTAATAGGTATATTATTCAATGGAATATTGTACTTGGTTGATAGGTTGGCGTTGATATTTCTCAATGGCGACAGCCTGATTGGTGATGGCTTGTTTTGTGAAAACCCGTTTGGTCTGCCATATCTTGGTGAAAGCTTGCTGGGCGAAAACCGCTTTGGAGATTGGCGGATTGGAGAAATTCTGCTTGGAGAGTACCGCTTTGGAGATTGTCTAATTCCAGGACTTGACGCTTCTGAAAGCGTAGCTAATGGTAGTTTTAATTTGGATTTTTCGCTAAAGTTTAATTTTGGAAAAGATTTTGTGTCATCATTTCTTTTGGCTCTTGATGGTCTACTGGTTGGAGACTCATCCTCCATATTAAAAAAGTTTGTGTTACTGTAGTAATCATTTTTGCGTGACTGCGCTCTAGAAACAGAAAACGATTTGGGTAAAGAAGAATTAATGTTCTTTGGAGGTTTTCTAATAACACTTTGAGCTTTTCTTGGACTAACTTCACTAGCTTTAATTGGTGATGTCTTTCTCGAAACATTATTGTGACGCTCTTTAGGACGTGTCGATTTGGAATTCATAAGCTCTGCTTCTTCTTTTAAGCTATTTAGCAATATGTAATAATCATCATTTTTGAGAATATCTTTTGTAGCTTTACCAAATTCAACCAAATGAGCCTCAAGCTCAGTACAAACTTTGGGAAATCTTCTTTTAATGTTTTTTCTCATTTTCTCTTCCTTTAATAGCACTGTTCCGGAATTTCTTGCTAAGAGTCTTGAAGGGTTTTTAGCAGCTTCTTCCAATGCTTCTTTATCAGCTTGCAATACATTGAATTGTGAAACTTTTTCAAACATAAGGCTAAATTGATTGGACAATTCTTGCAAATTTGCAAGTTCTTCTTCGAGCTGCCCTAATATCTCGTCATTGTATTCTGTTGACCAGTAGCATTTAAATTTGTATTTTTCCTCATCAGCATAGAATAATTTTTGCCATAGCTTTTCAATGTCTAGCTTCAAAAAATTTATAATGTCTTTCATGTAAAGTTTTTTCTTTTCACGAAGTTTGTATGTTTCATTTTTGAGCTCTTGAAGTCTTGTTTCACTTAAAGCGTTATTGTCAGCATTGAATTTTTCGAAAAATAAGTCCACCCTTTCTGGAACTTCTTTAAGTCTTGCAAAAAGAATAGTGCACTCTTCTAGATATTCTTGTACTTGAGCAGCTCTACTTTCTTTTTCTTTGATAAGGTTACTATATGTTGATTCCAAGTATTTCATGCTTGACAGGGTTAGTCCAACGGCACTAACATCACCTTCAGAACATCTTATTATCTTTTCGTCAAAATCATGATTGCTATCAATATTTTCATTCTCAGTATCAACGTACTCATACAAAACTTTCCACAAGTCCACAATTTTGTTAGCTGTTTCAATAGCCAAATCAAACTTTTTGCCTTTTTCTATTTCTACTAGCTCTATCTGGTATTGTATCTTGTTTAAATATGTTTTTGAAAGATTGTTAAAATTGTTTGCTTCCAAAATGTTAGAAACAACTTTGTATATCGTGTCAATGTTGGATTCATTAAATGAAACTTTCTCAAGCTCATGAATGCAAATTTTGCATTGTTCTATAGTTGGCAATGATTTAGAAAATACTCGAGACATGCTATCGGTTTCTTCTCTTTCTTCAGAGAAAAAGTCAATCTCCTCAGCTGATTCTTTAAGCAAAAGTACAGTTCTAAGGAACTTTAATAATCTTGAGAAATACTCTTTGGAAAGGAGCTTGGAGACTTGCAAAAGATAGGAATGGGTTTCGGTATATGGCGGTGAGACTTTTTGTAGGAGGTAGTTTTTAGTATATTTGTCTGGAATTGCTTTCATAATGTCATTGAATTCATCTTCATTTGTGACTATTTGGTTAATTTCTGTGTATGTCTCATCTGAGACGTCTAGTATTTCCTCATTAGAGTTTCTTTTTGGACTCGATTTATATCCATTCTTGGAAAAAACTCGTAGCATTTTAAATATATTTCTTTGCAAAGCTATACATCCGCTTCTAAATTTGGTTTTCTCACTCTTTGCTAACTCTAAATTCTCAGACATAAAATCATAAAGACCGTTGAAAAGCGCTGTTTGCTTTTTTACTTTGTCTTTGCTATCTAGTCCCATCTCTGTATACTCCAAATTCATTTTATCCCAAGTTGATCTTAACCTGCGTAGCACAATTGAGTATTGTTCATCTGGCTCCGAGGATTCAAGTACTCGAGAATTCCTTTTTGAGGATTTTCTTCTTTTGTTTGAGTCACTAGAGCGCCCACTCCCAGGATCTATCGTCTTTTTATCATTATGGTAGGCTTGTAGAGATCCTGAATCATCAGAATTGTAGAAATTGGGAGTTAAGGAAGACATGCTGGAGCAGGAAAACACGCTAACAAGAAAACAAACACAATTGTGGCTAGAATTCAAAGCGTTTCAATCAGTTAGCTAAAGGATTCATGTATAGAACTCTAGTGATAGCCAATATATTTTGCAACCAAGAACTGGTTTTCATAAACAGGATCCAGTTGAAATCGCAGGATGCTCGAATCTAAACAAAAACAAAATAAACAAAAACTGCGGAACGTAAACAAACCGCCCGCTGCGACCTCACGCATACGCATGCATCCCATGATGAGCAACAAAAAAAAAAATAAAATAAAAATTGAATAAAATAGAGAACTGGAAACCTTCCAACATCGCTGCCCAGTCAGTGGCAAATCAGTAGCTGATATCATGGAAAACGTCGAAGAAAACGAACTAAACGAGCTCCAGTCGCTCAATGTTAACTTTATCCAGCAAGAAGATTTAGAAAAAGGTCTAAATGCGAAGCTTAGCAGGACTATTGCTCAGAACGAAGATGAGCTAGATCAGAAACGTTTGGAGAAGGCGCAAAAGAAATTGGATGGTTTAAATGCTAAACTTGCCACTTTGAAGAAACGGCTCCAGAATCCGTTTATCAAGATATCCGAGAAAACATACGTTCAAAAGCAGGTTCATAGTTTGGAAAGTTCTGACTTGATAGCTTTGCAGAATGATATCTCGGAAATTGAAATTCGAAGGGCCCAGAGAAGACAAGAACTCGAAGGAAACGAACGAGCAAATGAACGACAAACAGATGGAAGATTTCCAAATGAATCTGAAAGGGAGTATTTGATGCGTACAGGTAAGATCACAGCTTTTGGTAACACCAGCTCCTTCAATGTGCAGAAGAGTCCTCTTAACTCCGACTCCAATCAATCTCAAGACGATAAGCCTCCGTCACCGACAACTCAAGATTCAACAGTACCTATAGAAGAAGAAGCAAAAGAAGAAACGGAAGTTGCCCATGAAAAACTAAATACCAAGGACGAAGGTAATGCTGATGAAGAGTATGTACCATCTGGAGACGAACTAGAAGCTGAGTCAAAGGCTGAGTCTGATGAGTCTGAGTATCTATTATCGGATGTGGAAGTAGATGTTCACAAAGTAAAACCCAAAACGCGGCAAAAGAAACAGAAAGACATACCCGAATTCGATACAGTAGCACAGGAACAAGACCCAGACATCATAAATATAGATGATGGAGATGAAAAGTTTTACCAAAAGCGGCTAAAGCGATGGGTAAGCTTGCGCCATGCATTACGTCAGAGAAAAAATATGCCAATTGACTCAAATACACACGAATGGTACTTGCCACATCCAGAATTCAATGACGCTGTGCTTAACAGTGAATTCAAAGTACCTGGTGAAATATTCAAAAATTTGTTTGATTATCAGAAAACATGTGTGCAGTGGTTATGGGAACTATATTCTCAAAAAGTGGGCGGGATTATTGGTGATGAAATGGGTCTCGGCAAAACAATTCAGGTAATTTCGTTCTTGGCTTCGTTGCACTACAGCAAGAAATTAGCTCTTCCAATACTTATTGTTTGTCCATCGACGGTTATGAAGCAATGGGTAAACGAATTTCATACTTGGTGGCCTGCTTTTAGAGCAATAATTTTGCATTCTATTGGAAGTGGAATGCTGGGTTTAAATGACGCCAAAGATCTCGATAATGATCTTTACGAGTTGGTGGAGGATGATGATGATGATAATAAAATCAAGCGCTCTTTGTCATCTAGCAAAATGCAAGCTAGGGCAGAAGCTTTGGTACACCGGGTTTTCCAAAAGGGCCATGTGGTGATTACCACGTATGCAGGATTAAAAATTTACTCTAAAATTCTCTTGAAGCGCCGCTGGGGCTACGTGGTATTGGATGAAGGTCATAAGATTCGTAATCCCAATGCTGAAGTGTCATTAGCTGCTAAAAGGCTTAGAACGCCGCATAGAATCATTTTGTCAGGAACGCCTATTCAAAATAACTTAACTGAGTTGTGGAGTTTGTTCGATTTTGTTTATCCTGGAAAATTAGGTACGTTGCCGATATTTCAGCAAGAATTTGTGGTGCCAATAAACATGGGTGGTTATGCCAATGCATCAAATGTTCAAGTACAAACATCGTTGAAATGCGCTATTGCCCTTAAGAATCTAATCACACCTTATTTGTTAAGAAGATTGAAATCTGACGTTGCGAAAGATTTGCCAAAAAAGACGGAAATGGTATTATTTTGCAAATTGACAAACTATCAGCAAAAGAAATACCTTGATTTTTTGAAGTCAACCGATACTGAAGCAATTTTGAGCGGTAGGAAACATGCGTTGTATGGTATAGACATTTTGAAAAAAATTTGCAATCATCCTGATTTACTTTTGCTCAATGATAATTACGAAAAGGGGAACAAGCCAGCTACTAAAAACCGCAAGAAGGGTAGGAACTCAGTAAAAGACGATGAATCTGTTGGTGATGATGGTAATGATGGTGATGATGGTGTTGATGGGGATGATGGTGATGATTTCATTTTAAACACACACGCCACCATTGACAAACATTTTGGTGACCCCACAAGATCAGGTAAGTTACAAGTGCTTAGGACATTAATATTATTATGGAAATCGGAAGGCCATAAAATTTTACTTTTTACTCAAACCAGACAGATGTTGAATATTTTGGAAAAGTTTATTCAGACTTTGGATAATGGATCAACAAACTATTTGAGAATGGATGGAACCACGCCAATAAAGAACCGTCAAGTCTTAATGGATAGTTTCAACAATGACCCGCAATTGCATATATTCTTACTAACCACGAGAGTGGGTGGTTTGGGAGTCAATTTGATCGGCGCTGATCGAGTGATTATATTTGATCCTGATTGGAATCCATCAACGGATATTCAAGCTAGAGAACGTGCTTGGAGATTAGGTCAAAAGAAAGACGTCACTATTTATAGGTTAATGACTAAGGGCACCATTGAGGAGAAAATCTACCAGCGGCAAATTTTCAAACAATTTCTCAGCAATAAAGTATTGAAAGATCCAAATCAGAAACGGGTGTTTAAAATGAATGAATTGAATGATTTGTTTACTTACGGCAACGAAGACGATGATGAAATGGAGGAGTACTATCGAAATCCAAAACTTAGTAATCGGGTAGTACCAAGAAAAAAGGCCAAAAAGACCGATGATTTCATGCAAGTTGCAAAAATTACTGGAGTTGCTGGGTTGGAGACATTCAACACTGGTGAGGGCGAAAATGATGCTGATAATAATAGTGTTGTCAACAAGGCTAAAAAAAAAGCAGCAAAGGATGAGGACCGTGTATTGGGGGATTTACTAGAGAGTACTGGCATAAAAGCCAGCATTCAACAAGATGACGTCGAGAATAGCTTGACAGCAAAAGACAAAGATTCAATAATTCAAAAAGAAGCAGAGAGGATTGCCAATGAAGCAGTATCATCACTCATGAAATCACGGAAACTTGCTCGTCAAAATCGTATTGGTGTACCTACGTGGACCGGCAAGTTTGGCACTGCTGGCAAAGTGGTGAAGAAAAGTGTCAGCAGGGGCCCTCAAAGTATGAGTACCGGGATTGCAAGAAGAGCCGCTTCTCCTGCTGGTGCTGGCGCGTTTTCATCAGCTGCAATATTGCAAAGGCTAAATGCCAAAAAACAATACGAAGAACAACAAAAGCAAGAACTACGTAGTGGCAACAATAACAGCGTTTCGCCTCTGCCAGGATTACAAAGTGACGACAGCAATGCCAATATTAGCGGTTATTCTAGCCCAACAGACATAGCAAACCAAGATACCAATCAAAGTCTTACTCCAGCAGCCTCAGTGGCCTCAACGGCTGCAAGCAGTAGCGGCGCTGGTGCTGGTGTGGACAGCCAATTTACTGATCATTTGCTCTCCAACAAGGAAAAAATTGCTGATGGAGTCCGTGAATACCTTGCGAAGCAGCCCAGCTGTTTTTCCAAGTCTAAAGAAATCATTGATCATTTAGATATTGGAATGAAGAACGATAATGATATCAAATTGGTGAGGTCAATATTAAGACAGATTGCTGAGTGGGATAAAGCAAGATCTGGTTGGATATTGAAGCAAGAGTTCCAGTAAAGGTGATTTATGACGTTTTTTTTTTTTTTCTGCTCTCGTGTATCAATATTATAACAACTTAACCTTCAATAAAGTGAACCTTAAGCTTTATTTTGAGTTGGTAATGGTGTGCTACGTTATAGTAGAGTACAACTTTTTTTTTTTTTTTTTTTTTTTTTTTTTTTTTTTTTTATATTATCTGTCAATAAATTACAAGATGCATGTTGAGAGGCTTGCATACAAAAACGATCGATTGATTTGATTAAAGCACGACCTGGACAGCGGAGAAATACATTTATGCTGAGAATTGGCCAGATACCCGTTTTTTACCAATACTAATGACGACTGCATAAAAAGCACTGGTAAAGAAATTAACCTTTCTCATTGTGTAAAATATAACTATAACGATAATGAAAAAAATACAGTTAGCAGAAATGATAGGATAGGCGGCAATATTGGTGAGTGTAAATCTAAAATACAAAACATTGTCTATCGAATGCCTTAAATTTTATCGCAAATAGTAATATAGTCACACATGCCTTAAGGCACAAAGACTGCAAGCTATGTATACACGTAGACCATCTAGTCAAATAAAAGAGCGGAAGCATATTCTGCATTGCCGCCAGTCTTGTCCAAAGCGTCAATAACTTGAGCCCTAGAGAATCCTAAGCTCATGACTTGCTGAATCACAGCTTCGTCATACTTTGGTTTAGCTGCGGCTGCTGCGGTTGAAGCTGATGATGACGAAGCGCCGGTTGAATGTCTTGCAAGAGCAGCATTAGCAGCAGCCGAAGACGCTCCCTGACTTGAAGAGGCAGCAGCGCCTGATTCAGTCTTTTGTCTCTTGTTGTTAGCATCCTGGAGGTCAAAGATATTACCTCCGAGTTTTATTCCGCTCAGCGTAGTACTTCCGGGCTGCTGCTGCCCCAATAACGTTGGATCATTAAGCACAGATTTTGGAATTTCGTTCTCTGGTAAAAACAGCGTTTCTTCAGTATTGATCTTGAGCACATTCTTGTCCAAGTCAATAACACCTCTGTGTCTTTTCAACATATCCAATCCAAGCAAAAAATCAACATTTGTGTCCAAAATGGTAAAACTGCAAGGGAAGTAAGTGTTCTCAATCTTCAATGGCACAGAATGGATTTGCCCGATAATCTCACCCAGGCCAACCCCAACGGCTTTACCGCGAAATCTTCTATCAATGAGTCTGGCAATACCACACTCTTCAGCCAACTTCGAAGATAAAATGGTACGCTGAGCACCAGAATCAACAAACGCTTTGACTTTGTGGCCGTTGAGCTCAACGTTAACATAAAGCATTGTTACGGTGGCGAATGTTTCCGGAGAATATTCAATGGCATTGCGCATATTTTCGTCAATTTGCTCCTGATGGATCAATTCTAGAATACGCTTCTGGTTCTCTGGATTATCCGGATCGCGTTCCAATCGTGCAATTTCCGCAGAAGCATCGCTGGTTGGTGCGCCGGAGCCAGCACTGGCACCAGCACCAAACGGATTGTTTTCCACATAAGTGCGGAACCACGTTTTGAATTGCTCAGGGTCATTAAGTAAGCTTTCTAGCTGCGGGGGGAATTGTCCTCTGAGCTGCGGATTGGCAAGTAGCTGTTGTCTAAGAAACTCTACTCTCTGGGAAATCTCAGCATCGGTGGCGCCTGTCGTGGCATTTGCGCCTCCGCCGGCGCCAGCGCTAGAAGCAGGCACAGCAGCGCCAGCAGCGCCTTGAGCAGCATTTGTCAACAAGATCAAGTCGCCGTTTTTCACCAGTAGCTGTTCGAGGGTCTTCTTATCGTCGCCAGCGAGCGGCTTGCCATCGACAACGAGTCTTTGGTTTTGTGGAGCAATTGCGGTTTCTGCTTCCACGTAGGCTTTGAAGTCGCCGAGGACCATATCCGAGGCCACATCGACGCTGACGATCTGGTCAGAGCCGTTGACGCTGACTGTGAGTTGCATTGTGTTTGTTGCGATTGAATGAATTAGGTGCCCTTTGTTTGTGTGGCGATGTGGATATTCCTCCCTGTCCTTCTCTCTGAATCAGTAGCCGAAACAGCTGGATCTTGACTATTTAAGTGTTTATGTCTGCTTCCGTCGGTGGCGATTTTGAGAAGTGCGTTTAGCAAATGATGCGCAGCTCATCGGCCATTATCGATTATAATACGCAAGCGCTGTGTACGTTCCAACACACATTCTCTTCTTCCAGCAAGATATGTACAGTGAAGATTACCAAATAACACATTAGTCATCCAGCACAATGTCTGCCAGAATAACAAGGTCCATGGCCTCACTGGCCAACAAAGCGGCATCGCCAGTGCACCGTTCTTCCGCCACCGCCACCGCCACTACCGTCAGCGTTTCCAAAGTCACCAAGAAGTCGGCACCAAAGAAACCAAAGAATGTAGAAACCCCTACGGGTCTAAGAGACAGCAGCAACAGCAAAGTCAAAGTGCAGACTACCGCCAATCGCAAGGCAGGCAAAAGCGTTCTCTCGACAAACCCGGGGCCTGCCCCCTCAGATTACAGACTCAACGAACAGTTTGTGGCGAGACATACCGCCGAGTTTGTAGAAGGAGTGCGAAGAGTGCTACAAATTGATCTGACGCTATTCAAAGTGGTGGAAAATGGTAAGTTCCCAACTTTCGAGAAACCGGATTCTTACGCTGGCGCCGGAGACAGCAAGTCAGACAGCAGCCATGACAGCAACAATATATGGCACTACGCCAGTCGTCTCTACAAAACCAACAAAGCTGAAGCGCAGCCCTTGCTATGGCAGTACTTCTTCCAGGCGCTCTGCCGTGGCTTGGTTGCTCAACAAGTCAGTGGATCCGCCGCCAGAGCCATCATGAAAAGAGTGTGCAGCTTGAGTGGTGATGACCAGGACAGCGAGACCGCTTTTCCGCCGCCAGAGTTTTTTCAGCAAGTTCCCTCAGAACAGCTACGGAGCGCGGGGCTTTCTGTGCGCAAGTGTGAGTATGTGAAAAGCGTGGCAGAGGAGTTTCTCAATCATCCAACGGAGCTCGTTGAACTCTTCATGCTGGGGAGCAATGACGAAATTGTAGCACGGCTTGTGCTGCTTCGCGGCATTGGCGAGTGGAGCGCTCAGATGTTTTTGCTTTTTGGCTTGAAAAGGTTGGATGTGTTTGCCCTGGGGGATTTGGGCATTGCCAGAGGGGTGTCGCGGTACTTGCGAGACCGGCCGGAAACCATGGCCAAGGTGGTAAGAGAAGTGGTTTTGGATCCTAAATTCAAGTGCAAGTGGACCAAGATTGCAAAGAGTGGCAGTGGTAGCGGCAAGACCACAAAGCGAGACTGGGTGCCGGTGCACGAGCAGTATATGCTCCACACAGCGGCGATGTTTGAGCCCTACAGGCTGGTCATGATGCTCTTGTTGTGGCAGTTGAGCAGCACCAGCGTCGATGTATTGTCTGCAGGGGCGTAGTTCCTGCTGTGTAGTGTTTCAATATAACCTGTAATATACACCCGCATACCAGTTTTCAGTGGTTGATGATCCGTAGCCAATTAAGTGAAAAGTTTCTACTTTGTTGACAATTTTCAGTGATTTTGTCAATGAAGGAAAATCAGAACCGCCTCAGCGGCTCCTTCCTGCCAAAACAGAAACAAACAAAAAAAAAAAAAAAAAAAAAAAAAAAAAAAAAAAAAAGACACTTCCAACTGGCAAGCAACGAAACCACCCCACCGAATCCTCTCAGTTTATAAATACACCGCCATCCATCACCGCAATCTTCGCACAGCACCACCACTCACCGACTCTCCGCACACACACCAACATGTCTTCCTCTGGCTCAACATCGTGGGGCACCAACAGGCCCTCCCAGGCCCTTTTCTACCTCGCGGTCATTGTTGGTATCTTAATCGCCGTGCTCTTCTTCTTCTTTTCTCTTAGGTACTTTGTCCGCTCACGTATCGGCGTCCTCTTCAGCTCCTCGGGCTCCCCTGACTTGCGGAACATCAGCAACGACTTGTTTCTAAACTCCTATACTAGCCGTTTCGCGGTTTTCGATCCTCACGTACCGCAGGAGCATCTAAGAGCCACATTTTTGGGTCAGCAAGGGGGGGCAGCTGCTTTTTCTCCAGCCAAATTCTCCAAGAAGTTCAGGCTAACAAAGGAAGAATTGGACTACTTGTTTCCCGAACGCACCTACGCAAACTGGCTCAGTGGCGGCGCCACGAAAGATGCACTCAAGAGAGACATCCACACAAAGATCGGATACTCGGAAAAACCGCTAGACTATGGCGCTAATAATAACGATGGACACTCAAGTAGCGAGGCACTTCAGCACGATAGTACCACCATAAGTAGTCAGAATGGAATCATCGAAACCGTTGACTCTGGGATTGACCTTGCGGACTTGCAGCCCGCAGCCTCTAGGAACACCAAAGGAAACAACGACGGCAATCTCGGCCTTCACGAAAACAGCGACGCGAAGTCAGTACATTCTGCCAAATCCGCAAAATCTACAAAATCTGCAAAATCTACAAAGTCAATGATTTCCATTCACCAGCCGCCGCAGCATGCTGAAGGCCCACATTACGATTCCGACAACTGTGCCATTTGCATTGAAGAATTTGAAAGCTCCGATATTGTAAGAGGTTTGATTTGCGGCCATGTTTTCCACAAAGAATGCGTAGACCCGTGGTTGTCCAACCGGAAAGCTTGTTGTCCCTTATGCAAAAGAGACTATTACTTGAGAAACAGGCTAGCTGACGAAACCGGCGGTGCTGGTGCTGCTGGTAATAGCAATGGAACTGCGAACCCCGAATCTGGCAGTAATAATGGTAACCGCTTTGACTTTTTATCGCAGGACGAAATCGACCGGCTTCGCGAAATGGAAAGAGCAATACAGGAACGCCGAAGAAACGTGGTACACTTCAACATCTTTGGCATGCGGTCCCATAATACAGCCACTTTTACAACCACAGAAACCGCAAACGGTCATAACAACGATAATGGCGCCAATACTAACAATGCCGAAAACGGAGGAGATAACCACCCCGACGATGATCTTTTCCTTCACAATATCCAAGCATACAATGAGTATTTGGACTCGATGCGTCCGCTTAGCGTTAGAGCCGCCGAAGCCCTTTCGCAGCATCCGGAACTTGAAGAAATCGCTAGGCTGAAAGTTGAAAGAGAGTTTTATTGTTGGAAGTATCGGTTGTTTTGGCGGTTGATGGGGATTTCGAAGCAAAATTTAGTGGATAGTGTCATAGTTTCCAAGTACGGGGAGATTACTAGGGCTGAGCGTGAATCAAATGAGGGTGAGCAACAAGAACAAGGTGAGCGCGGCAATCAAACTGCCAATGATGAGACTCATAACAATAACCAACCTAATAATGATGTAAGTAATAATAGTAACAGCTATCAAAATCTAAGGAGTGGATTATTCAATAATACTGAAGTCAGTCAAACCTCAGACTTGACCGCCTCTAGAACGGTTGTTCCTGATAACGATGATGATAACAATAATAACCCTCTCAACTCAAACATTAACACGTCCAATGGTATCAGTAGTAATACAACCACCATTGCTGCACCGTCTCCAATAGCCAATGCGACCGTGATCATCAACTATCCTGATTCTAATTACCCGCTAGCACCAACGGAAGCAGTGCCGTCTGCACACGGAACGCAGGTGTCACCAGTATCATCAATTATTGCACCACCACCTCCAGCAGCAGCAGCAGCAGCAGCAGCAGCATACAGTACCACTACTTTGAATACTAGCGGAAATTATTACGATACTGGAGATGAAGGAGAAACGCTTAATCCCTTTAGTACTAATTATGGCAATGTTGGTGGTAGCAATAGCACTTCAGCTATACTTTTACAGCAGGGGCAGCAGCAGGGAAAAAATAAGGTTAGGGGGTCATCGAATGGCCATGTCAGTGATAATGACGGTGACACTAAATATGAAAATGGTGCCAACGGTACCATTGATAATAATAGAGCCATCAAAGGACCCGGCGTGGCGGCCTCAGCTGATGATAATGAAAACAAAGGCAAGACTAATAATGGCAAACATGTGTCCGTTAGCAAGGTTAATAGCTCTGTGCCGGTGACGCTGCAAAATTTAGCATTGGATTCAGAAACTGAAGAGCAGCGCAGAGATATTGTTGACCATTTAGTATGAGTTGCGAGTCTGTCAGCATTGCAATGCTAGCTTTGCTCACGGTTTTGGTTTTCCAAAGGGGCCTGTTGAGTATTTCAAGTACTAAAAATCAACTTTCAAGTTATTGTCATAAATCCATGTTATCCTAATGATCAATAAGATTTGTGAAAGATTTTAAGAATTCTCTTACTTTTTGTTTCGTTTTTATTTTTGCTAATAATGTCGGTGTATTAGTAATATTTCATGTTTATTGTCTACTCACTACGGTGTATGTCTTTCATATTGTGGTTGTGATTGGCGTTCTTATTATAGATTCTTGTTCAAAATTTTTTTGGTTACTTTTTTTGGTATTTTTTTTTTTTTTTTTTTTTTTTTTTGTTGAATTTTCTTTGGTTAAATTGGGTGCTTTGCAGTTTTGTGTTGGTATTAATTATATCTTTTTTTTTTGGCTTATTCTTCTGTTTTTTTTTTTTTTTTCAGTCTTTTTTTTCTTGTTCCATTTTCGGTACCCTCGATCCTTAATTTTTATTACATTATTTCCATAATTTTTTTTGCTCTCATTCGCGCTTCCTTTTTCATCCTTTGGTTTTATTTTAGTTTAAAATCACTTTTCTGTGGCATTTGTTACTATGATACCGTTCTTTAATTTCTTAATATCTAGTTTTATATCAATTTTTTAGGTTCTTTCCTTTTTGTTTTTGCTCGTTCATTTCATTTTATTTCTATATTAAGTCTTGTTAAAGCTACTAATTATTTCTGCTTGTTAATTTCTTTGTTATTATTGTTCAGCCTTCTTCTATTCTTTCAGATAGTTTTCTTACTCATCATCATACTTATTTTCCATTACTATTGTGTTGTTTAATTCTAGGTATCTCGTTCTTATTTTAGTAGTGCAGGCTTTTGGCTTTGCTTCACATCGTTTATCCTGCCTCTCATTTTTCTCGGGTAAATGGTCTGTATTCACAGATCCTTTTAGAAGAAGATGTCGCTACTAACTTATCCAACTTACTCCATGAAGTACTTATAATCTACAGCATTGACGGTGATGATAATGCATGTTGAGTCGTCTGTCTTCCCGTTTCATTTTTTCCATCAGAAGAGCAACACGGAAAAACAAAAACGGGAAAAATAAAATATTACGAAAACTACCGCCCGATTTCTTCAGCTAACTGTCAACTATCGAAACGCGTTTCCGTGGACAATAACAAAGATCAATACCCACGAAAACAGCCAGAGAATAAAGGTGGCGATCACAATATCGCAATATATATTTATAATCACATAAAGCAATGTACGGCGACTTAGCTAATAAACTAGTGCTAGAAGCCAAAAGATCCAAAGGCCTCGAGACATTACCACTATACAAAGAAGATACCATACGGCAGATCATCAAAGAAACCAATATGCTTCAAGAACAGCTCGATAAACTAGACACAAACTCTCAATTAAACGACGCTTCATCGTCATCCCAAGGGGCCAGTCAAGACATTAACAAGAATGTTCAAGTGTTTGTGAATCATTTGATAATGCGCCGTAACAAGCGCGTATTGCTAGCCTATGAGAAACTTAGAGCCGACAAATTGGACAAGCTTGCTTGGGATAACATTGAACCTTCAAAAGAATTACTTCAAAACTTGAGTTTTGTCGAATCGCAGTATTTGGAGCGCTATAACGAGATTATTACCGATTACAAGAACGAGGTGCCGGATATTGATCTAAGTGGATCGCTTGAGCCACCAAGTGAGGTTTTCATCGATGTTAGGGTGCTTAAGGATGCAGGGGAGATCCAAACAGAATACGGTGTCTTCAATCTTACTAAGGATAGTCAATTTTTTGTTAGACATGCTGATGTGGAGCGACTTATTCAGCAGGGATACTTGCAAAAGTTGTGAGTTTGTAGAGTAACTATTTGACTTGTATTATTTAATTTAACGACGGTTAATGACAACATTTATAAAAGCTTTTGATAATTGTACTTTGATGCACTTTTCCTTAAAAAGGAAAAAAAAAGTCTCCGAGATTTCAAGCATGATAGCATGTTATAAATCTGAATACCACTGAATCAGATACTCCTTGATCCATTACTGATTGTGATGTAGTGGTTTATTATCACCATAAACGTAGGGCCTATAAACATTCTCCGAAAGTGCGCACGTGCTTTTTCCTCCGCTTTTTACCGCAAGAAAAAGAAAAGAAAAGAAAAATTTCAAAAATTTTTCAGAAATCAAAACGCATGAACACGATTGATTTGATAGCATCTACAGCTTGTCGAGATAAGCAAATAGTCTCAAACAGACACCGCAGGACGCTCACCACCATCACATTCCCGCAAAGATGATGAGCACCGCAGTTTTTAGTCGGTTTGCCGCCACTTTAAAGGGCAGCACCAGAAATGCCTTAGCCGTCTCTCGTGCTAGATCCTTCCAAACTTCAGCCATCAGAAAAACCACTTATGATGAGGAAAAACCAATTCTCGACGAAATGGCCGCTCATCTTAAGCCGGAAGAATCATTACGTCTATCGCGTCTCAGAAACATTGGTATTTCCGCTCATATTGACTCAGGGAAAACCACCTTCACCGAACGTGTTCTTTACTATACCGGAAGAATTAAAGCCATTCATGAAGTGCGTGGCCGTGACAATGTTGGAGCCAAGATGGACTCCATGGACTTGGAAAGAGAAAAGGGTATTACAATTCAGTCTGCTGCTACTTACTGTTCTTGGGACAAAGACGGCAAAGATTACCATTTCAACTTAATTGATACTCCTGGACATATTGATTTTACTATTGAAGTCGAAAGAGCCCTCAGAGTGCTTGATGGAGCAGTTTTGGTTGTTTGTGCTGTTAGTGGTGTTCAGTCTCAAACTGTTACCGTTGACAGACAAATGCGTAGATACAATGTTCCTAGAGTTACTTTCATCAACAAGATGGACAGAATGGGTGCTGATCCATTCAGAGCCATTGATCAAATCAACAAGAAATTGAAAATTCCAGCCGCTGCCATCCAGGTGCCTATTGGTATGGAATCTGATTTGAAAGGTGTGGTCAATATCATTGATAGGGTTGCTTTGTACAACGAAGGTAGCAATGGCGAAATTATCAGAACTGCTCCAGTGCCGGAAAATTTGAAAGACTTAGTTGAAGAAAAAAGATCATTGTTGATTGAAACTTTAGCTGACGCTGATGACGAAATCGCCGAGATGTTTTTGGAAGAAAAAGAACCAAGTGTTGAACAAATCAAGAATGCAATTAGACGTTCCACCATTGCTAGAAAATTCACTCCTGTGTTGATGGGTTCCGCTTTGGCTAACACTGGTATCCAACCAGTTTTGGATGCTGTGGTGGACTACTTGCCTACTCCTAACCAAATTTTGAATAAAGGTCTTGATGTTAGTGATCCAGAAAATGAAAAGCCAATCAACTTGTCACCAAGCAGCAGTGCTCCATTTGTGGCTTTGGCTTTCAAATTGGAAGATGGTAAATATGGTCAATTAACATACTTGAGAGTTTACCAAGGTAAATTAAAGAAAGGTGGTTATATTTTTAACGTTAAGGACAAAAAGAAGATTAAGGTTGCTAGATTAGTGAGAATGAATTCGGATGAAATGGAAGAAGTTGATGAAATCAACGCTGGTGAAATTTGTGCCACTTTTGGTGTTAACTGTGCCTCCGGTGATACTTTCACTGACGGCTCTGTTGATATCGCGATGTCTTCCATGTTTGTGCCAGATTCTGTTATTTCTCTTTCCATTACTCCGAACTCCAAAGATACCATCAATTTCTCCAAAGCAATGAACAGATTCCAAAAAGAAGATCCTACTTTTAGAGTCAAATTTGATCCTGAATCTAAAGAAACCATCATTTCTGGTATGGGTGAATTGCATTTGGAAATTTATGTTGAAAGAATGAAGCGTGAATACAATGTCAGCTGTACTACTGGTAAGCCACAAGTTGCTTATCGTGAATCCATCACTGGTGAATCCGATTTCGACTACACTCACAAGAAGCAAAGTGGTGGTGCTGGTCAATATGGTAGAGTCATTGGTACTTTGTCTACTCTTGAAAACGGTAAGAACGAATTTGAAACTGCTGTTGTTGGTGGTAAGATTTCCGATAAATTCTTGGCTTCATGTGCTAAAGGTTTTGAAGATAGTTGTATCAAGGGCCCATTAACCGGCCACAAGGTTATTGGTGTTAAGATGTTGATCAATGATGGTCAAACACACGTTGTTGATTCTAACGAATTTGCATTCAAGTCTGCTACTCAAGGTGCATTTAAGCAAGCATTCATGAATGCTGGTCCAGTGATTTTGGAACCAATTATGCAAGTTTCCGTTACAGCTCCAGCAGAGTTCCAAGGTGCAGTTGTAGGTCTTTTGAACAAATTGGGGGCTATTGTCAGTGATACTGAAAACACTTCTGATGATTTCACAATCTTGGCTGATTGCTCATTGAATTCCATGTTTGGGTTTGCTACTAGTTTGAGAGCCAGTACCCAGGGTAAAGGTGAATTTTCTTTAGAGTTTAAACATTATGCTCCTGCTCCTCCACATTTGCAAAAGCAATTAATTGCTGAATATGAAAAGAAGCAGGCTGCTAAAAAATAAGGTTGGTGCTTAACATATATATTCACAAAGTTTTGTGTAAATAAAGATTTGTATATAGAACAAAAGGTTGCATTCATGTAGTTACATTGCAAAAAGAAAGGCCTTTTAGAAATTTTAATAAAATGCATACATTTGTCTTTTTTTTCATTATTTTTCAATAATAAATAGTGTATCGTTTGAAGCTTACATTTCTTTGAAGCAGGCAAACGTTGTTTGATCATACTTGCAGTATTTTTTTGTCTATGTTTTCTGATCTTGATTGGAAAGTTGACAGTAGAAAAAAAGGTTTGTGCAAATTCGTCAAACTAAATGTGCCAACCTTTAAATACCAAACACCCTTTCTGATTGTTCCTGGCTGGATTGAATTTTCTTTACGATTTCCTAAAAATAAATAAAAATTCGAATGAGATGTAAAAGTGTAGAACATCTCTTTACTGTATATGTATAAAATGACCGAAAGTAAAGTTACCACTATTTTGACAAAAAATCTCTTTTCGATATATTTATGGAAAGGCTAAGATTAAAAATTTTTTTCTGTTTGAATGAATCGGAACGTACTACAAAGTATTGCTTAATATCAAGCAAACGCCCCAGGCTAATATGCATCCGGGAGTGTTTATAAGTAATACACTATCTCTTGATCTTCCAATCAGTTGTACTACAATACTATAGAAAAATTGTTAAACCTTGACCTACAATTATTAACAACCAGATTCCAATTATTTTTTTTTTTTTAGAACATGGGTTGGTTTGTTAAACAGTCGAGAATAAGCATTGATTTGTAATGCCTCAAAAGCCTTTAATACTTCTACATTATTCGATGTATTACATTTTATCTAAATTTGTTTTTGGTATATTTTTGGTCTTTGTTTTTAATTATCGCCTTCAGACGGAACGTTTAGAGAAGCCAGGAGGGACATTAGAGCCTACCAAGACTATGCCTTTTTTTTCTTGCTAGTTTTCCTTTAAAAAGTCTTTTGCTTACATTGTGTTATAGGGATGCGTTCTCCTATTCTATCGAGACTAAAAGTCTCTTTCTAGTTATTGTATACCTTGGAATTTCACTACCATTATTTATTAAATCAGCTCATTAGAGCTTGGAATGATCATTGTGTAGCATTTTGAAGCTACTACTTGCAGGCTATATAAACTTTCTTTATTTTTAGTTTTATTGGTTCTTTGTAGCCTTGATATGATCAGACGAAGACGAACATGTCTGCTGGTGCTCAGTCTGCATCATCGAGACCGTCAGCGCTTCGTCTAAACTGAGGGCGGTTAAAAGAGATTACCCGCCTTATTCCCCGACAGCACCTCGGCAGCGGCGTTTTCTTCGTTCGACAGCATCAGAAACAAACAGGAAGTAAGCAACAGCACTGAAACCATCAGAACAGAGTGCCACAAGAAAATCATTAGCTAACCTCTAGTACCACAAGACTATAGTATAGAAACAGACACACAAGAAAAAAGTTTGTTATTATAATAGATATATTACAAGATAAGATAGAAAAGATTGCTTAAAAGCAAAATATATCAGTATCTAAAAAAAGACGCATCGTTAAGAGAAAGAAAATGTCAATAGCATTAAGAGAAGGGTTTGCTAACGTACCCTTGAATGGCGTTTTGGAAGATTTGCTCGTCAGGTTCGTTATAAATTGTCCAAGTGAAGATTTATCATCAATTGAGCGTGTATTTTTCCAAATTGAAGAAGCACAATGGTTTTATTTGGATTTCATAACTGCTATAAATCCAAGCTTGCCAAACTTAAAGATGAAGGGTTTCTCAAAGGCAATGATTGATATTTGCCCATTAATTTGGAAATGGGGCGATCCGTCTAATGCTCTTGCAAGATTTGGCAAGTACAAGTCAACAATTCCTGTGCGCGGAGTAGCATTGTTCAATGAGTCGTTATCCAAGGTTGTATTAGTGCAAGGAATAGAGTCACCATCGTGGAGTTTCCCCCGGGGTAAAATTAATAAAGGTGAGGAGGATTCTAGCTGTGCCATTCGTGAATGCAGAGAAGAAACCGGTTTTGATGCCACTGGTTTACTTGATGAAGATGAGTACGTTGAAAGAACGATACATGGTAAGAATTATAAAATATTTTTAGTAAAAAATGTCCCCGAAGATTATGATTTTAAACCATTAGTGAGAAATGAAATCAAAGATCTTAAATGGAGAAGTTGGAAGAAGGTTACTAAAGACTGTAAATCGGGACTTGGAAATAGCACCTATTACTTGGTAAATTCGATGATCAAACCAATCACCAGTTGGGTCAACAAACAGAAGGGCATCAATGATGAAGAGAATTTAAAGAAGTATGCTGAATCGCAATTGAAGAAATTGCTAGGAATTGGGGAATCCAAAAAGCATTTCTCCGAAGCCAAAAAACAAATCGATGCTGGTAGAGAAATTCTTGATATGTTGCACTCCCATTCTACAAAAGAGGACACTGAGCCAGACAATGCTATACCAGAAATCTTTGAAAAATTACTCCAACCAATGCGAAACAATAATGTTGCTGCTGCTGCAATTTCACAACAACCGGTCCCTAGTAAAAATATAGGGCAAGATCAACAGGCTCAACCAATACCGACTCAACCACAGCAAGTGCAAAGCCCATATCCTTTACAGTATCTCGTTCCATTTTCTTTCTATCCCGGTATCCCAGTATTTGCGCCACCATATCAGCAGAGCATACTTCAGTCATACCCTCAACCCCAGTTACAACCGCAGCAAACGCAAATCCCACATCAGCCCCAGCTCGCGCAGTCACAACCACAACCAACATCAAGCTCTCAAAGTGCATTAACCAACGGCTCGTATTTGCCTGTGCCTAATCCAGGAGAATTTTCTAAGCCATCATTTAGTATTGCTGAGATAACCAGAAAGAGAAGATTGGAACAAAGTGACTCTTCAAAGAAGGAGCTTTTGTCGATTTTAAATAAGCCAAAATCTGACGATGATGAATTCAAAAGCTCATCTTCAAGTGAAGCTACTCCAAAGAAACAATTAGGCGGTAATCCTATTTTAGATATTTTGCAAAAAAAAGACGATAACAACAATACACCAATCCGTGCTACTAGTCTGGAAAGCTCTGCTAGTGCTGTAAGCAGCCCTGAACAAACCTCAAAGAATTTATTGCATCTTTTGCAAGGACATACAGTACCAACATACGCTAATTCAAATCGTGAGGCTTCTAAGCAACAACAATATACCAAAGAAGACAAACCTGCAATTGATCCAAAGAAAATAAATATTCTTAGCAGACCAAAAGAACAAAATGTGAAAAACGCTTCTAATGATTTGTTATCAATTCTTCATGGTAAAACCAACAACCAACAACAGTCTGCATTACCATTACCATCATTATCACCGTCATCACCATCATCTACCTCTAAAAAAATAACAATCTTAAAAAGAGGAGAATCATCAACTGTAAAAAAGAGCCAAGAACAATCGTCTAATGACTTGCTTTCAATTTTGAAGAAAAACGAATCACCAGTGCAAAAGCAAGAACCAAGACCTGAAAGGCCAACAGTAGATCCTAAAAAGATAACCATTTTAAAAAGAGAACTGTCGCAACCTCAATCTGAGAAGAGTTTGTTAGACATTTTGAAAGGAAGACCAACTGAATCCACAAGTACAAATTCAAGAAGACCTGCTGAATCAGAAAAGAAACTGTCAGTTTCTCAAACACCTGCTAATGATTTATTGTCAATCTTTAATAAGCCACAATTAACATCTTCAACTACTCCATCGTCCTATTCTGTCTCTCAGGATGAGCCTAGCCAGACTGAAGGTGATTGCTATGATTTTAGGGAAAGTAATGAAGAAAGTCAGGACAGTGAGTATGAAAGCAGTAAGAATTTATTGTCGATTTTACAAAATTCAAGACGGAAATCACCAACCCCGCCTCAATCTGCCAGTCGTTCTGGCACACCTTCTTCTGTTCCAGTCCCTGATTCAGCCCCAGCTCCATCAACATTAGTTTCTGTTCATCCCGGCGAAAGTAATCATGAACTTTTAAACATTTTGCGCAAACCTGCTAAAGAGGAAACCCCAAACTATAGTGACGGAGGAAATGAATTGCTTTCAATATTGAGAAACAAATCCCGTTCGGAACTGCCACATAGTGCTACACTCAATAATGTCGCTACCAGTAATTCATCAAGCAGAGTTTCTGTTGATAAGGATGCATCTCTGCTTCTGAGAAGTTCTTCAAACAACAATAGTAATAACAATAACAATAATAAAGGCAGCACTAATAACTACGGAGAGGCCAACTTTATGTCTATTTTGAAAAGACCTACACAGGTTTCCGGAACTCAACAAACGTCGGGCAATGAGCTTTTATCTCTCTTGAACAGAAACAGGGATGTTTCGCCACCTCCTCAGCCAATCCTGAGTCAAAGTCAAAGTCAAAGTCAAAGTCAAAATCACAGTCAAAGTCGTAGTGATGGAGGTAGCGAACTCTTGTCCATATTAAACAAAAACAGAGACAGCAATAGTTTCTTTTCTACTCCTACTACATTCGCGCCACCACCAAAAAGCAAAAGTCCAGTTATCACTGGCGATAATGGTAATGGTAACAGTAATGGTAATAGTGGTGGTAATGAGCTTTTATCAATCTTGAACAGGAACATAGCACCTTCTACCACCACAACTGCATCGGCCACATCATCGCAACCACAGCTAAATATCAATAATAGTGCTGTACCAACGGCAAGTAATGATTTATTATCAATTTTACACGGCGGAAACAGCCAATCATTGCAACCCCAGTTACAACAACTGCAACGTCCATCATCAGCTAATGAATTTGATATTAGCAGAACTAGTAATGCAAATACTGGTAACGTCGCGGGGGAATTGAGCGATGATGACTTAAGTGACTATATAGATTATGCATAGAGTTTTATTAAAAATTCAAGTTTGACCACTTTTGCCAGAAATAAATAAAATAATTAAGCGATGCTTATCATAAGTGATATGATTATCATGTTTGTAAAAGACGATTTAAGGAAGCCTTTCAAAAAGAAATTCACCTAAATTTAAAATTTTGTCTGACATAAAATCCAATGTAAATAACAATTATTGTAGCACTCTCGGTTATGTATATTGTATTTTTTGACAGATGGCACTACCTATATAGATCAAATTTTTATGGCCATAAAATTCTATCTGTTGTGGCTGATGGGTGGATCAAGAGATAATATATTAACTAAGTACAACTAACTAGAGAAATAGCAGTCACTTCTGGTTAAATAGTCAATTCCAAGGAGTGCTGTGGTAAATCAATAAACAATTCTTTCCAAAAGGGTAATTACAACCGTGTTCCTTTAAAGAGCGAAATAATGGAGAGAAAATAAGGCTAGTAATTTATATGCTTATGTTGCAACTCTCTAATAATTTACCTTTTCAATCATATCGGGTTATGGTGCCTTACCTACATTATTTTTATCTAATTTTAGAAGTGTTCAAGTATGGCAATTTATATCTCATTTAAAAGGGATACATATCTCTCACCTGAGATTCCCTTACCTTATATGAGCTTTTAATTTGAAATTATTATGACAATGCTCGCGACAACAGATGTAAATACCTAAAATACATTTACTAATTTATTTTAAAGGCTATTTTTACGCCCAAAAAAATGGCACTTTTGAAAATTAATTTCATCTCACTGACCAAGTAGACTAGTTAATTAGAAAAAACGAAAATAGAGACAATTAAAAAACTCTTCGAGGCTTTTACAGGTCTATATATACTAGGGGCAAAAACAAACGACCTCGGTGAGGGTCGAACTCACGATCTTGCGATTAACAGTCGCACGCCTTAACCAACTTGGCCACGAAGTCATTGTTGTAGGGTAATAAGCTACTATTTTTCTTCAATTGGATAGCCTCATCCTTGCATTCTTTTTAGCTGTCAATATCAACAAAACATACAAATACAAAAACAATAGCCATTAAAACCATGATCTTCTCTAAATCTATCTCAACTTATTACGGAATACTGGCATCTCAGGGTTCATGTTTTTAGAGGTAAAAGCCTTGTATTTCCAATATAACTAATAATAAATATATAAAAATATTGGGTCGGACCAGGTATATATACTAATCAGACTGGATGTAAAATATATTAGATATTCACAATTAATAGTCCTAAATCCGGTAATTCTGTTTTACGGTAACATGTCCAAGGAATTATTATGTACCATATATTAGTTTGTTTCATCCAGGTTTGTAGGCCTAGAACTCAATGTTCGTCATATTGTTTAACTGTATTCGGGTTTGTTGGTTTAGAACTCAATGTTCGTCAACTTCGACAAAACTACTAAATTGCCAATACTAACGGGGTTTTTATTGATATAAGTTTCCCTGTCGGAATTATACTAATAACAAAGGAACTATACTGTATTTGCTATATAGCTAAGTTTATAAGACTCTATTTCTTATCATTTGTATATAGTTAATAAAATTGATCTTGTGCGTAAAAAAAAGTATTTTACATTATGTGCTTTGCCATTTTGGGTTGCTAATTTTCACAGTGTTTTTCTTTTATACTGTTAAAAAGGCAGAAACACTTTGAGTTTGCATATTTTTTTTTTTTTTTTTTTTTTTTTTTTGCTTTGTGCAAAGTAAGCTTTTACTAGTCAGTTTAATGGCTATATAAAATTTTAAAAGAAAAAAAAACGGTTCCACCTTAAATGATAAAAGTTATATACAACCCTTACAAAGAATCCACAAAAGCATTTATTCCGGAAAAGGCATTGGAAATATTTTCAACGGATACTGAAGTGTAAACCCATTATATTTTTGAAAATAGGAATCGTTATTTATTGGGAGTACACTTGGTATATATTGTTTAACTACGCCTATCACGTGTTATGAACTTCTTATTTTTTATTGCAGTAAAAGCTTAAAGCAGTACTTGAGAGAGACGTCACATCAATTCAATGCTTGCATGCCGGGATTACAAAAAGAGCATTCATAGAATTCAAAGCAGTGCATATCTTTATTAAAGGCAATGATATGGCCATTTATTTCTCCTTCTGAATTTGAGCTTCCCGGCTTAAGTTCAGGCGACCGTTTGGTGCAAATTTCCTCAGTCCCACAACGGACACAAGCCCCGTTTGCGATCATTTCGACCACTGCCGTATACGTCATTAACCAACAGCCAGTGGCAGTATTAGCGGCTCATTATAGATCTCAAGAGTCCATTGAAAACTATGGATACAACGTCTCAGTCAAATTATTAGCTAAAAGTGCTGGCCTTATACTTGTTGAAACATCACAGAATTATTTAATTGTTTACACTTTTTCTCATACAAATCAGCGACTGGAAGTATTGCAAGTTTACAATCACAATTCAGATCGATTAATTCAAGATGTTTTCCCAGTAGACAGAAACATATCATTTTTCAACTTTAAAGGCTTTTCATCCAAAAGTAATAATGTCAGTGACGAGAATACTGATTATGACCCAGATGAAGGTGAAGCAAAGCTCAATGACTGTGGCTTAAGGTTCAGGTTAATGTTGAAAATACAGAACACATTAATAGACTATGATTTAGTTTCTGACAAACATTTATGCATTTTGACAAACAAAAAAAAAACCGAAGACTCGAAAGTCAGTAATGTCGCCATACAGATAATTAACATTGAATCAAAGTTTGAAGAGATAACCTCATTCTTTATCGAAGAATTTGAATGGTTTGATGAAAAAAATCTTCACGATTTTGTGCACTTTGCATACGACAAGAAATCCAATTTATTTTCGTTCATAACGAACAATGGTAATTGTTGGTTATTCAGATCTACCAATGCTGAAAACAAACTTGATTTGACAAAAACATTTGGCTATTGTTTCTACTCCTCGTCAAATGCCAAGAAGCTTGTTATAAACAATGCTTTCAACTTAATTTTTGTGATAACAGATAGCAACAACATTTTTTATTATGCTTTGAAAAATTTTGCACAGAAGAAAGTTCGGTTACTCAAAAAATTTAAGAAGCCATTAAATGCAAAGCGCATACTTAGTTTGAAGTTTACAAGAGATGAAAGAAGTATAGTAGTGCTATATTCCAACGGCTGGTGCTTATTGTCAATTTTTGGTAATATTAATTTTTCTACTTTCGATTATGATGATACTTTGGGTATCACTGGCATAGTGCAATCTGAGGAGCTTTCAATTACTAAAGGTTATGATAGCTGGCTCGCTGATGTTAAAGATATCGATTTTTATTCCAATGATTCAAATTTGGTGTTTATAAACAGTCACCATGTGTTCCTCTTTAATTTATTAAAATGTAATCTCTTAACCATTCAAAGTGATTCTTGCACAAAGCGACCAATATTGCACCATGGTTCTCTACTTTATATTTTTAAAGGCATTGAGTATCTCAATTACCAAAGACAATTCGAAAGTATAACAGACTTCTTAGCTGCACAGGATCAAACCATCGATTTAGACAAAAACAATGATCTTGTGGCTTCTTGGAATATTTTAGATATTCCTACCAACAAATATCATCAGCTAGATCCAATCAAAATCCTATCTGTATCTAATGATGGACTTAATGTGGCAATATATGGTAAGAATACTTTGTATGTGTACACCTATACCGGAAATTCATGGCATTTGTTTATGGACTTTTACTATGATTATTTAGACATCAATTGTAACATTCTCTGGTGGGAAAACTCTTACATATTTTTGGATAATTATAATAGTGAAACAAAGAGACACGAGTTATTAATGTTCAACGTTGACAAGGCAATTAACCATACAAAGCACAGAACCAAATCGGTATCCAAAGATCAGTACAGAAGAGAAAGCGACACGGATCATGATAATGGCCAGCATATTGGTGATCATTCAAGAGCTATGGGCAGTGAAACTGATTATAGTACTCATGAAGAAACACACATAGACTCTAAATGCATTATTTGGAAATACGAATTTGAAACTCCGATCAAATATCTCAACTTGGACAACTCCATAAATGAATTATTGATAGTGACAGAAGACTTAAAACTTTTAATTTTTAAGCTCGAACAGCAAATAAAATCCAAGGTTTCAGAATTAGGTGTTCAACGATTTAAAAAGCAAGTTTTGATCAATTTGGTAATAAAATTACCATTGAACAACTTAAATATCGACTTACATGAAGCCAGCGGAAATTTTAATTTGATTAAGTTAAGTCAATACTCTAATGACTTATTGATACTAATCAATGGCAATTTGTATTTTCTCAATTTGGTTAAAGATGAAGTAAGGGAACAGCTTCAATATGAAAGTTTTCTTGTGTTTAACAATATCGAGTTCATGAACAAAATTGACGATGACTCATTTTACTTTTTCAACGGTGATGAGATACTCTATTTGAACGATTTGAATTTAAAATATACAAATGTTAATTATAATACTAGCAATGAAAAATCAAATATGTTCAAAAGAATAAATAATCTACAAACTTTGAAAATAAGCAATTTTGATGAGCAATTCTATCCGTTAGCATTGAATAGCTTAAAAGATTTCTATATTATAGGGTTAACAATTGACATTGTCTCATCTATGAGAACTTCTTCAAAAATATTAAAAGTTCATACCACGAAGAAAACCTTTTTGCATGATTTGCTCAATTTTGAAGTTAACAAGCTCATTGTTGACTCTTTGCCTGAAGAAGAGAAGTTTATGGAAGTTTCCGCAGTTAAAAAGGAAAAATTGGATGCGATTTACGAAAAATATAAGGACTCTATTGATCTTGAGTACAGTTTGGAGCTTTTGTTGTACATGGTTACCACTAATAACAACGAAAATGACTCAAAATCAAATACTGATTTTAAATTAAGATTATTGTTGCATTTGATTATGAGACTAGGTGACCGGTATCTTGGAGTTATTGCCAAATGTCTTCGAAAAATTGAAATAGAATACTGGAACAGAATCTTCACTCAGCTACAACAGGACCCTAAAACTTTACTACATAAGTGCATTGAGATCAAGAATTACAAAACAGCGGGATATTATTTGACAATTTTTTTGAGTTACAAAACAATAGGAACCGCAAATGTAAATTCAAATGCTAACGATGCAGACACCGAAGATATCAGTGCTGATGGAAAGGAAGAGATCATGCAGCTTTTGAAGATAATTGTGGAGAACTTGAGCAGCGTCAAATACAATAAAAACAATGAGTTGTGGGATATGGGAATTGAATTGATTCGGTTTTTGAAAGTATTGGACGGTTCAGGAGAAATTTTGTCTCAGGCTGTGAGTTATTTAAGCACATAGTAATAGTGAATAATGGCTCTATTGCATTATACTGTATCAATGGTGCGTTTGTATGAAATGAAATGGCTGCTATCCTAGATTTGCAACACTTCAGTGTCTAGCAACGGATCAGTGGCGGTTAAAAACTACAGAAAGTGCCAGATGTAATGCGCGTTTCTGTTAAAGTATCAAGATTTATAGAAAGTTTTTTTTTTTTTTTTTTTTTTTTTTTTTTTTTTTTTTTTTTGCTTCAAAATATGTTAAATTTAGATTCACTTTATCATAATTCCGATAAGAAAAAAAAAAAAAAAGAATATTTATTAAAGTTTGAATCATTACATTATAATATTATTTCACGCTCGTCAAAAGGCAAAAAAAAAGGAACGAAATTTTATTCATTACAAGTTGTACAAAATCTATTGACTGTAAAATCTATTAGCTGAGCATATGGTAGCCAAGCAATTTATACAATAAAAATAATCCCCATAAAAATGCTGTATCTTATCGATGCATATTCCATTTTAGCTTATTCTTATTTTTGTCAGTTTTAACTCTGATATCATCTGATAAATCAAAAAACTTTTCTCAACTTTTTATCTCACACTGCTGCCGAGTAAATGTAAACTAGCCACTATTTTCAAATTGCAAAATCAATCCTTATTTTTTAATTTCAAATGCTGAAAAAAATCCATGACTTTTTTACTATCATCTGAATTTACGCTATTTATACTGCGATCAGCAGCAGAATTATCGTTTAAACTTGGATTGTACTGCTGTTGCTGCAGCTGTTGCTGAGACGCTGACGCCAAATTTAATTTTTCCAAAAAATTAATTTTATTTTTACCATCCAAAACTGGTGTTGATTCATTTTTGAATGAAAAAAAAGTATTATTTTTTTGCGGTGGAGTGCCAAGTTTCAGCCCGCTGGCATTGAATCCGGAATCGTAGTTTTCTTTTAAAAATTCACTGAATGATAATGATAATGATATATTTTGTGTGGGTATGTTGCTTTCATCTGCATTAGTGATAGAATTCATGTCCAAGAAAGAACTATTTTCACCCTCAAACGTAGATTCATTGGCATTGTCATTATCATTACTACTGTCACCGTAAAGTTGTTGTGAAGGCACAAGATGTTGATAATTTGTAAAAAGTGGTTTTTGCTCATCAGTAAACTGCCAAAAGTCTTCTGCTGTTCTGAATAATCCATCCCACTGTTGGGCAACTTTTTGAATATTCAATGCTTCATTGACGGTAGATATTTTACCATGGGTATCGTATCCCTGTGGAATCAATAGCGACTGTTGATTGACCAAATTAGGTATCACTTTTTTTGCCTCAAGAAATTTAGATATTGTTGACGATGCTGGTGCGTTGTTGTCGCTTGATGATGCTGGTCGCTTTGCCAGTATTTTGATATTTTTTTTTTGTTGCTGCTGTGATGTTTGATCATCTACTAGGACCAGTGTCGGTATATGTATGTCAAATTCTAATATCGAAGACACCAATATGGCAAGTTTCAAATCTTCTTTTATTTTCGTTTTGTTTCTGTGTTTTGCTGTGGTTTTATTACCTTCTGGAAGATAAATCAATGATCCTCCATGCTTCAATGTGATAATTCTGAGAATTTGTTGAATATATTCAAAGACTTCAATGTTGAAACTAGAAGCACTGGATTGCTCTAAGAATGTTATTTGATTAGTGTTTATTACTGATATCAACAAATTGAACCCCAAAGGGAGATCACATTCTCCTTCTTTCAATATTAAATTTTTTACCGCTGTGAGATTTTTTTTATTGGTTGAGTTAGAGTTGGGATTGGCGCTATTAGAATCTTCATTGATATCGGGCTGATTATTTCTAGCCAAATAGTTTAACGAATTTGCTTTAAAATTTTGAATCAAATCTTTATTCTTCTCATTGTTATCAAATATCTCATTAAGCGACTTGAGCCAAAAATACAAGAAATTAAGCCAACAATGAGGCACATGCTGCATGTTGAGGATCGGTACAACTAGCAAATCATCAAGAGTTTCCCTTACTGATCCTTTATTAACAAATGTCTCAATAATATCTTGGTAATACTTTTGAAGGCTATAATCACTAGTATTATAAGTATCAGAATCATGATTGGCAAAGTTATCATCCACAATAGTATATATGTCAAGATGAGTTAATAAATCATTATTTTCATCCTTGAATTCAATGTAGCTGTATCCAAATCCAAAATCATTAGCAATATCAACGCTTTCGTGTTCCAGTTTCACCGCTGCAGAGGAAAACAAAAGCAAGTCATTTTCGCTCTCAGTGTTGTTGATGGCGTTTAGTAGGTTGATGATGTAGGTTTGATCATTGGAATCACCAGCGATTAACAAGAGGGTTTTGTATTTACTGGACTTCAAAGAGGCCACGGACCCGAGTAATTTGTCCCATATCCCATTGGAGGCGCTAGTGGTGCTGCTAGTTGTCATTGTTTTTCGTAAACATTCAGGCTTTTTTATCCTTTCAGCGGTGAGCTGCTTTTGATCTACTGTTCCCTTTCAGATCAAATCAGATCTGCTTTCATTTGCTTTGTTTTTGTTTTGCCCTAATAGACTGTAATACAATTACACTCTGTTTTTATGCGCGGATTTAAGATATTACCCGGACGCAGTTAAGCACTAATGAACGCTGTCTACTCAACACAACATCAACATCAACATAAAGAGATAGTGAAAATCCCCGCGCAACTACAAAGTTCTTGAACATTTATATTAAAGTGTATATCATAATAGAGGGTAGGCTCAATACAAGGCTTTTCTCGCCTGACTGAATGAATTCATTTGGTAATAGTATTTAGCAGAAGGCACAAAAGATGGTGCTGCTTGATTATCCTTTTTTAGCTCCGGGACGCCCAAGTTGGTATTATTTTGGTTTCTGTTCAAGAAAAGCGACTGACTTTCAGCAACGTTTCTATTGGACAATAAAAGCGAACTTACAGTATTTGCTTGGGCAGTAGAAGAAGCCGGTTTGCTAGTGTTAGTGCTTCGTAAAGAGCTTAAGGAGGATGATAATAGAGGCTGTGATTGTTGCTGATTTTGTGGAGTGTCTCCAATGGTTTGTTCAGATAGTACATTTTGCTCTTGCAGTTGCTGTTGCTGCTGTTCTGGCTCAGAACTACTTTTTGGGTTAGTTTTCTTAGGCTCCGTCTCTGATTCAGTTTTAGACACTATTAAAAAGCCAGCAACGATATTGTAGCCAAACAAGATTTCAAGACCTAAAAGCCCGTAGTTCACAACAATATTGGAACTGATGAGTTTTTCAATCAAACGTATTTGTAAAAGTGATGATTTTATTAACCTGAAGACTGCCCAGAAAAACAAGTTGTAAAATATCTTTCTTGCTTCTATTTCTTTATTAATATGAGGAACTGGTGCCGTCGCTTCTTTTCGCACAGCATCGGCGCTTGCGGACAATACCAAAGAGTCCAAGGGACTTTTGTTGGAAGATAATTTGGAGTGGTCGAAGAAAGAGAATGAGCCGTCAGTGGCGTTTTTATATTCGTCATCCTGTTTTTTCTTGATGTTGGATTGTTTCTGATTAGTTGTAGTGGTGGTGGTGGTGGTAGTAGTGTTGGAAAACAAGTTAGCCTGCTCTGCCAAAAGGTCCCACTGGGCTTTTTTGGGATTGAAGTTGCCGGAGCTGGTATCGTTATTTATGGCCATCTTTGTAATATCGCTACTGATGTATATTGAAGGGAAATGTCACCTTGAACCAGTGCAACTGGATAGTGATGAGCTTGAAGCTGTTTATTTATTCGCTTCTTGAGTTTCCGCACTCTTACCAAACAGAAGAAAACAAACTGAAAATAATGCAGAGTATGACAGAAACATATGTTGCCCGGACATAACTTATCCCTTACTATGAGCTCAATGCATATAAACGCATAGAATAGTGCTATGATGCGCTAATGTTGTGATAGTCACAAGCAGCTGCAGTTTTGTATAACGTACATGTTATGTTAAAATATAATGTTCCAAGCCTAAGAAAGAATATATATAACGACTAGAGAGGCTCTAGAATCGAATTTGCTTGTGCTTCTTTTCGGATTGGGAGTTAGTAGATGGCCTTAGAGTAAGATCTTAAAGCGACACTAGAAATCTTTTTTGTGTGCGATTGATGAAAATAGCATGTTGAAGATGCCAGTAATAAGACAAATTAGAATAAAACAGTAATAGGTAGCAGCTGTTATAGTTTTAAATGTCTCAATTCATTAATTTTCTCGTTTTTGACAAAGAAACATGTATCCTGAAGAGTCTTATAATGTGTACCAGTTGCAGAGCAGCAAGAGCCAGGCTTGTGGGACGTACCGCTGCAACGGGACAAACACTATGGCAGAGAGAGTTCTTTGATATGAGAAAAACCCGAATCTTGAGAGTAACACCGTCTATCTTTTGATGGCAAAAGAAAGACTTCCACTAGACACCCTTTGTCACACTACTTTTGCACCTTCCTCGACAGTGTTAGTGATTCTCTGTGCCTTTTCCACTCATTATAGCACTTTTTGCCTCTCGCTGTACTATATTCGTTTTCTTATCATCCCACAACTCTACTTCCATTTGCGTTATATTATTCCGCATATCTAGAACGGCACGAGTTGTTCAAATACAGATTTAAAAGTTAGATGTTTAAATGCCAACAGTGTTAACTCCAAGATCCCTATCCGACTTAAATGCTGAGGTTGATAATACTGTCAAACGCCACAAGGGCAAGTCTGCCCTCGAGTGCTTAAGTACTGCAATCAGCCATTTAGAACAGGTATGTACTCTGTGTTCTGTCAAAGTGTTGACTGGATTGAACATATCACTGCCATTCTTTTGCTTCTTAGCAGACACATAACTAACATCTGTAATTCATAGTATAATAAAATAGCTTCCAAGACAGATGGTCCTGCTAATTATGAGTTAGCATATTTCCATTACATGGTGTCAACTGCCATTGTGTCCGTTCTCATCCCTAGCCAAAACGATTATCAGGAATTGATTACCAATAAGGGCAAGAACGAGATTTACAGCAGTCTCACCTCCAAGATATTTGAGGATAAGCGAATCGACTTGATAAAAGACTATCTTAAGCGTAAGTCAAACTCCCGACTTCCAATGCAACAGAAACAAACAAGACTGAGTTCGTCAGAGTCAGAATCATCAAATCATAAAGCCTTACAGACAGGTTTATCATCAAACGGCTCAGCTATCAATGGCGCGCAAAATACGCCCACAGATGATATTATACAAAGATTCGATAGACTTAGAGTACACAAACCAGTAAACTCTAAAAAGATTGCCACAGATCCGAACAATGACCTTGAAAAGCAAGGGCACATTACTTCGAATAATAGCAATGTACCGCTGGTTAGCGTACAGCAGCCGCAAATTGAATCATCCAAACTAGTGGGCCCGTCTCAACGACCACAGCCACTGTCACTGCCGGAGCCAAGATCAAGAAGTAGCAATTTATCTGCGCCTCTTAATTTACACTACAGATCAAGATCGCCTTCTCCTGCTAGACCACCAGAGTTGGAATTCGATAATGTGGATCAGTCTCTATTTCAAAAATTTGAGGGCCAATGGTATTTAAATACAGAAGAGTTGTTTATGCTTATGCGAAAAGCGCCTAAATCGATTTTGCTATTAGATATAAGAAACAGAAAAAATTTTGACAAATCCCATATTTTATCAAGCAGCGTGTTATGCATTGAACCATTTTCAATTCAAGCAAACTTTACAGAAAAAGAATTAGAAGAATCATTACTAATTTCCCCGCAAGAGGAACAACACCTATTTAACAATAGACATTTGTTTGATTTGGTGGTATTTTACGATCAAGATTATACGGTGACATCAGCGGCAACCACACAATTAGGTACGCCATTACCGAATTATTTTAAAAAATTACTTGCTACTGTAAACAGCAAAAGTATAAGCAAACCATTAAAGAGAAATCCACTTATATTGAATGGCGGTTTCGCTGAATGGGAAAAAAGAGCTGGCAAAAAATTCATTACAAAACCTCGAATTGAAACTTTAATGGAACCACAGTCTATTCCCTCGCGACCGTTGGCATTCAGAAAAACCTCAGTGACTTCTTTTGCTTCTGATAACTATGGTAGTTTGCCAGATCATGGAGCAAATGGCTATGCCGACCATTACAATTTACAAGAATTTTCACCAAATAGTACAGGAAACAGTATTTCTGAAAATGCTCCCTATGCCAAAAATTTGCAACAATTTGTTTCCTATTCAAATTCGTCGCTTACAGATGTCTCACCGTATAAAAGATATTCCAATATCAACGGTAGCAGTTCACAAATTTTTTTTCCTCAACAACAACCTCCTGCTTATAGCAATAAACGAATGAGCTTCAATAGCAAAGCGACATCATCAAATTTACAACAAGACAGTTTCCTGGGAAGTCCTTCACCAATGGATAAAAGAAGTTCATTTTCATCATTTTCAAATTTATTGAAATCATCCACTACGGCGGTAGCAGCATCATCATCACCATCATTAGCATCACCATCATCATTAATACCACCAGCAACATCATCATTGCCTAGTCTTCCCGCAAAAATACCAATTAGTTTTGATAATAATAGTCTTACAAATGGTCGCAGCGGCAGTGCTAGCGCCAGCAGTGGATCAACGATAACATCACCACAATTCACTCATTTACCAAATGGCATTGAACCACCTGAACCAGCAGCTTTCTCTGCTGCTGGGCCACAAGTACCAGCACTCACATCCAACAACAACAACAACAAAAACAACAACAATAATAATCATAATAATAATATGCCACTGCCATCACCTTCACCTTTGGTTGCATCAACTGCTCATAATGGTAACAATAGTACTAATGATAGCAATAATGGGTTTGCTCTCAAGCCAATCACTTGCTCTTTGGACTTTACTTCAGGATTATACAATCTTGGAAACACATGTTACATGAATTGTGTATTACAATGTTTGACTGGCACAGCACAACTATCGTTAATTTTTTTGAACAATTCCTACAGACGTTACATCAATGTCAATAGCAAACTCGGTTCCAAGGGCGTATTAGCAAATAATTATTATGAAATCGTCAAACTCATGTCGAAAACGGATGGTTCATATGTTGTTCCATCCAAATTTAAAAACATTTGCGGTTCATTAAATTCGGAATTTAAAGGTTATGAACAACAAGATTGTCAAGAATTTTTGAATTTTTTGTTGGACGGACTTCACGAGGATTTGAATCAATGTGGAGGACATCCACCAATGAAAGCATTAACAGAAGAAGATGAAGCAAGAAGAGAAAGACTACCATTCCGTATTGCATCCACCATTGAGTGGGAGCGATATTTAAAAACTGATTTCAGTGCTGTTGTTGATTTATTTCAAGGTCAATACTTGAGTAGATTACAATGCCTTTCCTGTCGTCATACATCAACCACATATCAAGCATTTTCTACGCTAAGCTTACCGATTCCTGATAGCCACAGCAACAAGAAAAGTACTACTATTGATGACTGTTTTGCTGAGTTTACCAAAGTTGAATTATTGGACGGCGACAATAAATGGTATTGTCCGAAATGCAAAAAATTTCAAAAATCTACCAAAGTGCTAAAGATCACCAGATTACCCAAGGTCTTAATTATCCATTTTAAACGCTTCAAAGCAGGATTTGGATGGGAGAAACTCGAGACATCAATAACTTATCCGGTGGAAACTGAACTCAGATTGGAGAAATACTGGACCCCAGTATCTACCGAAGAAGAAAAAAAGAGGCTAAGTCAATTACAAATTCGAGGACAAGTGCCTCCTTTCAATTACAAAGTATATGGCGCAATTAATCATTCTGGAAATATTCGAGGTGGTCATTATACTTCATTCGTGTACAAGGGAGCAGGAAAAGGATGGTGTTATTACGATGATACTAAAGTGTATAAGAACCAAAAGCCTAGCGCTGTTTGTTCAAAGGATAATTATGTGTTGTTTTGGCAAAGGGTTTAGCTATTCTGTTTTTTATAGGTTGATATCATATTTAATATAGTTTTTTTTATCATATCTTATATTGATGTATCGAATTAATAATTCAGATTAAAAACAAAAGAAAAATAAAAGCTATAATTTAATCAGCAATATTCAGGCTCTTCGCAGTAAATTGTATAATAAATCGTACACATGAATCATAATGATTGCCTTTTCCAAAGCTGGTACAAAATCATTTTCTTGTAAAAGCTGATTTGAGACAAACTAATTATGATATTTTTAAAGCGTAGCAAAAATGAAAAGACAAAATCATGTTTAAATTATAAATTAGAACAAAAAAGAAAAGAAGAGATGAGAAAATAATTAGAACAGAAAATAATAGTTATTATAGCGCGTTTGCCTTTGAGCAAAATATGAGAAAAGAGAAGATAAAAGAAACTGTAAAAAAAATTAGAAATATAACGTAAAACGTAAAATATAATTACTGATAATAGAAGCAAAAGAAAAACAAACTAAGAATCAAAGAGAATACGCTTAGCAAACTAGTATTGAGGCTAAATCTTTATTGAAGAGAACTCATTCCCAATCATCATCGTCATCATCATCATTACCAGATTTTGCATTTTCTGCTTTTTTGCTAGCTACCACATCTAGCGTTGAAGAATTGGTGGACTTCAATTCATAAGTTAATTCGGAAGAAGTTCTAGATTCAACATTTGCAGTGGTGGCCCCGGTACCAGCGGAAGAGTTAGCAGACTTTCTGTTATCTTTGTCCTTGTTAGTACCACTATTTTTGCCACTTTTATTACCATCGTCACCAACATTATCATCACCATCATCATCATCATCATCATCATCATCATCATCATCCCAATTGAAATCATCGTCATCATCGGCACTGTTTTCCAAAATCTTTTTCCTTTTTTCTTCTTGTTCTAAAATTTTACCATACATGAAAAAGTAACGAGTCCAAAATTCCTCATAAGAAACCTTAGTTGGCACTACTGAAGCCATCAAATTTTGCAATTGAGAATGTTTCTTCAACAATGCTGAAATCTCATCGGTTTTGGGTTCCAAACTGAAATTTTTCAGAAACGCAGCGAATTCAGAATCAATAGCATCAGTAACGTAAAGATCCTGCGAAGTATGCAAGGCATGCAACTGGGCTTCAGTTCTTGTGGCGTATATTGGTGTTTTAATGTTGTCAGGCACGTTGAATAACAAATTGGACTCATTGGCATCCAAGTCACCCTTATTTGCATCTTCAATAAGTCTTTCTCTGATTTTAGCATCAGTTTCAAGAAGATTAGTTTTGATAAATGAGCTGACTTTTGTAGCATACGAGCCGGCAAATTTCTCAACTTGTTCCAATTCGTGATCCAAATCGTCCAAATAACTATTTGTTGCCTTGGTTAAGATATCAAACATTTTCTTTTGGCCTTTGCCTTTACTGCCATCATTTCCTTTAGTGCCATCATTGCCAGCGTCACGATTTTTGGTGGACTGAGCATCATTCTTTTTTTTTTGGTCCTCACTTAAAGACAACGATAAGTTATTGAATTGTTGATTCAACTGCTCACCTCCTTTAGCGGCTAGTTCTTCCATTTGCTTCCTTCTTTGAGCTACAGCCTCTGGCAAGTTTGATTTGAGCTCTTCTAATCTCTTTTGAGTTTCTTGAAGGCTCAAAGATTCAGGAATTTTGACTTTACTCCAAAGACCAGTTAAGGAACTGCCCCATCCGGAAGTAGCCTTTTGCATGAGATTGTACGTCTCCTCGATCTTGTCTTCAAGCTTGTTAAATTCTTCTTCAGTCGCCTTATTAATTCTTTCTATTTCCTCAGGAGTTACTTCGGTTTTACTATTACTGTCTCTGTTGTTTTGTGAGCTTGTAGAAGTGGAATCGGTTGTGTTGTCCGATGCATCTTGAGCCTTTGGTTTAGGTTCAGTCAAGGTTTCTGAGGAGTTGTTAGCTGACTTGGCAGTGGCGGTAGCAACCGCAGGGTCCAACACAAAATCCATTTTGCAATTCTAGAAGAGGCTTGTAAACACTCGGCAGAGACAAAGGCAGAGGGCAAGAGACCTACAGCTGGCTATAGCATTATCATCAGCATCATCAACATCATCAACATCATCAACAACCTTATTAATGATCCAATCTAAGTTTATCCTGGCTGTCAGTCACATGCTATACCAGCGCACATAACCAAAAGAACACAAACCGCGGTAACTGAAGCCCCGCGGTTACCCGACCTAAGGTCCAACTTCTACGAATATCAGCATCAATCAGCAGTATTGTCATTGACACACATCAACTGTCAACTATTATCAGCCATGATAACTACTATCACTCACCACTCACAAACCACGATGGAAAGCCCCCAGTTGCCCCAGCCGTTGATTGCACCATTGCGCTTTGCCGCGGTGCACCCGCAAATATACCGTGGCGCCTACCCACGGCAAATGAACTTTCGGTTCTTGCAGCGCCACCGCATCCATACTGTGGTGTCACTTATTCCGCAAGCGGTGAGCGCGGAAACCGATGCCGCTCTCTGGCACTACGCCCAAGCCAATGGGATTCGCCTTGTGCATATCCCAGTGGGGCGGGTGGGTAAAGGTAAGAAGCGCGGAGTGCCGTTGTCGCGCGAAGCGGTGGCTGCTGCTTTGGCGGAGTGCCTTGAAGCAGACTCAGTGCCAGTGTATTTACACTGTTTGAATGGTGGCCATGTCACGTCTTTAGTGGTTGCTTGTTTGCGCCGGTTGCTTTCATGGTCCTCAGCTTCAATATTCAGTGAATTTATCGCTTATTCTGACTCTGTCAATGTGGCAGACCGCTCGTTTGTGGAGAGTTTCACTGCGGAGATCGCAGTAGCGGAAAACTACACTTTGACTGCTTGCAACCAATTAACTAACCGCATTATTTACAATAACCCAAACATTCGCATAGTGCTGAAGGATAAAGCGGAAGGCAAAGCAAGCGGGAAGGAGACTAACGTTCAGATAAGTTCTGGAGATGGCACGAAGCACCCGGACACTGTTGACACTTGTGCAGTATAGCATAATATATATTATAACACGGTATGAATGATGAATTAAAATACATAATGAATTCTAGCGAAGTAAAGGAAATGAAAATGAAACAAACGAAAAAAAAAAAAAAAAACGTAAGTCAAAAAAGGTTTTTTAGTAAATGAAATAAAATGCTTCTCCGTAATGACGACCTCCTCTATAACCCTATATTAGTATTACATCACCATCTTCAAGCTGAGTCTTGATAAACTTGTACTGTACCGTATGTACGTCATCCTTATCCAACACAATCTCATGGTCACCAAATCGCACCGGTTTAGCCTTGTCACTAATCACTCTAATAAACACAAACTTGTTGAAGTTGGGCTCACTAATCATTGATATTCCTCCTGATGTGTCATCCAATGATCGTAAATGTTCAGGCAACCTATCCAAAAAGCTGTGGCTGTATAACTCAAACAAAATCTTAAAATGCTGATTCATATATTTGAGTTCATTATGCGATAACTTTTCCATTTCATCCAAGTTGTTGTTGATAAATATGCTGAATTTGTCAATTTTGGAAAGCCGGCATCGAAGATACGATCTAACTAAGAAGTTCACTCGTTCTATTTCATTTTCAATAATTAGCAACTTGAGTTTGATATCAGCATCACTGGACTCTAGCTCAATGGAATTTAATTCAATAATTTCAATTTGCTCACGAAGTCGCTTAAGAATACTATCGATGAGTTGTTGCTGGTATGGTAAAAGTTCAGGCGCCGTTCTTTCTGAGATCCATGCTTGCACTAACTGCTGATACTCTTCTTGCTTTTGCTGTGCTTGGTTGGCCTTGGAGGATCTGCCATCGGTAACGTTTTTTTCGAGGTCTTTCAAGATGTCGTTAATATCCATGATAAGTTAGCTTATTTTTCTTTTACCTTTATTCTTGGTGGTTAATATTGTTCATAGATAGAATAAATAGCGTAACTATTTTGGTGCTCTTCAAGTTAAGTTGTGAAAAGAAAACCAATACCCAGTTGATGAGTTTGACAGATAACAGAAAGGAATGGCTGTTGTATCAATGTTGTGTTCTGGTATCGGAGTCGAAAATAAAACGGCATGTCCTACGCGTATGTAGTCAAAAAAAGGCCCATTTTGTCAGTCGCTGCGTACCGTTCCACTGGAGCCTGGCCGTCCAAAAATTATCAGAAATACAAAAAAAAATCAGGTTCTCTCAACATGAGAAGTGCTTTGGATCTTGATATTTTGATAAAAAATTACTCAGTCCATTATACTTGTTTTGCACATCCTCACATGTTATAGCACATGCTGTCCTATAAAACACAGTGACACACTTTTTATAATAAATATAAATTCCAAAAAGTATTAAGAATGGTAAAATCAGGGGCCGCATATTTTTCCCGTTGCAATATTTACGAAGCGGTCAATGATGAAGTGAGGAGATTCAACCGTGCGCCAGCTGATGGCACTGCGACGAAAAGACAACTTTTGAATTTTGACCAAGATAAGATTCCTGCCTTGATTGGTGGGACAAGATACCAAGTATCACAACTTGAGAAGTATGAAGCAGCAGCAGCAGATTTAAGAAGACGCAAAAGAAGACATTCCAAGAATAACTTGGGAGCTGAAGGTAATGGCAATAATCATTATACTGGTGATACTATTGATAATGATAACCGCATTGAAAACGAAGTCAATGCACATACAATTTCTCAGCATCTGGCGGTGGAAGTAAAATTCCATCCCGGCCATCCTATATCACCAGATGAAGTTCTTGCTAGATCAAAACATTTTAAATATGATATAGCCATAAGAAATCGTGACGATTTTCCAGGGACAACCCCAGTGCTATATCCACAATATTCAATAGTGCCCAGTGGTTACAATGATGAAAAAGCAAACAAGACTAATAAAATCATCAAGCCTGCAAACTGCGAGAGGAGACAGGAAAAAACCGATTCTAACGACGATATCATAGATTCAAACAATAGTAAAAACAAGGATCCGCCTGAATGCCTTCCAGATTCTGATCTTTTACAAATGATTCATTACTATTTCACTCAACGTTTGCAGTCAATGAAATCTGAAGTTGCTCATCATTTAATCGAGCGACAGTGGGATGAGACCGCATTAATCGCTGTAGGGTTATTGGTAGAAGATATGGTTGAGGAATTTCTTACCGCTGATAAAGGCGGTGGTGCGGATCTTGGAGACAATAATACGCAAGGGGAAGCATTCAAGCAATTTATCGATTGGAAGTTTTCAAAAGAAGAGGAACAAAGACTAAAAAGAGGTGTTGCTGTTGATGGTGATGGTGGTGATGGTGATGATGGTGAGGGCGATGATGATGGCGATGATGATGGCGATGATGATGGCTTAGATAATGGTGATTTAGAGCTTGATAACTTACGAAATAATATACGTGGCACCACTGTCAGTAATGACGATGGTAACGAGAACGGTGTTGTCAGTGGCGAGTCTAGCGACGAATTTGATTTGGAATCCGAAGATGAACTAAATAGCCAAGTTTCTAACGCCATGTCACTTCAAAAACGAGAGGCAATGTCTAAACCAAAATCAAAATCAAATTCAACATCAAAGTCAACGTCAAAAGCAAAAATCAAGCCAAAGGCATCAGCGCTGCAATCAAACTTACAAAAGATGCCGGAATCAAGTGTTTCTTCTTCAATTACTTTCACGGAAGCTTCTGATACTTTTAATACCGCGATCCCAACAATAAGGTCCAGTAAAAGATCAAGTGGCAACACAAAGAGCAAGATTAAAGGTAAAGCTAAAACAAAAAATAAAAAGAATAAAAGTATAGTCAAACCCAAAGGCAAGGGCAAAGGCAAAGGTAAGGGGAAAGTGCTGGTGATTCGACCAGGAGCAGGACTTGAATGAGCATCAGTACTATGTTTTATTATATAAACATGCCAAGATTGCCAGAAAGGTGGTCATATCAGACAACCTTTGACTTGGATAGCTAGGTATCTATAAGGACTAAAGATATAAAAGTGTCTATATGTGTCTGTAATCCTGTACTGCTTGCTTGCTTAGTTGTCCTTGGGTGATCAAGCTGCTAAGCCAAGTGGCTGCAGAGATCCTTATAAGTTAATATAAGCTTTTTCACCAGCGTATACACAACTTAGGACATTAGGACATCTAACGTTTCCCGTAGCTAGTATTTACCTTTTAAAAGGTATTAATACAGATTCACTTTTTATGCTTTTTTAATTTCCTATTTTCTCTATATTTCTACGTATAGCTTTGTTTGTGCTGACTAATTGGATCTGGCTATCTGACCTTATATGTCGATTCCACTGAAAACAGAAAGTTTCTGAGTAACAAAGTAAAAAGAAAAAAAAAACAAACAAACAAACAAACAAACAAACAAACAAACAAACAAACAAACAAACAATAATACATTTAGATAAAACGTCATTACGTGAATTTTTGGTAGAGTTTATATTGATATCAATCGTGGCAATAGCCAAAAATAAAGTTAGAAAAACTGAATAATAAAATGAAAATAAAAGCTTGAAATGGCATAACAAAACATTTATCATAGTCAATTGAATGCTAAATGAGGGAGTAGTAAAAAAGGTAAACAAGTTATTAAAATTTAAGATAATTTAACAAAAGGCATATTTGGTGTCTATAAAGAGCAAGTTACAAGAAAGAAAATAAAAACAATTGAAGTTTTGAAAGGCACACACCAAAAAAAAGGGGCTAAAAGTAAACGGTAAACAGTAATAATAAAAATGCAAATGATAAGAACTAAGAACCAAATTTCCAACAGTAAACAATAAAGTCAGAGAGTCAACAAAAACATCTCGAGACAAGAAAATTATAGGGCAATTAATAAACATCAAATAAAAACAGCAATAAAATAAAATAATATCAAATAAAATAAAAAAAAAGCTATCAAAACTTATGAGTAAAAAAATCAAACTTTCATTGGATACAAAACCCTTGCCACAAAAGCCAGTAATGATAACTTGAGCAACATTCCATAATGTTGCTTTCTTTTCAACAATAATTCTTTAGTATCCTTGTCATATTGGATACTAGCATTATCTTTCTCATGAACATTGTTAGGGGAACCACTAGCAGTACCAATTTTATTTTTACCATCATTCTGCCCATTATTTGAGTTCTTAGTCACCACATCAATATTATTAGTATTCAGGATATCATGCAAGTGCGCCCTTCTATGCTCGTCACCAAATTCACTATACAGTATTGGTTTTTTGGAATTTTCAGTTTCCACTTCTTCTCTCTTTTCATTAGCTTCATATTCCTCCAATTTCTTGATTGTAGCAATCAATCTCCCTGACAAGACTTTTCGAATTTTCCATTCTCTTAAACTTGTAATTATTAATATTCCCACCACCACACATAACCCACCAAAAATTTGAGCATGTAGATATGGTTTATTGCTCTCCTTATCTCGCAATGCAAGCATAATCACTTCTGAAGGTAAACTGAAAATACCAACAATGATATTGACTAAAGAATAAGAAGCTGGAAATTTGCTAGAATTCGAAATATTGTCTGCTGATAATGGTTGCATCATTAATGAGCCAACACCCATTGAGCAGCCACTAATCAACGAAAAGGCAATTAGAGATCCATAATTGGTAGCATTAATCCAAAAGGCATAAAGCAAGATCAAATTAAAGATGCAGCATAAAATCGTAAAGTTGATTCTACCCAAACGATCAGCTACTAGACCCAAGGCTGGACGACCAAAAAATTGACCCAAATTAAAAATTGCCGTAAGCACTGAACCTTGGTGGGCTGTCAATCCAACGCTAGTACCGAAATCTGATAAAGTAAACAATTCCATAGAATAAGCTAGAAATACAAATCCAAACCAAAACCCAATGGTTAAAGGAGGGTATTCTTTAATAATTGTCCAATCAAAAAGAGTTTTAAATTGTTCAACGAAATATTTTTTAGTAACCTTTTGCTTTTTAAACGTTCTATTACGAATCATTAATGTTGCTAGCCCACTTAGGAAACATGTAGCAAGGGCCAAGTACCTAAGAGCCCATCTCTGATCCCCACTTCTTTCAATAATTTTATTAACGGAAAGGGAAAAAACGATCCCACCGAGCCCAGCACCACTACTTACTATGCCGTTAGCCACTGCCCTTTTACTGGAGAACCATTGAGGTATAACAATTGATCCGGGAATAAAAAGTAATGAAAATGATATTCCAACAAGCGCCCCCTGAGTCAAATAAAGCTGCCAAATGTTAGTAGCAAAACTGGCTAACATGTACCCAGCAAATTGGAAAACCATACCGAGCATCAAAGTCGGTTTAAAGCCAATCATTGGCACAAACAAAAGAGCAAAAGGAGCAAGTGCTTGAGCTAAGAAAACAACAATACAACCAATTAAAGCAAAATCATATTCACTAGCCCCATGGAAAGTATCGTTGTTCAAATAGTATTGCAAAAACACACCATAACTTGAGTTGGAACCCCATGAACTAGTAACCAACATTAAAGCAGCAATAGCTGACATCCAAGCCGCTATTCCTCCATCAGGGATTTCGTCTTCCTCAGTAATTTTAGCGGAGTACGATTTTTCATTTTGAAGTTCCAAATCACTTTCTTCTTCTGCAGTTCGATGTATGGTTTTTGTATCATTTGAGGTATGGTTGTTGTTGTTATCACTATCAGGGACATAATAATCTTCAGTGTCATTACGGTCAACATTTATCATATTCCTTGACGTTGCATGTTGGTTCTGCTGGTAATTCCTGTTTTGCAACTCTTGTTCAACATCATCTTCCATATTTTCATAGTATGCGGTATGGAAATTTTGTAATCTTGACTCATGTTCTTTCAAAGTTTGCTGATTATCATCACGGACTGCATCTTTGATAGATTTGATGTTATGAGAGAGTTGTTTGCTTAAACTGCGTGACAATGAAGTTACTGAGTATGATCTGCTCAAAGTGGTATTGGAGCTATTGTTATTGTTGTTGTTTAAGAAACTATTGGTAGCAGAGTTGCCAATAGTGTTTGACTGTTTGCGGTTAGTCATTGAGTCATGATTCAAAGTTCGCGGCTGGTAGCCGGAGAATTTTCTATCAAGGGAGCTTGTTTCTGACGAGGTGTCGATGACGATATCATGATTAAGATCTGCTTCATGATTGAGATTAGCCGTATGAACAGTAGAGTTTGGCATATAGGAAGTATTAGTATTCGTGTTGTTATTGGTACTTGAGGATTCAAGGGCAGCAGGCAGCTCGTCGGGGAAAGGCGGGGACAGCGCAGGATGCGACGCTTGGCTCTGATGTTGTAAGGACAGAGAGTTCGTCATCTGTGTAATGTTATGGATGATATGCTGTGGTATTATACAACGCACTATATAGTCAGTGACATATTGGAAACACCCTGTGCTGGAGAGGGATGCTAGCAGAGCAGGAAGGGAAGCCGAGGATCAGCTATCACAAAAAGAAATTTCCCAAAGAAAAACAATTACTCAGCAACATGTAGCAAGCCAGAGTGTCACAGACTGTAGAAAGCAGTGGAGAACAGCCGTGCGTACCTGGGCATTTAGTTCCAAATTTAAACATATTTATATAGACTAATAGAACAATAAATAAAGCAATCGAAGATATAGCACACCACTGTTGCAATATACAATGCAAGCGAGTGTGGCTACGGACATTGAGAATATATATATACTTAAATTCTTGGTTGGACAATATTGGGATAAGCTAATTAAGTACAGAGATAAGCAATCAGAACAACTATATCCATTTTGTTCTATTGCCCATTATAAAGCAGGTAAGCATGATTTTTTTATTAGACGTAAGAAAACGTTGATTATCATTAATAGAAAGGCTTAAAAAAGCCAATCTGTAATTACTTACACCAATTTTTTATTAAGAGTAATTACCGTCACTTGTTAATTATATAATTTGAACAAGAATGATGAATAATTGCCGGGACAACATTTCATCAAATTTGAGATAACTGCAAAAAGAAAAAAAAAGTCTCTAATGGATGAAGTGCCAGCTTGTCTAACTTACTCGAATCAAAAGTTTGTTTGTTTTCGTTGGACTAGGGTATTGGCTTCGACCGTGACCGATTACAAAAACTTTTGAAGGTGTTGCGTCAAGGCATGCAATAGGGCAAAAACATTGAGGAATTATCTATATTCAATTAGCAGTTGGAGTTTCTTTGTTTTGACGATAAACCATATAGAATGCATAAGTATTTGTAAAAGTTTGTAGTACTCTGTGAACTATATAAAATAACAGAGTGAAATAAAAAACAGAAAAGCTTGTCTTCAACATAAAACTCGATTGATGTGGTTGGCAATTACGCATTTGTCATTTGCCATTTGTCATTTGTCAATTGAAGTGCTTATTCCTCACCAAATCTCAGCATTAAAGGAGTATGGATTGCTTTGAGCAGCTTTTCATGGAGAAAGTCTCGTCCTAATACACTTGACTGACTTTTATCACAATAGTAACAGCCGTGTACACAAAAATACTGCTAGTAGCTCGAGTAATTGAAGTTTTGGCTATTATACAGGGAGACGGGTACTCCACCCTTTTTACTCTTGTGTATTTTCCAATATAGTAATTTTACAGGCACCAAAGCGTTTTGTATGCGTTTTGTAAAGAAGTTAACAGACTGAATTTTGCTGCTGAACGCTTGGTAGTCTCTGACGAACTACTATAATATTCCACGCACATATCAAAATAAAAGCTAGATCCTCAACCGTAGATACATATACCAACTATCACTATTAAAAAAATTCTTTTTCCCAACTACAAAAAAGTCAAACAGATGTAGCAATGTAAAGGCAGACACACAGAAAAGTTATCATATGTTTACAACAGTGCCAAAGTCATATCTGCTACTTGTTCCAGTTAATTTGTACGCTAACGAACGTACAGCTTTATCAATATTATCAGAGATGCAATTGTCGCTACATAAAAAATCACCCATAGTAGTATAGAATATAAACCAGTGATTTTAAGGACAAGTGCTTTACAGAAAAATCACAAGCTTTTCAATCAGAGTAACACTAAAAGCAAGCAGACATAGGCTACTTGTGCGGAATTTGTGTTTTGTCTGCTTCAAGAAGCAGCATGAAGATGTCTGGTAGACAATTATTTTCTAATACTGGGACAGAATGTTAGCATTTGATGTTCTGTGTAAGTATATTTAGCAGAGCACGGCTGAGTCACTTGATTCACTCTTAAGTCCACATGTATTACCGTAGTAGTACGCCCGCTCAAGAAAAAATTTTTTTTTTTTTTTTTTTTTCCTTCGAGTGAGTGACTGCATGGAGTTATTTTTCATTCTCATGTTTTCGTTCTGCAGCATAACTTTCTACTCTTCTCTGATGACTTCTTGACAGAACAGCACCTTCTCTGTTCTCGAGAGCTGTCTCTATCCTCCCACCCGCTACTCACTACCCATCTAACTGAAGCCTCGCCATATATTATCCAAAATGGCTGCTGAAAACTCGCAATCCCAACAGCATAGTGCCACCCCAGCTCACCAAGGCCGTACCATCGTTGCCAGTTCCATTGCTAAAATCTACACTGATGAAATCACCAAAAAAGTAGCATCCCTTGATCGTGCTCCAAAGCTTGTTGGATTCCTCGCAAACAGCGACCCCGCTGCCAAGATGTATGCCAAATGGACCGGTAAGACCAGTGAGCAACTTGGTTTCCTCTACGAGTTACGTGAAGTTGAAAAAGAAGACCTCGAAGAAGCCATCATTGAAGCTAATAATGACAATCAAGTTGATGGCATAATGGTGTATTTCCCAGTGTTTGGTAATGGACAAGATCAATATTTGCAGCAAGTTGTTTCCTTAGCTAAGGATGTCGAAGGATTGAACCACAAATACGTGCAAAACATGTATCATAACATTAGATTCTTGGATGTCGAGGCAGAGGCATCCCAACAGCAAATCAAATCGATCTTACCATGTACTCCACTTGCAGTGGTAAAAATTTTGGAATACTTGAAAGTTTATAATCCATTATTACCATACGGGAATCGTCTTTATGGTAAAAATGTAGTAGTGGTGAACCGGTCCGAAGTAGTGGGTCGTCCACTCGCTGCATTGTTAGCCAATGATGGGGCTACGGTGTATAGTGTGGACATTAACAATATTCAATGCTTCACTAGAGGTGAAGACATCAAATTAAAAAGACATCACTCAGTGGATACTGACAAGTCATTGGAAGAAGTGGCTAAAAATGCTGATGTTATAATCACTGGGGTGCCTTCGTCAGATTATAAATTTCCTCTTGAGTATGTCAAGTATGGAGCAGTGTGTATTAATTTCTCTAGTGAGAAGAATTTCTCTCCAGAAGTAAAAGAAAGAGCTTCTTTGTACGTGCCTTCAATTGGTAAAGTTACTATTATGATGTTGTTGAGAAACTTGTTGCGTTTGATTAATAACCAAAAGCTTATTGAAGAGCAAAAAGTTGGTAATTAATGGTTTATTTTTGGTCTGTCTGCTTATTACTGACTTTTCTTTTTTCTTTCTTACCTCACCTGTTCTTAGTATACCTCTTCCTGTTGTTACATCTCTTATAAAAACAAAAAACCAAGCTATATTGTTCTAGTAAAAGAAATAAATAAATGAAAACAACTATATATCATAATGATAATAATACTAATAATAACAATAATAATCAATGAGTTAAATACAAAAAAAACACCAGCCTAATTTACACTTTTTGCTTCTTTGCCTTTGGCTCGTCATCGTCTTCCACTACATCTGCTTCACCAAACTCTTCACTTTCTTCTTCATCTTCCTCACCTGAAACTTCATCAGCGTATGCATATTCTTGGTCATCAAAATCGTCATCCACTTGATCAAATTTCGATTTAAGACCCTTAATTTTTCTTGTCTGTAAGGTACTCAAATCTTGCTTTCCAACATGAATAGTACCAATCTTATCACCCATATCATCCACATCGATATTCTTCTTGTTTTTCGTTTCTAATTGTTTTGGTTTCTTCATTGCTTCTTTTTCCATTTCGGCATCTGGTGACTCAACTCTACCAATGGCAAAATCAAATCTTGGACCAATTTCTTCGAGTTCAATTCGAGGTAATTTTTGTCCACTTCTGTATGATTTCAATTTATAGACTCTGAAATAAACTTGTGGCAAAGGTTTACCTTCTTCTATTTCTGCAGCAGACAAGGTGATGACATACTGCAAACCTGCAACATCTTGTAAATCGGTAGTTTGACCTCTAAAGAAATCCAAAAAAAGGGATTTAATATGTTGAAAAGTTGGATGATTATCAAAAACTGGGCCATTGAAAGTAAACATTGGTTTCAAACCAATTTGAAATGTAGTCTTTTTGAAATCCATCAAAAGTTTGTAATTTTGCTGAATACGCAATTCAATCATATCGTAAATCTTGTAACCAAAAGTACGAATAAATGTCAAGTTATTTGGTCTTTTCTTGTTACTACTGGAAAATACAATCAATGAAGTATCGTTTTTCTCACTGAAAAACTCAATAGGCGAAGCATCTTCAAACGGACGAATTTCATTCTTTTTTTGGAATCTTTTGATGTCTGGTTTTTTGAATGCGGATAAATCAATCATCGCATCATGAAGAAGTTTGTTGCTATTGCTGCCTTGCACAAAAAGAGCACTCTTGACATTTTCAACAAGTTTAGATTCTCTTTTCTCAAGAGCTCTCTTGGTACGAGCATTCTTTGGACGACTATTGATGGGTTAGTAAATGATAACTGGTAAATGATGAATATGTACTCGATGAGATGGGTAAGAATGAAAAATCGCAAGATAATTCTTAAAAAAAAAAAAGACTGACACGCAAATTGTAGTGAGTCAAGTATTAAAAACAAGAACCATAACATACACTTTGATCATTTTGAAGGTATCTATTTACTGAATATAGTTTGAGAGAAAAAAAGATTAGCAAAGGAAGATGAAGTATTTATCTGTATAGTAAATGTTGTACTATTACAGTAAAAAAATTTTTTTTTTTTTCTGCGATGCTCTCTGGTCACGAGCACTGTCTAATTCTGAAGAAAAAAAAAATGAAAACGAAAACAGAAATAAACAAAACAAAAATAGTGCCTAACGGATGAACAGACACAAGATATATACAAGATATACACAGGATACAGGATATAAGCTGTTCAACAACCCACGATGGACTCGGGATCATTTTTTTACTCACAGCAGCCATTCCAGTTCACGGCGCGCAGCAATGTCACTGGTAATGGGAACAATACCACCTCCTCAGACTACGCTGACAGCACCGCTGAGTCGGTTTATCTTCACCACCAACATCAACAGCAGGAGCAGGAGCAGCAGCAGCAACAACAGTCTTTCATACTGAATAGTCAATTATCATTCCTGCAACAGAAGCTGTTTTATGATCATCAACACGATACCACTGTTGCTGATACTGACATCTCAAGTCAAAATGCAGTTGAGTTGACTCGCAATGACAAGTATCGCGTCTCGAGACTCAATGCTACTCCATCAATCTTGAACAATATCACTAGCCATTCCAGCAATGACTATATCAAAAACAAGAAAAAATTAACAGCATATGTTGATCAGCATAGTAAACATGCATGTATATCTTCCGAAGAAGGCTTATTTGTGTGGAATTATACCTCAGTTGACTCTAGCCCAATCACATACACCATCAGAACCAATGAAATGGACAGCAACGAAAATGGCTACAATAGTCAGCATAGATTTACTGCAGGAGGAAATTTGCAAAGAAGCACTATTCCTGTGTTGGTGCTTCCTTCTCCTGGTATTGAAGAACCTGGACTTGTTGCAATAGATACGCATACCGGAGACATTAGATACTATGAGTACATTTCCAATGACTCGTCCGTTAGTTTGATTCGTCAAAAGGATAATGTCAGTCACAAAATTGATTTGCATCATGGTGAGTATATCACAATGTATGAAAACGTGGAACCTGTTGGGATTGTGGTGGCTACTTCTGAAGGTAGGGCCATTCTTATTTCATTAAGAGATTCTGCTGGTAAACCAAATATCAAATGCAGTAACATTATTTCGTCATCATTTTTCCCATTTTTTAGAGCAAAATTCAAAATCGTATCTATAAAAGCAGGGAAAAATTTGGGTCATGGGGCTAGATCATTGTCGATTTTGACAGACAATGGTACATTCATGCTTTGGAGTATTTCTCGTGATGGTCAAGCTATAAAATTATACGAGACTTCAGTTTATGAGCATTTATTGAATGAAATTAAAGATTTGTATGATACTGATCATATCAATATTTTGGATAGTTATCCATTATCTAATTTGAACGAAGATGCATTTTTGGTCTTGACTTCAGTTCAAGTAAATCATCAAGAAACTTGTTATATATTGTTTACTCTCAAGAGAGATGGCCGTGAATTGTTAACTTTTTCAGCATACCGTTTAACCCGTTATACTTTGCCATCAGTTACTAAGCCAAAATTATTTTTGCCCAAGCCAAACGTCACTGCGTTTGTTGCCTTTGATGACGCAGTGGTACTTCTTGATGTGGTCACTAAGCTTGATCATTCTTTGAATGAAAAGAGAAAGTGGGAAGATATTATTTCATTTAGATCTGGCATCAATATTATAGGTACTGGTCACGAAGATTTGGTGGTTGAAGATGGTAAAGTGGCTAACATGCCTTCAATAATTGTGGTTACTCAAGAAGCCGGAGTTTTGAAAATTGAACGTTGCAATGAAGATGAATTGAAACATAGTGCCGAACAATTACAACCACAGAGCAATAACAATTTATCTAGTTCATTTACTAAATCTCATATTGAGCAAGCAGTTTTTTATGGGTACAGTGATAGTAATCCATTATCATTTAATGTTCCGGAAAACGTTCCTATTGAAGATACAGAAATCGATCAAGCTTTAATCGAAGTAGGTAACGATTTAGTTAATTCAAAATCTGCATATTTGCCACCAAGAATGGTTTCTGTTGAAAACCATTTGAATATAAGATTACTCAAATTGCAAAATTTAGTCGATTATACCGCTTCTAATTTCTTAAATGATATAAATATAGATACAAAGACCAAAGTGGTTTTTGATTTGGAAAAAACCAACGGGGCTTACAAAATATGGCCAATTATCGAACAAGCATTCAGTGAAAATAATCAGGAATTAATTGCTATCTTTGCCGAAATCATACGCTCTATTATAGGTGATCTTGACCAACAAAGTTCATCATCAAGGCAAATAATTGAAAACTTTTTTTACCATCATGTCAGCAAACTAGGCTTTTTTTTAAGTCAATCAATTCAAAAATTGCTGCAAAGTTCCAATCCTAATCTTTTTGCTATTGCAGTAGCTTTAGTGTTGCGCAGTATTAAAGAAGGGGCTATTGACATTGAAACCGCTGTGCGTGAAAATCTTTTTCATATGAGTAAAAATGAAGTTGGTTCTAATGCTTCATGGATTGTTGAAAATGATTTATGTTTCAGATATAATGAATTGTTTCATTCATATTTTAACTCAGTGAAAGATTTGGCTAATAATGGTAATGAAAATAACAGCAATAACTTCACCAATAATACCACTAATAAAGTATTGGAGATTTCTAGTAATTTGGTATCATTTGTATCAGTATTGTTTTTCTCCTTCAGTTATAATCTTTCTTTCCTTACAGCACAAACCTTAACTAAGGCAACAAGAGAAGAAATTCAAAAATACAAGTCAGTTTACGAAAACAATCGTGGATCATGGATCAAATCGCTTGTTCAATTTGGAGAGATGAACGCGGCTTTGCAGCTAGCTGAAAATTTTGAAGATTTGCATTCACTTGTGGAAATTTGTGATAATGAAAGAGAACGCGCCATTAGTAATGATCTTGACGATATTTATGTGAAGCAAAAGTTCGATAGATATTTCGACAAGTTTGGTTACAAATTTGCAGAAACTTTGTACAACTATTATGTGTTTAGTGGAAAATTGCAAGAATTGCTTTTAGGTTTCCCTGAATACAATGCCTATTTGAAACGGTTTTTGAAATCTGGAGATCATGGAAGAATAATGTGGATTAGAAATATTCTCGATGCAGAATATTTCGACGGCGCATATACTTTGTACAACATTGCCAACAAGGCAGATGATTTGGTGAGCAATAAAAGATTGCAGCTTAGCCTTGCCAAACTCAGTCTTTTGGCGTCAAATGAAGGTAATCCGAATGCTGAAGATATTTTAATTGATATCGAGAATGGGTTGATTGTGTTGGAGATTCAAGATTACTTATATGATGAGGTATCCAAATACAGAGTTTCAGGCAACAACAATGATATAGTATCAGAAACTGATAAGATTCTTAGCTTGTTAACTGACAATTTACAAAAAAGAAACGGGACAGTGCTTTATGCCAACTTGAGAAAACCGCTTACTAAGCTCTTACAAAACAAATCAGTTGAATTGAATGAATTGATTGATTTATATACATTACTTGATATCAAAAGCGATAGCATGAAACTCAATTATTATAAAGCGTTAAAGTTGATCGGTACTGGATTACTTACTTATTCAGAAAAAAAAATCAGTGAGATTTTGGTATGGAGACGCGCAATTTTATCAGATAATTGGAAAGAAATTGGTACCCTGAGTAATGCCAAATCTTCAGAATTTGTTCAACACAAGATCGAAAACAGTGTATTGTATATCACATTATACAATTGCTTTAAAGATAGCTTGTTTTCTAGTGATCAAGAAGAAAATAGGATTAAATTGCCTGATGTTAATTTGTTGACTCAGCAGATTCATGTTGACGATTTAGCCAAGAGATTTAAAAATTTGAATCAAAAAAGTCTTTTCACCTTGAGTGAGGAACTCAACAAAGAAGCACAATTGTTGAAAGAAGTTGCTACTGGGTTTGATTTTGAGACTTATGTAAAGGGGGTTATTGGTACTGCTCAAGCAAATTCTAGTTCTCGCGAAGTGGTAAATTATCGCACGCTTGAATTCGCGTAAAATATATATATCAAATGATTAGTGTTTGGTTAATTAAATTAATGATTGATTCTTTGTTTTTAAAGCTCTTTTTCCGTAATGTTTTTTTCAGAGTATCAGGTCTTCTAAGTAGCGTCTTTTTGATTTGTAGTTTCTTCTTCGTCGTCTTCTTTTTCAACTCCTTCTTCAAATGCTTCTTCAAATGCTTCTTCTTCTTCTTCTTCTTTTTCTTTACTAGACTGATCATCAATCAAGACACGTACTGCTCCCTCTGCTAATGGAAGTTTACTCGGATCATTGTAGTCTTCTTCAGAATAATTGGCAAGACCCACTATACCCATTGGCGGCTAAGTTAGTACTAACAGAAAAATACGTCACTAGCACCAAAGAAAGAAAACACAAAATAATTTCTACAAGAAGATTTTTCAAAAGTACATACAAGTAGCCATAGAAATAACTCTTTTGACATCATTCCAATTAGAAAGCACTGTCTTTACCGCTTCTGCTCCTTCATCGACACTTTGAAATTTTTCGACAATCAGTTCAAGTTTCTGTTTAAGTTCCTCAATGGAAAAAGACACCTGCTGTAAAGCCATGAGCTCTCTTTCTTTTTGCAATTTGGCTAGCCTTATATTTGAGTGATCCATGGTGCGGTTGACTGTTGGACGATTTGTTAATATGTATTTGGCATCTCTTGAATATGAGCGATGGCTTGTGTATTTTTGTCTGGATTTTTGGCGTCTTTTTTCTTTATTTTGCTTATGGTTATGTGCGCGGGAAATTGTAAACAAACGAAAACAAACTTTTGTAAACAGCCCAAAATATCCAAAATCATTAATCAAATAAGTAGTAACGCAGCTCATATGTATATAATCATATCGTGTTTTATTGCACTAATAGGGAGTTTTCCAAGCGAAATCACGCTACTTTAAAAAATCCAAACAAGAATAGTTTCTTGAATATCACTAATTCACTGTTCAATATTGCCTACATTATTTCCGGCTTATAGCAAAACCATGTCATGGATACTTTAAATCTGCAAAAGCATCCTTATCCTCAACACCAGCGACAACCCCAACAACCAACCAATTTACCGTCACATCATCACCGAGTTCAAGATATTCCTCGAGAGTATATTCAACTTGCCAAAAATAATCAAGCGTTAGCGAAGAGAAACTCCTTAATGATGACAAAAATTGCTAAACTTGAGAAAAAAATATCTGATCTCCTTGCAGAAAACATTGACTTGAGAAGAAAAAGCATCTCCAATGTTCAGAATCGCAAGTCCTGGTTCGAAGACAGATTAATCACTATTGAATCAACAGTGAATCAGAAGTTCCAAGAATTGTCGCAGATGTTTCATGATATTAGAAGAATTGAAGGGTTGTCTGAGCCGATTGAGTTTAATAAGAAGTTGTCCTTGTTGGGCGATGAGCAGTCTGTGTTTAGTACGCCAGCACCACCGGCGCGTCGTGCTACTATGTCTGACAAGAAGAGAAAGTCAATGAGACGCAAATCAATATACGTTATTGATAATGATAGTAATAGTAACCAGGAGGAGAATATGCAGGATATACAGAATGAAGGCGATAATCGAGAAGTTGATCAGGTTAATCTTGAGGATGAGAGTGATAATCACGAGAGCAGTAATGACGCAGTTGATGACAGTGGCAATGAGGAACATGAAAATGAACCGGAATTTCGTTCAATTGATATTAATAACGAAGTTATGAGAAACGTTACCGATGAAATTGCCAAAAACAATTTGTTGTTAAAAACGGATAATGATGAAAATATAATTTCTCGTGATGAGCTTATTCTGGTTGACAACAATGTACGAGAAAGCACATATGAATATTATAAGCAACAAATGGTCGATGAACCTCCAAAGAGTGAGCAAATTGAAGTCAAAGAAGAGCACGAAGAGCAACAAAGTTCACAAGAAACCTCTGGAGTGATAACTATCATACCAAACAATCATAACGTTGAAAGATACTCTCCAAAGAACGTTAATAAATCAAATATTATAACATTGTCAGATGATGACCTGCAATCGAATAATAGTGTTGATAATATCATAAACAAAAGGCCACTTATTGAAATTCATAATGTGTCAACGTCAAGATCAGTTTCGCCAGAGAAAAAAGAGAACCAACAAGAGCAGGAAGACAATCCATCTGAAAACAGTATAAACAATGAACTTGACTTTGATTCGCTACTATTAAAACCAAAAAGCAAATCAAAAAGAAGATTATCTAATGAATTTCTATCACACAGATTAAGCGACAGGTTTAGTCAACTGTTTGACCTTGCTCAGAGCTCACCTAAACATACAAAGCAACAGCAACATCAGCAACATCAGCAACAATATAACATTGATGAGTCGAAAATAATTACATCCCCATACATCGCAGAAAGAGAACACGCAAAAACAATTACTATTGATGATAGTACTTTTAATGATATACGGCAGTCCAACACAAAATTCAAATCGAAAATAGTATTTGATAATGATGAAGTTTTCAGCGGTCATAGTGAGAATGACAGTTACCACCACCAAGGGGAGCACCAACACCAGAACCAACAACAACAACAACAACAACAACAACAACAACAACAACAACAACAACAACAGCCCAATAATCGTGAAAGAAGAAGAACTAGAGGAAAATCTATCAACTACGCTTTACCCTCATTGCGCACCAAAATGAGAAGGTCTGGTCCAAAATTTCCAGACACATTCTCACAAACTGAAAATCTCTTGAAGAACAAAAGTCCAATGAAGAGAAAAAGAAGAAGCGGTTCAAAAAGGCAGCCTTTAAAACAATTATCCAACAATTCTAACAAGGGAAATACTACAAGTGCTAACTCAGATTCAAATTCAAATCTAAATTCAAATGCAAAACGCAGAAAAACATCAACTACAATAACAACCGCCAATGAATAACAGGTCCCTTAATGAAATTGAAAAAAAAAAAATAAATAAATAAATAAATATATGGGCTACTTTAATACGTAATATTTCTTGTCTGCTGCTATACTTTTTTTTTTTTTTTTTTTTTTTTTTTTTTAGTTTTATTCTGCCTAACCACATTATCCATTCATTTCTTATAATATATCTTTTGCATAAGAGCATTATGTTCTCTAATTTCTTTGTTTTTGTTTCTTCCATGCTCAACATAAGCCATATCTTCACCTCCAGCATGACTTGCTAATGAGCCCACGGTTCTCGTAGCTTTTGATCTTTTCTTTGTAGAAGATCTACCAACAAAATCGTCGGCATCATCACCAGCTTCAATGCTTGCCAATTCTTCATTCTTCAACAACACATCCTGTAATAATTCTCTTCTTTCTTTAGCAGAAGAATAAGCCAAGTTTGGTAAATTTTCCATCCCATTCAAATGAGTTATCACCTTGAATGCGTAACCTTGATCAACCAAAAATGCTTGTCTTTTGGTAGAATAGTACATTTCCTGAGTATCTTTCGACACAAGAGAATAGAAAAACGCATTGAACCCTTCATCGTTTCTTCTCTTAGCTCTAAGAATTCTCCCCAATCTTTGTGCTTCTTGTCTTCTGGAACCATAATGAGAGGAAATTTGAATCAAGCATGTGGCTTCGGGCAAGTCAATAGAAGTGTCACCAACTTTCGAAAGGAAAATAGTATTAATAGCTTCGTTAAGTTGAAAATTTTTCAAAATTTTCATACGTTCATGTTGTGGCGTATCACCGCAAATAAATGGCTTACCCAACTTCAAAGCATATTCTCTTAATGCATACACATTATCCGAAAACACAATGATCTTATCACCTCTTTTCTCATGATAATAGATCAAGAATTGACATGCTTGGAACTTGGTTGGATTCATCACATAAAGTAACATTTTCTTTCTTGCACTTTGACGCAAATATTCCTGATAAAATTCACTCGTCATCGGACACCAAACTTCGGCACATTGAACTTTGGCAATATGTCCCTTTTGAGCTAAATCCATCCAATTTGCTTCATAAAGTTTTGGGCCAATTAAGAAATTTAAATCGCTAATCTTGCCATCTTCTCTAACCAAAGTGGCCGTTAAACCTAATTTTGCATGTGCCTTTATCGTAGTAATGACTCTTCTAAACATTGCAGCTGGCACAACGTGCACTTCGTCTAAAATTATGAACCCCCATTCTCTGGAAGTTAAAAAATCCATCACTTTTTGCGATTGATGGGATCTGTTTCTGGTATTGGCAACCATTGAGTATGTTGAAACCACCAATCCGGCATCTCCTTTGAAAATTTCTTTGGAATCTGAAGTGAATACAGAAACGTTATCTGGATGGATGGTACACCACTGCAAAAATTGATCTCTCCATTGTACTGCTGACACGGATGATGTGCATAGCACAATGACAGATTTCTTGATTGTGCAAGCAGCAGTAATACCGACTAAGGTCTTTCCGGCACCACATGGCAAAACAATAATACCGGATCTTGCTCTACCGTTACCAAACATTTTACTCAATGATTTTTCCTGGTACGGTCTGACTTTTGTAGATGCTTTTAAGCCAATATCCAAATTTGGATTAATAGTATCGTTTCTAAAATCATATTCTTCCAATACTGGGTATTCAATTTCTTGACATCTTCTCTTAACATCTTCCACCGATTCAGCAGCAATTTCAAACGTATGCACTTTGTCGAAATCATCGTCTTCATCATCGTCATCGTCATCATCTTCTCCCGTGGCACCTACTTCCTTAGTAGCGCCAACTACCGTATTTAAAAGTCGCTCATTTGGATCATTGCTTACTTTACCATCCTGAGCAGTCGTTGCTGGTGGGTCGCCATGATTGATATTGCTAGCATTAGGTTTAGAAGTATTGTTATCTTTGGACTCAATTTTCAATTTACCAATAACAGGATCTTTCAATAGCATTCGTAGAATATCGGCCTGCGTACTCTCCACAAAGTATCTATTGTGTTTCAAGACTAACTTCACTTTACCAATGGATTTAGTTGCTGCTTTAATTGACAGTATAATTGAAGGGGCAATAGGAACTTTTGAAAAACGATTTAAGACATCTATAATGTCATCTGTTTCTAAACCTACAGAAACGGCAGCATAGAGAGAATGTGATGTAATACGATATTCGTGGATATGAGAAGGTCTTGAGACAGGTTCAGCAATGGTGATCAAGAAATCTTGTGCTTGCTCAGCAAGTGGGGAAAAAGATTCCAAAATGATCATAATCTTATCTAGGGATTTGTAGATCCATAATGGTCTGGAGGCATGATCAGGTCTTAGTTTTAAATACGAAAAGTCTGTCCCATTGAAAATTTTGGAAACAGCATCAGGAACATAGTCAGCGTTCATGGCACTGACTTCAATAGCCTGCTCCCTTCTTTGCCTTTGTTGGTTAGAGAATTCATCATCTGACTCTGAGGTATTAGAGTTATCCGAGGCATAATCGGAGGCGTTTTCGTAACGAAGACTCTGCTGGAGAGCACCGGATACCTGGGCCATAATATTTATTGGTTGAGGATTTAAGAAGAATAAGTTTGAGCAAAAGGTATTATTAAACCAACGCCCGGAGAAGCCTATAGATCACTGATGTATTCTTTTAATTAATCGCCATCTCCTCTGCTTTTAGTAATCGGTCTTGACATTTTCTTTCTTTCTTCCTTCGGTGATGAGCTCCAGGTGATGAGCTTCATTTGTAACCCGGACTAAAGTTGAGCTTACCCCATTACGTAACAGATTACTTGATATTGCTACACCAAAAACAACAAAAACAAAAACAAAACTAGAAATACCGAAAGCTTTAGTGCGATTGTTAACGGTTTACGCGTATCTCCAAAACCACTCTTCTATTACACTCCACGTCTCGCTATTCTTCTTCGAGGGCACATAAAACAGGTAGCACTAGCGGTTATTGTCACAGATTTATATTTCGTCCATCACAGGCCACTTGTCAAAGGCTAGAATTGTCTATGTTCAATCCCAATAAGATATGCTCACTAACGATGAGAACATCAACGCTATCTCAAACCTTGCAGTAACAGATCATCTTCCTGCTGACATTATCCGAAGTTTGTGGCTTATTCAGTCCTTAAACATCCAATTTAATGACAAGAAAGACGTTCTTTACCACAATATAGAGCTACTCAGGACAGTTTCCAAGTTTCAAGCGCTAGCTGCCTACTCTTCTGCGGGGAGGCAAATCGATAATAGCAATAACGATAATGACTCCGATACAAGAAGCAATGAGCTTGATATCGACATCGACATAGATATAGACCAGTGGATTAACTCTTTAAGCAAGTTTTCACTACTTGAAAACACGAAAGTACAGCTTTTCCAAAAGACGAGGCAATTAGACTCTGAAATACGGCGTTTGCACAATGAGTCAATTCGCGAAGCCATCAAGTTAAGATTATTATTAGACTCCGCTAAACAATTATTGAACGGATTTTCATATCAATTGATTCAGTTAGTTTTTGCACGCAACTGGTCCTGGGAGCCGTTGAAATGCTTTATTCTAAAAGGTACTAAGGATTTCTCCGAGGAAAATCTCATAGAAGTAGACTACAAGAATACTTACCCCAATATCTCCACTTACAACTCCCCTAACAAATATGAATCAATTATGCAGGAAATACAATGTTTCCAACGGCGCAATAATGAAACTGTATACGACAAATTTTCAGATTTTGATGACGAATTCAAACAACTCATTAAAGAACTTCTTGCGTCTAAAAGTGCGAAAAAAGTCAAGCAGAATAAAGATGATTTCTATCGCAAACAAATTGTGTTATCTTTGATGATCAAAAATGATGCATTCGATAGATGCTTTAATCTCAACAACCACTATAAACCTAAAGTTAAATTGATTTTTAAAGCCCCGAGTTCAAATGACTCAAATAAAAGAGTGCTAAAGTTTAATCGCAATCCACCAACTAAAAGTGAACTAGAATTGCCATTATTTAGTGAATCAGATTCAGAAGACAGCTCCAAGACTCCTAAAGTCGCTACCCCTAAGCTCAAATTAACATTTAAAGCAGCTAACAACGATCCAAAAATGTCAGACTCTTTCAATGCACAAAATAGCTCTCACTCCATTTCTGATGCCGAGATCGTTTCCATGAATAAAAGTGCTAAAATGAGCAGAACCACAACAGAGCCTACTACACTGGAAGCAGAGTCAACACAAGAGGCATATCAAAATGATAATCGAATTGTTGAAGAAGAAAAAGAAGAAGTTTATTGTATTTGCAGAACTGGCTCTTCGGGAAAAATGATTGGTTGTGATGATGACAATTGTCCCTACGGTGGTTGGTTCCACTATAAATGTATTGGATTGAAAAGCAGCTATAGTCCTCCTAAAAATTTAAAATGGTATTGTCCTTGGTGTAAACCCAAACATGAGAAAAAGTTATCAACTAAAAATAGCCCCGAATTTAAAAGCAAGACTAAGGTTCATTATAATGAGAAATTGCTGGATTGCACAGCGTTGTCAGGCAGTAGACGGTCATCAAGGTTTCTGGCTCGGAAACATCTACAGGAAAAAGCATCTACTGTGGGTCAGAAAATTGAAAATTACACCGGAGATCCAGATAGGCTATTAAGAAAACCCCGAAAGGTAGTTCAGGATACTGTTAAAAAGAGAGCTGATCAAGATCTAGGACAACAAGTATCAAGCCAAATGTTGAGGAGTAGTGTAGACATTCATGATAAGCCTACCTCAAGGCATACATCTCGCAGTAACAGTGCTGGAGATGAAGTTTCGAAAGAAAGACAACGAGTAAGCAATGATTTGAGAGACCGAAGCCAAGCTTCTCCAAAAGTATCTAGGCTACTAATGCAAATCAACTCCAGCTTCAATCCATTGTTACCAACTGACCAAACTCCTCGAAACCCACATCCAAAAAAACGGAAACAAATTGCTATACAGGCCGAATCCGAAAAGTCTAATCTCAATACAAAAAAACAAAAGAAATCAAACAGACTTTTGCAATCATTGAAACCGGTGAATGTGGAATCTTCAATTTTTGCAGTACCAGAAGTTTCGCGAGCGAGAAGGCTAAGCAGAAGACAAAGCGAACGCATAGCTCCTACTCCGGCAAATTACGAGGAGGTAGAGCTGGAAAATGTTGAAGGTTCAACATCTAAACACGCAAGATCCTTGCGGCGAAGAATGAGAGTATAATTGAAGAACTTTATTCAGGTAAGCCTTGATATCTTGAGCTTTACAACTGCGGCAATAATAAATATGAATTGACTTTTATGGGTTTTTTTTCTTTTTTTTTTTTTTTTTTTTTTTTTTTTTTTTTTTGTGTGTGTGTGTGGTTAAAAAACGTTAAAATAATTTTTTCTTTACTTCTGCTTATGTTACTAGTCTGTCGTTTATTTTTTGTGTAATTTTAGCTCTATTTTCTCAACTCGGGAACTGTATTTCTATATTTTATTTATGTTTCTCTTAATGTATATTAGTATAAAAGATCAATCTATAACCAATACCATAATAAAGCAAATACACATCGGGATTACTGTCCAATTATTGTAAAAGCAATGAACTTACAACTCCAAATCGCAATTAAAAGTTTAAAGACTAATGCTAGTTTATATAGCAATGCTGTAAATTACCTATCTACTTTCTCAATCCAAATATTTATCCAAACTTTCACCAAGAACATCTTCAATAACCTTAACCAACCCACTTCTAACCTCCATTTCAATCTTTTCATCATCGTCCTCCAACAACTCAGCAATAATAGGGACAAACTGTGGCAATAAACTCAACCAACTAGTGCCCACCTTAACAAAAATATTCTCGAACACCTTAATAGTGGAAAACTTCTCCTGAGTGGAACAGTCCACCTTGACATGATTGATTAACAATTTACTTAATGCCTTATTATGATCAGCCACCTTACTGTTCTTGACAGCCAACGTAGTAATAGCCTTAGTCAAATGTTTACCAATCTTGGCTTCGGTAACGGTAAGCTGATCAGTTAAAGCTAGTGACATCTTTTCAAATCTTGTGTTAACCAACCAGTATTCATCTTGGTCGTATTTAAATGAAGTGTTAAGAGATATAAACACCAATCTCTTAACGTTCAAAATATAATCTTCGTTAACATCGACTGGGATTTGCTTGCTCAAAAACTTATTCAACAAGGCGTAGATGTTATCTAAAAAGTAAGAGTAGTAGTTTGTAATAATTGACTTTAGATTTTCTTGTAACTTGTTGAAAAACTTGATAAAGATGACAACTCTAGTGAAATCGTCTTGCGTAGTCATATTATTGTTATCAAACGCCCAACTAACCGCAGCGCTAAAAATTGGTCTGAAAGATTTGTCATTCAATTTCATCACAAATTGAAGCTCACTGCTGAAAAGCAAAGACTCAATTCTCGCAATTGCATTCTTGTTGAATACGCTTTCGTCATTATTTCTAATGAATTCAAAACTGGATAGCATAAACTTCAAGAACCCGGAAGCAACACTGACCGTAATAGACTTCTCAAGAGATTCAATGGTTTGAGTCAACAAGTTCAAGTATAATCCAATTGAGCTTGATGAGTATCTTTCAAACTCTTTAGAATCCCACAAGTTAAGCAATGTTTTAAAGAGCACCTTCAAGTCAATATGGGTAAAGACAATGTTCAAGATCGATAATTTTATATCCTTCTTAATTAGGTTGGTGTTGAGTAATTCATATAAGATTCTGTGCAAACTGGAAGACATGATCTGAGGAATTTTTTTAATAAAACAAGAATATAATAAAGCAACTGAGGTTTGAACAAGCTGATGGGTAGTTTCTTCGTCATCTTCTTCATCTGAATCTTCATCTGAATCCTCATCTTCGGAATCAACCTCACCAGCATCCGCTTGATCTTCCTTTTTGGATAACTTGTTGCTTCTTTCAAAGACTTCGAAACTTGGTGGAAGAATCTTAGAAAGAAATCCAATTGTTCTAATACCAATAATCGAAACTATATTACTGATCAAATTTAATGAGGAAATGATCAATTCAGGTGATTCAAAATCGTTAATAAAACTGACATTATTAGCATCAACTTTAGTCAACATGCTCATCAATGTCATCATGAAATCACTGTTCAATTTTTGTTGGAACTTGTTAACCAATGAACTCAACGTATCCAATGAATTTTGAGCAATTTCAAGAGTCTCTGGTTTTTTATCATTTGAATAATCACCAACAATTTGTACTAATCTCGCACTCAATGCGTTACCGCTTTCCACAGATACTTCATTATCAGATGTTTCCAAATCGAATTGTCTAGAAGACAAGAAAATAACATTGGAAATAACCGCAATGTTTTCCTCAGTATGAGGCAACTCAATTAATTTAATAACTGATTCAACAAAGTACTTAATTGGTAATAAACTAAGCACATCATTCAACAATCTATAAAACTTCTTGTTGATTTTGCTTTGAAGCTCAAAAACTTCACTATCAGTGTCAACACTTCTCTGGATATTTGAAGACAATTCAACCAACACTAATTTAATAACTGCATTGAAAACATCCAAAAGGCCATCTATTTGTTGCTGGCTTGCTCTTGGATCAAGTAATAAAGTAGCCACTTGTAATTTCAAGTACGGCAAACTGTGTCTGCTGGTTTCTGATTCAGTAATGATACTTCTTTCAATAAAGCTGACCAAATTCTTTTTCAATAATAAAAGTTCATTGTCACTCATTTCGAGAAATTCGGGTCCTAATATAGATCTGGACTTGATTTGAGTCAAGATTTCCTCGCTAGTGGAATCATCAACCTTTGAATTTGGAATAATCGACCAAAGATTCAAGAAATTTTTAATAGAGGACAATTGCTCTGTAATTTCAAAATGCTTCATCAATGATTTAACAAAGTCAACCAACAATTTACACTCATTGTATCTATGTTTAACTGCAGCCTTAGAGTATAGCTTTCCGACCAAAAACAAGATAATATGAATAGAGTTTTCTGGTCCCAAGATTGAAGACAAAGTAGCAAATAAATTAACTCTACGATGTCTTGGGATGTGACTGAATGCACTAATAAAACTGGTCAACAAAAATTCAATTTCTTCCACCTTGTTACCATTACTATTAGCATTCAAAGCTAATACTGGAATGACTTTAGAAATTGTTTGTTCAATAACATAGGAAGAATACTCATCATCTTGTTTAACAGTGTAAGCACCCATAAAAGTAAAAATTGGCATTATCGAATGCAAAATGAATTCTGGTTCCAAAATTGCTAATTCAGCAATAACCAACAATAACTTGTTTTGCAACTGTGGCGAGTTAGACGATCTAATGATACTGACAAGAACATCTGCTCTAATGGAGTTCGAATCAAGCTTCACTTGATACTTACTGGAACTCTTAATACTGATAATCAAACAATTAGCTAACGATTCTTGAGCATACAACACTGGCAAATTTCCATCAGTTCCTAAAGTTTCCAAATCAGATAGCAAGTTAAACAAATTCACTAGAAGATCACTGTTTGGTTGTAATTGAGAACCAACTTTTTCAAAAGTTTCCAATAATAAAATTACGTTTCTCAAATGGACTTCAGCTAATTTGGTGACTTCTGTTTTCTTCATTGCTTGTTTTGTGCTAGCTGACGACCTTCTTCTTCTCTTTGGAACATTTTCATTAACATTAGCATTGGAGTTATCAGCAGAAGTTGCAGCACTTTGCGCACTGTTTTTATAAAGTTGGAAATTAGCAAGCAACCTAACAAATACTTCAGTGGTCAATGGCAATGATTGCAAAGTTAACAATGGATCATACAACACATCTACTTCCTCGGAATTAGCACTCTCGATAACATTTTGTGCCAATGCAATTTGATAATCAATCTTCAAAAGGGAGAAGTTGTTGACCAATTTAGCAATTGATGCATCCACTAATTCTTGGTGGTTTGAGTTCATTGCCTTTTGCAAGAAACTCAATGATGAAATAATTGCAGTCTTTTTATGCTCGTTCTTGACATGATTGTCCAAGTTTAATAAATCCAAAACCTGGCTTTCAAAATAATTAAAGTCGAGTTTAGCAGTAGCACATTGTTCAATCCAAAATTGTCTATTGTTAAAATACTTATTCAAGAAGTCATTGTAAATGTAAGCCGAAGCAGAAGAGTTCTTGATACATTTAGTTCCCAAGTTTGTCAAACGAATTAAATTGATTTTGATATATGGCAAATTAATAATAGTTGAGTGAACGCTCAAATAAGCCAATACCAAATCATTAATTTTCTTGCATGAAGGGCCTTTATAAATCAATGACTCGAAAATTCTGAAAAGCTGTGTCTTGTCAATCACTAATGAGCTGCCATTAGCTAACAAGATATCCGTAACCTTCAAAGAATCCTTTGGACTTAACACAATAATCTTGGAAGCGTTTTCTTTACCGTAAATTTCATCCTTAAGGAATATGTTCTCACTTAACTCGGCATTAGCTTTAGCAGCAATCAAATTTTTCCTCAAAATGTCCAACAATTGTACGACTTTCTTTCGAATGGTCTTGTTTGCATCAGAAAGCAACACCAAATATATTGGGAACAATGTGATTAAAAGCGAATTATTAGCTAATGATTTAGTTGACTTGACTAATTCATCCAAAGCCTCAACCCGTACAATTATTGGGCATCCTTTAGTCACGGCTATTCTAAGCAAGAAAGTGAGTCCGATGGACTCATCTTTTTGAAAAACAGTAGACAAAAAAATTTTTGTCAAATCAAACTTAACAGCTCTTATGAAAAGTTGAGACAATTTGCTGAACTCAACGTCGATTTCACTAGTCAATACCAAAAAAGAGCCGTGCTTATGAACGTTTTCATTTATGAGAGATTCAATAGTTTGAATTTCTTTAGCATTCTCGCTTTCTTTACCATTCAAGTCAAGCATCGGTTTGATCACTTCAGCTTCTTCAACTTCTTGAGTTTTCAAAACTGACAATACAGTCTGTAAATTCATTTCAAGATCGCTAATAGTAAGTCTAAACTCACTTTCCAAAATATTGATAAACAAGTCTTTGTCAAGTTTAGCAACGTACTCGATAAAGGATGTCAATTGACTCTTGTCTTCCAAAGTTTGATTCAAACTAGCTTTGATGGAATCTTGAATAAGAATAGTTTTCAAATTTGTTGAAAGAGTAGCATTATCAAGAAGAACGTATAGGTTTTCCAATTTGTCCAAAGCATTCTCTTGGATGGCAGTTCTTAAAAAGGAAATGAAAAGTTTGTAACCTTCGCTGGCATCCGTACTCACCAAGTTTTCGAAAACATGAATACCTGCGCCATGAATCAACTTTATCAACAGTTTAAAGTATTTTAATGGAAATGCACTAGGAACCCCTTGAATAGTTTGATAGGTCTTGTAAATAGAAGTCAACGCAGATTTTTTATTAACTGGTTTATTCAAGATTCCTGCCACAATTTGATCGATAATGGCATCCGAAAGAGGAATAGTAGCAGCCAAAACAACAAGAATTGTACTAGCAGCCACTTGAGTTTCCATTCTATTTGTATCCAAAAGTTCAGCAGCAGTTCTTAAAATAGATCCAGTAGATCTTTCCAAAAACATCTCATTGGTAGAATTATAAGAGAGTGAAGCAACAATGGAACTGACAAAGAAAATCAATTGGTTTGGATACGCGAATTTTCTTCTAACTTGAACAAGCACGTAATCCATATATAATTGAGAAAATTCAACATCACTGAAGCCGCCTCTAATAATTGCTTCTCTAGTTGGCGTCTTGCCAGTTTTTTTTAAATTTGTTAACCATGAAAAAATTGGTGGTAACGTAGGAATGATGGAGAGTATCTTGACGAATATTGGAGTATTGTAATAAGGTAAAACCGACAACAAGAATGACTCAGAATTGTGGATGTGGATGTAAAAACGACGAACAAGATATTCCACAGAATTATAACTCAAGGGAGAATTCCAATATGGGGCGATCAATGCTAAATAACTATCAATAGCATTATCCAAATCTCTATTCTGGTCTTTTGACTGCACGTTACGATCAACTCCGATGGAAGTCTCAGAAAACAAGGAGTTTCTAAATTTGCCAAACACACTGTTCACTTCTTCAAGTTCATCAAGGGCTTCTAAAGAATGAGACAAGATTGTGCTGTAATCTTGAGTAGCAGCGACTTTTGAATCAAAAATCAAAGAGGCAGAATGAATTTTTTGTCTCTTTTTTCTGTCCAACACCGTACTGGCACTAGCAGTAGCGATATTATTGAGCTGACTTGCCAAAGACATCTTGAATAAAATTATATTTGCTTTGCCTGTAAAATATGCTGGATAATCAGGTTATCCGAGGCAAAATCTGGTTGGCTAGTATGGTTGGGAAGTGTTGCGAGAAGCAGAAATTAGATATTGCATATATTGAAATTTAAGAAAAAAAAAGAAAAAAAAAAATTTTTTAAAAGGCATCGCATATAGCGCATTTTGTGCACCATGCATACGGGTAATAAAACATTATGTATGTTCATGCAAGAATTTCAAAAGCGTATAATCACTGTATTGATAACATTCACTTTAAAACCAAAATTCAATAACAGCTTACATTTAAGAAAACTGTGTTTATACTTAAAGAATTTAATTAAAAAGTCACTGATTACTTCTAACAAACACCAGCCTAATCATAAATCAGCAATTTCACCATTCAAGACCCCTCATTTCGTTGGTCTTATCTTTCTTGCTCTCTTTTGTTGTTGAACAATTTTACTCTTTTCTATGAGCTGTTTATCCTCTTCCGCATCGAAAGAGGCAAAATCGTTCTTAATAATACTTTCCTGGTCGTCATCGGCTCTAGCCATGGCTTCTTTTTCAGCAGCACCAGCCTTACTATCATCATGGACACTGGCAGCAACTTTCTGGAACTTGGCAACAAAAAACCCGTCCACGTTATACACATGAGGATAATAACGTCTAGTCAATTTCACCTTGGGATTGAAATGTTTTCCTCTGAAGCTGGTGAACCCTTCTTTACCAATTGTCAAGCCAGTATCCACAAGCTTAACGTTAGGTCTCTTACGCAAGGCGTAGTCAACAACCGCTTCATTTTCTTCGACAGCAACAGAACAAGTAGAGTAAACAATATACCCACCAGTTTCTGAATGAGCATTAACAGAATCGATAGCTGATAAAAGCAATTGCTTTTGCAAGTGAGGTATTTGGATAAAATCTTTTTCAGTTCTAGAAGTCTTAACACTTTCATCTTTAGCAATGACCCCAGTACCAGAGCATGGAGCATCTAATAACACTCTATCAAATCCGCCCATGACTTTTGGGAATTCTCTAGCATCATAGTTACACACAATAGTATTTTTGCATCCCAAACGATGGATATTAGCAATCAAGGATTTGGTTCTAGCCTTATTAGCATCATTAGCAAACACACAGCCGGTATTTTTCATCATTGCGGAAATGTAAGTAGTTTTACCACCTGGTGCAGCAGCCATATCAAGAACTCTTTCATTTTCTTGCGGGTCCAATGCCATCACCGGCAAAAATGATGATGCGGCTTGCAAGATATATTGACCAGACAAGTATTCTGGAGTAGCCCCAATTGGCACTTGGGAGTCAAATACTTGCAATCCAACTTTAGTCCATTTTCCAATAGGTTGCAAATTGACACCTTTATTCACCAAAGCTTGAGCCAAATCACGACGACTGGTCTTCAAAGTGTTGGTTCTAATAGTGATTGGTCTAGCAATTTCGTTAGCTTCAAAAAATTCCATAGCTTCGCTGACACTAAACAAGTTGAATAATTTTTCCGCCAAGAATGGAGTGTATCCGAAATAGTCGCATATATCAGAGAGCAATTGATCAATATGTTCTTGTCTTGATCTTCCTTCTTCAGCCATATTTTTGAAATCTTCTAAAACTTTACCAATTTCAATCATTCTAGTACGAAGAATGGTAACATCAGGTTTCCCTCCACCTTCTTCTCTTTCTTTGATTTTTTCTTCTTCAGTTGGCAAAATCTTGGCTCTTGGGTTTTTCTCAAGCACCATTTCGCCCTCTTCGCCTTCTTCAGCAGATTCGTAATCATCCGAATCCTTATCACTGTCTTCCTCGTCATCGCTTGCTACTTCTTCATCATCAGAAGCAGTTTCGCCCACACCTTTAATATTGAGAGCCTGTTGTGTACTTATTTCGTTCAATTGTCTCAAATCTTCCATATTGTCAGCAGCATCTTCATCATCGCTGAAAAGAGCCATTTTGGCTTCCCTGGTAGATTCATCAATATCATCTTGATCGTCGCTATCAGCTTCAACATCAAATTCGTCATTAAGATCTTCATCATTATATTCATCCATGGCTTCTTCTTCGGGATCGTCATTATCGTCAAAGAGAGATTTTCTGGTATTGGCAATTTCTTCATCGTCTTCAAGAGCCGGTTCTTCCTTATCAATCTTTTTGCCCTTCTTGGTTGGCTTGACCTTATCTTTTTTGGATTTTTTATCAGTCTTGGACTTGCTGTCAGACTTGTTTTGCTGCTTTTTGAAATCTTTCAAGTCTTTCTCATCTGTAACTGAAGCGGATCTTTTTCTCTTCAATTGCTTATCTTCTTTCTTTTGTCTATCTTTTTTGAAATCGTCAAAAGAGGGTGGGGCAGCTTGTTTGCTCTTAGCACGTCTTCCCATTTTGTATGTACTTTATCAGATTGTGCTGGTATAGATATTACTAATATTACTATTGATAATAGTAGTAGTTATGATACACCCTGCAAAGAAAGGCTATGTTGGTTGGTGTCTATATGGAAAGCATCATTTTTACTCTAAAACGTTCTTAGGAATAAAAAAAAAAAAAAAAATTTTTTTGCATGCAAGATGAGATTACCCGTGCATGCGCCGGGGTCTCGAGCGATGCGTTGAGAAAGACAACATGTTGTTCAAGAGCACATCCAACACCAATATACACAAGCAATTGTTGAGATCGTTTCAAAAATTGGCATTCAACTGGCAGGCATGTAGCCAAGGTGCAGGTAACTGGATATGTCTTACAGCAGTCAGTATTATCTCTACTTTCTGGGAATTTTTTTTTTTTTTTTTTTTTTTTTTTTGTATTGATTTATTAGGCGGAGAGCCCCTTATGTGTGCAGGCTTGTGAATGCGACACGAATGACTCTTATTATTGGTAAAGATTATAACCTCCAATTTGAAAGTTTATCCAACCCTGTCCTTTGGTAATCCTTCAATATTTGCAACGTTACAGGTATGCTCCTCTGTGTATATGTGCTTTCAAGATGTTCTCCAAAGATCCAATGTGCAATATGTATTGTAGAAGGGCTAGCGGCCAATGTTCAAAGAATAAATACTTTCGCATCATACAAAAAACTAGAGGTGCATCCCTACACACAAGGAGACTTTTGAGGTTGATATTCTGTTGAATATTTAGCAGGTGTCTCCAAAACCGACTACATATACAGAAAATCATACTGTTAAAGCAGATCAGTTGCTTCAATTGTAAATATTGAAGAACTTCAGTAAATTATAATGAACAAATGTGATAAAATAACATTGTATGAAGGCGTGCTTAAGCCATCATTGTCCTGAGGTGAGAGGGGATCTAAATCTAAAGTTTGGGTTTTTGAATATTTACCTAAAAAGTCTATAAACTCGGTAAATGTGACAAAAAGAAAAAAAAAGAAATAGAAAGCAGAAAGCAAAAAGCTATTTAGCATGAGCGCTACTCGCGCAACTCTTAATTTTCCAAATTGAAAAAGCAAGACAAAGTTGAAACGGAAAGACGAAAGGACAAAAAGACAAAGACAGTAGTAATTAAAAAAAAAAAAAAAAAAAAAAAAAAAAAAAAAAAAAAGCAAGTTAAGATAAGAAACCGCAGCTAACATTCAACACATAACAGGAAACAAACAAACAAATAAACAAGAAAAACAAAAAAACAAAAAAACAAAAAAACAAACAAAAAAAACAAGTACCTCTACTTACTCTTTTCTTTTAATATACTTGTCTTTATATATCCAGCTATTTCCAACGTTATCAGCTCCCCGTTTGTCGGCAAATCGCAACCATGCCGCGCTGCGATACAAATCTTTTTTCCTACCATGATGGCCCTTCTTTGACCATAGCATACCTGCTTGAGTCATTGCATCGACATTACCCAATGACGCGCTTTTTTCGAAAAATTGTAATGCTCGATTTTCATCCTTTTCGGTACCAATGCCATTTAGGAATGCAATGCCGAGTTCGAAAAACGCTTTTCCATCAGGTTCGGGCATAGGCTTAGGGATTGTGGCATCACTTAGGGAGAACGGATCGACACTGTAGTTGGAATTCGCATTCAAAATCAAATCATAGCCAGCTGACCTGGAAATCCATAGAAACGACTGTTTCGGATCGACACGGAGCCCGTAGCCGTATCTTAAGGATAGCCCATAAAGCAACATTGCACTCTTGCTGCCATGATGAGCAGCAATGCTAAGCTCATATGAAGCTTCGCGGGGCTTGCCTTCTTTGCGAAGTTGGATTGCCTTTTTTACTCGGAGCTCATTTGGGTCAATTCGCTTGGCTGGAGCACTGGGGAATTCCGAAGACCTTTTGCTATTGGCGGAGGCACTCGAATTGTTAGCATTTAAGTACATTTGCGGCTGCGCCGCTAAGGAAGGCGAAGACTGGGCAGTATTGAACCTCGATAGCGTGTTGGTGTCGTTGTCCTTTACCTCGTCATCTTCGTCATCTTCGTTCATTTCCAAAGTGGCTTTGGCAAAAGCTTGCTGATCCACATCGATGTGGCCCACCACCACGGGCTGGGTGTTCTGGACTTCCGAGACGGTTGAGCCCAAAGCAGCCGCGGTCTTTGCCGCCGAGGTGATAGACTCTTGTGACTGTGCGGCACTATTGTGGTACCGAAGTGAATCTAGCCTGTTGACGAACCTGGTGCCGTTTTTGCTGGTGCTGCTGGTGCTGGTGCTGCTGGTGCTGTTGTTTGCGGCGGCGGCTCTTCTGGCTGGCCCGCCGGCACCTCCGCTGTTGATGAGACCGCCATACGAGAGACCGGCTCCGGCAGACGGCGATGGCTGGCGCTTGGATTGCAAGTTATGGCGCAAATTGCCTGTGCTGGGCCCGGGGGAGGAGGAGCCGTTTGCCCAAGGCAAATCATCGTCAAGCTCGAGACGATCAAGTAAGCGCCCGGAAGTGGCAACGGTGTCCATAGAGCTGACTGAGGCCACTGACTGGTGGCGGGACAAGTTTGTCTGGGCGCTGCCAATGATCTGGGAGTTGTTACGGGAGAGCAGCCTTTGCTCGTTGGCGATGTGGTTGAGGGGACTCAGCTCGTTGATGCGGTTTGCAGGAATATGCTGGTGCTGCTGGTGCTGCTGGTGCTGCTGGTGCTGCTGGTGCTGCTGCTGTCCAGCACTGGCGCTGCCGTATATGTTGGCCATTCTGAAGGGGTATTTTTGGACTGCGCGGTGCACTGTTGGAATACTTTGTGTTGTGTGTTTTTGGATTGGGCAAAGTCTCAAAGCTCACGCTGGGGAAGGCTGCATCGACCGCTGGCGGGTGCTGCTGTGCTGGTGGGCTGGCTGCCTTTGGCCAAAACGAAAAGAAAAATAAGAAGAAAGGAACAAAAGCGCAAAAACACAGCGCAGAGTTGCCTGGGAAATGGGGGAGAAGCGTACGCCAGAAGAGCTGAGGTCTCTGGAGCGACGGCGTAGACGATTGGCCGGCAGTCTGTTGTTTAATTAGCCTGTGGATGGAAAATCAAGGATGCTCTGAGGCGCTGTTCACAGCAGTGCGGTCAGCTCGGTCTGCAGAGGATCCTGTGGTATAAAACTGGAAGGGAGAATGGCGGCAGACACAAAAATAGAAGCAGTTCTCGGGGCGCGAAGAGTGAGGCCAGCGTCCTTTTCTTGTTCTTAACTTTATTTTTATTTTTAGTTTTATTTTTATTTTTATTTTTACTCTTATTTTTATTTTTGTCTTTTTTAGGCGCCAGCGATGTGCTCTGGGGAAGAATGTCCAGGAGGATGGGGAGGCTGCCGGAGGATGGCCACAGCGGATTGTTATTGCACTGATGGTGTTAACAGTTTTACTATTTTTATCTTCTTCTGCTGGGCGCCGGTGCTTGTAACCAGGAAAGCTTATTTCTGCAATTAGCACGCTGTGCTGCGCCGTTTTCTATTGTCTCGTCTTGCGCTGTTTACTTGTCCGTCTGTAGCGCTGGATATCGGATATTTATATACTTGTTTGCAGGCGCTCGCCCATACAGAGTCGCAGCGCAGCCAGCACCCAGCACTGCGCTGCCGCGCTGCAACGGCAGGTGATTGGCAGAGGCAAATGCTCCTCTGCGACAAGCTGTGCTTCACCGTCAATCCCTCCAGCGCGCACTCTGACTCAGCAGCAGCGGTGGTGATGCCTCCTCCTCCGTGGAAAATAAAAGGACACGCCGGCAGGAGCCCGCGAAGCGCACCGCTGGTGCTCTGGTGTCCGGGTGTGTGGTGTCCGGGTGGACGTGCAGCGTCCCCGCTGCACATCCGGACACCAGAGCTCGCCGCGGCCACACACGTAAGGGTGCTTGCAATACGGAACCCTGCCAGCGGCCTTGTACGCACGTGATCCGAGCGAGCGTGCAGCAGCGCGGTTGTGCAGCAGTGCAAGGCAGCCAGCGTGTGCCAGTCAACATGTCTTGCAGCGTAGCGGCGAGAAAGGCCAAACCGGAGGAGCTGTGGGCCCGCAGCGCGGACCTGCGTCCAGACTACTAGAGAGCCGAGTGTGTCTTTGAGCTGAGTGTATCTTTGAGCTCTGCGGCTCAAGCGTGTATGTAAAGCGGCGGCATGCGTGGCAGCCGGAGCCTGGGTGGCAGGCACTAGCGGAGCCTGCAAACGAGACGAACATCAGCTCGTGGGTGCGGGGAGAAAAAAGGAACAGAAAAGGGAAAGGAAAAGGAAAAGGAAAAGGAAAAGGAAAAGGAAAAGGAAAAGGAAAAGGAAAAGGAAAGAAGCCTTGCACGGGGTGAGTGCTGCTGCCGACTATAGCCAGAGCAACTCGTCAAAAAAGTACAACCAGCTCAACCCCAACCAGCTGCCTATGACTCCCAACGAGCAGTACACACTATAGCACATCAATCTGAAAAACTGCAATTTCCCCAACGCGCCGGCCCTGTCTCCCAAAGCGTCGAGCAAGCCCGTCAGCACGACCAACGGCACAAGGCCGATGATGTAGATCAAGGTCAACCGGTCAAAGAAGAAAATCCGCCTTTTGATGGACGCAGTCACCGCAGCGACTGCCCGGAACGAGGCAAAGTAGATCAAGCACCACACGTAGGTGTACAACACCTTGAGGGGCCACAACTCAGCAGCGAATAGCAACGGAAACAACGAAACGTAGCCGGAGGCAATCAACACATGGAACGAGGACAAAAACCGGCGGTCGTTGAGCGCGAGGAAGGAGAACGGCACAATCACCAACATGATGGCCTTTTCGTGAACGTGCCATCCAAACAAGAACGAGGCAAAGCCGCAGAGAGTCAACGAGCCCAAGAACCTGCTGAGCGTCGGATTGACGAAAAGCGGCACCACGGCGAGAACCTGGTAGAATAGAGTGAGCATGAAGGTGAACTGCGGCTGCACGTTGGGCAAGATCGTGAAGTAGACGTCCTGCACCAATCCTTTGGTGTTCGTGTCCGTTGAGGCCTGCTTGGCCAAAATTAGCTGTTTGTTGAACTGCGGAAAGTTGAGCCTCTGCATGATTTCGGAAAATAGCGGCACACGGAGGGAAAGCTGGGACAACACTCTGTCGGCAATGGAGTAGACGGCCCAGAAATTCGGAGCCCAGTACGCGTGGGTTAGGCCTCTGGAGAAGGGGAAAAGCCGGGTCAAGAGCTGGGGCATCTGGTTCAAGTAGATGAAGGGGCCAAAAGCCACGGCGAAGATGAAGACGACTAGCGATCCCAACTTGAACAAGTTCCCCCATTTGACGCGAAACTGCCAGCTGCTGCTGTTGCTGCTGCTGCTGTTGAGGCTGAGGCTGAAGTCAAGACAGTAGGCCCGCAAAAGGAAGATACCGTACGCTGGGGCCAAGTAGAGGAAAATGTGCTTGAAGCATAGCGCAACGGCAAACGCTGCGCCGCATAGCAAGTAGCGCTGCTGTCTGGCAAACACCACCGACGCGATAATGAAGGCGAAAAGGAACCCGTTGTACTGGAAATGGATATGATCAATGATGAAGAACCCGGGAGACAAGGCAAGGGAGCTGGCCACGACAAACGCCTTTTGCTTCTGCTTATGAGCAGCGGAATCTGGTCTTGACTTTGGTTTTGGTTTTGGTTTTGATTTTGCCGCTGCTTTCAAGTGCTGGTTTGCTGGAGTTGACGTTGGGGAGGAGCCGCTGTCGCTGCTGTCGTCTTCGTCGCTGCTGCCGCTGTCGCTGCTGTCGCCGTCGCTGTCGCTGCTGTTGATGTACCACTGCAAAACAATGAAAAGCAACCCTTCACTAAGGATAACCGTAAGCCGCTGGTAAAACACCGTAAGCAAGCCGTACTCGCCCTTCGGCACAATGTCCAAGCACCCGTCCCTAGCCACGCTGTCGGGCACAAGCTGGGCCAACGCGTACTCAAAATAGGCGAAAAATGGTGGGTAGTCTAGTGTCCACTGGGAAGTTTTCTCAAAGTACCATTGTGAGAGCGGGAGCCTGGCGGTGATGGCGAGCCAGTTGCGGTGGACGTCGAAGTCGGTAGAGTGGTACGCGGTGAAGAGCAAGAGCTTGAGAAAAAAGCTAGCGACCCAGATGTTCCATAGAGAATAGCTTGGCTTGCGATGATGTTGATCTGCTGCTGCTGCTGCGGTGTCTGTTGCTTTGGCAGTGGCGGAACCGCCAAAAGCAGGCGCTGCGGTGGCGCCGCCACGCTTTGTTCTTGACTTGGCCATTGGATAGCGAGGTGGTTGCGGTGGGGGGCAGTTGGGGTGAGGTATCAGTGCACAGCCCGAAGGTGATTTGGCGATGTTGCAATGTTGAGAAACAAGTTGCAATATTTCGCTGGTGGGTTTTCTGCTGACGTTTGTGGGGGTGGTGCTCTACGGTCACGTGCCTTCAGGGCAAATAGGGGGTGCCGCCGCAGCAGCAGCACTGTTGTATACCTTGCGCTACACAGATCTAGTAGATGAATGATAGCTGGCCCGAGAGGGAGCTGCTCGTGTATTTAAGCTTCTAATTCGGCAGGAAAGAGGGGGCAAGCTCACAAGTTCACAACTTTGACTTGGCGGCGCTGCCCAAGAGATGCAAGTTCACCGGGGACACAGCCCTACCAGTCTTGTACCAGCCAGCGATGTTGTCCATGCCCAACCGCTCAAAGCCGATCCAAGTATCGAGACTGCCGCCGCCGTTGTGGCAGGTGAGAGTGATCTTGTCGTTGTTGGCATAGGCGGCGGGCACGGCTGGCTCGTCGTAGACCACGTCCAACCCGGCGGCAGAGATGTGCCCCGAGCACACTGCGTGGACCAAGGCCTCATCGTCAACCAAACTGCCTCTGGCGACGTTGACAAGCCTTGCCCCCTTCTTGAACTTGGCGAGCACGGTCTTGTCGACAAACTTGTCCTTGAACGCAGGGGTGGCCAACACCACGCAATCGCTAACCTGCAACAACGCGTCCAAGCTCTCGCAGTACTGCGCTTGCACCTTGGCCTCGTCGGCGCTGGAGCGACGGCACAAGTCGTGGTAGGCAATCCTCATGTCCAACGCCCCGCGCGCCTTTTCGGCAATCCTGTATCCAATCTTCCCCATCCCGATGATGCCCAACGTGTGGTGCTGCGGGTTTCTGGCCGTCAAGACCGCGTCGGTGTGGGTCTGCAACCACCTTTGGGGGTCGCCGGCCACGGCGCTTCTAAAGCTTTGGCCGAAGTTTCGGAACGTCGAGATAATGTGCCATATGGCGCAATCGCCAACTGCTTCGGTGGGAGCCCATCCGCCGTTGCAGTATACTATGCCCCTGGCGCTGAGCGCCTCGACGTCGATCCAGTCGAAGCCTGCGCCGGCCATGGCGACGATCTTGCAAGACGGCGGGAGCAAGCCGATGAGCTCGCTGTCCCACTGGCCCATCTGGGCCCCGTCGTTCCAAAAGGGGCGGTAGACCGCGTAAAACTGGCCAAACAGGCTGTCTTTGAGGGCCTGTCTGAAGGCGTCGCGGCTGAGCCTGTCGTTGACGACGACGTCAAAGGTCTCCTGGAACTGGGCGTACTGCTGGCGGTTGTAGCGGATCGGGCCGCCCAACTGGAGCACAACGGGCTTAGTCATGAGCGACTGCGTTTTCTTTCTGTCACCTGCGGGACTGCTCGTGCTGCTGCTGCTGCTGCTGCTGATTCTTCTTCTTCTGCTGCTGCTGCTGCTGCTGCTGCTGAGAAGCCTTAGAGCAGGTTTCCCTCGCCAGACCAAGCCAGCAGGAGTCCTGCCGATGGGCTGCGGTCCGCGGAGCTATATAGCGCCAGCGGTGAAGCTCGGGGAAGGCCCGTAGGCTATTTCGACACGGCGGTCCCGACCAGCGGCAGCAGCGCCGCCGCCGCCGCCAGCAGCGGCAGCAGGAAGCGGGGCGGATCTTGTCGCTGAGGAAGGGGAAAATGATGGATACGCGGTGGACGGACCCAGGCCCCAGGCGGTTTTGGACCGCAATGGGAGCTCGCTTTGCGCCTGCAAACATACAGACGTGTATGTCCATCTACACAGACTATATATATCCTGCTGCCTGCGCTTCCTCGAGTAGATGCAAAGCGTTGCAGCGAGCGAGCGACCGAGCGAGCGACCGGCCGAATGAGTGAGTGAGTGAGCGACCGCGCAGGCAGCACACACGCACCCACGCACACACGCACACACACCCCCGGAGACCCCCTTTCTATTTTTAGGGATTCCAGAAGCTTTGAGCACACACATCAAGAAAATAGCGAGTGCAACGAATAAAATAAGGCAGAACAAAACAAGATAAAATAAAAATACAAGAAAAAGTCAGCGTAATTTTCTTTTTTTTTTTTTTTTGTCATTGTTTTTTCCGGTTTCCTGAACCCTTTAATAGCCCAGCTGTCCCGCTTTGCCTCCGCTGATGGACATCACTCCCTTTCCACCCTTCGCTACACCGCCTTTCTAAGCCCTCGCGCACAGCACCACCAACCTCGCTCATTTTTCCTCCAACAATAGTCGACCCTCATTTTAGCCTGTTTTTCGCTACAATTCGCTTCTGTTTTGCAGGCCAGCCAGCCAGTCAGTCAGCCAGTCAGCCAACATGTCGCTACCAAAAACTCCCAACCCCGGCTACACCGACCCCAACAAAATCATCCAATGGTACTGCTGCAGCTGCGGCAAGTGCCACGGTTCCAGAGAAGAGCTCCCGCACAGCTACACCTGTGTGCGCTGCCAGCATATGATGTGCCCGTACTGTGTCAAGGGGAGGGTCAGAGACTTTTTCTACTGAGTCGCCGCCGGCTGGCTAATGGCACAGCCGGACCGCAGCGTCGCCCGCCGGCACTGCACCGCCAGAAGCACTATGCCATACAGCAGCACAAGCCGCCGCCGCCGCCAATACCGCCGCCAATACCGCCGCCAATACCGCCGCCAATACCGCCGCCGCCAGCAGCGGCACTCCGTCTGGCCCGCACCCGCAACAAGACAGCGAGCGCTCAAGCAAAGCATAGGCCTGGCGCGAGCGCGGAACGGAAGAAAATTTTTGCCTGCCGAGACTGTGCACACGCTTCTTCCCCTGGCACAAACGGTCACGGAACCTGGGGGCATCGCAGCTGTCCACAGAACCCAGCAGGGCTCTTTTCCCCGTTCCAGGGCAACCGCCAACCGCCAACCGCAGACCGCAGACCGCCGGTGCAGACGGCCGTCTTCAACATGTGCTGGGCTGCTTGCTGGCTGAGAGCTCGGGCTGTCGCAGACGGGCCAGCTCAGGCCAGTTCCCACTCGCGGCCTGCAGTGCCGTGTGGTAGAGCCGTTGATGTTTGCCAGTAAAGTCAGATCGGAGGAAAAAGGTTTTTCGGCGTGCACTTTTTTTTTGTTTTTTTGCACAGTCTGCAGAATGGCATTGTCCGAATCGTCAATAATAACCAAACCCAAAACGGCAAAAAACAGTCAAGCCGTGTTGCAGCGCTAGGGTCCGCCAGGCTCGACTCGACTGTCTGTATGTCGGGATCAATAAATATAGTTGGTTGCCCCTTTGGACAGCCGTCCTTGTCACCACGCCGTCCTTTCACCACGCCGTCCTTTCACCAAGCCGTCCTTTTTTTCTGTCGTTCAGATCCCAAGTACTAGCTGGCCAGCGCACTCGTTGCACAGCTGTGTCTATTTGTGCACTTCAGCTCCGTCTCTCCTGGCCTGCGGGCCTTGCCGGTGTGTGTTTCGTGTTTTTTTGCATGTTTCCCTTTCGCTCGCGGTTGCTCTCAGTCTGTCCGCTTTAGTTCTCGCTGTCTCTTCGTTCGCTTATCCAACACTGCAACTCCAGTCGCTAGTTGCTTATCATTCAGTTCTCTCTCCTAGTGTCACTTGACGCTACTACTATCCAACTTTCAATTCGTTCGCGTTTGCCTTTTGCTCTTTTCTATTTCAAAGCCGCCGTCCTTGCCGGCTGTGTGTTCCCACGACAACTCTATAGCACCAATCGACGCAGCAGAGTGAAATAAAGTAGCCCACGCCACCCGTAGTCCGCACACACCTGCCACGTAAAAAGCGCCATGTCCGGTCTGTGCCGGCCGCCCAGCTGGCCACCGGTTATCCCGCCGCGGGCAAGCGTCCCGCCGCCGACCTCCGACGCAGCAGCCAAACCCTACATCAGAGAACGAATTATGGCATGTCTTTATTATAAAAAAGCGTTTAATAATAGTAATAATAATGATGATGATAACAACTATAGCAGTGATAGTGAGATAAAAGGAGTAACAGTGTGTTAACAAATGATAACAAAAATAATCATAATAACAAAATAAAAATAAAAAAGTAGTACTAAGTTCAAGAGGGCTGGGTGAGTGAGTGGACAACAGCACAGCGTGTACATGCAGACATGCCGCAAAAGGAAACAGGATAAAACCAAATAAAACTAATTACTGCTTACTGCTTCTTTGACGATGGCAAGCACACAGAGACACGCCGTGTTGCTGTCTTTTTTTTGGGGGAAAGGTCAAAAGTTGTGAATAATGACATATTAGTTATTGCAATTTGATGGAGCGTGAGGTTGAATGAAATGAGGGGGAACGAACTTCAAACAATTTTAGAAAGTAAGATTTGGGCTATTCTCATCTATGTTTTTATTTCCTTTTTTCCTTGTTGTTGTTTTTAGCACATCACGTTTCTTCTTTTCTTTCCAATTTTTTTCTTTTTTTTTGCAACTTTTTTGTTTGGAATGCTGATGATTGATGTTGGAGGGAAAAAAGGCTGACAGATATTTCGTCTTTCTTTTTTTTTCTTTTTTTTTTTTTTTTACTTTGATTTTTGATTTGGTCCAAGCTTGAGGTTCTTTTTTCCTACCATTACCTTTATCCCATCAGTGTAAAAGAAAGAAACTTCAGAAACCAAATAAACAGAAAAATGTACAGGTTAGAAAATATAATATTAAAAAAAATAAAAAAAAAATTAGCAGTTTAAATGTGAATGTAGATAATGATATTGCTTGCTGATGTTCACTGTTCGCTGTAATTCAGTTTTCCTTCTAATTCATTTATTTCTTTGGTGGGTTGAAAACAATTTTTCTGTTCTTGATTGGAGTCCACTTGAATTTCTTGACCCAGACAGAGACCAAGTACAAGGAAGAAAGCACAATGATAGCCTTCAAACCAGCCTTTTTACGGTCATCGTGTTCTGGTTCAGAAGCCCAGTTCAAGAAGGTGACGACGTCCTTGGCCATTTGAGAAGTAGAAGCTGGAGTGCCATCGTCATATTCGACCAAGTCGTCAAACAAGACTCTAGCCATGGCAATAGAACCGCCTGGGAAGTATGGGTTGTAGTTACCACCTGGAGCCAAAACAACACCGGCTGGAGGTTCTTCTGGGTAACCAGTCAAAAGGGAGAAAATGTAGTCAGCAGCACCGTGTCTAGCCTTAACAATCAAAGACAAATCAGGAGGCAAAGCACCTTGGTTAGCAGCTCTAGCAGCTTGCTCATTAGCGTATGGACCAGGAATGTAGTCGGACAACTTACCTGGTCTCTTTTTAGGGTTACCTTGGTCATCAGGCTCATCGTCGTATTCGAATTGCTCAGCCATTTCTTTAACTTCAGCATTGGTGTGAGAAACCCCCACAAGAGTTCTCCAAGCAACTCTGTCCAAAGAGTGACAAGCGGCACAAACTTCACGGTAAACATGGAAACCACGACGGATAGATGCATGATCAAAAGTATCAAACATACCGCTGTGAGGCCAAGCAAAACTTGGAGGATGCAAACCGTGCTCAGCAGCAGTCATGGCTTCAGCAGATTGACCGTCAGCCCACAAGATGTAGGAGGCGGTTAACCCAGTAGCAGCAACAGCGCTGGTCAACACTTTCTTTATCAATGGGGTAGAAGATGCGGCATTCTTATTGGCGGTAGAAAAGGCTCTCTATAAAGGGATGTTAGTAATAGGGCACTTTTAGATTTTTGTCTTTTTTAATTATCGATTTTGCAAACTTGTGGCTTTCGGGCTTTTTCTTTTTGCGCTGATGTTTCAAAGTGCTGGCGTTTAAGACCCAGGCATCGGGCGTGTGTGGTGGTAGTGGTGTCTTTAGCTTAGCAAAGGCCAGTTGCGATCATTGAAAATAAACGGGACGTGATAGGTCGGAACAATTTTCAGCCCACAGGAGCGTAGGCATTACAAAGCGCGGGCGCGCAACTTGCAACTCGTAGAGTAGAACTTAATGGACACAGCACAGAGTCGTGCTCTATTGGCGCAAGACAAATTCGACTGTTTGTGTTCCTGGATCTTAAGTCAGCTTATTGGTAGAATTTTTTTGAGGCATATTCAGCTGGCTTAAACTGCCTGTAGTTGGCTGACTGTGACTATTGTAATTGATAAAGCAATTCCGTTGCCATGAATCTGACTGGCCATTGAAAAAATGTAGCCAGCATGACTTGGCCATTGTAAAACACCAATATATAACAATTAAAGATATCAAAAACCATATCTTTGACTTTGAACAATCAACGAAGAAAAAAAGTAAAAAGCACCAAGTTGAAACAACCAAACAAAACAAAACAGAAAAGAAAAACACATACACTGTTGAAAGAGCGCTTGGCAGCAGACTTGAAAGACGAAGCAAACATCTTGTGCAACGATAGATGATGAATGTTGTGTGGGGAAGAAAGGGATGTGAGTTGTACTGTAGCAAGACAAGACAAGTAACCAAGTAAGTAAGTAAGTAAGTAAGTAAAACAAAGCTCTGTTTTTTTCAAGAAGCTCAGGATTTTCTTTTTTTTTTTTTTTTTTTTCTCTCAGTCGCACACGCAGTAGTTAGCGCTTTTCCTCGCTATACTTTTTTTCGTAGCAGACAGCGGCAGCAGTAGTTAAGCGCAGCACGTACTGCTGCTACCACTGGGCGGAAGTGCAGTAGTCTGTGGTCATAATCCAGTTTTTCCACTTTTCTTGGGGAGAAGCTCTGATTCTTAGCGTCCCCATTGGCCAGTTGCCGCCGGGTAGTGAAAAGTCCGTGGCCAATCACAGCGCGGCGATTTCACATACCAGTAATGTAGGTTAGGAACACAGGCTTCAGCTTACTGCGCACAACTGCACTGGCCAACAGCCCATGCACTAGCCACTGGTAGCCACTAGCCACTGGTGGCTTATGTGGGCCGTGGCTGGTGGTAAAAAACAAAATAGCCTCCCTACAGGTAGTCGATACACTAGTGGTACATTGTAGATTTATTCTAAATATTAATAATACATTATACATCCTCACCTGCCCTGATTAGCCTCGCGGTGCTCCGCCAGCACCGTCTGCTCAAGCTCCTCAAGCGACTCCTGAATGTCCATCTTGAAACTAATCACATTATTTATAATCTTTTCCACTTCCCGGTGTAACTGCTCTCGCTTCTGCTTCACCTCATTCAGTACTCGGTCAAACTCAATTTCTGTCGAATGGATTTTTTGGTCAATCTCTAACAAGCTCAGATCTAAACTTGTCTTGATCGCTTGAAGTTGACTCTCAAGCTTCTCCATCTCTGTATTTGATGCATTTGCTTCCAATGTCATGGTACTATACAACTCATCCGACGAAATCTTGGCTAAGGAGAGCTTCGCTTCAAGATTGTTATAATACTCCTTCTTCTCCACAAGTTTCTCGTTGAGCAAATCAATGCTATTTTGGTACTTGATGATCTCGTCCTTATCCTTGAACAACTTGTCTCGCATCAATTTGTGAAACTCTTTTAACTGCACTCTTTTGGTTGTCCTCAATTCTTGTCCATTGAGTAGTTCTTCTGGTCGTAGTCCCAACTTGGATTCATCCAACACATTATCCAACTGTATTTCAACATCCAATTCAAAGTTGAACTCCAGCCCGGCCACATTGCTGACATTGTAAGCATCAACATTAAAATCCTTGATTAACACTTGTAAGCTATCTAGCTGACGTCTTGCTTCTTGCTCATGTTCTCGCTCTTTAATCGTCATTTCATCAACTTGTTTTTTTGTTTCTTCATATTCTCGAATCACATTGCTTCTGTCATCAATCAAGTTACGTACATCGCTTAGATTCAATCCGTTGTCTGTCAATTGCTTGATTATAGCAGCATTATCTTTTTCCAATTCGAGTTTCTGCAACGTAAGATTTTCTACCTCACCATTCATTTTATTGATATTAGCATTCCATTTGATCTTTCTTGCTTCAATCGATCTAATGTATTCCTTAAATTTTAAAATGTCAGTTTCTAATGCTTGACTTCGCTTGTTACCATTTTCAATAATTTCATCATCATGTACCAATTTTTTGTACTGTTTCAAAAGGTCCTGATACTCTGCTTCTACTTCGCCAACTGAGCCTTCAATAATTTTCATAAATTTATTGAACTCCAGTTGTAACTCTTCTTTTAGTGGCTCATAATTATCTTTATCTATCAGAAATAATTGATATGCATTCTTGATATATTTCAAAAACATGTTGTTTAATTTCTCTCCTGGATCAAAATCCTCTATACCGCTGTTCGCTAGCTCTTCACTATCTACTTCATCAGCCGTTTCTTGATTAAAATAGCTGCATTTAACCAACCAATGCAACATCCCTAAAAATACATGCCAGTTATGCCCACCAACCGCAGATATTTGAGATTTATTTATAGTGTCCAAATATGGGTACTGGACAATTTTTAGCAATGTAGTAACATCACTTTCAATGGTTCTTGTTGGCCGATGCCCTGGATCTATTTGCTTGAAAAGCCAATTGAAAATGATAACAAAATCTTTTTGAGTGGGGCTTTTCAAAGTCTTTTCTGTAAGTAAATGTTTTGTTTCCATTTCAAAATTGTTTTCTGTCAAATAATTATAAATGTCTTGACGCATTTCTTCCTGATATGCGCGATCCCTTAATGGTCTAGGGTCCTTTTGCAAAGGAAGAGATCCAATACCATGAATTGTGCCAGTGTTATTGTTGTTGTTGATATTATTACTGTTATTATTAACGCTATTAGCTGCAATAACCCCACCATTGCCATTCGCACCATTTACACTACCAACATCATTTTTAGAATATACTGATATCCTTGAACTCCTGCCATTTCTTGCACTTAGAGCTTTCCGTATAGAGTTTCGCAAACCTCCATTGACTGATGATACTCTTCCCGAGGCAAATCCTGGTTCTGCAAGCTCAGTTCCATAATTGTGGTTCTGTTGTAGGGACCTTTTGCTAGCAGATGATGGTGGACCAAAAGTGGTTAATCTTGGAGGTCCAATGATAGACTGTCTGCGGTTGTTACTGATAACTGAGAGCCTGTTACTGGCACTTTTCTTTTTGAGAGCGCCCATAGATGAAACTGATGGTATATGGGGCAAGTTGCTGTCTAGAGTTGCAAGTGGAATTCCCGACCCTTGAGCATCAGCGAGTTTCTGCCTTTTATAACTATATTCTTGGGCCATTTACTGGTGTTTGAGTCAGATGTTTGAAGTGTAACTTTATGAATGAGGAATGTATGAATGTCTGTTGGATAAAAAAAGTCTCTGTGATTTGAGTAAAACGATATAGCAAGCTGAAAAAGTAAGGACGTTATTGCAGAATGTAGAACGTATAGACTAAAATCAATATAGTATTAGCTAAATACTTTCTGTTTATTATTTATTTTGTAAACAACTGTTTTGTTTTTGTTTTGTTTTGTTTTATTTTGTTTACTCCTGATTTTCGTGTCTCTAAAATGTTACCCGCAGAGATAGCTACTAACAAAATATTGCAGGGTGTTTTAACCCCGTAATGTCCTTGATCTCAAACTTTTTTTCTTTTACGCTTAAGCGATACGCCCTCAAGTTTGAGGTTTTTCACTAAATCTGTCTCTCCATTTTGAAAATCTACTTGACAGAGTTTTCTTCTCAGCTTCGACAAAAATAATAATACAACGGAAATAATTTCAACTTTGCCAAAAATGTCAGACACAGAATCAGACTCCCGAGCAGTGTACAGACCAAAAATCTTCACCACTATTGACCAAGTCCGAAAATGGAGATTATCCTGCATACTAGAGAATAGATCTGTTGGTTTCATTCCAACAATGGGAGCTCTCCACGAAGGTCACTTATCTCTCATTCAACAATCCTTGCAATCCAATGATGCTACCATCATTTCTATATTTGTTAATCCTTCGCAATTTGCTCCAACTGAAGACTTGGACCAGTACCCACGCACCATTGATAATGACGTTAGTAAAGTTTCATCACTTTCTGGCTCTTTCAACAAGTTACATACTAGAGTAGATGCGGTTTTCATACCACAAGTCCAGGAAATGTATCCTTCGGGGATCCCACTTGATGTAAGTTCTCAAAAAGGGGCATTCGTTTCTGTGCTTGGTCTTAGTGACATGCTTGAAGGCAAATCAAGACCAAATTTTTTCCGCGGGGTAGCTACGGTGGTGTCGAAATTTTTCATTATTGTTAATCCTACCAGAGCCTATTTTGGGGAAAAAGACATTCAGCAAACATTGGTCGTTAAGCAAATGGTCAAAGACTTGTTATTTGATATTGAGATCGTGGTGTGCAAGAATTATAGAGAAGAGTCGGGTTTGGCTCTAAGTTCAAGAAACAAGTACTTGGACCAAGAAGCTAGACAAATGGCCGCTAATATCTATAAGATGCTTTCTACCGCTAAGCAGCAGTTTGAACAAAAAAGGGTTTACAGTGTGCCAGAACTACATAAGATTATGGTCAATGTTATCCAGCCCTTCATCGATTCTGGGCTCATGAAAATTGATTATATTTCCATTAATGACAAAACTGACTTGCATGAATTACAAACTGTTGTGCCAACTCAAGGCGCAATAATAAGCTGTGCAATTTTCGTGACAAACAAGTCAGATAACCAAACAACAAGATTAATAGACAACATTATATTGTAAAATAATTGTTCTTCTTTTCTATAAAATTACATAACTCATAAACATAAAGCATTTTTATCCCCAAATAGTATTACTGTTAGTATACTCGATTTTCTTCTCCTTTAAGCTATAAAATGCACTTCCATAATCTGCCAACCATTTAGGGTCCACCTCTGTAACGTAACTCATATATTCTTTAGTAGTCAAAATTAACTCATGATAAATCACATACTTTGGCAAATCACCCAATCCAAACAACGCACTAGTTGGATGCAAGTGCAACTCAAGCCCCGTTCTCAAATTCGAATACTTGCCGAATCCTTTCACCTTAGCTGCTTGATGAAAGTATCCGGAACAGATACATTTCCGAATATTATCCCAGTCAGTGCCTATAGATTTTAAATGATATCCCTGCTGTTCCATGATTGACTCTAATTGCGCTCGAATATCTTTTGCCCTTCTTAGTGATTTTGAATGAAGAAAATGCTTATTGCACCATTGTGAAGAGTATCTGTTTGCCTTCCATTGAGAATACACGTTAAGTAGCGTTAAATGATCAGACTCAGGTACAAAAAACTTCTCTCTGATTGCATCAGATTCAGATTGTCTTTCCTTGGGGCGATAAAACACATTAGGCACCGATAACATTGACACAATAGTGATCATCTCTTCAGAACATCCAAGATCCATACTGTTAATCAACAACTTGGAAAGAGAGGGTTCCATTGGGAACCTCACCATTTTAGTTCCCAATTCGGTTAAATTCCCTGAATCGTCTAATGCTCCCATACTCCATAACTCATACAAAGAACCAGTTATCGTCACGTCTGGAGGGGAATCCAAAAACGGAAACCTTGAAATATCATTAACTTTTAGCGACTTCAATAAGAGCAAAGTATTTGCTAGATTGGTTCTTTGAATTTCGGGAATAGTTTCTGAGTACAACTCGTTTTTGGCTGCTGACTCAGTGTATAGCCTATAAGCAACTCCGGGACCAGTTCTGCCTGCTCTACCAGATCTTTGACTTGCATTAGCGAGTGATATAGGAGCAACTTGCAAAGTGTCCATTCCCATCTTACTATTGAAAATTTTCAACTTGTAGTATCCTGCATCTACCACATACTTGATATTATCAATTGTCAAAGATGTTTCCGCAATATTGGTAGCAACTACTATTTTACGCACACCTCTGCGAGCACTGTGGAAAACCTTAGCTTGCAAATCAGCCGGCATTTGAGAGTATATGGGCAATATATCATATTCCGGTATATCGTTATCTTCCTTTCTTAACTCTTTGAGTTTCTCATCAAGTACATCGCAGCATGTATCAATGTCCATCTTACCAGTTAAAAAAACCAAAATGTCCCCATTATCTTTGGTCAAATGGACAGTCAAACATGTCTTGACACAACTATCAATGTAATCTGCTGGAGTAACTCGAGAGTAAAAAATATCAACGGGGAAAGTTCTTCCCGGGATTGTGAATTGTGGGGCGTCGCCAAAGTATTTAGAAAATTTATCTGCATTCATCGTTGCTGATGTGATGATGATCTTCAAATCCATTCTTCTTGCCAATATACCCTTGAACAACCCTAACAAGATGTCCGTATTCAAAGTCCGTTCATGAGCTTCATCAATAATCAAGCAACTGTATTTCATCAAATTCACATCCGTCAAAACTTCTTTAAGCAAGATACCATCAGTCATGTACCGAATCACTGTCTCATCACTTGTATAATCTTCAAATCTAATGGAAAACCCAACTTTTTTGCCTAGTTCAGTTTCCATTTCTTCACTAACTCTCTTAGCCACCGACATCGCAGCTACTCTGCGGGGCTGAGTACATCCAATCATCCCTCGCTCACCGTAACCATGTTCATATAAATATTGCGTCAATTGAGTAGTTTTACCAGAACCAGTTTCACCAATGACTACTACTACTTGATTTTCATCAATAACTTGTAAAATCTTATCCCTTACCGTAAATGCCGGCAAAAATCGTCTTTGTTCCTTTAATGATAAATTCTTGGTAAAATCACTACTTTCACCATTTTCGGCATCGTCTTTATTACTTTTCAAACTCTCAATAAACTTATTGTTGTTTTCAATATTACCTTCATCTTCTTCTGCATCGGAATCTTTATCCTCTTCTTTTCCACCAATAACGGTATTCAACGCACTGCCAGAAATACTCGTAGCATGCTTAGCTTGCTTTTTCTTTTCCTTAGCTTGCATTCTTTCCTTTACCAAAAAGCTACCCTTACGAGCATATACGGCCATATCGCTTTCTGGATCCTTGAATGGAGAAATAGGCCCCTTTTGCACGCTCAATATTTTCTTGTTGGACAAGAAACTTGGGGTAGTATAATGGACCAGAATTTCTGACCTAAATTCATCCAAATCTGAATTGAAATCCAAATCAACAAACCGACGCTTCATTGTTCCTGAAGTAAGCATTCTATTATTTTCCCATAACTCATTGGCCTCGTGTCGGGATTTTTTTTCTGATGACATTCGCTTCAATGCATTGGATCTTAATTTTGCTTCTTTCTCCTCGTCGTATATTTGATTTTCAAGACCAAATGGATTATGGGTCTCATCACCGAAAGTATGACCAAATTCGTCACCAGCATACCAATCTCTGTCTAGTTCAATATCGTCTTCTTCTTCTTCTTCTTCTTTACCTACTTCATCATTAGGTTTTCCCCCATGATCTTTCAGTATTATTGTCTGGCGCTTTTTTTCAGCTTCTTTTTCAGCTAGAATTTGCAAAGCAGATTTTTTGCCATTGTTGGGCATCAGCTTCTTGTTAATTGGCCCATATTCAGCTATACTGTAATTTGGAGCTGCATTCCGCTTCCCTTTTCTCTGGTCAGTATCGTTTTCATTACTATTGTCATTATCATCCTCATCTAGAAAGTCCAATTTAACAACTTTCTTTTTTTTCTTGCTGTTGTTTATATTATCCTCGTTTCTCTTTTGCCTGAATGTTGAGTTTTTCTTTTTCTTGAATTTGAGTTTGGGTACACCAATATTTAGCTCATCTTCGCTGTCACTCATGCTAATAATGCTCCCGTTTTATTTGGCTGGCGTAATACTAGCACATCTCATCGCATCCAAGATGTTGAAGAAATTATAAACCGAATATAGAATGTCAAGATGCGGTCGCTTAATAGTTACCCGGCCTCGTTAACGGTGATAGGTCTCTCTCTTCTGCCATCTTCTGAACAAGACTCCAGACAACGTACAATCAAAAGCAAACACTCTAAAGCTTCATTAGCCAGACTTATTATGCGAATTCATTTTTTTGACAAAGGTGTATATAATAAGGGGGTCTTGTACAAAAAGTGAGATCTACCTGTTTTGCAGCACCAGCGACGGGTAATGATATTTGAATGGATATTTTCTGTAGTCCAAATTTTCAATCGATTCGTGCAGGCGAAAAAGAAAATCAATCAATCATCGGCTATGAAATTTTTCAGTCCTAGCGGTATATGGCATCAATCAGTGCACTGCTTTTTTAAAAAAAACATCACCAGTACTACAGAGTTATACAGTAACAACAATAACAATAAATCGAAAAAATGGTGTCACAGTTAGTCAAGTCCAGTATACAGGTGCAAAAGCGTTTTCTCGCTATAGCCCACAAACAACTCGCTGTGGAAGGTAAATACAAATCAAGAAGCGCCCCATCAAATTTCAAGCCAAAGAAGATCGAACCAGGTGTATACTACCAACCGTCTCCATCAATACCAAGCCCTTTGCAAAAGACCCCAAATGCATTCTTGCCAAAGAAAGATCCAAGAAAAGTTGACACCCCAGAATATACCGCTGCCGACATATCGAATATGCCACCATTGAGCGAAGTGCGTGATAAAAAATACAACTTGACCGCTGAGCAAATGGAAGAAATCAAGACTTTAAGAGAAAGTGATCCATACAAGTATACCAAGAAGGTATTGGCAGACAAATATCAGTGCTCCGAATTTTTTATAAGTTTGGTTGCTGACACACCAAAGGAAAGACTTGATGATATGAGCGACAGATTGGCAACTATCAAGTCAATGTGGTCTAAAAGAAGAGCTCAAGCTAGAGTTGATCGCCAAAAAAGAAAGGAAAGCTGGTACCAAGATGCTTAATTTTTTCAGTTCCTCCTTTTTTTTTCTGCTTATATTGTTATATTTTGTTTCTTCATCTTTTATCATTTCAATTCATCCTCTAACGTGTACATATAGAAGTCTGAATTTCATGGTGTGAATTTAATGTTCATTTTTATTAATTCTTGTAAAGACGGTTTTGCAATAATATATATGCATGTATGCAATTTCTGATGCCAAGTCTTATTTTTCTATCCTGTGATACAGGATAACTAATACATAAAGACAACTGCTTGATATTCCAAAGAAAACACACTCGCTATGATAGGATAAAGACTTCAATTGGAAAACCGTTCCAACGTCTAACTACATTACTATGCTAATGGATTAGATATTTTTTTCTCTTGGTGAGTGGAAGATGGTACTGAAGTGAGGCCTTTACTATTTAACTATTATAATAAACAACAAAACAAAACGAAATTGTAATCATGAAAAATCTTCTCTCTTTCCATTGCAAATTCAAAAAATTTACAAGATTTCCAACTAATTATAATGGGAATTTTACTTATCTGAGTTTTCCCTGTATAATAGCAATTGAATTATACCTTATATGCTATATAGATAAGTTTATAAGATTACATTTTCTATCATTATATATAAATAATAAATCAATCTTTATGTGGGAAAAGAAGACCAAATTTTTGCTATAACAGCTTAATAAATTCAAACTTAATCTTCATAGTCAATACGCAAATTATTTTGGAATGATATATATGAAGCAATTGTGTTAAAATATTTTCAATTAATATTCTTGAAGAACAGAGTCAACTTTGGGGGTGAATGGGGTGTTGAAAATTTTAATGTCCGCGGGAGAACAATAAATTAAGGTAATATTTTGTTCGTTTTTTTAACCACAGCATACCCACATCACTGTATTAAAAACAAGAAACGGGTTTTCAAGAGAAGCATCTTGAGATTCTTGCAGAAAATGTGTTTAATGGCTTGTAGTGAGCAATTGCACTTGTGAACAACAGCAACCGATACGGCTTTAGTATACCAACAGCAAGCTGTATATTTAGATACAGCAAAAAAGACTCAAAATTGTTCAGTCAAAGAGTAAGAATTATAAAAAGAAAAAAAACGTTGCAAGTCCCATTCATGTGAATATTATCCATTTTCACAGCTCACAAAGACTGTAGGAAGATTGTAGCATTATCCTTCGTCGCATGTTGTGGCACGAAGAAGGAAATATGCATGTAACCGTAACTACTCACTCCCGGAAATCACGTTATGACACCCCCGGAATAACGAAAGTTATACGTTTTCTTAAACACTTTGGCTGGAAAAGGCTTACTGACACTTACTTCCACATTCATTAACATCATCGTCATCGAAGAGCAAGACAACTTTAAGGCACGCACATACTAAAACAACGGAAATCCGTTGCTGTCAATCTTTTGGTCTTTTTTGTCTTAAAAAATTACTCAGAGGCTGGTTTGCCTGTTGAAGTCTTTATTGTTTGTCAATAACCAAGCTAACAAGTTTCAAATATTATTATACTTGACAGGTCAAGAGAAGCATTAAAAGTCTATAATTGCACATTGGTGACCATGCCCAAGAAAAATGCAGCGCAACAGCCGGTAAGTAGACGTGTTTGGTGCTTTGCTGCATTTGTTTATGAGACCGATTACTAACTATAATTATCATGTAGGAAATGACTCAAATTTGTACGTATACTTTGGCAGCGTATCCATCATATTTTGTTATTATTGAAGACCAACATTTTTACTAACCTTAAAACTCTAGATCAAAACGAGTTCATGTTTGGTGAAGGAGGTGGAAAAGGTACTTCAATGAACTCCTTTCTTCGATCTCTTTCTAAAACCAGCGCCAAACAAGCAACTTCCAGCTCACCAACCGCTACTAAATCGGTTATTGCCGATGACCCAAAAGTCATTGGCGCTTCTTTTTCACACCTCAATATTTCTTCATCACAGCCTAAAAAGTCAGGCAGCACAACAGCGACCCATTCTCGCAAAACCCATTCTGAAAAACCCAAAAAGGAAAAAAAAAAACGCCATCCTTTTCAAAGCAATATTTATATGGATTCTGATGATGATTGGGATGCAGATGTGGATAAGTCCATCAGTGTGAATAATAGCAAATCGAGCTCTTTAGATTTGGCTCCGAATAGAGAAATTGGACTCTATCCAGCAGTTAATATATCAGCATCACTATCCTCAGGCGCAAACTCTAGTGGGCTTTATAGCCTCAATACCAATGCCTCAAGCGTTAATAATAATAATAATAATAATCCATCCTCACTAATATTGTCCCATATGGGCTCTCAGCGAAATTTACTCAATAGCAATAGTAACAATAACAACAACAATTCTATTTATACTAGTACAAAAGGCCTTAATGAAACCAGCAATGATAGTATCAATAATAGAAACACTAATTTCGATGATCCAGAAGAGAAACCGCATCCACCAATATTACGCAAAAATTACAAGAAAATCATGGAAGATCCTATATTTATCTTGAAGCTTGTCCAAGGACCAAACATTTCCAGATATGATGAAAATTTGATTGACACTAGCGGGGCTAAAGAAGAACTCAATGCCTCGATATCGAGATACAACAAGTTTAAAACTGTTTTGCAGCAACAAAACATCAATTTGGAAGATTTAAAAAAATTATCATGGAACGGAATACCAAATGAGTTAAAGTCTATAATTTGGCAGTTACTCTCTGGCTACTTGTCCACGAATTTTGACAGAAGAATAAATGCCTTGCAGCGTAAAAGAAAAGATTACGCTGACCAAATTACTCGCGTCATGCAAGAAGAAAAAGACACAATTACTTGGCACCAAATTTCCATTGATATCCCACGTACTAATCCGCATATAAAACTATACAGCTATCCGGTGATACAGCGCTCTTTGGAACGAATCTTGTACTTGTGGGCAGTTAGACACCCTGCTAGCGGATACGTTCAAGGAATAAATGACATATGCACCCCATTTTTCCAAGTCTTTCTTGCCGCTTACGTGAATATTGAACGGGCTAACTGTATTGATATTGGCGATATTGATCCAGCTGGAATCCCAAATGAGGTGTTTGAAGTGGTGGAAGCAGATACGTACTGGTGTTTGACAAAATTACTTGATTCTATTCAGGACAATTACATTCATGCGCAGCCGGGCATTATTCGCCAAGTTAACGAGTTGAAGGACTTGACAAATGGGATAGATCCTGAACTAGTTTGCCATTTGGAAAAAGAAGGAATTGAATTCTTGCAGTTTTCCTTCCGTTGGATGAATTGTTTGTTGATGAGGGAGTTGAATATCATTCATATCATAAGAATGTGGGATACATATTTGACTGAGGGAAGTAGCGGATTTAGTGAGTTTCACGTCTACGTGTGTGCTGCATTCTTGGTAAAGTGGTCAGACAAGATTAAAGAGATGGACTTCCAGGAGATTATGATTTTCTTGCAAAGTTTGCCCACCAAGAATTGGAGCGAAAAAGATATTGAATTATTGCTTAGTGAAGCCTATATGTTGCAAACGCTATATAAAAACGCTAGCGCACATTTAAGGTAGACCGGTTTTTGCTCTTGTATATTTGTTACTATCCATTTTCATTTCATCGCAAATATGAAAAACCAAAATAAAAATGAAAAAACAAAAAAGCATCATTGCTTATGTTTTTTAATACCTTCAGCTGTAGATCTGATAGTCCGAACTTGTTGAATATAGGCTAGTTCTAAGATAATGACCAATAACTTGAAACTCAAAACAGCTTTTGAATAGAAAAAAGAAAAAAACGCTGGAAAAAAAAAGCGAAATAAAAATAAAATCATGACAGTTTCGTAAACAAAAACAATTTAAACGAATGATAAAAAGCGTAAAGTTGTATATACCTGAGACTCAATATATATCAAACCTTTGCCTTTTCTCTTCTTTTGTGCTTCTCACACTAGAAGCTCACCGTTTGCAGAAAAATCCCAACACCAACTTTAGCTAAATCGAGAACTATCGGTAATCTCATCACTAACACTATTAATCAACTCGTTACACCAATCCAATAACTCATTCTTCTCCTTTATTGCTCTTTTCAATTCCTTATCCACCAAAATCAGCTGATTTTGTAAGCTTTCAATCTTGCTAAGCTGATCTTCGGTAGAGACGCCTACCCCAGGCAACGATTCGATAATTGTGAAAATCTGCCTCGTTTTCAATATTATGTCAGTGGATAGTTCATTCATTGTGTCTTTGAAGTCTTGCGGTTCGGCGACTGTGGCTTCTTTGTCCACCATTCGTTCTTCGTTTTCGCTGGGGACATAGTCGTGGTTAGTGTTTACGTAGTTTATCGTCGCGCAAAATTGCTCGAGGAGCTAAAAGAAGATCGTTAGTTTGTTAATCACGACTTGAAATAGGACATCATGATCGAGTAACTGACTGAACGTACCTGATCAAGACATATTTGCAATTGGGTCAATCTGTCTGCCATATTGTGTTGCGCTATGTTGTGTTGTATTATACCGTGTTGTAAGTATTATGACTTGAGATGAGAAAAGGGTGCTTGATGAAAGTATCTTATGGTTTCTATTAATTAAAAAAGTCAAAGAACAACAGAAAGTCTAATAGAATAATCAATTTGGTGAAGCTTATAAAGCCGACAGAGTCCGGTGTTTCGACGACATGTAATGCGTCAAAACTCCAAATTGTTCTTCCGTATATGGAGATCCCGATCTTGTCAGCTCACTGTTTTTCTGTTATTTTTTTTTTTTTTTTTTTTTTTTTTTTTTTTTGACAAAAGCAAGGCTCGATAATACCTTACCCTTCGTACACTATCCGCGTCAACATGCATGAATACATGCCTTGACTGCTTCTATTCTTTTGAAAATAAAATGAATATATATTTACGTATTGAAATTTTCTTTTTTTTATTTTTATATCACAAATAACACTTTATTTCCTGGTTGTTTTAGCTTAAGGCAGAGAGCGCACAACGTCGTACAGGTAATTCCATATGCAAGCATACACACTCTAGACTGGTAGGCTCTCCATAAAAGGTTTCGCCTTTTTTCTTGCGTTCTGACTTCGCATCATTTCTGATGATTCCTTTTATATGACTACGCTTTTTTCGCTTAAGCTTGTGTTATTTTTTTGCTATGGTATTATTTGACTATAAGACAGTAAGTGAAAGAAAAAAAAAAAAAAAAAAAGAACTATTTAAATTTAAAATTGAATTTGATTCTCAATGTTTGCCGAAACTCAATTTCTATTTTCGGTAAAAACTTTGCTTCTCAGTTGCCTTGCTTTGTCGAACAATTATTTACCAATAAAGTGCAAAAAGTTTAGCAAACTTCGAGCTCCAGTATTAATGGTTGAATATTAGATGTCGCTGTTTGGAAATTGGAAATTGGATACTGGAAATTGGATATTGAATCTTGGACCTTGGAACATATAATGCACAGAGACAAGGATATTAGGAGGCCCATTTTCTTCCTGTTCTTCACTCTTTATTCCATCTGAAATTCTCAACAAAACACAAATTCAGGCACTATTGCTCAAGATGTGTTATGCTGGAACCTAGCAACTGATCTGACCAAGTAGCATATATCGGCCGACATCTATATGCTATGATGACGCGGCCATATAATAAATTGATGCCAAGACAAAATAAGCCAAGGCGATAAATTTCAAAGATGTACAGTTTTGCTGCAAGCTATCTAGCATTGATATCTGAATATCTCAATGGCAATTTCTTTAGCCTAGTATAGCGAACAGCAAAATTGAAGTACAGGCTTTCAGCAGCAGTGCCAACTTTACAACCTTACGAAAACCTTTTTTCTCCAACTTTGCCATATTATACATTAACTAAAAAGAAGGACACGGCAAGGCGCATAGTGCTTTTATCAGAATCCAGTCAGGTTGTTTTGGTGTACATCACAGTTCACCAGGGCTCATTTTGAAGACCCATGTTGTTTTCGAATTTTGGTTTCTTTCATTTGTGGTTTCTGCCATACGATGTTAGGCTTTGCGAAACGGACTCGGTTGTCAGGTAAACTGTTTCACAGTTGATGTCCTCTAGGAGCTACTGCCAAGGGATGTCACTATTACATCTCATTTACATGTTTACCATGTCCCCAACATGCAAATGAGCACCACCTTTGCTGGTCTGGTAGATTGTAAGTCCTGGAGATGAAACTTGAACCGTGGAGTTGTTTCAAGAACCGTCTTGCCTACGAGCTAGCGCGAGTGTGTTTGTGCACAATACGGTAACACGCTGTGCTGCGTTGAGTACGAAGGAAAGAAAAACATAGTTGGCAACCTGAACACAAAGTTTGAGAAGCCTGAAGGTTGCTGCTGCGGGAAATAGGACTTTTTGGCTGTATAGCAATATGAGCAATTGTTGAAGTGTTGAGGCTTGGAACCATATGAATATTGCTTGAGTTGGGGCAGAAGACAAGGTTATGAATTGCTGTCCCGGGAAAAAAGTGTCATGGTAGCTACTAACATCACTGAAACGTGGTAGCCACCAGCTAGTGCTGCCGGACAATGCAGCTGGGCTGTTACAGATCTGGATAACATGCAGACGACTTTTTCTTTGAGTCTCTGCGTGCTAACCAGAAGAGAAAGAGAGCGCTGGCCGGCTTTATGCGGCTCGGAGCGGAAACAACACTATATTACGTGGTTTTAGAGGGAAAAAAGTAGGGTTCTTTTTCTCTTTCATTCTTTTTAACAAAACAAGGGCGGCAGGATGGAACAAAAGAAAGTTGCATTGTGGAAAACTGAGGACCATGCATACGATGGCCAGTCATTATTGTATCCCTCTACTCGACTACAACCAGTATCATACATGTGTGTTCCGAATAGTGAACAATCTGTTATTCTGACAATGCGTACGCTCAGGTGGCTTTTATCACTACTAACACCAACACCAACTAGTGATAACCCCCTAAAGCAGCAACAACCACACAAAAACCTTGAAGGATAACTCCGGAGACAGTATGCAGCTGTTAACAGCTGGCACCTCCACGTGCAAGAGAAGGAAAGCTTTGTAGTTGGCGGTTGGCTTTAGCTGGAGCGCAGCGATCGATCAATGCGGAAACCCACATGGCCAGTGTTTGGCAGAATGCAGCAGAAGGCAGGAGGATGCAGGAGCAGCATCCACGTTTGAACTGCTTTCACCTGTTACCACTTACACACTTTCAATTGATAAAACAAAACAATATAAAATGAGCGCCAGACCCTTGGTAAATTGTCCTTCCGCAACTCGTTGGTACTCATTGGTTTCCTTCCATTTCTCTTCTTTGTTGTCTCGCTCTCCATTCTTGATATTTAAACCCCGCATACGTCCCTGTCTCATTCTGCTTTGACCTTAAGAGACGTCCATCTTTTCTCCCACAGAAATCTCAAACAAATCTCGTCTCCCTCAATATACTACACACGATGCCAGGCTACCAGGACAATATCAGCTTTAGCGCCGACTCAAAATCGCTTCTGGAAAAGGACCTCGAGGCACAGACTAGACAGCTGGAATGCTGTAGCAACAGTAGCAAGAGATCTTCCTGCAAGCGCGTTTTCTGCAACATTAGAAACTTGTCTATCTTCTTGACCATTATCGTGCTATTGAACGTGATAGTGGTGTTCAAAGCTGACCATCTAAAAGAGTTGTGCCATACAACGTTGGCTAATCATGATAGCACAAACTCTGCTTTGATTGCTGAAGTGTTTGCAAACAAAATCAATACCGAGAAATACATGGATGATAGTATGAATGCCGGCACTGCTATAGATTACAATGACAATGCTGACTTTTAGTTGATGGGTTTTGTTTTTTCATATAAAGTGTATTTTAGTGTTTTGTTTTCTCTTTTCTTTGTTTACTTGTCGCTACGAATTTGTCTTTTCAAGGTTTAATATTTACCCAGTTCTTTTCGGGGGGCGTTTGTTTGTACTTTGTTAATGTTTTCTTAGGATAGATAATATGATGTCCTGATCTCAATAAAGATTATGTTTATCTTCTCTGACAGTTTGTATGCTACTTTTTTCTCTACGTCGACTGCGAATTATAATTCGACAGGTTGTGGCTTGCCGTTCTGCAGCATAGCAGGCTAAGAGTACACTGCATTTTTTATAAATACAAGCTTTTTCTGTCTTCTGCCGCTATACAGATTAAATTCAGTGGTGCAAGTACCCAAAACTGGGTTGGAACGGGGGCAATTTGACGTTCCCGGCTTTGCAAGTAGTAACTGAGGACAGAGCTCCTGATATAGTGCCCACACGCCGCCATTGCCTACGGTAAGACTGTCACACCCCAGAAAGCAGCGCAGTGCACGCACACTGGAATGTTGTCATATTTACGATTGTCTTGATTCAAGTACAAAAAGCGTGAATCACGCACAGCCAACTGTGACAGCCGCGCAAAGGCGCATAATTACGCGTTGTATCGCAGCGACGGATTATTTCCTAAACGGCAGTTTCTTGGTGCGCTGTCCAATCAGCCACCGCTATCGTAGCGTCCAGACAGCAGCACTCAATGAATATTGAAAAGGATTCCCTACCGCTGTTGCTGATTGAGACAGCAGTACTGCCAGAATAGCAAAATAGAACCGCTGGAAACTCTGCCTTTTTATTTCGTCGCTGCAGTGGCTAAAGTTTTCTTCTTAACCCACAGCACACTTCTCGCACCATGGTAGCCCGTACTTTGAATGTGCTTTAGTTTCAGCATTCCGACGGTTTTGAAATTTAATGCCAGCGAACAGCAAGTAGTGCTCAAGTAGAAAATCCGCCTAGTCTAGTGGGGCCGTAGTGGCCATTATAGCAGCTGCTAGCGCTGGTAAATATTAACACGTAAACGCTCAAAGCTTCTTTGTTCAACTTTGGGTCTGTCTGGGTCTTATCAACTTTTAGACCTTCAAACACCACCTCTGTTGCCCCATTCAGTTTCTCCATCCTGCTTTTTTTTTTTTTTTTACTACTGATTGATTGACTGCCGCTGTCAACTCAGCCCATTTTGTTTTTCGTTCTACTAATAATCCTCTTTGTCGGGGCTTTCGTGCTTTTTTCGTGCTTTTTTCAAGTATTTTTTTTCCTCTTCCGCTGCGTTTCCACTTTTTCGTTTAACTCCTTTTTTTCCCGCCAGTGCCAGCTATCACCTTTCGTCCTACTTTCTCACTTTCATTCTTGGCTACACATTTTGATCACTTGGCCAAATATCACTCAGCGTTTTCGTTTTGACTTCCCGAGCACAACTACAATAAATTCCAAAACTTTCTTTTTTTTTTTTTTTTTTTTTTTTTTTTTTTTTGTGTGCAGGAAGAATCAAAATTCAAAGCCCCAAAGAAGACCAAAAAAACAACTGAATTTCTTTTCAGCTTTATTTGCTGATTAAATAGCTGCCATATTATGACAACAAGTTCTACTTCTCAGAAATGGCAACCGCTCCCCATGCTCGCTCATGGAAGAGTGATAAAGTCGTTTTTGCCTCAAAATCATTTAGACAAACTTCCCTCGTATTTCCAAAATTTGTATCCCGGAGATGAAGTTTACATATTCGAAGCCAACGACAAGTGGGCTAGAGGCTACATTTTGGTCCAACCATTGCCAACAGACTTCATTGCCATTACTTCCAACTTGGAAAAATTGCCAGATCAAAGAATCGCAGTGGTTATATTGCCATTGTCGCACTTCAAAGTGTTGGAAAAAATCCCAATTCCCAAGTCGTACGCCACTCTTTTGGGAGATAAAAGACTAGCGGTGCAAGAAACCGTGTCCTCCAATAACCAGGATCCCACTACCGTGTCAGACGTCACTGGTTACAATTTCGAGGCGGAGCCAATTTCAAATGATACCGTTGTTGCTAATTCCCAAGTACCAACTATTTTGGAAACCGAGTTGAATGCCACTGAGGCCAGAGAAGGTGGTGAGAATTTGAATTATCACATCAAACCGCCACTTCCAGCCTTGAGGTTGGATTCCGGTGACCTTTTGGACGAAATTGTTCCAGCAATTTCATTGTTAAGTTCTCATATCTACTCTTTGTATTCTGTTGGGGAATTTTCCTTGTCTTTGAAATTAGGCTCGTTGTACTACGAACTAGACGAAATCAGAATCAAATTGTCCTACAATCTTTGCACCAAATCTGAGAAAAATACCGCTAGAAAGACCGTAGCTCTTATATTGAGCAAAATTGCTAAACTTTTGTCTTCAAAAGGCGTCAACAGAATTGATAAAAAAAACTCCACGATCAAATATGATACCGCAGGCTACGAAGCAATCTTGTCCAGAAATCCAGAAACTGGCGAATTGTTCGACTACAGTTCCAGCGATATTACCAAACATGCCACTCCGGACGTCATTGCCATTAATCAATTGATGTTTGCGTTATGCTCCAATTATCCCCTTTCCGATACTGAATTGGCTAGCTTGAGACCTCCAGCAAACTCCAAGTTTCAAAAGGCAATTCCATCTCAAATTCTCATTGATTTCAAGCAGTTGCTTTCCAGCTCATCAGTGGCTCCAAAAGGGTTCCTTGGAATGACTGCGTACTTGTACTTGAGAAACTCAAGAAACAGAATCACCGAGGCATTCGCCGTGCCAGTTAACGGCAGTGCTCATGATTCCAACATTGAAAATTTGAGCGCTGCGTTGTTTAGAAATATTCCTGCTGGGGAAATGGACAAGGGCAGAATTTACTTAGTTGCGGTGCTAACTGAAGATATCGAAGTAACGCATCCAAGCGGCAATAGTAATGGCAATATCAACGGCAATGGTAATGGTGCTTTAAATGGTAGTAGCAAAAACGGTCTCACTGCCTCAAACACTATCAAAAAAATTAGAAAAGGTGTTGCTGCAGGTGTTACAGACATTTCTAGGGTGTTTTCTCGTCACAAAGGTGGACTAGCATCTGGCGAATCTCACCAATTCAAAATCAAATTATTTGGTTCTTATATTAATCAAAGCGATCTGCAAACTCCAAGTGATCCAAATTACGGTTGGGGTGAGTTAACTGACAGAATTATTAGAGGTTCTAATAAAGGTGTCGCAGTTAATCCAAGAGCAGAAAGATTGATTGTCACTATCAAGGAGTTCAAAAGCAGTACTCAAAACTTTATCAATGATTTTGATACCAATGGACTAAGACCTATTTCGCAGATCAAAACCATGTATTATGATCCGCTTGTGAAAAGTTCTGAACGATTTTACATCAAGTTGGGCAAAGTTCATGTTAAGCACGCAGGATTGCGCGGCTTCCCAGTGACTATCCAAGTAGCTTCAAATAATCCAGCAATATCATTCAGCGAAGGCGCAAATGAAGCTGACGGCAAAGTATGGCAATTCCCGTCGGTGCACTCGGACGAGTCTATTGGTGAATTAGTCAGAGTCAGCGGTATTGGCGTTGGTAGCAACAATACGTTGTTGAATAATGCGGAAAATGATTTCTTGAATTTTTTTGCCTTCATCAACGGTGAGCTTGTTGCTGAAGGGAAGTTGATGATTCGTAGAAGCAACCAAGCAATTGAATATAAAAAGACCCATTCAGTCGAGTTATCCAACGTCAGCAATAGTCATAATTTGGTGGTCTCTTTTGAAATCACTAGCGAATACGTGGGAAAAAGTTTCAACGTGGATCATTCTATCCACACGTTGCTCAACTGGAAGAATTTGATTTCATTACCAGCCAATGAGGAAAATTTCATTCAATTAATCAAGAAGTTCAATAATTTGGATACGTCTCATCTAGTAAAATATTTCCCTGAATTGTTAACTTCTTTATTGGAAGTGTACAAAACGTCAATTGATTTGAGTTTGCCAGCTTTGAATAAGTCTGTCTTTGAAAGCATTGTCCATATTTTGGATTTCGTTATTGCTAGAAAAGATCAATACGTTTACTTTTTCGAAAATTTCATCAAAAATGCAACCAATTTGCCATCTGTCGGATTCTACTTATTGTCTAAAATGGAACAGTACTTCTCATCATTCCAAACATCCTGGGAATACTTTAATAGATCGGTGTGCCGTGTTTCCACGTTAATTCTCAGATTAGCCATCAAAACAACTGATTCCAAAACCGTTGATTCGTTCATCAATTCGTGGAAATCTTTTTTGAGCTCAATTGCTACATTCTTGTCCTCTAAAGACAAAAAATTCACTTCTGATCAATCTTACATTTTGGAAGTCATTGACTTGTGGCTCGATAGTTTAAGAACCATCTTTATGGATGAAGACACATTGAACTTTGGAATCATTTTGATTGATTCTGTTGGAACTAGAGGTCTATCTACAGTTGATGAGGCTGGTATTGGGGCCCCTCACCCAATCAATAAACGTAACGATAAAGTGTTTGGGTTCATCATTACCAAATTGTTGTTGATTCGTCGGTTGTTACATTCTTGGGTCATTGACAACCCAATCTGCCGTGATAAGTTGATCTTGACTTCGATCGGATGGGCCATGGAGGTTCTTGTTGGACACAACGATATCGAAGCATCAAGACTAGCTAACGGTATCCTTGTTTCCATCTGTGGCATATGTTGGGAGATTGTTCGTAAAAACAAGGTGGAAGATTTCTACTTGTGTCGCGGATTGGTTAGATTGATGCCTTCTGTTGCTAGCATTTTGCTCCACTATAACAAATTCGCCAGAGCTAATGGACTCTTCAAGCCAAAGAGAACTTTCACCCCATTATTTCCTACAGAGTACCCATTCAATGAAATCACTATGGATTCCATCGTTAATGACGAAACCTTTGTGGAAATCTTGATTGAGTTGATGACTTTGTTCGCCTATATTTCCAAAATTGCCAAATACGTTGCTGGCGAGAATGGGTTCGAGACTTTGTTTGTTACTGCGAAAAACGATCACATGTTTAACAAAGCCGACTATTTTGCCAAAAGCTTGTCCAAGGAGCAGATTTTGAACATTATCCAGACAGCAAAGCTTTTAATTCAGTCGAAATGCTACCCTTCACAAAAATGGCTATCGTTACATGCAATGGTGATCGAGGCCGGTGCTACTGCGTTTGAGTTGTTGAAAGACATAATGATTCACGAGTACGTGCCACCAGTTTTCGAGTCTGATAAGTTTGACAGATTACTATGGGGTAACTATTTGAAAACATGCTTGAAGTTCGCCACTGCAATGCCAATCTCTATTTGCCATTTGGCTGATGTGCCAAAGAAAGCATGTTGGAAAATCACCGGTGACTTGAGAAACAGGGTCTGCCTTTTAATTAATGAGGTGTGGGATTGTTTGGCATGGGATGCGCTTGGGGAAGATGTTGTAAGATTTCAATTGAAGAAATTTGGCGGATACCAGGTGGAATTCATCAATTACGATTATGGTGTATTGCAGGACTTGATGTTGTTTTCATTACAGAGACATTCTAATTGTCAGGAAATTGGGGTCAAGATGCTTTGGACAATTATTATTTCCGAGCTCTTGTTGAATGAAAAATTGCTTGATATTGAAAGAGAATGTATTGTTGGCTTGTATGAGATTTTCCATAGTAATAAGTACAAGCCAGGTCAATACGAGGAAAGAAATTTCATCAAAAGGTTGAAATCTGCAATCAGAATTGATCCTGAAGACGATGCGTTCGAAGCAATTGATAGCTTTATCCAGAACTTGTATGAATTTTTGGAAGTCTTGAATGATTTGGAAAATGTTCCACCGGGACCAGAATTTGACGATGACAGAACTTTCCACAAGTTGAACATTAATGGGTTCTTGAAACATGTCAATAAGCCAGAATTATTGCATTCGTTTATTAGTGAAATGGTTGAAGCTAATGTCGCTAAGCAAAATTATGTGCAAGCTGGTCTAAGCTTAGAATTACTCGCATCCACTTATGATTGGCTCACTGATGACAGATTGCCAGTTTGTATTAAGCCTAAATTCCCTGAACAATCTTCATTTGAGAGAAAAGAAGCATTAATGAAAATGATGGCGGTGAATTTCGTTAAGGGCCACGCTTTGGAAAAAGCTATTGAGGTATACAAGCAATTGGCCCATATTTATGATACCGTGACGTACGATTTCAAAGGGTTGTCATTTGTTCATAAAAATTTGTCTAGTCTTTATTTGGATTTGGAAAATGTCGAAAGATTGACCCCTTCATATTTCAAGATTGCCTTTATTGGCTACGGTTTCCCTAAGTCTGTTAGAGGCAGACAGTATATTTATGAGGGATATCCGTTTGAGCACATTACATCTATTCACGATAGATTGTTAAGATTGCATCCTGGGGCAATTATTGTCAGTGATGATGATGAAGCGAGAAGACTAAGTGAGACTATCCCAGCAGGAAGATACTTGCACATCACTACTGTGGAACCAAGAATCAATGTTCCGCAAAACATGAGCAATTTGACCGCTGCGGCTAGATTATATATGGAAAACAGAAACTTGACGAGATTCACTAACGCTAGAAGATTGCCTGGTTCAACATCAGTGATGGACTTGTGGGTTGAGGAAACCACCTATGAGACATACACCTCGTTCCCAACATTGATGAATAGAAGTGAGATTAAGTCCGCCATCACGGTGAAATTATCCCCATTGCAAAACGCCTTAAGATCATTGACTTCCAAGACACAGGAATTGATTGGGATCGAAACGATGGCAAATAAAGCCATCAAGGAGAAAGAAGACTTGAGTAACATATTCAGTGAGATGTCCAGACAACTAAGTGGTACCATTGATGCGCCAGTGAATGGGGGTATTGGCCAATATAGGGTGTTTTTTGGTTCTGACACTTTTACCAAGAATCCTGCTTATGCATTGCAATTGGAAACACTTAGAATCCAATTCAGCGAATTGGCAACCACCATAAGACGTTGCTTGATAATTCACGCCAAATTGGTGCCACAGTCAATGCAAGAGTCGCAGTATACTTTAGTTGATTTGTTCAAGAAGAACTTTGAAGAAGAAATCAAAAGAAACAGCATCAGAACTGATGACATTAATGCGCAAATTTCAAGTAATGCGGCAATGTTGAATACTCCAAGCATTCAATTACCAGTGCCGGTGAATGTGCGTGGCGGTGGGGCACTCAAGGATCATAATTTCTTGCATAGAATTCAAAGTAACAGTTCTGATAATTCTCAAAGAACAGACTCTAATAGTAGTCATGCCCACTCTCACAGAACGTCCACCAAGAGAAGCGTGTTGAATTGGAGACAGTCTCGTAATGTTATTGAGTGATTTTGAAACTTTTTTTTCCTCTTTTATGCTTTCATTTTTTACGCTATTTTTCAACTTAGACTCCAAATATTCTTTTTTTTTTGTTTTCTTTTATTACTTTTTAGCTATACTCTGCTAGTTTGTTGTGTTCTTACTCAATTTTTTTGCCCCTTACATTGACTTTTATATTTTCTTTTTGTTAGATATATTTGTTTCAGTTTTTTGTTATTCTTTACACGTTGTTTTGTTACTTGTATAATTGCTATTAAAATTTTTTGTTAATTTTGGTTTGCCTGCAGACTGTAGATTTAGAGGAACGTATAAATATATATAACCAATAAGTTCTCATTTTCCTTCCTTCAAACCTGCTTTACAAAAAAAAAAAAAAAAAAAAAAAAAAAAATAATATACACAGCAGGCTATTTGTTCGAGCATTCCTAATCGCAATGACTACTGATTGCCGGTAATATCATTCTATTCTAAGGAAAAATCTAATGAATTGTATAATCATCTGCACACAGGCTCAAGTAAGCTCGTAGCATGATCTGAATATGCCTAATATTCGTAAACTCTCTCTACAGCTGGCAAACTATTGTTCCTATTTGCATATTCAATCTAATTATTATCGGATACAAAACAGGAAAGAAACAGTGACAATAATTGTAGCCTTGGTTGTTTGCAACCGACAATCTTAGTAAGCACAAGCTAATACATCGCTACAAAACCAAGGCCACAAGTGCTTAGCAGCTGGTGCAGCACGCAGCAATGAGCGTCACTATACATCATATAATCAGGTCCATTGCAGATAAGCGCATTGAGAAACATGGTATGCTGTTGTCTAGAGTGACTATAATGCAGCAACAATGTAATAACAATGCAGAAAGGAGCGAAAGGGCCGCGGTTGTGCAGCACTGGGTGGCTAGCTGGAGAGCACAAGAATGTGAGAAGACGGCGATGTTGGTGATATCCTGAGATCTATGGTGACAGTCGCTGCTTTATGAGTATCAGTGTTTGTACAAACCAAGATAGCGTACTGGTAATGGTGGCGTAGGACCATCGGCAGATCAAATGGGGTAAGCAGTTCGAAAAGGAGCAAGGGGAATGGAGAGGGAGTCGCTTGCTTATCGTTGTCATGAATTGCAGAGTGTAAATATCTGTTGCGGTTATGCCCTATATATTTTGTATATTCTATGGTATGTCAATGCATTCGACCCTGTAACTTACTAGGGTGTTAAGTGCCAGTGTAGTAAGTGCAGTACGTTTAGCACAGTAGTGGTGCCTTTGCGGCTCGTGTAGATTTCTAGTGTTTAATTGTCTATAGGAATGAAGCTTGACAAAAATAACAATAACAACTGCAACTATAACCCAGAAAGCTCTTCAGTGCTCTTACAGAAGCCAAAGCCACTGCTAAACAGATCCCCCGGCATCGCATTAATTCCCCCTCAAACCTTGGCGTTCAATTATTGCGTGAAAGAACGTAAATGGTAAAAAAGAACAGCCTATAGACCAAACCAGAAAACCTGGAAACCATCGCTTCATTCGCACTCGATCGATCGATCGATCGGCCGCTGCTCTAAGCTTTCCTTGGTGCTTTTTTTTCCTTTTCCTTTTTCCTCGCGGTTGGCGCGCTCCATTCTCTTTGCTTTTTTATTTGGTTTTCCCACCGTCTATTTCATTGACTTTACTAAAACACTAGACCCAGCATACAGTACACGCTTAGTGGACATCCCTATAACAACTCTCTTTTCAAAGTAATAGCTGACCCGTTAGCAGTACTTTCCAACAGCACAGTCATAATCCCTTTTTGCAGTCGATCTTTTCCTTTTTCAACTCACTCGTGGGTTTCAAGAAACTGTTATCAATTAGTATTATTTTTAATCTCGCACTTACTATTCATTGTAATTCGATCACTTCGCTTTCAAAGGTATCAGAAGACAACTCGCTAGTATATTAGTTGTGAGGATAAAATTTCATTCGTTTTCTGCCTCAACAAATAAAACGCGCTTCTAAAATTTGCTCAAATCAATAGTACTCACATTCCAGAGAAACAAAATTGATTAGCTGTCATATCTACTTCAGCTCATTCAAAGACAACACATAAAATCTTACAATCAATAAATAACGATAGTTTAGGAGAGCCACAATGAGAGGTATGTTTAGCTTTTGCTTCTTCATATAGATAATGTTCAAGCGAACTTTGCAAGTATCTATGACATTGTCTTTCAAAATGTTACCTACTGGAAATTAACGGGGTTTCGACTGATCTGAGATTCTCAACTGATTGATGATCACATACCACAGCGTTAAACGTCAATCATCACTGATCTGCTTACTAACCGGTTAAATTTTTAGATTACAAACTTGTCGTGTTAGGTGCCGGTGGTGTTGGTAAATCCTCCATCACTGTTCAATTTGTCCAGGGCGTCTATTTCGAATCATATGACCCAACCATCGAAGACTCTTACAGGAAACAAGTGGAAGTTGATGGTAAGACAGTTGAATTAGAAATATTGGATACTGCTGGTGTAGCCCAATTTACCGCTATGAGAGAGTTGTACATCAAATCCGGTAGAGGATTCTTATTAGTATACTCCGTCACTGATGAAAACTCCTTGAAAGAATTGCTTACTTTACGTGAACAAGTGTTAAGAATAAAAGACAGCGCCAGTGTTCCAATGGTTTTGATAGGTAACAAGTGTGATTTAAATAATGAAAGAGTATTGAGTCCGGAAGACGGGATAAGTGTGTCGCAGCAATGGGGGAAAGTGCCATTTTACGAAACTAGTGCAAGAGTCAAGACTAACGTGGAAGAAGCATTTATTGATGTTATTAGACAAATCATGATCAAAGAAGCAATGAGCTCTCCTACTAATGACAGCAACAATATTCCTTCATTGCCTCCATTGCTCAATGGTAACAAGCAGAATTCCACCAGATCAGTGCCTTTGCAAAACAACGATTCTTCCCGACCAACAGCACAAAAGAAAAAGTCTATGGCCAACTTGCAGAAGAAAAAGAAGAAAAATTGCGTTATATTGTGAGTTTTCTATGTTTATCTAGAAGAATTAACAAAAATATCAAACGTCGAAAAAGAAAAAAAGAAAAAAAGAAAAAAAAGAAAAAAAAGGAAAAAAAGAATACAAAAAATGAAAAAATAATAAAAGATTTTCGAGTAGCAGACAGAACAATTGCTTTCGTGGAGTCACTTAACACCAGGTAGTAAAACTTGACTTAATGAGAACATATTCACCTTAAAACAACAATAACTATTGTCTTATTTTTTCGAAAACATGGCTTAATCCCGAACGCGTACATACATTCTAAGCTATAGGTTCTGGATAGACACAGCGAAGCAGCAAAGCAAAAAAGGAAAAAAACCAACCAAACTTGTGCAAATCGAATCGAGTCAAATTAATCAAAGTCGCCAGTCAGTAAGTAAGTAAGCATTATTTACTATTCATGAACACTTTATTCTCGAATTTTTATTCTTTCATCACATTTCACAAAGTCTTAAGATACACTTTTGCCAATTGAAGTTTCTTGGTTACTGCAGTGCATTGTTGCTATAGCATCCCAAGGACATTGGCTTTTTAAGCTTAAGTTTAACCGATTCTTTTTTCTTTTTGTTTTGGTTTGACTCGGTTTGGTTTGTTCTGTTTTGGTTTGTTTCGCTTTGGGCTGTTGTGGGTTTCGCGTTCGCCTGCTTTCAAAATCATTTATTCATTTTTACAGTTACTCAGTTCAATAGGTTACTTCACACTAATATTGTTCATAGAGCCAAATTGAGCTGGGATTGTTAGTGAGCTCACCTTTAATATTTTGATTTTTTTTTTTTTTTTTTTTCGATTGTTCAATTGTTCGATGGTTTATTGTTGATTGTTTCTCTTAAATTTACTTTCATCTTTACCTTGACTTTTAATACAATTTAACATTTTTTAGCCTGCCAACCTTTTCAAATTGCCTTTTTACCTTCTTTTCTTTCTGTTTGGGGTTTTCTTTTCTAATTTTATTCTCTAGTTTTATTTGTTTTATTTTGCCTTACTTTATATATTTTCTCTCTATGATTTACTTTGGTTCTTCCCACTAGTTAACATTTATCAATTAATGTGATGATTAATTTTTTCTTACAATTGTTAGTTAACACTATTATTACAAACATTTGTCTCTTATTTTTTCATTTTTCTTATACAATAATAAGGCAAGCCTATTCTTAAATTATATAATAACTGCATCAAAAAACAACAACAAAAATCCTAAAATTATAGAGGCCCAAATGATAATTAGGCTTGATCTTCTACTCTTCAATTTAGCACTCTTCAACTCCCGGTTTCCCTTCAATACATCCATCTCTGCCATTTCTTGGTCATCTTGTAAGCTCTTAATTTGCTCAGCTTGGGTCTCCACGTGAATGAATAGTTCTCGTTGAAGATTAGCGATATCAGAAGCAGATTTTTGTAAATTTTTCACTTTTTGTAATTCGTTGAGCTTGTTTGAAAGAAGTTCAGAGTTTTCTAACTCAAGCTTTTTCAACTGGGTCTGGGAAAGCGAAGAGATAGTGGACTGGTATTCTCGGAGATTTTCGTCATCGTCGTTGTCAATTTGTAATTGCTCATTGTAGGATAACTTTGGGGCGGTGTCTGCTGTAGGATCGTTACTACCTAAATCGCCAGTGGCTAAGTTGTTGTTATTGTTGACATCCTTGTTTCCCAAATTTTCGGACACAGCATCCTTCGCTGCTTGAGCCACTGCTATTTGTTCAGATAAATCCTTATTATTTAACAAGTGCAACTCGTTTGACTTCTCTTCCAATTTTCTATTCAACCTGACAGACTGCATATTTCCCAATTCTGTAGAAATCTTCTTCAACTGTTGAGACAATGAGTTCAACATTCCTTCACGATGACTGTGAATGGTTCTATTCAAATTTTGATAGTCTTCCTTCTTGAATGTGAATGTTATATAATTTTTAACTAGTGCAAATCTACTGCTAATGGTGGTCTCTTGTTGTTGATTCAAATCAGTGTTATTGAATTCTTTGCTAAACCACAAGTTCTCAGACCTTTTGGATTCGTAATTTTCCAAGTGATTTAACTTTTGATTGAATTTGTGTAGGAGAAGATTGGATTGAGAGTCAAACATATCCCTCTCTTCTTCGGTGAAATTGGCCTTTACGGGTCTCTTAACCTTAGCTTTTTTGAATCCCACTGTTGCTGCTGCTGTCGATACGTGAGGTTTTGTACTTGAGGGCACATAGTTCAAATCATCAAGGTCTTCGTCATCATCATCATCATATTCGCTTTCATTATCTTCATCACTGTCAGTAGTATAATCTTTTAACGCATTCATAGAAAGCAAATAACTAGGCTTAATAGACGCAACTAGCCCACCTAGACCAATAATTTCGTTATATAATTCTTTACATTCTTTATTAAATGTATCTTTGACATATAAATTGTTTATGCCATCGCTGCTTCCATTAAGATTAACACCTTTCTGTTGCTGCTGCTGCTGCTGCTGCTCTCTGTGTTTCTGCTTTCTTTGGATGATTTCTCGATTGCCCTCGTTGTATATCTGGACACACTGATTGAAAAATGGAGTCAAGTCGGTCATTGTTATTGCTTCTGCTACTGCTATTGTGCTAGTTACTGTGATGGTTATGACCAGTGGCTAGGCTGATCAGTTGGCATTGACTTTTGCAAGACCGTTTTAATTAGTTTGGTAATTGATCATTGCAATGCATATCGAAATGGATCACCGTATTTGGTGGTTCGCTGCTGTGTCAATTGCGTCTCTGGCAACAAAATTCATAAATCCGCCACGACGGTTCTCTGAGGAAGGGTGATATCACATGATCCTGGCAGGTATGTATTCATTTAAGTACGGAAATTCTGCACCTTTTTATATACCTTTAAATGGACACACAATTGAGGGTGCAATGAAGAAGCGGTGGTGGTATTATTCATTAGTTTAAACGTATTGTAGACAGTATTTGAAGCTAGAGGCTTTTTGGAACTTATCTTTGCCAAGTCTTAAGGACATGGTTGTGCACAGCGTCATTTACAAGAGATATACGGCGCGTGATTTTATTTTTGTTTAATTTTTTTATTTTTCGGAGATTGAGAAAATCTAAAAGTTACGCGTTTTTTTAAATCTTTTTATTTTTTTTTTTTTTGTCTTCAACTGTTACTGACACCACTTCACATTGTCTTATTCTTCTTGTGCTGGCATCATATTATACTTTACTTCAAATTTTGATCTTTTGTCTTTGCAACTGCCAATTGGCTAAAAATTTTCACTAAAAGTAATAACATAACCACCTAGACCATGACTGTTCAAACAGATCAAACACCGCAACAGCAAAAGCCTAACCTTGAAGAAAAGCAGTACCTCGCCTTGTGCGAAAGGATAATGGCCGAAGGTGAAGACAGGCCAGACAGAACTGGCACTGGCACCAAAAGCATATTTGCCCCACCTCAGCTCAGATTTAGCTTAGCTGATGACCAGTTCCCGTTATTGACCACAAAGAAAGTCTTCTCCAGAGGCATTATCTTAGAGTTGCTTTGGTTTATCAAAGGCTGCACCGATGGCAAGAAGCTTTCTGAGCAAAATGTCAAAATTTGGGAAGGCAATGGTAGCAGAGAATATTTGGATTCTATTGGCTTGACAAATAACAGAGAGGGCGATCTTGGACCAGTGTATGGATTCCAATGGAGACATTTTGGTGCTGAATATAAAGGCTGCGATGCTGACTATTCGGGCCAGGGAGTTGACCAACTAGCCCAAGTTATCCATAAATTGAAAACCAATCCATACGATAGAAGAATCATTATGTCTGCATGGAACCCTCCAGATTTCCCAAAGATGGCATTACCACCATGCCATGTGTTTAGTCAGTTTTACGTGAATTTTCCGAAAGAAGGCAGACCAAAGTTAAGTTGCTTGTTGTATCAAAGGTCCTGTGATATGGGGCTTGGGGTGCCATTCAATATTGCTTCTTATGCATTATTGACCAGAATGATTGCCGAAGTTTGTGACATGGACTGCGGTGAGTTCATTCATACTATGGGTGATGCTCACGTTTATAGAGACCATATCGAAGCATTACAGGAGCAGCTCAAGAGAGAGCCTAGAAGTTTCCCAAAGTTAAAAATCAACAGAAAAGTTGACACTATTGATGACTTCAAATTTGATGATTTTGAAATTGTTGATTATCACCCATACGGCAAGATCAACATGAAGATGAGCGTATAAAAGGGGATTTTTTTAAATATACTAATAAAGGGGTTTTATTGCGGTTTATTCCTTTTGTAGAAGCATAAATTTCCTTACGTTTTGTAGCACATTGTAAGCTGACATTGTTCACGATGGAGATGTCATGTCAAAACATGTCCATCGTAACGTGTTAGCTGTGTGCTTATCGGGTATTAAATTAGCTTTGAATGTTACCCTGCACTGTCAAAAACTGCGATTTTCTACTAACAAAGCACACAACTCCAGTCAGTATACAACCTGGCAAAACACCTGCTACAGAAGGACATCACATCGCCGCCATTTGAATTTCCATCTGTTGTCATTCCAAGAGCGCTCAATACTTCGCTTATAAGCAATTACCATAGAATACATTGCAAATGGCTGACGAAGATCTCACTGCCTCGCACTGGGATGATGTCTATTCTGACTCCCCGTTCACCTCCAGGTTACCAAACATTCTTCAAAGTGACGAATTTGCTCCTCCATCGTTTGATGATGATGATTCGCCAAATCAGTCAAGACAAGAAGAGCACAATTATGGCGAAGAGCATCAGAACGAGAATGAGGAAGTAGAGGCTGATCACAATAACACCCGTTCATCTCATTTGGATGCGCATAGTGGGCTTTATGACTACAACTCATCTCCCATCAACCCAGAGGTGAACACCGCTGGCACAAATGTTACTTCAGCTAACACACATTACCAGACTTCTGAGAGTTACAATAACAATGACAATGCTTCCACAGAAGCCACTAAGGTTATTAATAGTGAATCTAAGGTGAAAAATCAGACCTTGTTGTCTTCTTTGACCAAGGACATTGACAATGCTCCCCTAAACACTTCTACGTTTGCCACTGTGTCCAAAGAACCGCAACATGTTAGTAAAAACGACTCATTGTTCAATGCCTCTGATTCTCAAGATAGCAAATTCAATTTGTTTTCTGCTAATTCAAATGATATCAATATCAATGAGCCAAAAACGGTGAAAAAATACAGTAGTGCTCCAATTAAAATGTTCAAGGCTCCGAGAGTTCGTCGTAATAAACAGCACGCGGCTACTGCAACGAGCTCTGCAAATGACTCCACAGAGACCAACATAGATGCTACTACTACGCTGGCAAGTACAAGACAAGCTAACTATGCTTATAGCAGTAATGATGGTGGCAGTATTGATTCTAATCCATTGGGACCATTGGGAGAATCTTTGACGAAAAACTTGACCATCTCGGAAACTAACAATAATGCTGACAATGACAACGATGCAAAGAAACCAACACCGGCTGAGAAACTTGTTCAGTCTGCAGATGCCCCATTATACAATATCCAGAAACCAATTTCTGCCAATCACAGAAAACTTACCGATAATCCTGCCTTGAGTGCGCAAATTGGCGAGTACTTTCAAAAAAAGGAGCAGGACAAGTATCAGAAAAATTTACCAAAGAAACCTGAACCGGAAGGCGAAGTTGAGCCACTTGAAGTCAATGTAGGTGATCCAACCAAAGTTGGTGATTTGACTTCTGCTCATATAGTGTACACTGTTAGAGCTGCATCATCGACCAAATTACTAAATTCTGACGAAGTGGTGGTGACCCGTCGTTACAAAGATTTCAGATGGCTTTATCATCAATTACAAGCAAACAATCCAGGCTTTATAATACCTCCGCCACCATCGAAACAAGCAGTGGGAAGATTTAATGAACAATTCATCGAAAGCAGAAGATTTGCTTTGGAGAAAATGTTACAAAAAATTGCTAGCAATGCCATACTACAAAAAGATCCTGACTTTTTAATGTTTCTACAATCTAGTAATTTTAGCGCCGAGTCCAAAGAACGAGAAAAAATCACAGGTTCCGGAGCTTCAAATGCTACTGATGATTATGAATCTGCTGGCGGATCAGCTGGCTCAGGCAGCTCAGGTGGTGGATTTATGAGCGCCTTGGGTGGTGCTTTTTCATTTTCAACTAAAGTAACAGATAATGATGAATACTTTTTAGACCAAAAAGCATATATTGAGGATTTAGACATGCAATTGAAGGCTTTTTATAAAAATTTTGAATTGATTGTGCAGCAGAGAAATGAATTAAGTAATGTTACTGAAGAATTTGCTAATGCTCTTTTGGCCCTCGCGGAAATCGAAACATCAAAATCTTCCAATGTATTGCTTAGTTCATTTGCACAAACTCAACATCGTATCAAAGAGTTATTGGAAAGACAAAGTTTGCAAGATTTGATAACTTTAGGATCAGTACTTGACGAATACATTCGGATTTTGGGTTCTATCAGAGCAGTTTTCTCACAACGCCACAAAGCATTAGCTGCTACAACAAATGCAGATTACGAATTGAGTAAAAAGCAAGCCTCATTAGAGAAAACCATAAGAAACCATCGCAATCAAGTGGATAAAATTGAGGCTATGAAGAGAGAAGTGGCGGCGTATGAGCAAAAAAGTTTGAATTTAAAAGTAAAGTATGATAATGTATCCAATACGATAAAGAAAGAACTAAACAAGTTTGAGTTTGAAAAAATTGATGATTTTAGAAATTCAGTGGAAACTTTTTTGGAAAGTTTGATTGAGAGTCAAAAAGAAGCAATTGAATTATGGGAAACTTTTTACGATAGACAAAAACTAGATGAAGTAGAGGAAGTAAGTTTTGACGAGGTACATTAATCTATTTGTGTATCTTTCAATTTCATCTTTTTTTATTTTCATTTTAAAACCTCTTTTTCTTAACTTTATAGTTCATATTTAATTCAAAACTTTTTGCGGCTTGTTCATTAATATGTTATGGCTTTTGACGTTTTTCATGGTTCTTCATGTTCTGTTTGTTTTGTTATTTTGTTAAAAAGTAAATAATACGACTCCAAAGTTTTTAGATTTGCTTCTGTTAACTATGCAAAGCTCTAGTAAGCAAACAGATTATACTTAAAACTTATAGGAAATGTTATTGAGAATGTTTAGGGGATTATTAATACTAAGGGAAAAACAGGGAATTAAATGAAATGCATTATGTACTGTTCCGAGAGTAAAACTATCCTGATAGAAAACCTAAGTAACGAAGTGGAAAAGTCAACTTAATAATTTTAAAATTAAGCAGTGCTGGGAAGGATTCGTGCGACCGCAACCACAGTAGGGGAGAAGGCAAAAAGCATGAACTAAAAAAAAAAAAAAAAAAAAAAAAAAAAAAGACAATTATAAAACATGACTATTAAAAAGGAACCTTATCAAATAGAACAATGAATATGATAAAGGAAAACAAGTTCTAGAAATAATAAAAAGTAAAGAAATCATGTAAGATTATTGAAACGCACAAAATAATGCCAAGCGAGAAGCAAAAATGAACGAGAAGATGAGAATTAAACGTAAATCAATGGTAAGGTGCTTGAATGACAACGATGAAACAATAGAAGGAATAAACTATATAAAAAACAGAAAATTAAAGACAATAGTACGAAGTAGAATAGGTAAGGCAGAAAAACTGAAAAACAACAGGCAAGCAATGCGTACGATACAAATAATTGTTCGGCTGAAATTAGAATAGAAAATGAAAATCAAACAAATTAACAAGCAAATGCAGAAAGAAATAGAATAAAAAAAAATCCAACCAATTCAGGTAAAAATTTTTAGATCAAGCATATTTCAACCCACCGCTATTCTGAATATACGTCTCCTCATCAGCAGCTTCAGAAGCTTTCCCACCTACAGCAAGAACCTCATTAACATTTACTCCAACTCCAGTAGCTCCAGAACTACTTTCCCAGCCGGCAGAAACAACCCCGTCAAATGAATCAAACAAAATTCCCAATTCTACACCTAGCCAGCTACCTCTGTCCCAATGCTTAAATTTTTTCCCCAATATTAACCCGAGTCCCGTTAATGCACTAACAACAACAAACCAAAATTCAAACAAATAGTCCAAATAAGAAGGACTAAATCTATAAATATTGAACAAATTGTTAATCATGTTGATTGAGTTTGCCGAAAATGTCGATCTTAGCATTAATGATGTAGAAATAATATAAATTGCCGTCAACTGAGATATCAATAACTTCTCACTATTTGCAATTAATTGCATTTTTTCTAGATCGTCATGAGTTGTTTGGCAAAGGGTGGTAATTAACACAATGAAAGATTCCCAAAGTTGACGCTGTATCAGCAGCAATTTACCCGTTGTGATTGTGGTGGATGCAAAGCTAGTATTATTGTTGACGTTGACGTTAGCGTAGGGATAGAATATACTGTTCGTGATAGTGTTGCTATAATTAGGAGCCGGAGCAGCAGGTGGCGCTGTAAAAATGCCATTGTTGGCGGTGATGGTACCAGTGGTATTTGTGCCAATGTCAACGTCAGAATATGGTGGAGAAGCATCAAACTTGAATGGTTCAGCAAGAAGCGGCATACCTTTGTTGATATTATGAGCACCAATATTGTTTGTGCTATTATTATTGGTATCATTGGAATTATCAAGATTGAGATCACTTATGTTAATATTGCTGTCTGTAGTCCTTAATGAGTCCACATACGCCGCAGACGATTCTCTCAATGGTGACGCATGATTATGAGTAGTTAGAAAGTTAACGTTGCTATTGCCATTGTTCTTATTGGGGAACCTTATTGGCGGCAGTTCTGCTATTTCTGCTCCATTGATGTTAGCAGTAGCAGTTTGAGTTTGAGCTTGTGCATGTGCACCAGATCTAGTTGGAGTAAGCACACTTTGTTGTTGCAAATTTGGCATTCTTACTGATCCAGTAGAAATTGAATTAGAGTATCCTCTTCTAGGAGTTAAGGAATCATTAGTCATGTTGCCATTTCCATTACTAAACTTGGGTGATTGATTTGAAACTTGAAACATGGGAACCGGAGAGACAGATACCCCATCACTATCAATATTTCCAGCAGTTGCAACAGGAGAAGCATTGCATCCATATGGATTATCGTCGATCTTGTTTTGCAAGCTAAGAAAAGGAGTATCAATACCATTATCATCGCGAAAATTACTAAATTTTGCTCTTCCTTGGGAACCTCTTTGCCCATTATTGGACTGCAACGCAAAATCTTGCAATAATTTTCTGCGGTTAGAAATTTTAGAAAATACAAGAATCAAATTATTAAACGTATTGAGTACTCCGGTGAAACAACTAAAAAAGAAGCAAGCAGAAATAAAAATTTCAATCTTGTTGAGCAACACTAATTCCTCGGTGGAGTTTTGCTGATAGTGTGATTTATAAAGGTAATTTTTTAAGTTAATTGATAATGAGGAGGGAGTATCGCTGGTTGGATTCCGCTTATTAAAGCCAAATTGTGCACTATTGTTACTGTTGCTGTTGATGCCGCTGCTGCTGCTTGTGGCGAAAGTGAAATAATTATATATTAAGAATGGCAACTTGATGAAATATACTGACACGAATCGATACGAACAATAAATGACCATGATTTTCTTCAAACTATTTTCAAATTTTGTAAAATTCAAATTCAAAATATCAAAAAACACCGAAGTAGATGATTCCAAATTATTAATTTTAGTTCTAGTTTTGACAATATTATTACTTATCATTAACAAATAGTTTTTGAAATTGCTGATTTCAGAAGATAATTCATTAACATTTTGCTGAGAATATGAATCCAAACCAATTGTTCGCTTGAGATACTGGTACCGTTGTTGTTTTACCTCCAAGTTGGCCTGGATTTCTTGATAATTTCTTCCCAACATTTTCAAGTTTTGTCTCAAAAGCATAATTTTTTCCTCTTTGGAAATATTTGCTTGATCATAACGATAGCTACTACTACTCTTGCCGCGATTCTTTACCGCAAGAATGAAATTTTGATATAACGTAAGCACTGAATTGAAGCCGGTAACTGACCCCATGATTGAAATGCCAATCAACGCAACATTGATCAAAATTTTGGATAAATATGTCACTGAATTAGCATCATTATCATTATTCACTTGAATTATACTGTCTGTAGTGGTGGTTTCAAATAGCTCATCAGCTTGACTAAGAGTAGAAGGAAACAAGACTTGAACATTGGAAATGAAAACTAGCCATAATATGAAAAATGCTCCCGCTATCAAATTAATCTGTTGCAGCTTAGTACTGTTGCGAAAAAAATCATTATTTGTATTATTGACAATCGCTCTTACCAAATCTACTTGATAAAACTTGTAGAAATGCACCGTTAAAAAATAAATAATCACAGATGGAATAATCACGGCAACCTCAACAATTAAGATGTTCAAATTCATTTGGAAAACAAACTTGTTGATGGTGGGTGAAAGAAAACTGATAATTTGGAACAAGTATAACTCAATTACCAATATTGATGACGCCACAGTGATGTTGAAGATAAAGTCTAAACATTTTTGCAACGTGCGACCGCTTTGACCAGTATACTGCTTGTCATTATTTGTACCATTTGGGGCTGTTATGATATTGCTATTGCCACTGTTAGTGCCAGTGCTAAAGAAATACTTGCTTTTGCTGGGACTAGGCACGACTACTGTATGATCTGGCTGTTGCTGTTGCTGCTGCTGTTTCTGTTGCTGTGACTGACTTGTTGACGAAACGCTATCACTATTACTTTGTTGAATGGAAAACAACGAGGGAAGAAGTGGATATATCACCTTCGAAGACCACAAGTAAAAAGTCAAGTACGACATCGCGATAACCACCAAGCTGAAAAAGCTAGCAATTATTGATTCGCCGCTCATGACTCCCAGTTATGACAGGACGGTTATTAACAAGGTAAAAAAAAAAAAAAAAAAAAAAAAAAAAAAAAATCCAATAAATGGTACAGTGAGCCTTTAACTTTTGCAAAAGATTTTTTTGTTTAATATTTTTCTTTGATATATTTTAGCTGTGTCAACCTTAACCGCCCTATTTCGCTTGCGCGTAAAATAGAGCTAATTTGATAATCCTGACAAGGAAACTCAAAATTCTAAATAATAGAATAATCAAAGGACCGAATTGGGTTTAATTGAACTTGTCTATGCTGAATTAGGTGTCCTTCTGTACTATTATATAAAACTTATTGAGCGCTTGCAATGGTATTGGGTGGAAGCCGTATGTCTACACACATTTATCCATCCATCACCAAGTAAGTCCAATACACAATCAGCACATGCCATTATGCCAAAAAATAAAAAGCAGCGCTGGACAAAAATATTATATGCACTAATATGCGTGTGTATGCGCTAATTTGCTGATTTGTACATCTTGTCTTTAAAACAGCTAAGCAGCAAGCGACTGGCTTTCTGTATATTCTTAGCACCATCATAGTCCTTTAGAGTAACTCGTGACATTATTGTCAATTTGGTGAAGCTACGGTTTGAAACAGAAAGTAAGCTATATATACTTTTTGTATTTTTTAATCAGCTATTTTAGTTTGTATATGTACACAATTCAAGCAATAAGTAGTCAAGTATATGAATAAAAAAAAACACCACAGCATCACAAATTTTTCATTCTTTCTCCCCACCGTTGCTAAATACAAAGGAGAAAATTGGAATTTGAAAAGAAACAGTTAACCGCAAAAGCAAATATTAGAGAAAAAGACGTCAAATAGGTAAATTTAACGATAGAATAATCATAAAAAAAAAATTACTTTTGCATAGCAGCTGTTTGTATTCTTTTGACTTGTTTATAAAACAAAGATGATTTTGAATTCAGCTGAAACTCTGGTGTTCACTTATTTGCTTGTATACTGCTTTACCACTACTCTTCACGATATAAGAAGATACCTTAGGACATGATCAAATATTCAACCTGGCCAATCTCAAAACGGAATTTAAAATCTAAAACGTACTAGTTAGCTTTCGCTCTTCAAAAATTTGAGGTACTCTGTATTTCAACTACCTCCATGCATGCTTATCTATTTGTTTACGAGATGCTAAAGGTTTAGAACGCTTGTGTGTAAGGTGGATGACCAATAACTGAAGCAGAGAAAGCAAGAAAACAAACAACCACGACATATAAAAGAGGTATGGCTTTTCTGGTGGACTAAATTACTGTTTTTATGGCACGTTCCCCGTTATCTGTGTGACCAACTGGAACTGGTGTAGAGTATCGAACTGAATTAATCCTTTTAGAATGCCCTATTTTTTTTGTAATGCAAGATTAAAAAAAATCTTGCTATTATTACTTTCTGCTTTTTGCTTCATGTTGTAACATCGTCTTTTCCGCCACTCTGATGCCTTTATCGCAAAGTTAAAACCCTTGCCCGGTGCTTTCCACAATCATCCAGTAACTTCACATCAGCATCCCGTAGCAAACCAAAACACGAGAATACACCAAAATCGCAAATTTATACATACTGAGGATTCAACAAGTCCATCAAAGGAGATTGAATAAACCAAACGCCAGCAGCGAACAAGACACCATTGCACAACACTGGGTAAATTGGGGTCTTTTTGAATTGCTGAAATCTTGAAGTTGGTTCAGCTTCTTTTGTACCTTGGGTTGGTGGGAATGGGCCGCCGTACATTGTTGCTATGTATCAGTTATTATAGGTGATTGCTTCTGTTAGCGCTGGTTTTACTTCCTGCTGTGGCGAGGGGTAGTTTGACAATACCTGAAGTGTGTTTGCGTCGTTTTTTTGGGGCCGGCTGTTGGCTGATGTGTTATACTCTGTCAACTTGCGCAAAATTCGGTAGATGCAGTAAGAGCAGCAGCAGCGATGTTATACTATCAGCTCTGCCCAATATTAAATTTCTTTCTTCGACAAGCTGAAGGCGCTGAGAAAGGAGGAAAAAAATTTGCATGGTGGGCGCTGTCACCTGACCATACTGCTACGCGCACTTTGTAGCACGCCGCATACACCATGGGGACGGAGAGGTACTGTAGCTTAGCAGCGTCTTTTACGCTGGCGATACTGAAAACCTCGAGTTCAGTTGACCAACAAAGCTTACGAAACTTCATTAGCGAAAGCTTATCCTGCGTTGCGTCGATAGGTATTGACATGGCAAAGACCGCAGTCTCTGGGCCATCTTTTACTGAGCACAACCTCTATCGACGCCAAGCCGTGGTTTTCTTCTTTCCTCATCAGTTCTTACCTGCCTGCCATTTGACCATTTGATCTCAGCCTCCACCAGTAGCGTGGTGCACATAACCGCAGGAGTGAAAATCTACAAAATGCCACCCTTGGCGCTATCTTTTGACAGCCGGCTTCATCGTACACTAGCAGCCGGAAAGTGCGCGTGTGTATACACGTTTTTGCACATATTTGGGAAAACATGTGCTAGGCTGTGGGATCATTGCTTATCGCTACAATGTATACTGTTGCATACAAGAGTTGTACACTAACTATATGACGATGGCAATGAATAGCATATCCCAAGTATGTGACAATGCTATTCTATTCACGGAATACACCCCGCGAATCAGGCAGTCGTAAAAAACAAAAAAATCTAGAAAGTTAAACGGTTAGTAACCATGCGCTTTGACAACAGTAATAGGTCTTCTCGCCGCAACACCAAAACCAGTTCGTTCGGTTCTCAAGAGTTGAAGCAGCACTACCACTAGCGACCCACAAAATCTCAGTTGTATAATTGTTTCTAATTCACTTAAAAATTCTCATGTAATGTAGATAAGTATTGTAATTTTTAGTCATCTTTGAAATTGTGGGTTTTTTTGTTTGGCAACTGGCTGGAATGGTTGGCTGATTGTGCTTCTCGACATTCGAACTGGCTGGTACGCGCGGTAGAGCTGCCTGTGTCAAAACAGACAGCAGGCAATAAGGAAAATAAAACATACCAATCCCAAAATAGAATACAAAGCAATACTAGTATCCTTCAAATATTAATATCCAAATAAAAAAACAAAAACCCCAATCGAAAGACCCGCAAATTGAAAGGAAAGAGTAAAAACAGAAAGCAAAGGAATAAGCGACAAAAATAAATAACAAAGGAAAACTGTGTGAGACAGAATAAACAAAAGATAGCAAAACCCCGGAGAGAAAGTAAAAGATACCAACAGAAATCTAAAAAAAATAAAAATAAAAACAGAAAAGCAAGAGAATATTGAAATAGCATGGATGGTAAGAGTAGCTGATAGACTGTTAGCAATGGGCAGCGAGTCTGATTGGTGCCATTGGCACTAAAAAATGACAATCATCGGTAATTTGTGCCGGCATGCATTGATTGCCCCCGGGAGAGCAGAGCAAGAACGGAGCTTGCCGAGGGAGCCTGAGACAAGCATAGCAATTCGAGATGCTTCAATGCTCTCCGGCCCGACTGGACCCAGCCGCCAGCTAAGTGCTGCCCAAGTGCTGCCCAAGTGCAATATAGTACATCGGTTGTATAGACAAGTCTATGAGATTGTATGGGGGCCCCGACCATGGCAGGCAGCGGCACCGCGTGTGTATAGTATAGGAGTGTGGCGATATTAAGGTTTGCCGACACGGAGCTGAGCGACTAAAAGATAAGACCACCCACCCAACGGCAGCGCAAAAACCCAATCTTTGTCCGCGTGTTTCTTTTTCTCGGAGGCACAGCAGTGGCTATTGTGCCATCGCGCTAGCCAAAAGGGAAAGCAGCGAGATAAAGACTGCCTGGGCCTCGTACACCACCTCCGTCTGGGTCGGTGACTGAGCGGCGACGCCGCGTTTGTCAACTGGAGTCGAGACTCGACTAGCTCAACTTCTCGGTCTTGGCTGGTTCTGGTATCGAGAGTAGACGCACCACGTAGCGGCAAAAGTCAAACAAAACGAGGGCCAAAATAGGACCGATAATGACGAACGACAAGACGCCGCTGGTGATCTTGATGGCGCGCAGCACAAGCATGAGCACTTTGAAAAGCACGGCGACTTTTTCGTCATGGAACCCCTGAATGTCGTCAAGTAAAGACGACATTCTGGCGAGCTTCTCTAGACTGATGATCTCGGTGGTGAAGCTAGCCACCTGGCTGAGAATGAACGAGTTGTTGTTGTTCATGGGAAACAAGAAGGCACAAAAAGACCACAAAACGGGACTCAATTATTTTGCGGAAGGGAGCAGAAGGCGGCTAAGGAGAAAGTGCTGAGGTAAAAAGAAGAAGAAGAAGAAGAAGCAAGCAAGCAACAGTCGACGGATGGAAGAGTGCCCTATAGGAAGCGGACGGTGGTGCGACAGGAAAGAGACATAAGCGAACTGAAGAAGAAAGCTGCGCAGCGAAAGAGAGAAACGTGGAAAGACGTGAAAAATCAGAAGGGAAACCAGTGCAGTTTAAATAAAAAAAAAAAAAAAAAAAAAAATTTTCGCCTGGGGGCGGACAGACAAGCATGTGAAGACAAGGAATTTTTTTGATTTTATGGTCTCAAACGTCTTATGGTGTGTGCTGATGCAGCTAAGGAGTCGCGGAACACAGGAGACAAGGAAAAACGCCCGTTCTCTGCTGCGCGCACTCAGACGTCCCAACGGCTCGCTGCGAACCAAACTGGATATCTGCTCGGCTGCTATTAGGCTTCCAATCGTGAGAGGCAGTCTCAGCCCGATGGCGCCCCCGTCCACGCCACCGCCGAGTGCCGCGGTGGCTAGCCACGTCCAACGGCGGCACCTGTCCAGCGTCCGCCCCGCGGGCGTACCACGGTGTGCACGTCCTGTAGCCACCAAGCACACTTCTAAGCGTACACGCACTTTGCACTGCGGCGGTGGTGCTATTCGCACAGCTCTCAGGCGACGACGATATACACAAAGTTCTTGAGATCACCATTGACCCAGCCCCGCGTCCCGTGCGTCCCACGTCTCTTGAGCTCGTAGCAAGCATATCCTCCGTCGCGCCAGCCGTTCGTCTCACGTCTACCAGAGGTGTTTGCAATCTGCGCGATGGCAACGAGCGCTGCTTATCCCGGCTTGGTGCCGGAAGCTTTCCAGCTGCAATACCATCTAGCAAATTGCCAGCGTTTACAAGGTTAGCGTTTGGGGATATCTGCGGATCCATGTCTGCCCCGCTTTTTCTATTTTTCGCATTCTCGCAAGCTGTCAAACTTTTTTTCAGTTTTGGCAGCGCTGACTGGGCAACTGGAAACACAGGTAAAGTTCAGTTTCCCCGGGGGCAAGTATCCTGCAACTCTAATTGCACACTACTAGGGTGTGCCAACCGCGATCTAGAAAGCTCTGTTTTTTATTTTTGTCAGTTTTGTGCTGTTTTTTCCCTCCTTGTCTTCCGCACACGGTTACTCAACACCCCGACGCTGGCTCAGGGTGTCTTGTTATTCCCAATCCTCTTGTTTTCTTGTTTTCCATTCTGGGAAAAGAAAGCCTGTCTCAGTTGTTTCAGCCCCGGCCATGTTCAGTCAAGGCAGCGTCTAGGTAATTAGCGGTTTCCACCTACACCATCACAGAGTACGCGCTGTCTTGAACCTTCCTACAACACGCAAACTGTAAAAAACTAAACGAAGGTATCTCTAAACATTAAACGTCAGTAGAAAATAAAGCTGGGGTAAAAGAAAATACAAGCATCCAAAGGCTTAGTTGCTGCCGCTGCCGCTATCGGCATACTCCGGAACTACAAGTATGTATGTATGTATGTATCGATCGATCGATAGTCAAAATATCTTTCAAAAAACAACCTCAAAATCAACATCACCAGTGCAGAAGACGCGTCAAGCACGCGTCGGTACAGACTGTTATGCACGTATCTCGGTGCATACAATATTCCAGTGTTTCGATGTTCCAATACGCCAATAATATAAACACCGCTGGTCTGTTTTGTCATTCACTCCCCGATAGATTCCGGATCCTCCACAAACTTACTTCGCCCTTCATTCACAACATTACCTCTGCCACTATTGCGGTCCTGTTTGATTGCCTCGCGTAGCTCAAAGATACTGTCTGCTCCTGGATCACTCAACTCGTCTTCCGAACTGCTTGCTTTGCGGCGACCAGCATCCGGATTCCTTCCGGCAGCAGCAGCAGCACCACCACCACTACCAGTGCCAGCAGCACCACTAGTAGTCGGGTTTTCTTGACGCTGGTTCCCGTTATCTAAATTGAGACTCTCAAAGTTCTCGTTCAAATGGTCAGAAACTAGATCGTTTCCGCCTGCCGGAGCATCTATGGTAGAATTTCTGGCGACTGTCGGTTCATTCACCGTGTTCATAGCCGGTGCTGCTGCTCCCGTTGCTGCTCCCGGTTGAGCTTCGGAAGCTGACGCATCCTCTACAGCAACTTCGGTGCCTGGAACAGTGGCAGGATGCTGGTCTCCTAAACTTTCATTGCCAGCCAGTGTTCTGTCATCTTCACCTTGAGGTAAAGGCACCGCGCCTGCACCGCCAATGCTTGCACTGGCAGTGGCATCATAATCCTCTGCTTCATCCTGCATGTCACCGCTCATTTCTCTTATCAAGTTATTCCATACCAAATACTGTTCTCTGTTTCTGAACTTCATCACGATTGTCCGTTTATGTGCATTCTTGTTAAATTTACTCAATATACGGTGATTCAAGTCCACTCCGACAAACTTGATGGCGTACTCGGTGCTTCTCTCATTTTCCGCGCTACCGTGCTGCAGATGATTTCTGCCAAGTCTTTTGATCGAGCCGAATTTCGATTTCAATGTTTTGGAATGAGATAACGATTGATCATCTTGTGGCGATAAAGGAGCTGGAGTAGATTTACCACTGCTGCTGCTGCTGCTGTTGTCGTTCTCATCCTCATCTTCGACCACCGTGCATCTTGGCAAATAGAAAATCAGACTGGGTTCAAGTTCGCCCTTCAAGAAATCACGGTCCACAGAGGTTAAAAGACGTCTAGAATCTCCAGCCTCGCCAGCAGCACCAGCAGCACTAGCATTGCCAGTTCTTGATGCTGGACCAGTCACTATTTCATTTTCAGTGCCAAACACAAACAAATACTTGAGCTTGGTCAAGGCAAAGTAATCATTCTTGTAATGGTTCTTGCTAAGTTTGTCCTTTAGTGACATTTTGCGAATTTCTTGATAGGTAATCACTTCTTTCAAAATTGGAACAGTAGCATCATGGTTGATGGAATTAAACAACTTGTCATCTTGCACTGAAAGATAGTTGATGTCCTTTTGCAACTGGTTCAGCACTAAAGTGTGATCGTTCGGAAGTTTGCTGCTCAATAACAAGAGCAAATCGTCCCGTTTATGAGCGGCTTCGTGTCTATTATCGACCTTGGATGTATCGATATCCAAGTTGCCTGTGAGAAATTTGGAAATTTCAAATCGTTCATCAAATAGAGAAAACTCAGTGTTGATGGTCAAGAGGTTGTTGATCACTTCTTCCATATGGTTGATTTGAAAATTGTTGAAAATGATCACTAATTTTTTAACGGTGGCAACAATCTTGATTTCTAGAGCAAAAATCTCTTCTTTCAAATCAATCAACTCAGAAACTAATTCATTTTCCCCTATAAGCTGCTCATTCAAATTTTTGAAAAACTGCTTCTTGACCAAAAATGGATCTTTTTCGTAATCAATAACACTGCCAACATAAGCGGCACCCGAGCTGCGCAAGTTACTATTAGCATGTTCATGATACAATGAAATGGATGACTCCAATTCACTAACTATTTTTTTCTTACTCTTATTAATCTTGGTCAACTGTTTTGCATGCTTTTCCATCTTATGGTTGAAATGCTTTCGATAAGTAGTTACCTCGTTAATTAACTCTTTGAAAATTGGTGTGATTTGCTCTTTAACCTGCTTATCCAAGTTTTGCAAACTAATCAAATTCATCTCATTCTTGAGTCGAAGCATTTCAAAAAGCCCATCAATGCCGCGGTTATGTGGCGCAAACTCGTTATTTTCCAGCTGTTGTTGGCGTTGTTGCATTGACTGTTGAGGTGGCTGCTGGGCAGAATAACTAGGCAAAGAATCGCCAAACGCTTCCCTCTGCTTAGCACCGCTAAGGGAATATGCTTGGCTCTCATTAAGGGTGGCATCAGTGCTAGCGCGACTGCTTAATGCTCCAAGCACAATCTCGCTACTTCCCATCGTGCTACTTCTGCTGGCGCCACCACCAAATCCTGCCCTTCCTGCAGAACCCTTACCGATATCAAGTCTACCTCCTTCAGGCTCACCGCTGTTTAACGTGCTGTTGTTACTGTTACTGCCACTGTCTTCTCCATTAAATGAGCCTTCATAGCGGCTAAAGCGAGGCAACGTAGCAATACTCTTCTTGACTTTCTCGTATCCCTGGATTTGCTTCTTCGTCATGGATGTATATGCGTCGACATAATCTTGGAGGATGCCGAGTGCGTGGACCCAGTTATCGAGACGCTGTGAAAGAAGTGTACTAGGGTCAGGAATTGGTTCATTGATGTCGTGAATGCGGTGGCCATCGCTGGGTATTGTAGTAGAGATGACTTCCCCTGAGTTACGGGCTGGCAACGGTGGCGCTGACATTACTTGGTGAAATTGTTTCTAATTGTGATATTGAAGGAGTATGTCTCTTGTTACAAATTAATAGTAGTTCTAGCAAATTCGTTTTTTGGTGTTAAAAAACCGAAAAAAAAAAAAAAAAAACTAGGAATTGTATGTTTGAGAGGTATGAAAATAATAGCTAGGTGGTCTGCTGTTACTAATGTTAAATTGGTGCTATTTGTGTTGGCTGGCTAGCTTACAAAAGGTTTATCGCTCGGCTTGAACGGCAACGGGGCGTGGGTTGTATATATAAATTATTTATATATACATTCTGTGCTATTTTGCTGTTTTACCGCATAGTCCCGTGCCGATGGTATCTTAGACATGCACGTATACATCATAGTGATGCTTACTGAGCAAGTGTCCTTAATGGGAACACCGTCTGCAAGCACAATGGCCTAAACCGCTGCTCAAGAATCAATTGACTTTCGCAAGTCAAGCCCTTTATTTTAAATCAATCATTGGAATGAAAAAGTCATGTCATTTGCGAAAATCGTAATTAGTTTGCCCCTGATACTATTCGGTGTAGCTAACAATTGTCAAATATAGCAAAGATCAGCACCCTTTTACTGAAACTGAAAAGTATGGACGTCGCCAGCAATTCAATAGATAGTTCATATGTGACATTATAGTAATTTGTTTACACAATGTAAATACTTGATGAAAAAACAAGTGCTATGAATACTGAATTTGCCAGAAAACTGTATGAGGGACTTTGACCGCTACAGAAGAAGCCATCACAATGAAGAGCTTTTCAGTTTTTAATCACCATTACCATTCAAAATTACCATCTATATTTCTGCTATATTAAAAGTTGTCGTTTGAGTCCGTTACTCATGGCCGTCTTTGATCGCAAATTCGCCCACTTTAAAAGTTCGTCCGACTTGCTTATCAATACTACCAGCCTTGAAATAGTCGGCCACTCTTTTTTGCACATACTCTCTGCCACTGATTGGTTTTACATGCTTATACAACCCCAATCTTTTGAGCAAAGGTGATGGGGCCACCTCAATAATGCTTTTCTCCCCTAATCTGGCAAAATAAAACACGCCAATGCGCGGCTTCCCATTTGCGATCTGATCTTCAGGTGGTCTAAGGACCCGATGCACCGTTGACCTGAAGTATCCGTTAGAATAAAACAGTAATGTATCAGCAACGTTGCACACTATGGCCCCAGGGGTTGGTTTCACATATTTCCACTCACCGTTCTTGTGGTTTTTAATCTGGAGCCCCAAAACTAGCTGATTGTAAAGTAACGTCACTGTACCAAAGTCCGTATGTGGCCTGGACCAGGTGTTTTCCACTTTAGCGTCGTCTTCCTTGCTTCGAGGATGGTACTGCATTAAACGGTAATGATCATCGGAAACATCATCGTACAAGTTTTGCTTAACAAAATACTCTTCGTCTTCAAGTTCCAAAATAATAGCAAACAAAATTAATAGTTTCCTTACTATTTCAAATGATTTGCGTGAAAACTCAGCAAGTTCGTCTTCAAAAACTTTGATAAACTCTTGCTTGAAATATTTATCGTCAAAATGATGATCTTTGGTAAATTTGGCAATGTTGAGAAGCTCATTGTTGGTATAAACATCCTCAGTGCCAAAAAATTTTTTGTCTGCTGGCGGTTTGTAGCCCAAGTAGTCTCCATTGGCAAAATTCACTGTACATGCCAGTTTCTCTTCTGTTGTATATTTGGTAAAAAAATACTGTGCCAAGGCAAACTGTCTATCGATTTGCTCTTGTGGAATTCCGTGATTTACGAGCACCCAGAACCCTTCATTTTTGATTATTTCATGCAATTGGTTCGCTAACTGTTGCTTGCCATTGGTATCAGTACGATCAAAAAGCAGCAAGTCCACTTCTTGAAGATCAGCAAAATCATATTGATCTTGATATTTGCTAGGCTTTGGAGGATCCCATGTTGGTATTGGCGGCTTGCTGTCTCGGTGAGATTCTGGAGTGTTAGCATTTTTCTGAGCAAACAATATGTTTACCTCGTTGTTGCGTTCTTCATGAGTAGTGCTAGTAGAGATGGGCTTTTTGTTACCATGGTAATGTTTTTGACTACTTGAGTGTGGGCTACCAGGAAACAGGCTAAAAAATTGGTCATCTGCGTTGGTGGAGGGAGTCATATTGAATATATAATTAAACAACTTATAGTATTTCTTTATCTTTAGCAGACTGTAGTTCAAATGCCAAACAAATTCTAATCAGTGAATCGCTAAGTCGGTTCATCCGTTGGGATTTTAAGAGTGAGAACCAGTGCTATTACTGTAGTCAATTGTGCATCAACTGCTTACAAAAAACTTTACAAAATTACACTACGACCACCGAAGACACTTGAAATCTTTTTCACTATCTTTTTCTGCCTCAATTAACACAGTCATCATATAATCTTGATACCTCAGCCAGAGTTTATTATTTAGCAATTGCTCATCTCCGACGGTAATAGTGCAAGGGCGCGTGACTGTGGCAGATTACTGGCTATCTCGAATCCCGACTTTATTGATTTTGAGCAATATTCAGATCTAAGTATTAGGGAAAACAGATTTTCCAGAATGCGTACGGAGCAGAATCGGACTTTTGTACATGCTATGAAGTACTAATGATTTAGAATAAAAAGACCTAAATAAAATAATTCCTGTACGCGAAACCCTCTTTAACCTAGGGTTTGGCAACATCCGTCATTTGTTTCTGTCTCTCTTCTTCTTACTTTTATTGTCATTTATTTTTTGAAAAGTCAACATTATTTTAAGCAATACCAATTCGTACAATTTTCCTACGCTTAGTCAATGTATTAATTTTAATGCTTTTTGAACTCTTTAAGTTAACTAGCTAACGAGGAGTAATCGCTGTTTTTTCTTATTTATCTTTATATATTTGCAACACTGCAGATCATTTGGTAGCACTAGAACACTAAAAACAAACCGATGAGAGGCATAAATATCAAAAAGTTATAGATAATGATCAGTAACTTTTGAAACCAATTATTTCGTGTTTCTTTTTTTGGTTAGTGTTCTAACCGTGCGCTTTCTTGACGTCTGGTGTTATATAAATGAACTTCTTACTTCATGTAGAGTTATATTTGGTTTCCGTGATAGCAACGTAAAGGCCAGGGTACCATAGGGAGTGGTAGCAGTAAATCTTGGCAAACAGACATGCAGCTGACAGAATAAAACTATAATCAACACCGGTTTGCTATATTACATTGTATATCACATTACTTCATATTCTCAATCAGCTACTTTTGATATAAAATTCTCGAAGTAAACTTCCCATGCTCCTTTTTGAGGGGGCTTCCATACAAACATTCTTTATATATAGCGTTCATTTAATAAAGTTTAAGAGGACTTTTCTGTACTAGGAAATAGGTCGAAAAAACTTCTTTTTCAACTTTAAGACTATAGAGTTTCCTGTTGCAACAATAAGATCCCTTCTTTTTACTTGTAGATATCAACAACAAAATATACTAAAATAATAGCAATAACCTTCAGAACCACAATCTCCTTTAGTTTCATCTCACCTCCGACAAAACTACTAAATTTGCAATACTAATGGGTTTTTACTTGTATAATTTTTTTTTTGGATGATAACAACTATACTGTAGTGCTATATAAACAAGTTTATAAGCTTCTATATATTAATAAATCGATTTTGTGTGTGAAAAAAAAAGAACACATTTTTTATTGCAAGCAGAGATTAATGCACCCAAAAGTTGTACGCTTGTAGTGTCCAATCAGCCTGCATAAGTGACGTGTGCTTAGCCTGCAAAAATAGGGGACTAACAAATGCTTTATTATAAAAACGGTCATACTTACAGATACACGTTATATTTGACTAATGCGTTTGAAAAAACCCTCGGAACCATTATAAGTTTTTCTTCAGAAAAATTACCATAGCAAAATAGCCAACATAGCAGACTACGAATTCAAAGCTCAAATACATCAACAACAACTAACCTGAAACATCATATTAGGTTATGATCAATTAATTAAACAAGTTTTTGAGTGGACACGTCTCATTTACTTGACTTAAAGTTTTTCAAACTTCCATTTCCGTAGTTGCCGTTCCTACAAATATTACTACATTTGTTCGATTTTCATTATTGAAACCTAGCATCTGTATCAAAAATCTCATAACCTTCTGCCGTGGCAGTTGAAACATGTATGTTTTTGATCATGTCCATGCAGACAGCATCAGTGCAGGCTCGGAACAGCTGCCTTCAGGTCCCGAGAATCCGCGTGCATTCGTGAATTCATGGATACACCGCCTTGTCCGCCTTAGCTCCCCTAGCTGCCCCGAAAGATTTGCTCGTTTATAGCGGGTCCATATTGCAGTATGTAGGTATCAAAAATAGTGCGATGCTATTTTTATCCGTTTTTGTTACACTAGCCGTTAACCAGTTGCTAAAGAGTTTAGCAACTCTGCAAAGCCCACACTAAACAGATAAAGTTTACCTAGTTACTTTTTTTTTTAATGTTGGCAGTTATAACTAATTTAGCAGATCGCTATACATATGTTATGAGACTTATGGAGACCCCTAACTCTCTATTGATCGGCCAACAGGTCTATCAAAAAATGCAAACTCGTATTTGATTAGTGAGCATCTGCTCAGGCCTCCTTAAATATTGGTCCTTGCCATTTAGTCAGATTTCGGAGAGCTTTGACTAGGCCTCGAAACTTATGGAATTCTCGTAAAGGATTGCACACCAACAAATGAATGTGAACAAGGATCACCTATAGATTCTTCAAATCTATAACTACAATCCCAGGGGTCCTCGCCATTTATTAGTAAAAATCGCAACAAAAGAATACATGAATCTTTGCAAGCCTCCTGCTGTAGTGACAACTGTCTGCAAGTGTACTCGAACAATATTTTGACTATTTAAAAGACTATATCTTTTTATCGATTGATCGATGTACGAATAATACTAGCCAATTAGTATCGACTAGCCTGCGGGTAGATAGCCGGGCTTGCATATGCAGAAACACACATATAACGCGTCTATATGCATCCTCTAGTTTTAGATTTTCGTTCATAGCTGCACGCTGCAGTTTGAAAAAACAGATACCCTACACATATCGGAGAAAGTCTTGATTAAGTAGAATCTGTACGAGTACACTTGCCAAATATACAGTGTTATACATTTTGCATTTTGCATTTTGCATTTTGCATCTCAGTAAATCCTGTTCATGACCCATTCAAAGAACGCTATGTTTCAAAAGTTTTTTTTTTTTTTTTTTTTTTTTTTTTGTTTCTGTTTTTTTTTTGTTTTCTGAGCTGTGAAGCTAGATGCAAAACGACCTCAAGGCAAGAAGTTTATTATGCGACTAGGCACACAAATCTGGCCATATACATGATACAAAATTAGGTACGAACATTCGCAACTTCTTCCAAATCGATTTATAACTCCGGTGCATCAATGCTGCGACAGTTTTTCAGCAACAATTATGCTTTGTCTTTTTTCCCCAGCTTCACTATACATATTTTTATGTATCTAAAAAATACTGCGAGAAAGCTGTGATGACAAGCCACTATATTGAAAGAAAAAGTGGGGGCTGGGTGCGTGCATACTTGAATATGGCAACCGAAGGGTTAGCCATTTATCTAAAATATCAATTTTCGACTTATGAAGGCGTCGCTATTGTGTACTGCTTCATGGATTGGAACCTATGGTGTCTTTGCTTAAAGCTGTCAGCGTTGATCGCAACTCTGACCAAACAACTACATTTTTACCACAAAGCTCCTACTAACATTTGTTAGTTAGGGGAGCAATAGTGACAGTTAATTTATGGTACGAATAACGAAAACAACAAAAGCAAGAGCGTAGGTGATCATTTTTGAATATGTAATTAGCACTCGCGAGAAAATAGGAGTCTCTGTTCGTATCTTTCCATTCATGCATTAATTCCCTTACTGGTTCTGGACCAACTTTTTTTTTCGAAACCCAGGCAAGTGCCAAATCGAGAACTGGCACAGTGAAATGGTCGGCAAAAATGTCAATTGAGGAATAAAACTATCAATTCAACACGTTCCAGAAAGCCACCCATCTTATGGAACAAACAACAGAAGCCAAATTTCTACAATGATGGTGATTGATAACATATAAGTACCGTTGCCGCGTAGACTATGACGGTGCATTTCTGAAACCGTCGTTTGTGCAATTCCGCGTAGTGATGAATCCCAAAGATATGAAACCAATTCTATGATTTGCTTTTTTTCGTCCGTTCATGAAAAATAACTACATGGCTTGGCGGCTGCTATAATCACAACGGTGCTGCTAAAGATGAAGTCACGAATTTGGCTCCATGAGTTAATATCTAATGATGTTTTATACTTCCCAAAAGAGGAAAAAGGAAAATTTTGTCTAGTATTATGATATATAGACATTACTCGAAATAAGTGTTACTAAATATGTATCATTTCCCGTTTTTTGAAATATAACACTTATTTACATTTGCCGATCAATAGGGTGCTCGGTTGCGCCGTTTCGTACATGCAGATTCCTATTAAGGAAATAATAATACGGTTACCAATCATGCTTTGCATAGTTGCAGAAAAAATAAAATTCATGCCAGTGAAGCTGAGTTGCTACTACCGGAGTATCTATCTTTAGATTTAGATGCCTTGCAAGTTTACTTGTAACGCGAGCCAAAGCGGTGCAGATGGATCCACAGGAAATAAAATTGTTTTATTTTATTGAGTCTAGTGTTTATTGAGTCTAGTGCTATATATACAGATGATGTCTCCACATAAAAACCTCAAAAGAAAGATACTCGCTAACTTGCGACTAGGAAAGGGGTGAGTCATCTTGATATTTTTGGCTTGGTTTCAGGAGGAGTTTTCCCCAACTCAACAATAAAACATTAAAAATCAGAGGCAACAAAAGTTGAAACGGCGGAGAAATAGGAGTACAGAAAGGAAAGGAAAAAGCAAATATCAAAAAAAATTTGCGAAACATTAATGCATAGCAGTATGTATACAACACAGAAGACCACAGCGGCCATATTCCTAAAAGAGAATACTGCATTTATATGCATCCTACAGAGCAGAACAACACTCTTATTGTTTCTTGAATGCTGCCGTCGCTATGACCGGTGATGAATAATCGGTAGCGAAAACACCTCACTAATGACAAATATGACAGGCACAAAAGAACGAGCCACAATGTTCAAGGTATTAGTTTCAGGTTATCTTTGGTTCAGTTTATTTACTAGCAATCAGTCATATATTAATGGTAATTTTTGATTTTTGTCTCAATAGATCCTGATTTGTGACTCTCAAGCTACAGTTCATCATCAAACACAAAAGTTGCGAGTAATCAGATGCAATTGATACTGCTGCTGGAGGGGTACCAATAGTAAAATTATAAGGTTTTTGTTGATAAAGCTGCAGGGGAACTGAGATTATTTCCAAAGAAAGGCGACGTTGCGGTGGTGCGGTGGTGCGGCTGCAAATGCTTTTTTAGTTGCTTAAGGTCTATAATTACATGTATGTATAACTTACTTATGTAGCATATGATGGGTAAATACTTTCACGGCAATTGATCCGCTTAAAGTTTCTTGATTGAAGCTTTCTTTCGTACCGTTGGAGTGCAGTTGTATACAATTTAAGCAAGATTTTTGACTTTCACGGCTCAGTATTCTCTTCAGGTTTTACAGTGGTTATCCAAAGCAAAATTTTGTTTTGGTTGGAAATGTTCGTGCTGTTAATGTTATCGGTCGTTAACTTAACTTATTGCTTAGCCACACAAACTGAGGATATGAATTGACAAACAAACCAACGAGAAAAAAATTGAAAAATAAAAAAAAAAATAAAAAAAAAACAAGAAACAGATGATGTGCGGTAGTGACTGAATGCTAATCAACTAGTGCTGTTCTGAGGGTCTGGCTGATCATGGGCGTAACGGTGTTACAGATGACAACTTTTTTGATTCATCTCAAACAACTTGTTTGTTTGCTGATAGCCGTTCAAATTATAAGACAAGAACATTCCAAATGCTTACTTTAATTATGGATCTAGTTTTCGTTTTTGCAATATCCGTTCGCAAGGCCCGCCTGGTGCTTGGTTGGCGGTGCTGGTTTCAGTCCTGGAAGGATGCTGCAGAAGCAGTAGTCTCCATTTTGGAAAATTGCAAAAGAATCAGCAATAAAACAGTTGTCTTACATAAATTTATTGTCAATCATTCAATTTAGTAAAACAAACAGAGTCTAAAACTTGACGGAATTTTCTACTAAAATGTCGATTCTCACTGTGCATTATAATAGCTTTTGTTAAATTAAGTACTCGGGAGCTCTGCGTTTCCAAACCGCTGATCAGGAAAAAAAGTTCGTTTACCAACTGTATAGTGTTGGACATTATTTATTTTCATCGTTGCAGCTGTCGTCTTTCTGTTATCCTCAGTGGTGGTAGTGCACATGCTTATGAAAGACTCGTGTAAGATTTGTGTGACGAGAAAATGGCTACATGAATAAAGTGATACTAAACGCAGTACAAGTTGCATAAGCAGTCACGGTAGCAGGAAAAACCAGGAATTATGGATATTGACTGGCGACACTTTGGTAGAATATCAGCCTAGTTTTAGTTCGGCCACTAACTGAGCGCACCGTTGGCCAGTTTCTGGCTGTCATTAATTAAACTAAGGGATCATCAATAAATTTAATCAACTACAGCCACCAATGAACTGAGACAGTGCTTAGTAGCAATGAGTGGCAAAGAAGAACATCTTTCTTTTTTGTCTAGTTTTTCAAAGCCACAAAGTCCAGTTGCTGGCGGCGAACTGGTGCGTTCCATTAATAAACTTAATCACAACTATAAAAATAGTTGTATATCAGCTTGCAAATCTCTATTGTCTTGTAAATAGCGAGCACTATGATTACGAATGTTTACAACAGTTTCAAAAATGTTTTGTTTCTTGCTTTCTTTTTCAGCCTCACAAACTCTGTACATGCAAGATTTTCAAGATGTTTATCTAATCATCTTTGCCTAATTCCAGTGCATCAGAGAATATGGCTCGCACTCTGATAGAGCCGCGTGAATCGGCAGATTTGAAGAGATTCGCCAACAGCCACCCAGAGGCATTCACTCACTGTCTCTCGCTGCAGAGACGTCTCCTATACCCAGTTTGACCATGGCCACAAATGCACTTGAGGCTGCAGTTTCACGCACAATTAAATCCGACACAGTCGATAGACAATCGAGCCAACGCACCCTCAGCGCTGCCTCAATGCAGCATATGATCGCAGCCCCTAGCTCCGTCGCTGTTTACCCAATATAGACATCAGCCCCGCAGCCCCGCCAATATCCGAAAGCAAACGGGCAGGCTGGCCAGAGAGGTCTTCCGCCAACGTGTAGAAACAGCGAAAGCAGCAGGGTCAGTGCAGAAACAGAAACAGCACGAGCAGCGAGCTGGATGGCCAAACACTGAGGCACTATTTGATGTTGTTCGAACTAGCACTTGTGTACGAAAAAAGGATTAGTGGCCCAATTATTCCCCTGACATGCCGCGCCATGGCGGGACTAGTTCGCGGTTGTTGTGTTTGTTGTGGCTGTTGTTCTTCACCGGCTAGTGTGTAGAAATATTATTTGTTACTAACGGCTTGTCCATCTAAATGCTGCAAAGACTAAAGATTGTCCATCTTCGCCGCTCTGGTTGAGAGCTTGGTCCGGTATTGTGTTGGTGGCTAGCAAATTCTACTGTTTTAGCTCAAGCTAAAGCAAACACACTCCCTATAGAGCTCGCTCTTTCTTTCGTCGGGTTTGAATGTTAGAGGTCGCCCGAGCGAGCAGCCAGCATGCAGATGCTTGCATAGACAGAGCACAGAGCGTCTGGAACTAATGCACATTATATGCGCCAGCACCCCAACTACCGATTGGTACTGCTACTATAATGCTGGTAACTGCATACAGCGCGTTGACGCACAGGCCAATCTGCCAAATGGAAACACAAACAGAGTTCAGAAAAAAAAATTTTAATTGTTTTTGTTTTCTGATTATTCTTTTCTTTTTGTTTGAGAAATTCAGAGTTTGAATTGTGTTAGAAAGAAAGCCAAGAGCACCAAATGCATGTTACGCATCGCATTGCTCTGCTATGCAGGCGAAAATTCTCCAGATCCTCAGGATTCCATTAAATTTGGCTAATCAGTGTGTCCATCGGATGCGAGTGTTTGTCATCGCAAACGCCTTTTCCTCTTTCATTTTTTTTCGCCTCCAGCCCCAATAACATATATCATATCCACAATTTCTTCTTTTTGGTTTTTGTTTTGTACCTGCTTGGTTTTTGCACTTTTCTTTTATGTCTTTCTTTTCTCCTTTCCACGCTTTTTAACTGCTTCTGTGCTATTCATATCTGCTACCCGAGTATCTTTACTCCGCTCCAGCCCCTTGTAACTGCCACTGCTTATTAGCACTATTCGTTCTATCCTCAAGCTAGGCGATGCTTTATTAATATAACGACCTTTGGCCCTAAAAATCAAAATAGTTCCAGATAACAGACACTCAATACATACGATTATATTAGCAATGAGCAATAACATCGCAAACTCGACGTCGCCAATAACGTCCCTAAATTACCAACAGCAGAGCCCTATTCAGAAAGGGGCAGCTGTCAACGATACTGAAGAAGAAGAGCTCTACAAAGTGAAGAGATCAAGAAAGTCTCACAGAAAATCAAGATTAGGTATGCAACTTTCTGCCCACCGATTGCTTTCGCTTATTACTTCCTTCGTAGAATAACTGTCATTATGTTTGGAAGTGAGTTAGTTCGGCTCATTGGTTCAATTTTTACCGAGTGTTTTTACCGTTTATATACTAACCTGATTTATAGGTTGCTTGCAATGCAAAAAGAAGAGAAAGAAGTGCGATGAGCAGCTCCCGGTTTGCAGAAACTGCAGATCAAGTATAAATGTATGTGTTGTTTATATTCTATTACAGTCGCAATGCATTTTTTTTTTTTTTTTAAAAAACGTTACTAACGGATATTACAGAGCAGATGCAGTTATCTTGATTTATCCGAAAATGAGAAGCAAAAAATTGTCGTTGCTCACAAAAAGCTCCAGGCAATTGAAAAGTTTAGTATCACGAAGTCGAATAATAAAAGAAACCATATCAATACTGCATACTCTATGAGAGGCTTACAAACGGAATTGGATTTTCCAAGTTTAACTGATGGTCCACTATCGGCCTATTTCAGTTATAATCAAATAAGCGATAATGGCATTTACCATACGCAAGCCTATCACGACAGCATTGCTTCGAACTATAGCCAAACTAGTAGTGCGTTACCTGGAGCTGAGAAAGTTAGCACCACCTTCAAGCTTCACAAGGTATACGAAAAGACCACTCCTCCACTGCAAAGCGAAGTTACTCAAATGTATACCGAAATCTTTGACAGAATCAAGTATTTTGCCAAATTGAGACTTCTTATGGTGTCTTTGGTTGAAAAAGCCTTCATCAATGCTAGAAGCTCGCAAGATGTTTTCTATTCTTTACTTACTTTTTCATTGCAGTTGATGTTTGAAAAAACGATATTGAAAAGAGAACATTTGCAATCTTTGTCTAATCTTCCTGTGAAACCTAAACATCCCCAAAGTTATGTGTTTGACAATCTCACTTTGACAAGGTTGCTTTATGAGTACCAACATCAGAAGGATATATTTTTCAAAGTAAATCGGCAAGAATTGGATAAATTGTTAGCCACTCATCCAATTCCTGAAATTGTTGCCAATGATGAATTAAGCAGGAATGTTTTATTCAAAGTCTCTTCGATTGATGATGTTTTGGCCCTTGATGATTTTGGCAGTTTATACATGAGACTTGATGATTTCCGCAACAATGTAGGAGATTACACGTACTACAAGGATTACAAGCACAAGTACATGAAAATTTTAGAAAACCTTTCTCCATACTCTTTACAATTCCCAACAAATTTGTATTATGGTTTACAAAACAGCATAATGTTAACATCCATTTCTGAATCTATTAAATCAGTCTACATCCCAAGTTATGATCATGCACCACTTGTGGAATTTTACAATGACTTTGTCCTGTTCGGTAATTTTTTGAAGAAAAACAAATTGTTTTTTAACATGAGTATGCAAAAGGATATTGATGAAATTAAAGACGACTACAAATTACTTGCTGATTTTGTTTCCAATTGTATCCAACAGGTCCTACCAGCTGTGAAAAACACGGATTACAATTTATTGTCGCCTGCTGTTTACTTTTCGTTCAGCAAGCGCTGGACTCAAATTTTGCCAGAGTTAGTTGTCCTCATCACTAATAATTCAAGCGTCTCGGGGCTTAAAAAAGTTTTTGCTCTTTACTTCTATGCCGCATTCCAGCTTTTTTCCAACATTTTTGGACAAACGAGATATTTCTTTATTATGAAAAATCTTCATATTGACTTTTTGGCCACTGGTTGGTTCAATGGTAATGATTTCAAGGAGTTGTTCAACAACAGTGAGATCAAGAATCCATATGATCAAATGCTCAATACTCACCTTAAATCACACTCAGTTTACCTTATTCGATTGATTTCATTCTTCAGAATGAGACGTTTGATCATCTTGAGATATTTGAAGTTAAACACAAAGAATGTGATTGATTACACCAATGATGATGCAGCATTCAAGAAACAGCTTATTAAAAACAACGCTAATGAAGTTCATATTAAAAGTTTCAAAGAAACTGTTTTCAAGCCTGAACATTTCATCCACTGTGCTGATCCTGCCCAGCTAGAAAATGAGGATGAGGATGAAAATTATGACACTGGCTCCGAAGATTTGGAAAACGAAGAAAGTTTTGATGACTTTGACATTGCCAACCATAGAGTTATTCGTTTTTCAAGACCAAAAGATGAAGTTGACACTTTTTTTGTGCTGGATTATGAGACCTATACCAAAAATTACTATAATAATTTCAATTCAATGCTTGGTAAATGCGTTTCCGAAACCAGCAATACTGCAAATCCTAATGTTAATGCCCATAGATTTGAACAAATCGCCAAAGATTTGAGTCAGTTTCTGCTTTACAGCTTTGTAAATTCTAATAATAACTTGTCATATTTTGATGTGCTGAAAGGATTATTGAAGTTTGACTTTAACCCCTTTGAAGATCTCGAAAAACATTATGAACTCAAGTCCAACATTCAGCCAATTGCCTTTGGTATCATTTCCAAATATTTGGAGCAAAAAGCACATATATTGAAAAATTTTAATTCTCAGGCGACTAATAACATGGCGATTTCCGCTCCAGAATCATTACAACTTGACAACGTTAGTACTATTTCATCAACTTTGCTCGCCCCAACCTTTGAGCTTGGCTACTTGCAAAGTGAAAAACTCAGCTTGGACCTGCTTGGAGAGATTAACACTGGTATTCGATTCTCACCATCTCATGCTGGTACACAAGCTTCAGGTCAAGCTGCTCCAGCAGTCTCACAACTAATCTCAACACAAGTACAACCAAATCCACACCTAACGGCGCCAATTGCCGATTATTCATATACTAGGAATAGTGTTCCGTTTGCCTCAAGCACCAACAATGACTTTGATAGTACAGCTGTTAATCATAGCGTTAGTAACAGCAATGCAAATTCAAATACAAACGCAAATAAAATGTTGGAATCTGCCCAGTCAAATTTGTATTATGGTTCATCGTTGCTTGACCAAACTGATGGCTTAGGTGGAATGAACTTCAATGCTTTTTCAGTTGGTAATACACCAATAATGAGCAGCGATTATAATATTGGTACTTCTAATAATACCAATAATTACAACTTCAGCCATACCAGCAACAATAGTAATAACAGTAGCGGAAACAGCTCCACGGATAAAAACAATCAGTTTGGAATTCTGAATATGGATATTGACTATAGCAGCCCCTTAGCCATGACTTTTAACACAGCTATCAATAGTAACGCTTTAAAATTTGATAATTTAAACTACAGCAATAACAGCGCAGCAAGCGCACCAACATTACTGTATGGTGTTGTTAGTGGTACCGGTGGTACTGCTGGTCAGTTTGGTTTTGACGAAAATGCTGTAAATGGAAATTATGGTGGCGCTGGCGCCGCTGTTGGAGGTGTTGGAGATAATGATGGCTCATTAAGTTACGGAATTGGAATGGGAATGAATATAGGAGTTGGAACAGGCGTTTGTGCTGGTGCTAGTGCTGGTGCTGGTACCAGTACTGGTGCTGGCGCTGGTACTGGTACTGGTATTGGTGCTGGTATTGGTGCTGGTACTGATGCTGGTGCAGGAAACGGTATTATTGCCGGTGGTAATTATCTTTATAATGGCAACAGCAGTAGTAATAATATTGGGAATGGGCATGGTGGCAGCAATAGTAGCGATGGTGGAGCCTTTGGAACTCCTAATCGCGTTGAAAATATTTTTTATTGATTTGTTAAAAGAACGTTCATACTTTGGTTTTTGGATTTATCGTTTTATGTTGTACTGTTTGCAATTTTCTTATTTTAATTTTCGTTTCAGATTACTCTATAATATAATACTATACTAACACATGCTTTCTTCTCTTCTACTGTTTACTTTTGGCATTATTTATTATTTGTTGTTTTCAATGGTTTATGCCTTGCACTTCAAGTCTCAGATCTTATCTTTTAGTCGCTGTGAACAATCTTTCATCAGATTGCTTCTCATATCTTAAAATTTAGATGATTTGTTTCTTATTTTTTGTCTTGTAATTCTTCTTCTTTTTCATTTTTTTTTTTTTTTTTTTTTTTTTTGGTTTTTGTGTTTTTGTTTATTTTAATACTTTTATTTAGATGGCCAAGTAATGTGTATGTTTGCGTTTTAAAATTTGGTGAATCTTTATCAGTATCTAAAAGATAAGCATCGTATACAGCACTACACACACTATTATGAAGATGTAGTGCACCTAAGCGTCCGTATATATGATTGCTATCACATTAATGTTGAACTTTATAGCATACTCAAAGGCAAAAATGTGACAACAGCAACATCACAACAGGATTACAAAAGTAAGGGTAAAAGCAAAAAATTATTTACAATCAGATCATGTATTTACAGCGCGTGAATGATGACTATGATGGAAGGAAGCCGAACGAATTAGCATAAAAAAAGTAAAGAGTATTTAAAAGAGTAAAAGATTACAAAAAGGGATAAGGAGAGAAGAAAGATAGCTGGATGAATAATAGGTTAACCAAAAAGTTCATATTTTTCATGGGTTTGAGATTAACTAATGTTTATCTATAAAGACTTGACGGTGGAAGGATGGATAGTTTAACATAACATAGCGTAACGTAACAGGTAGGGTGCTTTATTAAAGTCTGATATGAAACTGAACTGAAAAGACTAAGCAAAATTAATGATGCCGCATTTGCATGTTTGTTTGTTTGCTTGTAAGGATTTGATTTTTGATCTTATAAATCTGTTTACTATAATCTTACTGTCTGGCTAATCTTCTACCTGCTTTACCTCTTGGTCTATCTTTCACCTTCATTGGATTCTCATGCTTACCTCTTCTAGTCTTATAACCTTTGGCCAATTGACCCCATGGAGAAACTGACAATTTGTGAGACTTCTTCTTACCTCTACCACCACCATGAGGATGGTCACACTTATTCATAGCCACACCACGCACCGTTGGTCTGATACCTCTCCATCTAGATCTACCTGCTTTACCGAGAGACAAATGCTGATGATCAGCATTCGAGACCACGCCTAAAGTGGCACAGGCTTCAAGAGCAACATATCTATGTTCACCCGATTTCAACTTGATAATGGCTCTTTTCTTTTCTGGCAATTTTTGCATCACTCTGGCGTAAGAACCAGCAGCACGACAAAGTCTTCCTGGGCCAGCTTGGGTTAATCCGACATTATGAATGATAGAACCAATTGGGATCATGCTAATAGGTAAGCAATTACCCTTTTGACAGGTCTTGGAGGACAAAATAGCAGGATCCACTTTTCCACCCATTTCTGCCATTAGACTATCTGGAATACCTGCCCTGAAGGATTCAACCTTATCACCGGCACGAAGACCTTCAGTGGCTAAGATGTAGGTCAATTTACCAGACTTTTCATGTTTCAAAAGGGCAATATGGGAAGTTCTGCCAGGATCATATTCGATTCTTACCACGGTTGCTGGACCGGCTTCAAGACGATGGAAATCGAGCAATCTGACTCTCCGTTTATGACCACCACCTCTGTGTCTAATTGTTATTTTACCATGATGATTTCTACCACCATGCTGTTTTTTTGGAATAGTAAGACTCTTGATGGGCTTACCTTTCCACAAATAGTCGTAGATTGGGGCACGGTACCATCTAAGACCGGGAGACACCGGTTTCAATTTACGCAACTTGACAAGTTGTTTGGACAATTTTCTGCGCTTTTGAATCAACTGATCCTGCTTTTCCAATTCAGTGACATCTGAAGTATCAGGGACAATTTTGATGGTTTGAACTTTAGCGACTTTCTGTGCTTCTGGGTTGTCAACAACAGTGGCAAAACGACGGACACCTTGGGCAGCCTGGATAGCCCTGAGGGTCACTTGAGGAGCCGCTCTACTTCTGTACGCTATAGCGGGAACTTTGAACATTGTTGATTAGTTGTAGTGGCCCTCGCTGATATATCAGTCTATTAAAGTCTTAGTCTACCACTCACTCACCTTTAGTGTCTCTCAAAGTGAAAAATTTTGATTTTGATTTTTGGTGATTTCTGCAAGCAGAAACTATTTGATCACATGACTTATATCATATGATAAGCATGTGATACTAACATGATCCATAATGAAGTTTTTTCTGAGCTTTGATTGGCCTAAAGTGTTACGAGCACCTTCACAGAGACCAGCCAATGGCGGAAACCACGAAAAACTGCGAAAATTCAAAGAAAACCATAAAAAAAACACCCCAAAGCAGCACAAATTATATCAATAAACTACCTGGTACCTTCTCCTGTCCTATTACAGTACATCTCATCTCATCCATATTAATACACATCACACACAGAATGGCTTCTCGTATGTTCATCAGATCCATGGCCTCTGCCGCCAAGAGCGTCAAGCCTCCTGTCCAATTGTTTGGCCTTGACGGTACTTATGCCAGTGCTCTTTACACTGCTGCTGCCAAAGACTCCAGCATTGATGCTGCTGCCAAATCTTTGAGATCCGTCAGTGCTTTGTTGTCTCAAGATAAAAAAGTCAGTGACATTGTTTCCAACCCAGCTCTCTCTTTTGAAGACAGAAAAGTTGTTGTTGACACCATTGCTTCCAAAACCGGTAGTGATGCCTCTGTTGCCAACTTGTTGAAGGTGTTGGCCGAAAACAACAGATTGAACTTGTTGCCAAGTGTCGCTAACCAATTCCAAGTTCTTGAAGATGCTTACAATGGTGTCGTTGAAGCTGTTGTTACTTCTGCCAAGCCATTGGAATCTAAGTACTTGAAAAAAATTCAAAACTCTGTTGCTAACTCCACTTTTGTTGGTGAAGGTAAAACTTTGAAATTGGTCAACAAGGTCAACCCAGACATCTTGGGTGGTTTGATTGTTGAAGTTGGTGACAGAACCGTTGACTTGTCCATTTCTGCCAAAATCGCCAAATACAACAAGATTTTGACCGAATCTATCTAAGCAATGTGCATTCGTGTATTTCAAAGAAAAAATGTTAAAAAACCAACGCGATCTATTGATTCAAGCAATTGATATTTAAAATAAAAAAGGAACTGTGGTTTATGGCTTGTGGAATTTAATGTTGAAAGTCAGCATAAAATTTGAAATCAAATCGATATGAAGTCACATCTTTTGTCTATCATTCTTTTCACAGCGTTCAGAAATCATAAAAGAAAAAAAAAACTCAAAATTTTGTACACCCCTAAAAAAGCATACCAGCTTTAGTATACTTTTAATGAAAGCTTTCTCCCCATATTTTTGTTACTGTTTCTCCGTTCATTTAACAAATATTCAATATTATCATTATCTACTCAATAAATACAATGAAAAAAAAATTCATAAAATATGATTGTTTTGAAAAAGGACACGGAAAGATCGCGTGAGATCTCTTTAATTATTGTTGTCTGAGAATGTAAGTGATTATTCTTTGCTACTGTCATTGTTTTTGCGAAAGTAACTACTGTAGGATATTTTTAAAAATATTTTTATTCCAAGTGTGACCGAGTTCTGTCATCCATATTGCCTTAGCGATAATCAGGGGTGCTGCATAAGAGTTTTTTCGCTCGCAAAGCTTATCAGCACTGCGAAATACGGACGAACAAGGGGTTCAATACTATAGTACATGATACTGCACCCAACCCAATAATCGAAGAGAATGGCCCCCAAAAAAGGTTGTTAATGCCGGCCTTGGTTGATGGTTATCGGTATTCCTCTTTCCTTTTCTGAAGCATATTATAATTGGGTACGGGAGTCAGTTTTGACGTCAATGCCAATGCAGCCTGTGCGACGGTGCTGTAAACACCATGGCTATTGTAAACACTGTAAACAAGTTAATGTGGCTTCAAACTTAATTCCTGAATACAATCGTAATGTGTGGATTTTTGAGTATCTATATTTGTTTCTTCACCAATTCTTGACTAGAGTGTATCCAGAGGAGTCTAGAGTACAAAGACTACACCACCCTGTGTCTGCTCACCAGTGGCTTCGAGCTCATTCCAATGGCGCGCTAACAGTGTATGAACATTCGGTTTTGTTCTCGAGCTTGTTGTTGTTGAGCTTGGCCAATGTTTCCAGTGCAGTCAATATTGTCAATATTGTAACTGTAGCGTAATCATGTTGAAAGTCGCCCTGCCGCTAGGTGCACTGGCTATTTCTGTTGATACACTAAGAGCAGATAATCATCATGTGAAACCTTAGTGTTCTGTGTTCCATTGAAACACTTTTGAAAGTTATCTTTTTACGTTCGTTGGGTTGAAATAAACCCTTAAAAAAATATAAAGTGCGCACGACTGGTGGAAATGAGCTTTAGAATAGAATAATATCACAATAACATTGAATAAAAAACCTCCCAAAGAGTTCCTGAGAAGAAAAAGAAAATAAGAAAAATATCATTCATCTATCTATCTATCCTAGAGAAATTGAAAACCAAATATATTTATACTAAAGCAAGACAAGCACAACCAGCTGACTATCTGACAGTTTTTGGGATCTGCAAAATACTATTATTCCCGTACTGCGTACCACTTCTCTGGAGCGGCTGGGGTTGTTGAGGCAATGGCTGGGATTGTGGGGCTTGAGGCACCGGTTGAGATTGTGGAACTTGAGACAATGGCTGGTTCGATGAAGTGAAAGTCGCTCCTGAGATGCTTGTTGCTATGGGTGGAAATTCTAAATTATTATTACTATTATACGTGGCTTGGTCACCAGAGTTATATTGGACTGGTTGTTGTGGCTGCGGCTGGCCATTATCGTTGACTATTATATTTGGGGTTATTTGTCCATGTTGCTGTTGCTGTTGTTTTTGTTGCTGCTGTTGGGGCTGTTGATTGTCTATGTACGTAGACACTATGTATTGTCCTTTTGGAGATTGTTGCAACTGCTGCTGTTGCGGATCATAATTTTGAGCTGGATTTGGATGTTGGTATCCTTGCATTGAAAAAGATCTATTCAAATATACCTGACTATTGTTATTATTATTGATGTTATTTACCAATGGAACGTCATTGGTGCTTACTGGCACTAAAGTGCTGCTATTTGGAGTTTCTGCTAATGAAACTGATCTATGCAAATTGGCTTGTGATCCTGTTGGATAATAATGCTGTTGTTGTTGTTGTTGTTGTTGTTGTTGCTGCTGCTGCTGCTGCTGCTGCTGTTGTTGTTGTTGTTGTTGTTGTTGCGGGTGCTGTTGTTGGTTATATTGCTGGGGTGCATATTGTTGATTTTGTAAACTGAAAGCTCTTTGATGCTGGTTTGCCACGGAAAGTTGCTGTTGAGAAACTGAGTTCGCTGGTTGGTAGTAAGTCTGCTGGTTTTCATTGATTGATTCTACCGGAGTAATGATGATCCCATCTTTTGTGATAACATTATGAGATTGCTGAGGCAGTTGTTGTTGTTGATGACCTAGCTCCTGTGTGTTTTGCAGCTGAAATGATCCATACTTGATTTGCTGCGGCTGCTGCGTTGGTTGACTGAAAGAGCCCACTGGAGCGCTTAATCTTTTGGAAACGTTTCTGTTTCTGCTTTGATTATTACCATCTCTATTTATGCTATTGACCAAGCTGATGTTCGAAGAAGAATGTATTTGCAATGATCTTCTCGATTTTTGTTTTTGCAATTGAAGCTTTTCAGCAATGTAGTGGGCTCTTGCCTCGGGAGTTGGCAATTGAGTCAATTTCTTGATATCGTTATACCAAGCAATCATTAAGTCATACGTTTCCGCTCTAAACACCCAATTATGACCTCTATGAATGATGCCGTTTTGCTTGGTGTGCAAAACAAACTTGTGCCACGTATTTGGATTGCTAACGTCTTTTTTGGAATGCTCGGCCACTTGACAATCATCCAAGCTTAGCGACATAACGGGGAACACATCTTTTTTTCTATCGGAGGACTTGAATTCATGAATAAAAGTTGGGGTCAAGACATACCAGCCTCTTGAGTATGACTTCAAAAACTTGGATCTTCTTTCCAAAAAGGAAGAGCGGATTTCCAAGGTCAACGGATCGTTCATGTACTTGTAGCTGATATCAATGAATCTTCTTGGTTTGGTGTTGGTGTTTATGAAGCTGTTTGGGTTCTGCTTGATGAACGAATCCCACTCCCACTCTGGAGGTCTAGAGACAAAACCGTTGTCAAGCTTTGGAATCAAGACATTGAAAACCACTTGACTTTCTTCACCAATTAATCTAGCATATATTTTCAATGCATTCTGGATCTCCATAACCACCAATTTTTCCAACTCCTTGCCTGAAGACTGAATGTTGAGGAAGGCCTCGTGCAAGTAGTTTTCTTCTATCAATTGTTTCTTGATTTGCTTGTCCAAGTAAATTTTGGTCAAGAACGGGTCTTGTTTGGGCAAGAGATTGCTGGTCCCCACTGATTTTATTTGGTCAATAGAGTTGTAAAAAGTCGAAAGCTCAGTTTTTGTCTGGGCAACTTCCTTGGAAACTGTGGTTTTGAAATCGGAGCTCAAATTTTTGATTTCCTTGATTTTGATAGACAAGTCTCTTCTCAAGTCTTCCAATCTTGGAATAACGTTATTGGCGAGCTCTTTGGCGGTTCTCGAAGTGAAGCCGCCCACAGTCTTGTGGTACTCGTTCAAGGCGTTTGGCACGTCGATTATGGAGCCATTGCCAAAGGGCAAAAAAAACTTTTTGATATTGTTGATTTCCTCAGTTGTGTTGCTGCTGGCGGCGGCAATGCCGCCGCCGCCGGCGGAACTTGTGTTACCGCCAGCGGCATTGGGCGTCAAGCCAACCGGAAAGTTGGCGCTAGAGTCATTAGCAAGCGGAAAGTTGTTCATGATGGAGTGCTGGAGCCTGATTTGGGAAAGGACGGATTCTTCATGGACCATTATGACATCTTTCAAGTAGGCAATGATGCCCTTGATGATTGCTCGCCAGGAAGCGAATCTTGCGGCTAGGATGTCAGTGGGATTAGCATTTGTGGGAAGCGGCTGGTTCAATGGGTTTCGCAAGTCCTGAGAAAGGGTGGTCAACGACATTTTCGATGGTGTTTGGGACGGGCCAGGTGGACGGGGGAGTGTGGTTGTGCGTGCTATTTGGGTTCAGCGGGAGAGATTGAAGGCATAAATGATGATGGGTTGGAACAGCAATTGCAAGTCGAGAAGATGGATGGATGGATGGATGGGAATGACGATGAGAAGTGACTTGCTTTCCTTAAGCGAGCGAGCCGGACTGTTTTAAAGAGTAAGGAAAATGTATGAAAAAAGAAGAGAAAAGCAAAGACCAGAAAGAGAACAGAAAAATAAGAGAGAGAGAGAGAGAAAAAAAAAAAAAAAAAAAAATAACAATAAAAAAGACGATGCGAAAATAGAAAATCAGCGGCAAAGAAAACAAGAGATGAAACGCAGGAAAGCAGGCAACACAAGACAAGACACAGGACAGGACAGACAGGCAGGAAGATAGATAGATAGATGGAATGGATGGATGGTTGGATGTGTAAAACCACTTGAAACGAGCTGGCTGGAGGATGTAAACGAGAAGGAAATGGATGTGGATAGCAGAGATCGAAGCGTGGTAAAAGAAGGTGGCTGGGAGCAGAATAAGAGCTTCTACGCTGCGGTGGTACATTACGCCATAGTCAAGGCGGGCTAACGAAGGAAAGCGGCAAAGAGAGCCGCCCAATGCGGAAGGCGCGCAACTTGTCTCTCAGCAGCGAGGGCAAAACCACATGCAGCGCGTTGCCCGTTTGGGAAATATTTGTGAGAGAATCGAGGCGGCAGGCGGCAGGCGGCAGGCGGCGGCCGGCGGCGGCCGGCGGTGGCCGCCAGGTTGAGCTCGCGGGGGCAACCTGCACAGCAACTTGGCGCTGTATAGATATGTCCACAAAGGCAGCTTGCACTTGCTGGCAGTATCGAGTCTGAGGTCACATCCATCGCAAAGCAAGTAACTGGCATGTGCAACCGCCGTGTGCAGCCGCTGTGGGCCGCCGCTGTAGGCAACCGCCGTGTGCAGCGCAAACCGCAAGACGCCTCCGGGACGTTGCCATTGGCGATAGCGCCATCAGCACCGGCGGAAGCTGCACTGGGTCAGCCGCTGATAGCGCAGAGCAATCAATCTCCGCAGCCTCATTTCGTAAGCGCCCACCGGGCGCTGCTCGCTGGTCGCGGATACTGGAAGCGTCTTGGAAGGCGCTTTTGTAACCGCACCATGGTCCTCCCCTGTCGCGCTCATGCATGCTAGGAAACGGGTGGAATCGCCGAGGAGTCGGCGCCGTGTTGGTGGAACTGAGCGACGCTCTGCTGGCGGCGCTCCACTGGCAGCGCACTGCCATTTTGCCGCGCAGCAGCAGTCGCGGCGACAGCCGCTGGTGCTGGTGACGAAGATAGGCCCCAAGCGTGAGTGTGGATGCTGGAAGATGGCGCTGGTAGATGGCGGTGGAAGATGGCGGCGAGTGCTTGATTTCTTGCTGTCACCGGCTGCCTCGGGGCGCATATAGCAGCATAGCGTTCACGTGCACCGCCGAGTGTGGAGACAAGACAAGCACGACATGTCGGGGCTGCGACAATATAACATACTCGCATCTCCTTTATTCTTATCTAGTGATTCTCTTCCTCTTCTTTCCTTCCGAGAAGTCTCTCCAAACGCCAACGCCAACGAAAACGCCAAACCGCCAGCCCGCAATGCACTTACAGGCCATATACGTTGCGGCTGTTTTGTATCCGCTAGTGGTCCTTTCGTTGCCCTTGTCCTCTTTGTTCTCCTCCGCGGCACTCGGCAACTTGCCGTTCTCCCTCGTCAACAACCGCATCAGCAACCATGCCGGTCTCGACTTTGGCGAGCCGCGTCTTATCCAGCTCTCGCAAAACGAGGCTCCGGTGTGGGTCGACGAGCAAGAGAAGCTCAGGTTGAAACGGAAGGGCATCAACTTCTTCGACATCACTGAGTTGGTCAACGACGACAGGCTTGCTCCCTACGCCGTCCACAGGCAGGCTGCGGACACCGCAGCTCTCCCAAGGGCGAACTACACGTTTCCTAGCGAGTTGTCGCACTTGGGCGAAATAACCAGCATCAACGCCAACATCAGCAAGCTGCGCTTGTACAACACCTTGGCCAACTTCACCTCGTTCCGCTCGCGCTACTACAAGAGCAGCTACGGGCTTGAATCCGCTGAGTGGTTGTTCCGCGAGCTACGCCAAATTGTGGCCCTTGCTCCTCAGAAGGGCATCGAGGTCACGAAATTCAACCACTCGTGGCCGCAGTTTTCCGTCATCGTCACGATCCCAGGCTCGGAGCAGTACAAGTCGCTCGACGACAAGGGCAAAGTGGTGGTTGTCGGGGCGCACCAAGACTCCACCAACTTGCTCTTCCCCAACATTTTGCCCGCCCCCGGTGCTGACGATGACGGTTCGGGAACAGTGACCCTATTGGAGTCTTTGAGATTGTTACTCAGTGCCGAATCGCCGCAGTTCAGACCTAAGAACACCGTTGAGTACCACTTCTACGCCGCCGAAGAAGGCGGCTTATTGGGCTCGCAAGACGTGTTTGCCAAGTATCGTGCCGACGAAGTTGACGTGGTCTCTCACTTGCAACAAGATATGACTGGGTACTCCAAAAACGCCCTTGAAAAAGGTTTGCCGGAGCATTTCGGTATTGTTTCCGACTACACTGACCCTGGGCTATCTGACTTCTTGAAACTCGTGATCGACAAAGTAGCTAGCATCAAATGGTTTGATACTGAGTGCGGCTACGGCTGCTCGGATCACGCCAGTTCTAACAAGTTTGGATACCAGAGTGCTTTTGCCTTCGAAAGTAGATTCGACTTGCATAACAACTTTGTGCACTCTGTGAAAGACACCATTGATAAGATTGACTTCGACCACGTCAAAGAGTTTGTCAAGTTGACTAATGGGTATATTTACGAGTTGGGCTTGGCAAAGTTTTGAGGTCAGTAGTTTACCTTTTTTTTTCTTTTTTTTTTTCTTATTTTTTTTTTGCGTTTCCATTAGTTTTGTCGAATTGAATTTTCAATCAAGCATAGTCTTTGACCTTCTGTAGTGCTGAATAGTGTCCGCCAAGGCAGCGTTGTATCAATGTTTTAGAGCGACCCATCCAGTTGAGCGATCCGCTGTGCAAGTGAACAAGTTAACTCGCCGCGCGACTATCAGACCTGGGTGGAAACCAGTTTGCAATATCTCACATCGTCTGTGTTTCTAGGCAATGCTTTGGGTGTGTCCCTGCGTCGTCCGAAGTGCCTCCAAGATGTCATGTACTCTGCAGTAAATCGTCGGACATCACGAAAATACTAAACTGAAGTCCGGGCATGAAAATCAAAATGGACCCACGATGATTACAACATTGTTCTGCAACACAGCACAGAACAGCACTAACTGAGGCCCACCCGCCGTATCGAAGAAAATGAGAACCTCGATTCTAAGAAAATACCGTCTATCATCACTACTTTCACTACAACTTCAAATTATTGTAGCAGTGGTACTTTTCCATTATGCGGAAGCAGCGCCAGAGCAAGAGTTGTCTACGACTGCTGCTGCCACTGCCACTCGTACCGCATCTTTCGATGGCAATACTGCTACTACTGCTACTAATACTACTACCTTCGCTACCACCAGTTTTGGTGGTTCCGGCGCCAAACTACATTCTTTTCTCAAGCGAGCAGCCAACTTATACAAACAGCCAAATCCCAAAGAGAGCTCACAACCGACAACGTCTTCCCAAACGCCCCAATACAAGTACCCCAAATCAGTCTCACAAAAAGCACAGATCGTTGCCCAGTTTTCTCAAATTTCCAAAAAGAGACTCCATGCGCACATTGCTGAACTTTCCGCCTTTCCGTCGCGCTACTACAGCAGAAGAAGCAAAAGAAGAAGAAGAAGAAGCAGCAGCAGAAGCAGCAGAACTGCACAGCCTGCAGAGCACGCAGAGCAAGCAGCATCATCAGATGAAGTGGATTGGCTCATTGAGAAAATCCACGCAATGGTGGACGGTTCAAGCATTGACAATGAGCAAATGGTGTCAATAACCAGGGTGCGACATGAGAGGTGGGGGCAAGATTCAGTGGTTGTTAGCATTCGAGGCCAAGGCAGTGCGCCGAGTGAAGCCAGTTGGTCCAAGGAGCAAGAAGATAAGCAACAGCAACAGAAGGATACTCGGGCCACGGGAAAAATCAAGGGCAAAGCTGACGATGGTGGCCAAAAGCGCGACAAGGATGGTAAAAACCAAAATCAAAACCAAAATCTGGCTCGCAGTAAGGAAGTAGAAAGAGAAAAAGTGGTGATTTTGTCATCTCACATCGATACCACCAATCTTTTATTCTCGCGCTGGTTGAGTTCTCCCGGCGCTGATGATAATGCCTCGGGTGTAGCTGTGCTTCTCGAAGTGCTTCATCTAGTTTCGCAAATGAACATGGACGACAGCAGCGGCAACGGTGGGCAGATATTCCAACCCCAAAACACCGTTCAGTTCCATTTTTACAGCGCTGAAGAAGGCGGCATGCTAGGGTCGAAAGAGTTGCTCAGCGCATACAAGGACCAGAATGTTCAAGTTGTTGCATTGTTGCAGTTGGATCAAATCGGATTTTCTGAGTCCAGTCTAAGAAGAGGTTTTTTTGGCGTCGGTGCTAAACCTGACACTGAAACTGCCCCAATCGGCCTAGTTACCGACTATACCACCCCTTCATTACGAGATTTTCTCAAACTATTGATTATTGAACTTTGCAGTGCTGGTGTGGTGGAGTCGGAATGCGGTTACGCATGTTCAGACAGTGCTAGCGGGTTCGAATTGGGGTATCCGGTAGCGTTAGCTATTGAGGGGGAATTCAACTATATCAACAGGATGGTTCATAGTCAGTTGGATACTATCGACCGCATTGATTTTGACTATTTGCAAGAGTTTGTCAGTTTGGCACTTGGGTACGTCGTGGAGTTGGGCTATTTTGAGGGCTTTGATTAAAATCTGTCTCAAGATGGCTACAGCCTTTTAGCGTATTTTGGTGGTAAATCATGTATAAGCACATAGTTGGAATATTAAAGCTACGATTATGCATATGGAATGAAAGAAAAAATTTTAGTGCATCAAGCATTAAATGTTAGATTATTTTAAGTAAAGCGTTTTTAACCAAGTAGAGTAACTGTAAACTTCTCTTGGAAGGTAAAAGTAAGAAACTAAAAAAAAATAGAAAACTAGAAAAAAAAATGTATGAATAACAAATGATCAAATATAAGAAATGTGATAGAAAGACGGAAAAAGACCAAAACATAAACCAATCAGAAAATGACATCATCATCCTCATCGCCGTTCACCAAGTCAGTGACCGGTTGGTTGCCTTGTTCTCTCGAATCAATTTGTAGCACGTCTTGTGCTTCTTCCTTTGGATCGTATTTTTCAGCGTCCTGTTGAGCTTCAGCATCTTGTTCAGTTTCGTCTGTTTTGGAGGCTTCTGCTGTCTCTGCAGCAGCTTGTTTTGCAGCAGCTTGCTTTTTAGCAGCATTGAGTCTGTCTTCCTCAGCAGTTGCCTTTTGCTTCTTTTCTTGAACTTTTTTCAACCGGTAGAATTCTTCTCTATCCAATTCGTCCAATTCAGAATTGATATATTTAATGGTATTATCAGTTCTTGGAATAATCACATGTTCAATGGCATTGACTCTTCTATTAGTGACTTTAATGACTTCGTCCAAAATGATGAATGCCGTTTGCAACGAAGCCAATTCCACTAACGTTTCCACAGCTTTGGAATAAATCAATTTACATTTCTGCACTTGTTGACCACCACGACCCAAACCGGTCATTTTGAAATCATTAATGTTGTCGTCAATAAAAGCTTGAAAGGCAGGAAGTTTAACACCACTGACATTATCTTGCTTCGAATGAACTTTGAACCGAGCCTTCCCACCAACTGATTCTTGCACCTGATAGCTGATGTTGTTGGTGCCGGTTGCGTATGAAACTTCTGCAAGGGAGAACGAGGCAGTTTGCATAATACGACCCATCTTCAACTTGGCATCGTTGATACGTTTGGTGATTTCACGGAAACGTTTGGTAAGAGCTTCAGATTTACGTTTAAGCAATGAGTGACCCGTCTCTGCACCCTTGAGCTTGGTCTTCATGAGCCCCAACGTCATCCGGGTTGGAAAGACTTGTTCTCTGGGAGGATAAGGTTAGTAAAGGTGGTGGTGGCTAAAGCATTGAAAGTAAATAAACAAGGGCAAAAAGGAGAGAAGCATACCTGTTACCGGCGCCAGACATTACGGTGGATGTGGATGTGAATGTAGACTGTTGGATTGGGGTGGAATGGGTTGAATAGAGATAAGAAGGTTATGTCTCTAGTGGTAGTATTGACGATGATGATGATGATGATGATGATGATGATGATGATGATGATGGTGATGACGGTGGTATTGATAATAATCCTGCCTGGCATTCTGCCACTCACTGTCATCTCTCTATGCAGGGTAATCCTCACGCTGGTCTGCGATTTTTCACTGTCGCAGCGCTTACAGATTCACTTGAACATGATGGCTCTAAAGGATGATGATACTGCAATACTGTTGAATATTATAATATAGATATCACTACCACGGACACATAATTCATATGGACACTTTACCGCCACAGCTCGGGTTTGACCTTGTCACCAGCGAGCAAGACATTCAGTTTGAGCACCACATTGCAGAGTCTCCCGACCTGCTTAACAGTTGGCTCCACTATCTCAGACACAAGCAGCAGCAGCACCAACAGCTCCAGTCCCCAGCAGCTCGACATGTTAATGTTCTCCATCAGCTCTTTATATTGCAAAGAGCCACTGCTCACTTGAGCCACTCGTATAAGCTTTGGACGTTGTATTTAGATATTCGCGTTACTTTAGTGCAGCATCTCCATCCGCTCAAGTTTCAAAAACATTTTCGTGCCGTCAATAAACTATTTCAGCGCTGCTTGATCAGTTTGAACAAGTTTCCAGGAATATGGAAGCGATACTTGAATTTCTTAATACAGTACCAGCCTCAGGAACTTACCTTCATCCGCAGGGAGTTTAACCATTGCTTCCAAGCGCTTCCGTTAACCCAGCATGGCACGATCTGGGACATATATATTGATTTCACCACTAAGCTAACTGATTGGTTTAGCACATCCAATAATCAGGTCGCGATAATTTTGTCTACTATTTACTTGAAATATCTCCAATATTATCCAAACCAATTGGAAAACGTTCTTGAAAAGCTCACGGATCTTGGCAATTACAGAGATGCTATCAAACTTTATGAGTCCCGCATCTTGAATAACCCAAAGTTTACCTCGTCCATAGGGAAGTCTAACCTTGAAGTGTATTTGGAATACACTGAGCTAATAATAAATCATGTAAAAGAAATAACTGAGAAAGAGGAAGATGATGAAAATGATCAAGATAGTAATGATGAGCAACAAAACCGAAATCAAACACAGCAAAATCTTTTAAAATATGATCAAAAGTTGGAAACTTTCCTTACCAATTTAATCAAGTTGTTTCCAGACCAACTAGGAAAAGTAGTGGTGCGACTTTCGGATTATTTCATAATTAGAAATAATCGTGTCAAGGCTGATGATATCTTCAGCCTTTACTTGCAGCGTTGTTTGACTATCAAGGACTTCAAATTAATCTATGATGCATATTTGGAATTTCAAGAAAACAACATCAAAGAGTATCTTGAGCAAATCAGCACCAACGAGTCTAAAATTGCATTTTTGAAAACAAATAATGAAGAAAAAGCAAACAAGGCAAAACAAATAGATGATCTTAATGTACTGTTGGATATCGCTATGCAGAAGTTTGAAAAACTAATTAAGCACAGAAAACATTATATCTATGACATTTTGCTAAGGCAAGATATCAACAATTGTGCAATTTGGCTAAAGAAAATCAAACTCTATGATGAAGATACTGAATTGAGTGAAAAACTTAATTGTTTTGTCGAGGCCATTAAGCAAATCAAGCCTTCGAAGGCTCATTATGATAATTTCTACAATGACGATGATGATGATGATAACAATGATAATAGCAACAACAACAGCGAGGATCAAGAAGATAATGAGAAAATGGCTGAAGACACCACTAAACAACTTGAGAAGAAAGAATCTGCCAAGATAAATGACAAGTTACGTAAGACTTCTGGTTTAGAAGAAATTTGGATCAGTTATGCAAAAGTATACCAGCTTAATAGTGATATTGAGACGGCGCGGTCAATTTACCAAAGTGCCATTAAGGTGCCATTTACTAATGCTAACGATTTAGTGGAAATTTATATTGCTTGGGCCGATATGGAGTTGGATAGTGAGACTACAGAAGATGATGGTATTACGGGCAGTGATGCTGATGGATTTGAAAAGGCTGTCAGAATTATTGAAAATGCAATTTTAGTAAAACCTGACTTCAAGGTATTGGGCATTTCTGAAGATCAAATCAGTTTTTTTAATGAAGATTTGAAAGCGCAGCTTAAAATACATAAGTCCATTAAATTATGGTCCTTTTATTTGGATTTGATAGAGTCTACTGGAGACTTTGATCGTACCGTACAAGCATATGAAAAAATCTTAAGACTTAAGATTCTAAATCCAGTGATTTTGATTAATTATGTCAATTTTCTTCAAGACAATCAACATTTTGAAAAATCTTTCCAAGTGTTTGAAATCGGGTTGGAAAAATTCGATTATTATCCAATAAAAAATGAGATATATAGCTTATATCTAACCAGATTGCTTAAAAGGTACCAAGATTTATCCTCATCCTCCTCCTCAACAAACCCGGCTTTAAAGAGCACATTATTCCAATTCAAAGAACGTTTACGTGATGTGTTTGAGCAAGCGGTAAATGGTTGTCCTTCCAATTTATGCAAGACCTTGTACTTACAATACGCATCTTTTGAAGCCCAGTACGGCACCAAGGGTAAAGCACTACAAGTATATCAACAATGCATTTATCATCTCCATTTTGACCCAAACGATCCAGCTCCATCACTGCAGGATTTGTCTGCTGCTGCTGTTTCTCTATCAACCACTACAACGCAACATCAGCAATCACTGCAGCAATTAGACAAGATTGTTCCTAATGATGAAGATATTGTTGAGGTATATCAGCTATACATATCTGCGCAAACCAGCTACGAAGGCCCTGCTGCAACCCGTCAAATTTATCAACATATCCTTAATAACGAACTGCAGTTGCCCAACTATCACATCTTGCAATTTGTCTTGCAATTTGCTACACTTGAGTTGCAATTGAAGGAAGTTGATCGAGCTAGAGCAATATTAATTTATGGGGCCACTAATTTAGCGGGAGCAATGTACAAAGTGAGGCATCCAAAGTATAAGCAACAAAACTTGCAAAAAGTGGAGGAATTTTGGGCAAAATGGGATGAGTTTGAGTTGAAATGGGGTAACGAGGAGACTTATAAGGAGATGCTTAGGACAAAGAGAAATGTGCTTCAGAGGGCATCTTAGCTGAGCTTCAAAAACAAAAAACAAAAAAATACCTGAATGATGTGGAGCATCTGAAGTGCATTGGTAATGCGATTGCTATTGAAGCTTGGTTTTTTGTGATGATAACTGATTAAGGTAAATTTGAAAATTTGAAAAAGAGGACAATGGAAAGCATTGGTATGATTGTGCAGCTCATGCATCTTATGTTATTGTGCAGAAAAAGTCGTCTACAAAACAACCTGCTAAGAAAGAAAAAAAACTCCCCCAATTAACAAATGGTTTTTCGCTTGAACAAGACGCAAACCAAAAGCAACTTCAAATGCCTGTATTCCATAGTCGGGGTATAGTAGCATTCACAACGAGGTGTATACTACGACTAAAAGAAAAGCAATATTTTAAAATGAGTTCATCGTAGTGTATGTACATTATCTGAAGTGTACACTAATGTAGATTTTGATGCCAAGTTATCTCTTTAGCGCAGCACACTAACGCATAATGATTTTGCATACGTTATAATGTGAGGTTACACTCATAGCGAGCTTTATAAACACGCAAAACTTTTATCGGCATCAAAATTATTAAAGGCATGCATGCACTCAGCAAGGACCCCAGAAGTCCAGTATTTACACACACAAAATTCTGTCTTATGAAAAAGCAGAAAGTGAATACTTCTTGCAAGCCAGGGTCCAAACAAGCATATCTGCAAGCAAAAATTGGAGCAACAATCATAATTAAATAATTGGTTTACCCAAGTGAGGTCAAGTTTGATTGAACTAATGTGGGCTCAACCGGCGCCATGCCAAGAAAGCCAAGGATTGACGCTGCTTCATTGCTAATTTACGAGAACAAAATGTAGCTAATTACTACAATTCTTAAAGCGGTGTTTGACTATAGTTCTTAGCATTTTGGTGCCATGTTTACTATGACATGAGTTCTCAAATTATCAACGTTGTTATAAATATGTGTTCTAAGCTCATCTGCTAACCTCGAACATTGTTTGGAAATCGTTCTGCTCCTACTCCTTTCACTTTTCCTCTTGCTGTTAGGTGGGATGTGCATGCTGAGCTATCCCACATTCCAAGCTGCTGTCATACTCGGCTGCCAGTAGCAGGGAATGTAATGCTACCCTATGGTAATATTGCTACATATTAAAGCAATTTCTTTGGCCTGGATTGAAGCATGAATGTAAAATTAGCAACGTAATCCCAATTTTCAAACACTGTTTATATTGTGCATATTGTAAAATAACTCTTCATCTTGCATTTATATCAATTGGATGTTCAGCAGACCGGTTGCATGATTACTTCCTCACTTCGTTCCTCATTTACGACTACAGTTTGGTCAGTATATTTACGACTACAGGTGCGCTCTATACAAATTTGTATGGTAACAATTGCAGCAAGGGTCAACAAATCAAAATCAATGTTTCTATTCTATGTAAGTAAGCAGACAAACAAACAAAAAATGTATACATACTAATACTCAAGACAGGATATCGCCATCTTTTCAAAAGTATATACAAAAAAACAAGCGAAAAAAGAAAAAGAAAAAAAAGATTTAACTATAAAATACGTATGTCAACCAGTACTACACCTTGTACAAAGTATCAATAAATCCCTCAATCAATCTGTCAACCACCCCAGTAGTGCTAACGCTACCAGCGGTACCGTAGACCTGCGCCGTGTCGCCAGTAGCAGCTTTACTGCCCTTAGCCTTCATTTCATCCACCACTTCTCTTAAATCTTTGACCAATTTATCCACAATTTTGGCAGATAACACAGTAAAGGCAATATGTAAAGCTGGTGGGCTTTGTAATGCACTTAAATGCCATCCCTTTTTACCAAGGGCATCATTCAAGTCATATACATCTACCACATCAGATTTGAAAGCAACGACACTCAATATTGGGTCACCGACAACTTGCAATTCAGGAAAATTGGCAATGAGTTGTTCCTTGAAGTATTGTGCAGCACCGACAATATCACGGCATGTTTGCTTGTACCCTTCGTCACCGAGTTTGACCATAGTAGCCCAACATCCGGCCATCAAGGCGCCTGGTCTGGATCCGCTTAGTGTTGGAGATCCGTAAAGACCACCGCACCATTCAGTGGTAATATAATATTGGCAAGCACGTAATACTGGGTTACGATACATGATGATAGAAGAACCTTTTGGAGCAAAGCCATATTTGTGAGTATCACAAGAGATGGAAGTGACCCCTGGAAGTCTGAAATCGAATTTTGGGAAGTTTGCCAATTTTTGAGCCAAGCCTGCCCTTTCCATATAGGAGACAATAAAGGATCCTAGACAGCAATCAACGTGCAAGGGAATGTTGTACTTCACAGCGAGCTTACTTAAACCTTCAATGTCATCGACAATACCATGAGGGAAATTTGGAGCAGAACCAGTCAAAAGCACAGTGTTACCATTAATTAATCTTTTAACGTAACGCAAGTCAGCTTTGTAATCTTTATCTAATGGGACCTTGTGCAATTTGATGTTGAAGTAGTAACAGGCTTTATCCACCCCGGCGTGAATAGACTCTGGAGCAATAATTTCAGGTTCAGTAATACCTTTGAATTTTTTGCCGTACATCTTGGCAGCCAAACAGGTCAAAAGAAGAGACTCGGTACCGCCAGAACTAGTAGTGCCGCATCCGGTATCTTGCGGAGCATTGAACAAATCCAAACACATTGAGACAATTTCAGATTCCATCTTTCTCAAGCCAGGGAAAGCATCAGGATGTAATTGATTAGAAACGCAGTACTTCTCAAAAGCCTGGGCTTGCAAATGGATAAGTTCTTTACCGCCATGATATACCGCACCGGTAATTTTACCACTTTGCCAGTCATTATGCTTCAAAGACTCATACCTTTCGAATTCTTTAGCAATCTCAGCATCACTGAGCCCTTTCTTTGGCAACGTGTGAAAATGGTTGAGGTCTGGGTCTCTTTGGATCAAATCCTCCTCGATTTGAACAACAACTTTACTAACTTCGGCATCAACCTTTTTCTTGAGTGGTGGTAAGGAAAGCACAAACTGGAACACTGCTCTGGCGACAGTTTTGTAGGCTTGCTTGATGGAGAAAAACAACCCGTAACCGTAAATATAGCGTACGGCCTTGGTGAGGTATTTTGTTAATATAAAGTAAAATATCACATTTTTTATGCTGTTCGATTGTTAGTAAGGGGCTGGCTTTTCTGTCAAATAACCTTTATTGGACTGAGCTTGCTAGTTTGCTGGGGCAAAGGCGCCGCGCACAATAGATGTCACATATGACGCCCATCGGATCATCCGGGGAAACATTGATTCACATAAAGAGGAGAAATATACATACATAGTAAAAGCAGATTGGGCCTGAACAAAGCTGACAAACTTGGCGATGGAGAACTGAGAGGCAAGAAGCCAAACAGAGGCAAAGACTTGGTTGAAGTCCTTCAACTCATGCCAGTTGATGGCCTTGAAGTCGACGTTGCTGAACTCGGACATTGGACCGTTTTGCACTGTCCCTGGAGTAGCTGTGGCTGTAGCGATAGTGGTGGTTATTGCAGTGGCAGTGATGGCGCTGATTCGACTTGCGACAGGAGTTAGGCGTTGGATTGTAGCAATATGTGACGCCAGCGTGTCTGTTTTCTAGCGCTTGTTGCAAGTCAATAAGTTTGCAGTCAGGAAGAAAGAGACTTAAAGAATTCAAGAAGAACTCAGGAAGAAAGAAAAAAGAAAAAAGGGGAAAAAGGAAAAAAGGAAAAAAGAAGAAAAACCTCCGCGGCAGTGAACGGATCCTTAACTCTAAATATCGATATTTAATGTGAAAATATCTAAGCTACAGCCGGCACACTCAACAGCACTCTAGCAGGGAACACTGCACGGTGTGTGTACAAGGATTGCCGCCAGTTAATTAATCCAAGAGACCATAAGGACCACTATCGAGTTTTCACGAGGGAGCGGCCAGGCAGCAGGGAAAGTGTTTTGCATCAATCACAGAGTACGGAGCTGCCATCCCTGTCGTATGTGCTTTTTGTCTGTGCGTTACAGATTGGCGTCTGGTTTGTTCGTTGTTGGTGCAATGTCGCCTTTAAGGACATTCGAAGTGCCGGGCCCGCAGCATATTGGTTCTTCATTACAAACAATAGGCTGAATGTGTGCTTGATAGCAGCGGTGCTTACAGTGACAATAGCGGCGGTCGCGACAACAGCCCTATGGCCTCCACTTTCACACGCGCTCCAGATCAACAGCTGTCTGGGTCCTCCCAGGGAGCCACAGCAGACAATATCGGTAATGCCGCCAGCTGGTCAGCGACCGTCTACAGTAAGCCCGCCTTGGGTTCAAGTCTTTGGCCTCAAGCACTGCCAGCCTCTCTGGGGAGCAGGAACGACCAGCTGATTAGTGTGCCGAATCGAATGCGAACTGCAATTAACTTTATGTCTCACAAGAAGAGAACAAAAACTTCGCATCTCAGTGTTAATTGCACCTGATAAATTAAGCCATTTATCTTTCTCGATTGGCGAATCCTGGACGACAAACCCTGCTAGGGCCCTGTATATGGACAACAGTAAATGCGTCGCCGTACTGGTCTTTTTGTGCCTGTTTCGCTGTGGTTCTCGCTGTGCTACAAATCTTCAGATCTCCAATAGCGGGCCATAGCTAACTTTCTGGCTCACGGGTATGTGCGGATGCTGGGATCATATCCTCTCTTTATATGCAGTACGCAGCGAAAAGATTCCGAATTTCAGATCCAAGATCTTCACGGTACTTTGGGAAAAATGTTAATTGAGCCAAGAGATGTTTTCAAATGGATTCATACTCCAAAAACGTGGCCAACGTGGGCCCAACGTGGCCAACGTGGGCCCAACGTGGGCCCACGTTGGCCCCACGTTGAAGCTTCATTAGAGTCGAAAGCAATTGCGATTATGGCAGCAACCATCGACTTTGTGGTGTAGACCTTGTAATCTGAACAGTCAATACTGTAGCTAAACAGTTACAGGAACCAGCGCATCCGCTTTGATAGTTCAAGTCAAGCCGTAATGATACACAGCAAATAATCGCTCAAAGTCCGTAATGCCGTAACGCCCGCAATGCGGCGTCCGCGTGGTCCGCAAGTCCGCCACCGCCGTTGCGGGCGTACCGCGGTTTTGGAAACCTGCTAAGTAAACCAAGACTTTTTCCTTGCAGTAAGACATGATCAGATATTGAGAAGCTCGGGCTCAGCCAAGCTAGGCTCAGCATTTGGGCGCCTGTTTTCAGTAGCTAGCGTCCTTCATTATACTTCGTATTATAACCAGTGCTTTGTGTAGGACGAACATGTGCAGTTACAAACATGTAAATGCGTGTCGATGTTCCAGTGTTTCAGGTGTGCACATTTGAGGGCTCCTTCAATGCTAGCACTTACAGCGCGACGTGCTGGAACGAAAGCATTGGAAGGTGGAGCTAGGTTAGTTACCAAGGCGAAAAGCTATGGCGGGGGCCAGCGACCAAGCTTGCTGTGTTTCTGCTTTCGGCGTTTAGCGAGACGGAGCCTGCAAATAAGTTACAGGGGCCGTCGCTGTACAATGTTGAAGTCAAACTCCCGAAAACGTTGAATGGGTCAATCCAAAATGTGATACGATAGTATTATTATGTGCTGGTAGTTTTTGAAATGTGCAAATATGCTGTGCAGATATGCTGTGCTAAAAAAAAAGGAAAAAGAAAAAGACAAACAGGAAAACAATATGTCCGAGAAAGAAATTGACCAAGAAACCATCCAAAACCAGATTTAAAACCAAGAACCTATAAACCAGAAACTAAACCCCAACAATTCGCAATCAAAATCAAACACAAACACTACACAAAAACTTTTCAATGGCCAGTACCAATTGGAAACCCACTAGGGCCCGAGTAGGCCTCTCTCTTTGAACTCAAACCAACAACGTCGTTTCGTTGACTTCTTCCATCTCCTCCATTTCACCGCCATTGCTTTCCTCTCCTGCTTTATGTGCTGCCGCTGGTCCATGGTTTTTTGCACCTCTTCCAATTAGATGGTCGCCAAATTTGTAATATTGCCAGAAGAAAACCAAATCCAAAAGCACGGACCCGACATTTCCAACGATATAAGGCACCTCATTCCAAAAAAACAACCATTTAGCATCTTTGTCACCGCCATTGCTGGTAAGCTGAGAGGAAGTTAAAATTGAAGTGGCGTAAAACGAATTGGCAAATATCACGATTGTCACGAAAAAAGGTGATAGTCCGCTAGTGGATCTTCTCATGTGATTGGTGTACAACTGCGGAATGCGGCAGCAAATGTAACTGAAGGCACACAAGTAGGCAATGGTGCGGCCTATTGATGTTCCAGGTATGCCAGCGTTACTAGTACCAACGATCTGATTAGCGACTTCAGTACTGGCACCATTGGCAAGGTTTTTGCTTATAGCTGATATTGGCATAGCGGTGGAAGAAGAAACCTGAGACAAAAGAAGCATAGATGAGGTTAGTAGCGTTCCACGACTATTGCCATTTCCACCCCCGTTTCCATTGGAGTTAACGCTACCGTAGCTGGCAAAACTGATAATGCTATCTTCCATTTCTTGTGGGTATGCATTATCATCATCATCATTATCATTGTCGCCAGCGTCACCATTATGATAGCCGCAATGGCTACCGCCGCCACTTCCGTTTCCGCTGCTTGCATTTCTGCTGCTTGCATTGGCGATTCTTCTCTTTCTTGGACGGTAAATGCCATAGTACCAATACTGGAAGAACAACACGGCATCATTAGTCAACCCATAACAGCTATTGTATAATTGGAAAGGAAGCTGCTTTGTCAAGACGCATCCAAGAAAGTTCATTAGATCACCACTAGCAAGCACAAGAAGCCAGTATATGCTTACTCCGGCAACAGATTTGCGCTTATAGTTTTTGTATTGTTGGGGTAGGAGGGCAATTAGCCAGCATGATAGCGAGCAAACGCTGAAGAAGGCGGAGATGGCGCCTGGATAAGAACTGCTGGCAGTTGAACTCATTGAAGATATTTGATCCAGTACTAGGAAATGCAAAATTATTGTGTGTCAATAAATCAGCGTTGATTGTAAAGCTGAATGATCTAAAAAAGGCTGAGACTAAAGAACTGTCTATATTGCGATCTGTGATCTGTAACTTGATTGCCTATTATATCTATAATTCGAGTCTGATTATATAACTGCCTTTGTGTAAGCAAGATAAGCAGTCCCGGAGCAAGCAGTACACATGCAAACAACAAATATGAACCAATCAACCAATCGAGCAAGAAGCTAGAAAGAACGGATAGTATAACAGGAAAAAAAGGGCAACAGATAAAAGACAAAAGAGGAACTGGATAAATAGATAGATAGATGATATAGCTGAACCACCAGATCATAAGTAAAACAAATAAATAAAAACACATGGGCCCAGAGATCGCGATAGTGTAGAGTTAATAGACGGTAATTGGGCATAATCAGCACTAAGCACTATGCATATGAGGTCAGCAACTAGGCCCTGTTTCACCTCTTCAGAGATAAGAGGCCTTCAGCTTCGATATCGATCAACAGATAAGAGAAAACCGAGCTTTGTGACGCAACGTCCTGCGCCGCCCCGCCCTCGCCTCAATACTGGGTACTCCAGCCAGCTGGCTCTATTTGTGTATGGTTTCATTGCTGTGGGTTGGTGCACAAGCTGCATTATGTTTTGTTAAAGATATTGTATTCGTCAGCAGAATAACAGTCGCTTGGCTTGTGATTGCGAGCGATTTTCGCTTATACAAGCAGAATATGGAAGTCTACTACTTGTTGGGAAACCTAGGTTTGTATTTTTTGGAAATACAAATTTGCAGAGAATAGAAGTTTGAACATATTACTACATGTCCTTACGAAGACAATCTAAATTGCTGCAAGCTTTGAAACGTTGCAAGGTAAGCGGCATTGGTGACTAGAGCAAAATCATTCATTTTCTTCTTATTGTGTAACAGTTTCCTTGAATGCGCAGAAGGCTTTCACCACTTTCCATTACATTGATGCAATAGTTAGCTCTGGGCAGTCTCTGATACCAACGCAGAGTTCATTCATTTACAAAAAAAAAGAAAAAAAAAATAAAATAAAATAAAATAAAAAGCATACTGCAAGCAAAAAGGGTTTTCAGTTCTTTAGCCTTTATATATGATATCATTCAAATCCCCATAGCTAGTTTGCCTGTCCACACATCTTTTCCCAATTTTCTTGGTGGTTTGGGCGGTAAAAGATTAAACCCAGTAATAACATAGGCATTGGTGAATGTTGATGATTATGCAGGTTAGTACTCCAATGCCAACATCAATAACCATATCGCTTTCAATAACAGCGGTCAAAGCTAAAAAATGAAAGGGGTCAAAAAGTTCGAAGCCCTCAAAGATCAGGTCATGAAAAACATGTTAATGTTGTTTGCAGTTCTCACCCCAATGTGTTGCGGCCAGTATCTGAAGAAAATGGCATTGTCTTTTTTTCAGAGTATAGCTCCGAGGCTGTGTAGTGGAATAAGCTTACCAACGCGATTGGCACAACGTCACCCGCAATATCTCCCAGCATCAACACCTACTAGTTGTTAAAACTGACAGTGAGACAACCTTGGGATATAAAACGTCTGGCAGTTTACCAGTGAAAGACACGCGTTGTTGCGGGATAGAAATCAAAAGAAGTTAATAAGTTTCACCGTACACTGGACGGTGTATGTTTGCGGAGCAGAGAAGACGGTGAAACTCAACTCTCATGTAAATTGAGTTTATCCACAAATACCAGTTGGTGACCCTTTATGTTTAGTTTGAGAGCTATTGTAAACGGAACCCCCTAGCGTAGTAAATAAGATTAAGTTAATATGCTCGAATGTTTTGGTTACATTGTGTACGCGATTTTACGTTTACACTTAGTATGTTTACGGCTCTAAAGGATGAGTTTGCTTAAATTGCCACAAACCAGTGGCTCATAAGTTATAACTTTTGCAAAATGCGATATTGCAAAATGTGTTAATAGCTCCAAAGTTGTAGCTCTAGTTAGCCCTTTTTCTTTTTGGCGCCTAACAGCGTCTGCAGACAGACAAAGAAACAATAAGAAAAACAAAAAAAACAAAAAGATGAAAGTATTGCAAACAGCGATGAATGTTGTTTTGAGTAGCACAAGGCGAAGTGAGATTTTGCGGTAAGAGAAGTCTTTCTTAAATAGTACTATTGCTTATGAAATTTCAAATCGGGAGAGTTGGTTATAGTTTTAGAAGTTTTGCATGAGTATTGATCTTGAAAGATGAGATTAACAGAGCGGTATTCAAAAAAATTACTTGAGTAGTAAAAAAACTACAGTATTCAACTGGAGTCCTGTGCTCATGTGTTCCCCAGATGGAACACATAAAAAAAAAAATCGAAGTTAACAGTATCAACTATAACGTCATAACTTTAGAAACATATTTGGAGATTGAGGAAGGTATAGTGTTTTTTTTTAATTGCACTAGGAGTTGATGCATTTCAATAGTTTTTTCGGCAGGATTTGAACTATTATGGATTCTCAAATCAGAATCTTTATATCAGATTTTACAAATGTATCCGTAGATCGTGCCGTATTCAAAAATGTAAGTCTCGATCAATGTATGCGTACACGGGGTGAGCGACTTTGTGTCTACAACCACAGGTGGCGGCGCACGACCAAAAATGTAATACCTATAAAGAGATTTCATTGATCTGATCTACAATTTTTTTTTTTTTTTTTTTGGTTTTTTGAAATCGGTCGCGATGTCGACTTCTTGAAACAGCCTTCCTCAATGGATGCTATCTACCGCCGATATTTCATGTACTAAATGCACGACACGAGCGGTGATGGTCTCTGCAAGTTGGGCTAGATCTTATAAATTATCTGATTTCTTTCTCTTTGACAAATTTTTCAGTAATCCAAGAAAATTTCACGAGAATGTTTTATTTTGTTATTGATCTATCCTAGCCTGTTAGACGGCTAGTTAGCACAAAGTCTAGGCTTTTAAGCATACATGCGCCACGCACAGAACACCGCCTTGAGAATGCATAAATCAGATGCCTATTTTTGTTTTCTGGTGACTTCAGATTCTCTTTGGCGCATGTTGTAACATAATTGAGCATGCTTACACATAAAAGCGCATCGAAAAACACCGTGGCGCATATTCGGGGAATTTTGGAGAATGTCACGTTTTGGATTTCAATCAAATTTTAATTTTTTTTTTTTTTTTTTTTTTTTCGTCGCATAGTTTTGAGGGCGTAAGTGCTGTAACTGGATGTTGAAGAATGCAATTAAAGGCGACACTATGCGTTAAACTGCTGCAAGGGGTTAGGAGGGTGGACGTCTAAGGCATTAGTATATGTACCACACTGCCGCATACCGTAAAATACTGCGAAATTATGCGTTTGGGCTCGTTGGTTGATGAGTTTGGGCGTTGTGCGGGTAAGCGCGCTGCGCCATGACAAGCGAAAGGAGGTTGCTAACTGCAGTTGCATTCAAAAAGATAGCGTTTTGTCCTCTAGGATGTTGTGGCTGTTGGTGATATTGACAAGTTTGTCTGTTCAGATGTGGGCATAGTTGTAGTGTAGATGACAGATACTATCCCATAGTCGGTGTGTGGATGAATAGTCAGGGCTTGCTTATTGATGTAAGATCTACAGATGTATCACAATAGTAGTTTTTTAGCCTTGTCGTGTGTGTGTAGCATTTGGTTGTGGCAGTCTTGTATTGTGTTGTCATATACTCAGTTGCCCACTTAATGTGGACGTTCCTCGCTTCTTTGTTTGTCTGTCGCTCACCGCCACCGCCGCTTCTCACTTTCTTTATTCTTTCGCTCTTTTGTTCTTTTCCACTCGCACGCTACAGTTCCACTTGCACTCTGTGATCGCTCCAGCTAAAAAAAATTTTACTTTAATTTTTACTTTTTCTTCTATTTTTCCTTCCTTCTGTTTCTGGCGTCTTCTCCTTTTCTCTCTTCCTTTCCAGTTTCCAGCTTGCTGTTTGTTAGTTGCCTGTCCTACTTCTCACCACTCGCTTGTATATCATCACTACAGTACAAAACAGTACAAAACGGCACAAACAGGTAAAAAACAGTACATCATAGTACAACTCACAATACCACACTAAACATTAACCGCCTGAACAGCAGTCCAAATCACTGTCTGTCTTTTGTCTTCCGCAAGCGCTAAACTGACGCACACGCATTGGTTGCTTATCTGATTCCTTTCCATCCTCGCCACTTAGAACTCAGAACAAAGTAACGAGGTTACACCAATATCTAGGAATCTTCGTTTCCTTTCTTCTACAAAGAATCCTTTCGCTCAAGTCTTCAAGTTAGTATATCACTACTCTGTTGTTTTTCTCGTTTTTCTTTGTTTGCCTGTTTCTTAGCTTCGCTTTTTGAGTTTTTAGTTTTTCGTTACTTTTTTTTTTTTTTTTTTTTTTTTTTTTTTTTTGACTTTTTTCCCCTGTTGTCCTTTTTCGAGATCATTCAGTGCAATTTCACTTGGTAATTCAAACACAACAACAACATCAACTACGCTGCAAATAAAATACACATCTACTATATCACTATAAAAGATATTCAGATTTACAGGTCCAGACCAGATCAAATCTAGCACGGCAAAAACAACCTCCGGTCCACTTACCCACCATGTCTAGAAGAAACTTGACTTCTGGCTCCCCAAACACCCTCGAAGAAGAAAACCCATTCAACGACCAACATTCCTTTTCTGATTCCGGCTCAGAATTTAATGGTCCAAACAATTCAGGTAGCAGCGGCGAAATGAATAACGTTAATAATCCGGCAAACAATATTGCCGCCTCGGCAAACACAACAAAGCCATATATTGACTATTCTGGGTTTTACTCACAGCAAAATTCAAACTCAAACTTGAACTCTGTCAACAACTCAGTTAGCAATTTCCATTCTTCAAATGTCAACAACAATATTGCTAACACTCCTTTATCCCCAAATAGTCCTTCAAATCCACACGAAAGTTTAATGCCACCAGAATATGATCGTTATCCGGCCATCAGCAGCAATGGCCAACGTGTAACGTCGTTGGCCGCCTCAGTTAATTCTCGTGCCTCTTTATTAGGGCCTGATGGAAGTAGCGGCAGCAATCCAAATAATAAAAGCTCACGTATGTCGGACAGTTCTTCTAATTCTGATAGATCAACCAACCCGTTTTTGATTGATGCTGATTTCTCTCCATTTGGTGGTTATCCAGCATCTTCATTTCCTTTACACATTGATGAAAAAGAGCCTGATGACTACTTGCACAATCCAGATCCAATCGAAGATGCAAAATATGATCATAACCGTATGCTCTATGATTTGAAAAACTTGGATAGAAGATCAACATGGGGCTTGCTTGGTATCATTGGTCTTTTCATTGCTGCTATTATGATTTTCGTTGTCTATCCTGCGTTGACCTACTCAGGGGTTATTGATGCTGGTGAACCAGTTACACATGAAGTCTTAACCCGTTACAAGTATCCACAGTTGTCTGCTATTAGAACTAATTTGGTGGATCCTGATACCCCATCTAAATATCATACTAAAAAGGCCAGAGACGGTTCTGAATGGAAATTGGTGTTTTCTGATGAATTCAATAAAGAAGGTAGAACTTTTTATGAAGGCGATGACCAATTTTTTACTGCTCCAGATGTTCATTATGATGCCACTAAGGATTTGGAATGGTATGATCCTGATGCTTCCACTACTGCCAATGGTAGCTTGGTTTTGAGAATGGATGCTTACAAGAATCATGGTCTTTTTTACAGATCGGGAATGTTGCAAAGTTGGAACAAGATGTGCTTCACTCAAGGTATTATGGAAGTTTCGGTTAAGTTAGCCAATTATGGTGATGTCAGTGGTTTATGGCCAGGTATTTGGTCTATGGGTAATTTAGGTAGACCTGGGTTTTTAGCAAGTACCGAAGGGGTTTGGCCGTATTCTTATGAAGATTGTGATGCTGGTATTACTCCTAACCAGTCGTCTCCTGATGGTATCAGTTTCTTACCTGGCCAAAGATTGAATTCTTGTACTTGTAAAGGCGAAGATCACCCAAACAGAGGTACCGGTAGAGGTGCACCAGAAATTGATGCTTTGGAAGGTGAAGTTGATACCACTCTTGGTGTTGGTGTGGCTTCCCAATCTTTGCAAACTGCTCCTTATGATATTTGGTACTATCCAGATCTTGATTTTATTGAACTTCACAATGCTTCCGTGTCTTCCATGAATACTTATACTGGTGGTCCATTACAACAAGCTGTTTCTGCCACTTCAACAATGAACACTACTTGGTATGACCTTGGTGCTAAAGACGGCTCTCACGGTGGTCTTACTCAATTCCAAAAAGTTGGATTTGAGTTTTTGAATGATAATGAAAATGGTTACATTCGTTGGTTCCTTGGTGATGACCCAACTTTAACTCTTCACGCCAAGGCATTGCATCCAAATGGTAACATCGGTTGGAGAAGAATTTCTAAAGAACCAATGTCAATGATTCTTAACTTGGGTATTTCTAATAATTGGGCTTATATTGATTGGCCAATGATCAAGTTCCCAGCCATCATGAGAATAGATTACGTTAGAATTTACCAACCTGAAGATGCAGTTAACATTGGTTGTGATCCAGATAGTCATCCAACGTATGATTACATCCAAGATCATCTTGATATTTACACGAATCCTAACTTGACGTCCTTTGAGAATGCCGGTTACACTTTTCCAAAGAATAGACTCACTGGTAACTGTTCTTGAATGGTTTTATACTTGTTTTTGTTTTTTTTTTATTATTAAATACTTCATCTTTTTTATTCTTGAATTTTGTTTCTTCTTCCATTTTGTTTTCTTTTTCAGAAAAGGTGGCTTTATGTTCATGTTTTACTTTATCAATTGCATTTATTCATTAAAAAAGGTACAGTTTTTTTCAAATTTTTTTTTTTTTTTTTTTTTGTTCCCTGTTTCCAATATCTGTATTTGTTGACAACTTTAGGCTTTGAATGAGCTTAAATATCTATCATATCTATAGATCTACTCTATAGTATGCAAAGAATATTTTAACGTTTGTGTCACTGTTGTTCAGCTTTTTTACCTTTGTATTACTATTTACTATTTACTATCAATCGATGTCTGTTTCTTTTACTAAAGCGATGTGTAAATTTGTTACTGAACAACATTTTTCAGAATCGCAAAGACTGTGATTTCTGCCAAAAAAATGTCGCAAATTTCATAACAAACTAATCTATCTATCAGATCTACATTTTATTTGCAAGCTTTGACTTTCATAAAATTTCTCAACAAGATTGTGGTTATTGTGTGGATATAAGCAGCATCCAATGTACGCAGTGTAAGCGTGTGAATTTGTCAGGTTACTACAATATTCCAAGTGCATGAAAAGGCAAAAAATACTCCTCATCAGGGGCTCGAACCCTGGACATTTCGGTTCCTTATTTCTAAAAGCCGAACGCTCTACCAACTGAGCTAATAAGGACGGAGTTCTTTCCTTGTTTAGACGGAGTGGTAATCACTGTCTCTTCTCAAACATATTAGTATTTTAAATTGATCCTTAATCCACTGGTTCCTCTTAAAACAATGTATTTTGTTGACGAACATTGAGTTCTAAACCAACGAACCTGAATACAGTTAAATAATATTTCTTACATAATAAGTCCGTGGATCTTCTATTCTGTTGCACGATGCGCGTATTTACTACTTTATATCGCAAATCACTAACAAGTTTTGTATTCAGTCTGATTATTATTTCTATACGGTCTACTCCAATATTATTATATATTTATTTTTATTTAGTTATGTTAGACGTATAAGGCTTTTACATCCAAAACTATAAACTCTGAGATATCAGTATTCCGTAATTTTTTTCTAATCAATATTTAGCTCTTCAACTTTTCTCAAAGATCTCGCACAGCTAAAAGACCACTCCTGTCTGTCAATCTGTTGGTCTAGAACTCAATGTTCATCATAGATCCATATTGTTGTACCATTACACAGCACCTCAATTAACATCTCAGAGCCAGATAGCTGCATAAGCGAAATTTTAACAGATGAATATTTCAACTTGTTACAAATACAGAGAAGATTATCTTTTCAACTTCAGTGTTAAGAGGTAGCAAAAGGCAAGGCTCCAGAGAGAATATACCTTGTCCTTGATGGTCTGTGCAAACTCTCAACTGCGTACAGTATCATACAACGTATCTTCATGAAACGCAACCTGTCTTCTTTAAAAATAAAAAATTGTATATAATATATAATATAGCTCCCTAGGAAAAAGTAAAAAGATTTTAGAATAGAAAGTGAACAAAAAAAGAAAAAGAAAAAGAAAAAGAAAAGGAAAAAGTGCGAAAGATACAAAGTAGGGAAATACCAACAAAGAAATGAAGAAGAAAAAAAAAAGTAAAAAGGGGCATCGAGTTACATAATCAGTAATTTAGCTTCAGGAAGCTTTGCAACTTTGCAACTTTAACACATGTAGAAAAAAAACCATCTCCCTTCCAGACTTTGAGACCCGTGCCCATGACTCTGAACTTCGTCTCGAGGGCACTGGCTATACAAAGCATTACTTGCATTGTTATTAACCATATTGATGTTGCTAGCAGTATCGTTGACTTCAACGGCGTTGACTTCAGTATGCGTTGGATACTTTATATCGATAGCCGGGGATTTTGGCAGCTGCTGTAGCTGTAGTTGTTCAATCTTATTGTCAGTATTACTAATGGTTTTAGAGCGAGTTGGTGTTGAGACCATTTGTAAATTTTGCTGCTGCTGCTGCTGTTGTTGTTGAAATATTAGTTCATTTTCAATTGACTCCTCAATGTTGCGGTAGAGTGTATTGCCGTCATTGTAAGGATATGGGCTCTCACTAGCGAATGTGTTTCTTTTACTATAAATGTAATTAGCACTGTTTGCACCCTTGCCAGGATTAAACGCAGAGTCTCTGTGACTGATGCTGTTAGTACTAGATTTTCTTCTGGACTTTCTGGGGCTTGACAAAGTCAGGTTATCTGTGTTGCTGAGCACTGGGTTATTGTGATTGGTAGGTATGCTGCTGTTGTTATTATGGCAGTTGAGGAATTCATACAAAGAAGGCTCGGAGGTATTGGTGAGGGCAAAGGTGGTACGTTCCGGAGTCAAAGGCGAGGCAAAAGTTACATCGCACTCGTCCTCCAGATAAAAATTGCTGTGAGTACTATTTTTTTGAGCATTTGGTACTGGCGCGGAGCTGGTCATGTTGATGCCAGGAGACCCTTTGCTGTTTGGTTTGTTACTGTTGTTGTTAGAAGAAGACGATGGTCTTGAAAAACTGAAAATAGAACTTCTGCTGTGATTGCGATTATGCTTTGCATGGCCAGCGCTATTAATGGTATCGTTGGTGGGTTCTTCGAGAGTGAAATCTTCATCATTAATAAACTTCATGAGATCGTCTTGGTTATTCACGTCCATCGTGGCAGAGTAGACTTCATATGGAGGGGTATTGGCCTGCTTTATGAGTATACTGAGGATCACTCCAGAGGTGGAGAGCGCCTCAGGGATTTCCTAAGCGGCGTTAGTACGTGGCACAATAGATGTTTAAAGATATAGCAGATAACACACTGGCGGAAGTGTCAAAAGCCGAAGAGCCTGTACATACGTATTGCTTCAAGTGTTCGTAATGCTCATTGAGATGGAACTCTGGATGGCTGGGCAATTTGTTTAATATTAGGCTAAAATATTGTTAGTGTTAGGTTTCTTTAAACAATTTATATCCAAGGCTTGGGACACCGGGTGGAGCAAAATCTAGAAAAACAGTAGGGAAACGCAATGCATACATACTCTATGAATCTTGTAACGTCAACATATGCTTTCTCATAGCAGTTACTCCGAAGACTAGTGACAGACTGTGATGGTGGGGCGGTTAGTAAACTTGATGCTTACGCTCATGCATAAAAAAAAAAAAAAAAAAAAAAAAAAAAGGGACTGAGATAGAACAAGATGTGATACTTACCTCTTCAAGGAAACAATCTGCAATATCTAGCCATGTTGAGAACGGCGTGTCTGTGGAGTAATTATACTGGAGGCTCCTCTTCATTAAGCCGCTTATGGAGAAGTCTGTTCTCATTGCCAATGCTGGTTTTGGTATATCTGGCTTGAGATGAGCAGGGAGACTCAGGCGTCGGCGCTCCCCGTGTGCGGGCTAGGCGCTGTCAAGCGAAACCTGTCTGAGATGATCGCTACGCGGTGAGATGGGGGGCCGGATAAGTCCTTGGACGTAACCAAGCCGAAGAATCTTTAGCAGTAGAGACACCAAGGGAAACGAAAGAAGAGAGAAGCAGAAAAAGTTTGACTCAGGGAAGCAAATTGAACCAAAGAGCTGACCGATGCTGTGCTTTTATAATGCAATTAGCAGGCCAGGGAAGAGGAGACGATGATGGCGTTTGGCGATGGCGAGCTGGAGAGAACACCAGCGCCGGAGCGGCGTACATCACTTTTGTTTTCAGTGCGTATCTGAGTAAGCTGGGAGAAGCATAACGAACAGCAAAGCAGCAGAGAACATAAAGGGCCAATTTAGCTGATACGTGTGTAGTGAATTAGTATGCTGGTAAATTAGTGATGTGTTAATTTAGCAAATGCGATAGAATGACAGGTAAATACTATTTTTTAGCGCCCTGAGCCATGCGCGCGCACCGCCCGGCGCCAATAGCATCGTCACCCGCCGGCCGGACAGCGGACACAACGATGTTGGGAATGGAGCCAAAGCCAACGACAGGTGCACCGCTAAGCGCTGACAATGGTACGGTTCCGTTGTTTTTGGCTGTGCTGTTGTTATTTTTAGCCACGCGCAGTGCTTTCATGTGAAGAACGCAGCCACGTTCATTTGCCTGACACAATTAACACCAACATTAGCGTCGCAGGGGGCGGCTCTCTGCAGCAGAGAGATGCTGCTGGTAGCTGCTCGAGCAACACAATACGGATCTATGAGGCTGTTAGCGATCGTTCAATCGGTCAGGACAAGACGACAGGGTGTTGGTGTTTAGTGTGGCTACCGGACACAGCCTAGCAGACAAAACGCTTCTCGCGCGTGAGCCCGCTGGGGCCAGAGTGTGCTGGCTGGCTACTGGCTACTGGCTACAGCGGCAGCGCTAGCACGTATAGTCAGCCATGTGCTTGTTTCTTGGTGGGCCTGCCGCAAATACACTCAAATCTCAGCGGCGATCAAACACACGTTGAGGAATCACCGCAGCAGGGACGTGCATGCCGATGGGCAACTGCACCGGAAACGTGTGTGATTGAACACCAGCGCCGGCGTTGTCGCTGTGATCCGTGCTAGCGCTGAGAGTGTCAAAGTTTACCACTGCAGTGGCAATCAGAGCAGGCCCGCGTTTACGGCCAGAAATGTCACGCGGCTGGACACAAACAGCGCTTTCTGATACTGAAGTGCGCGCTCCTTAGCCCCTGCCCGAAAGACAGCCCCCGCGGTGTGTGTGTGCGTTGACACTCAGACCGCGGCTGCTTACCGCCGGGCGGGGTTGCTTGTGTCGTCTGGCGATGTGTTGGAGATGAGGTCCCGAACAGGGACCAAATACGGACGCCTGCCTGGCCCAACGCGGCATGGGCCGGTGTGCTGTGTGGTGCGCGCGGTGCGCGCGGTGCACGGGTGGCATATATAGAGGGGGGAGGACGCGGTGCACGGGTGTGAAAATAGAGTAAAAAAAAATAAAAAAAAAAATAAAAAATAAAAAATAAAAAATAAAAAGTATCCCAATAGCGGCTAAAAAAGGCTGCTGGTGCTTCCTTCTCATCGAGACGCTCTGGAGTGTGCTCCCTTCTTTTTGTCTTCGCAGTATCCTACTGTTCCCGAGCCATATACGTTCTGTTAAAAACACGGTCGTGCCACCGCTGCGCTCCTCCTCACTTTTGCGTAACGCTAGCGTCTGCGTTGGTCTTTATGTTCGCTGCTGAGCTCGTTGCCATCCACAGTCTTAGTCCTCTCGCACCCGCGCCAGCTACAGTACCATCATAACTTGCCTTTTCATGCCGCACGGGAAACCCAGCGCTATTCCTTCGTCGCTCACCTCCAAGTTCCAGCTCTCGTCAGCAAAGGCGTACAAAAATAACAGCCACAGCAGCAAAGCCGGTAACACCAACAGCACCAGCAGCAGTGCCAGCGGCAGATCGAGGTCTTTCAAGGACTCCGGCGCAAACGATGTCACCAGCCTAGATCAATCGCAGTCCGCCAGCGCTACCGCTGCTACTGGTGCTACCGCTGCTATCGCCAGCAGCGATACTACCAGCACCAAGACGAGTCCCAACTGCGGTGCGGAAGCCGCCGCCGCGCCAAAGAGAATCAAAGCCTGCTTGCGTTGCAGAAAATCAAAAGTCAAGTGCATCAACAACGGCGAGGCTCCCTGCAAGCGTTGCAAGCAGAGCGGCATGGAGTGTGTGTTTCAAATGAAGATAGAGAGCTACTCGTCCACCAAGATGAGGCCGGTGGAAGGTTCCGCGTCGGCAAGCGCGAGTGGCAGCAGCAAGCCTGCTTCGTCATCTCACCAGCCGCCATCGCAGCCGCAGCCGCAGCCGCAGCCGCAGCCGCGGCATCCTATGCCTGCCGCCTTGAGTGGTAGCGGTAAGGCAAATAGCACCGGCCATCGCGACGGTCGCAGCGAGGACTGGAGGTGTTCAATGGAAAACAAATTGGAGAACTTTAGCGACACCCTCAACAACATTCTTGGCTTCTTGAAAGACGGAAAGTTCAACGGCGAGCTTCCCCATCCTCAGGTTCCAGTGAGTCCGGCGCTGTATCAGCATCCACACCGACTTGAGCGTCAACCCTACCCAGCCCATGTACACCCGCAGTCCCAGTCCTACCATCTGCAGCGGCCCGCACAAATGCTGGCGAGTTCAGTTTACCAGCATCCGTATTCGCCTTCTTCACACTTGCCGCAGTTGCCTTCCATCCTGTCCATATACGATCCTGCACCATTGCACCAGACTACTCCGGCAGTGTCTGACTACCATGACTCCAACTTGCGCCATCCTTCCACAGAGGTCAGACCAAGCTACTCAACATCAACGGGGCCTTACAACCGAGCTTACAACACAAGCAGATATTTTCAGCCATTGTACAGCAACACTCAGTCGCTGCATTATCATGCTGGTGCAGCCTCCTCTCCAGTTGCACCTTTAGCACCTGGACTACCTACTCATAAGGATTCGTTTCCGCAAGATGAGGTGAGGCGATTATCCGACATGTTCAAGTATCCTAGCACAGACTCGCTGCCGCTGCAGCTGCCACCGTCTCAACAGCATCAACAGCATCAGCAGCGCGCATACCCCTCCGCTCTATCCTCACAACACGGCAGCTCCCGTGCCCCAATAAGTAACATGGTTAATAGTCCTGTTAACAGTAGCTCACTGACCGGTTCTCCATTCAGCAGAAAAAGGGAACCTGATTATCATAGCCATGAACACACACAGCCACAACAGCCCACTAAAAGACGCAAGTCTGCTGCTGCTGCTAAGCAATCACCGGTTAACGTTTCCACTGACTCAGATAGTGATAATTTATGCGCAGACAGTTCTATATCAGCGCAGAAGAAGCTGCGAAATTTGAAGTCAATAATAAGCTATAAAGAATTTGCCGAACTTTATGACCGGTTTCTCGAGAACGCCATGCCGCAGCTATTTGGCTTTGACATCTCCAAATTTGACAAACGATTAGTATATGTAAAATCTGAATTGTTTGTGGCCCTAGTAAGTTTAATTGGGTCCGCTACTACTGGTTCTGATAGTGCTGGCAACAGTTCTTCAAGAGATAAGCTGTCTTTCCATGATGAGTTGAAAAAGATATATTTGGACAGAGTCACAGATTTGATTTTTAAGCACAACAAAGAAGAAAGTCACAATGACTGGGGCATTTGTGATGAAGATAATGACGTTGGCGGTGGAAATGCCAATGATAAGCTTTTTCTGCTGGCCGGTGGTGGTGGCAGTGAATGTATCGCTGAAGTGCGTGAAGAGTACGACGCCTTCGTTGATTTGTGCAATCGCGACAATAATTGTAATAACAAAGTCAACTACGGCCAACAACTGGATGGAAGTAATCATCAAAAGGAATGGAGAAAGTGGAACTTGCTTACTTTGGAAGAAAAAAGCAAAGAGATACAAAAAAGTACAGAGTTTAAGCTATTCATCAATATTACTGCCTTATGTATTGCTACTTTTTGGTTTCAAAATTCGCAATTGTTGCTAGGTGTAGCATTTCAACTTGCCTCACAATTACAATTGAACAAAGTTTTCAAAACGCTTCAAGAGTCCAAAATCACCTCACTTGATAGTAATAGTGGCGGCGGTGGTGGTGGTGCCAGCGGTCTGGAACTTAATGATTCTTATGTTGCTGATGTTGATAAGCTTAAGTTATGGTACTTGTTGTATATTTCTGATAACCAGCAAAGCTTCTTGGCCAAGAAGCCACCAATGATGAATTCGAATGATGCGTCTCTTAAAAATTCGCGAAAGTTTTTGTTCCACAGTGCATATAACAATAGGAATAGCCATAGCAATAGCAATGTTACTGGTATTGAGTACCATGATGGTGATGGTGATGATGATGAGTACGCCTCAACAAGACTTTTGCTTGCTCCAGAAAGTGAAGATGTCAACATTTCCGAAAACTTCAAAGAAAACGATAACCAGATTGTTATTCTTAATGAAAACCATCATAATGAAAATGAAAAAACATTAAACGAAAAACTTATTTGCAGCTCCGACACCTACAATGATTTACGATTAGTGTCTCAGCTTGAATTCAATCAGGCTTTAAATTTGGTATTAACGGGGAACGCATGGGATATAATGGGGCCCGAATTATTTGGAATGCCGTGGAAAACTAATCTCGAGTTAGATAAATGGATGGTACACTGGACTTGTCTATTAACTCCTATCCATCAAGGGAATTCTTGGCTGATTAAGTCAACTTTGATTTATTATAACTTCGCAAGGATGCATATTAACAGCGAGTTTGTGAAACAGTTGACCGGCAGCGATAATGGTTATGGTAGTAATGGGTCACTGCAACAACAACACCAGCAGCAAAGACAGCTTCTTGCAGGCAGTAAAAGAAAAAACAGGTCTTCCCAGAAATTAATTGAAAGTACAGTTGTCGATGATTACGAAAATGACGAAACAGAATCTTCCAGTGACAGTAATAATGAAGGCCCGCTGCATGAACTTGATAGCACTGACATTGCAATATTATCGGCCCAAAGCTTGGTTAGGGCAGTTACAAGTGATAAAGACATAATTGATAGCTTACGGTTTGCCCCAATCCATATTTACGTAATGCTGTATTATGCAGCATTAGCACTACTTGATTCACATGCTGAACTTCTGAAAATGAAAGCAAAAACAAACTCGCATGTGAAAACGAAAACAGCTTTGAACCACACAGAAGAATTCAGACAACAATCAAAATTGTATTTTGAAAATTTGGTACTTGTGCGGACGTTAGTTAAGGTTTTTTCTGAGAATTTGCCCATTGACAGAGATTTTGGCACCACGTTAGTACGAAGCTTGAAGAAAAAATTGGAGAAGAAATACGGAATGTTAAGAAAGATGGGTCAAATGTACGCCGAGGCGGACAAGAATGGCATGAATCTTAAAGGTAGTAATAGTATCACAAATGATGGTAATAACGACAGTAGTAATGTCAAGGGAAGGGGAAAAGGGAACGAAAAAAGCCAAGATGGTTACGATAGTGATTATGGGGAAAGTATTGGTAAGATTAGACTGTTGGATGAGTTGAATGAAGATGAGATCAAAAAATTATTGGGAAAAGTTGATGGAGGGAGTGAAAAGAAAGGACCTATCCTTGCTTGGCCAGGAACAAATCATGGGCATCCATGATGAGGGAAGGCGTTTGGATGCTTTTTTGGTTTTCTTATTTTTGACCATCACTTAGTTTCAACATTTACCATTAATGACATAAACTCAACATGAAATTGTATGGTATAGCGATTTATAAATGGAGTCTATGGCTCGTGTAAATTAGATATGTTTGTCTATAAACATAATGTATTTTTCATTTGTTCTGAGTAATAAAGCGATATCTATTAGCACTGAAAAGCATGGCTTATTTTCAACTACCTGCCGAAACCGTTCTTCTCTTTTTACGATCGGGCTCCTGTTGATACAGTCTGCGGCTGTTCATTCTAGATTCATCTATTTGCTGCTGTTTTCTAGAAAGCAGACTACAATCTACAAACGAAAGACTGTCTATGTAACCACTAGAAAAAACAATTAAACGAGAATTCCGTCAAAAAGCCATACACAGATTCGAATAGATGAACAGGCAGACCACCCTATGGCTTTTCCATTGGCAAAAGACATCTGCTTATGCCAGTGTTTACTATATACGGTATATCGTACGATGTTGAAGTCCTCAAAATATTCGGTTACGCATGGGAGTGCATATAGTATATTTCGAGCTTTTGTGGTTTATGCATATATCACGTGACCATTAACTTTGCATGTGATTTATCAGGCGACTCTTTTTTCCGCGACAGCACAACACACGACACTCACTCAGCCAGTCAGTCAATGGAAAAGCGCTGTAGCCAGTCGGTGTATACGATATGCGAATGAAAAATAACAATAAAAACCAGAAAAAAACTTACAGGACTTTGCTCTATATATTCATCCGCCCTTCGCCCTTTTTGTTTGTTTGTGATACTTTAAACTCTCCATCTCATCCCATTTTCATTTCCATTTCTTAACTCACTTTGCGCTTTGTCTTATTCTTTTCCTACAAGCAAACGTTACTGCCTCTCGCTCAGGTTTTCATCTCTGCAAAAAAAAGCTGCAAACACACCCGCGCACACAAATAGTTTCCTTTATTTTACTTTACTTTTCGTCTGAGTGTTTCTTTTTGTTTGCTCTCGCCTTGTTAAGACATTCCTGTATGCTAATTTAGGCCTCTAATTGCTCGTCTATCCCTACAAAGCAAGCACGTCTATCCCATTCACTCCATTAGTATTCAACCACTCTCATTCATTCGTTGTCACAGCAAGCAAGACGATCGTTGTTTCCAGTCGCTGAACTGAACATTTTTATTTCGCTCCCTCAATCTTTGATTTTTAGCACATTCGCTTATCACTCAAGGATCTCCTGTTTAATTGACGAACTGCCACTTTAAAGTTCTGGTCAACAATTTTCCATTTAATTACGCTACAGCATAGCACAATACATCCCACTACACTAACCGGAAATCTGTTAAGTGTATTGAAACAAAACAAAAAATAGAAACATCCGAATTTGTCCTTCAATTTATCCTCGAAGTACATCGATTTCCAATGAGTCTCACAGCAGATAATACTATCCAATATGACGCTATTGTCGTTGGCGCTGGTGTCGTTGGCCCAGCAGTAGCTACTGCTTTTGCTCGTCAAGGTAGAAAAGTGCTTTTAATCGAACGTGATTGGACCCAACCAGATAGAATTGTTGGCGAATTAATGCAACCTTCAGGTTTGAAAGCTCTCAAGTCCCTTGGGATGATTGAAGCTGTTAATGGCATTGATGCTATTCACGTTGATGGTTACAGTATCCATTATCATGGCCAAAAATTGATTATAGACTATCCATTCAAATCTTCCACTCATAGGTTGGCCGAAGTTCCTCACTGTGCCACTAATACTAATACCAAAATCGCTACTGACAACACGTTGGATTCAAAATACTTTGACTCAAATGAAAGGGAAGTCGGCGTCGCATTCAGACATGGTGAATTTATTATGAATATGAGAAAAATTGCTAGAAAAGAACCTAATGTCACTGCTTTGAAAGGTACAGTAACCCGCTTAGAAAAAAATGAGAATAACCATGTTATCGGTGTCAGAGTAAATGAAACTAATAAATCAGGGATTTTGTACAAAGCACATTTGACTGTTTGTTGTGATGGCATTTTCTCCAAATTCAGAAAGCATATGGGTGCTGATAATACCCCAAATGTTGGATCCCATTTCATTTCCTTGACTTTGGAAAATGCTAAACTTCCATCTCCAAATCATGGTCATGTTATTATTAGTCACGAAGCACCAATTTTGATTTACCAAATCTCTCCAGTTGAAACCAGAATCCTTTGTGCTTACAGATCTGCCAAATTGCCTACGTTGAATGATGCTAAATTGAAAAATTATTTGCACGAAACAGTTTTCGAAATAATACCTGATTCAGTGAAACCTTCATATAAAAATGCATTGAAAAACTCTAGAATCAGAATCATGCCAAACTCTTATTTGACCGCTAAAAGAAATGAAACTCCTGGTTTATTGTTTATCGGTGACGCATTAAACATGAGACATCCATTAACTGGAGGAGGTATGACTGTTGGTTTAAATGATGCTGCTTTAATTGCTAAGCTCCTTTCCCCAGAGAAGGTTTTGGATTTTTCCGATACTTCGAAAGTTTTAGACCAAGTGTTGAGTTTCCATCACGAAAGAAAATCCTTGGGCTCTGTTATCAATGTACTATCAATTGCTCTTTATTCATTATTTAGCGCTGATACCAAATATTTGCAAATTTTGCAAAAAGGATGTTATAATTACTTGATGAAGATCCCTGAACCTATTGGTTTATTGAGTGGGTTAGTTCCTGAACCATTTGTGTTATTCAAGCATTTCTTTTCCGTGGCATTTTTCAGTATTCTTTTTAATTTTAGAGAAAACGGTTTGGCCATGTTCCCAATCTCAGTTTATGAATCTATTTTGACTTTGTATACTGCTATTGTGGTATTCACGCCATACATGTGGAACGAGTTGGTTTCATAGATTTTATTGATATGAATCTGAGTTTTTATGATTTTTTTTGTTTATCTGTTTGTTTGTTTATTTTACCTTTTTGCAATTTTTCTAATTTGTTTACTCATTTTGTTTAGGCTTTTTAACCATTTTTGAATTTTCTCAATTTTTTTTTTTTTTATTTGGCTTGGTTAGTGTTGAATATCTAATACATTTGATTTTTTATATCTTACTTTTTCCTCCCTTTTTCTGTTTCGTTGCAGTGATTTCCCTACTAATAGTGATACCTTTTTTTCAACTGTTAAAAGTCCTTTTTTTTGTTTTTTTTTTTTTTGTTTTTATCTGTCCTATAATATACTCATAACGGTAATATATGTATGTCTTTTGCTATTATCTTGTATGAATTTTTTTCACTTAGACTATACTTTTGTGTGGATTTTCAATTTTATTGCATCATTGTTTTCAATTGGTACTCTACCACTACTTTATACAAGCTCGCTTTATATTTATAGCTAGTGTGAATTCAAATTAAAAATTATATTTATTTATACTACAATAGCAACTTTGAATTCACCCTAAATATGGATATAACTTTGTTGGAACTGACACGAGCTTAATTTGTGTCCTCTCCAATGTACAGGATACAGAAGGATCTCTCATAGCTAAAAGTATAAGTGAAGTCCTAAACTACTTAAGCTTCACCATTTACTTCTATATTTGACGTAAATATGGGTTAATTGTGGAATTGACTGTAACCAACTTCCCAAAATTCCGTTTGAGAGGGAAAAAATGCTAAAAACTATACTACAGAAAATTTATAAAATATTTAAGCATAGCTTTATGGTTGCGTTTGGTTTTTTTTCATCATATCATCATTGTTGCAAATCAAGTAAGAAATCATATGAGAGTTACTGAAGCAATTTTAACGAATACAGAAATAGATATAGTTTGGTACGGCACAATTTTAATGATCCAAATAAAGATAGAAAAGGAAATCTAATGTATGAAATATTAATTAACATCACGAATTTTGAAACAAAAAAAATGGGAATGGTAAGAAAAATGGAAAGACAAAAATTCTTGAAGCTGGTTAATATTTAGAGAGGTTGTACTGTATTAACAGTCACAGTAACAAAAATATGCAAGTAGTGTGCACCATTCAGATAATTTCTACAGCAAATAAAGAGTATCTTGAACTTTGGCTTGTTTCAAAATCTTGTATGCACCACTTTAATAAAAAATTGCTCAATAAGAAATTTCTATATTGTTCCAAGAGAACAGTTTATTTTTCATGTTGGTAATGGCTTGAAAATAACTCAAAAGAATGTGAAAGTAACTATATTGGAAAGAAACTTGCTGCTTCCGGAAGCCAGCCTGAATATTTTATGAAACTGAAACCTTGGATCGCACCTTGTGCAAATCAAAAATTTCTCTTTGACTGCATTCGCATCAAACCAAAACTACTAACAAATTTAATGATTTCACCACCATTGTAGAGGCATTCTAAACTATGATATTAGAATATCGGAAAAAGGGTCGGTAGGATGAAACAATTTAAGAAATGCTAGAAAAGAAAGAATCCCACCAACTTAAGCACCTTGAGCAGCTCTGCCACTGATTCGAAGCATTCAGATATATGCTATAACTAATTGTTTTGTGTTTCTTCGCTAATGAAACTGTTTCCATATCTGATTTTGGAGCCCACTTTTGACCACCCCCAGATCTCCGTGACATTGTGTAATCCAGTACTCAGTTATTTAAACAGAATTCTGTGTTATCTCCTTCAAAGAATGCAAGACAGGTTTACTAGTTGGTTGATCCACGTATCCACCCGAGTGGTATCCTTCTCCACATTTTTTTTCGATGAGCTAAAAGAAAAAAAAATTACTTCCGGTGGGAGGACCGCATATACATGCATGTTTGCGATGTGCCATCTGAAAACAGATATACCGCTGAAGAGTTTATGTAGTAACCTACAATGTTTAGGTGCTGGTTTAGCTGTTGTTTATTGGATACGGGAGCTACTGGTTAGGTAAAGAACTTTTTGCGTTTAAAGAGTGCGTAATAGAATGGTGTTTTCGTTTTTCTTTTTACATAGTCCATATGTATGTGTTTTTTACGTGAGAAATTTTTATCACTTTATCTACAGGATGCGGCTTTTTGTTGTAGTGGTTGTGACTTCTTCATCATGTTACTGGTCACCTTCATAGTCCAAGAAGTAATTTTATATATTATTGTAGCAATTAAATAAATCCCGTGGACCAGAAGTTCTACAAATTATTAAAACCTGAGTTGGTTCAATGGTTTTCTCGTTCAAAATTTACCTTAGTGTTGCGTTCCATGATTTCCCCATATAATACTGATGTTCTTTCTCAATCTTCAAAGTCATTTTTTTTTCTTACTTTAATTTAAGTTATTTTCCCTAGACTGAAAAGAGTGATGTTTATATATATTTGTTGTCACTCAACAAATTTTCATTCTACCATACTTTGACTTTTTTGCTACGAAGGACGTTAATTATTGGGAATATTTCGAACTTTAACGTTTGTTTCCACTTTTTCTGCCATCCTATGCAAAAAATATTTAAGCATACTGTGAATAAATGCAGCAATAGTATTGACGTTTTTTCTCAAACCGCCTGTTTCTCATTCTGTTAGGTACGGCTGAGTAAATGCAGCACTATGATTTGTCAAAAGCGCGCTTTTTTAAAGCCGTTTTTTTTGCTTTTATGTCTTTGTAATTGCCATCGCTCGCAACCTTATCATCACTTTTCAGGTAGGCGGGAAAGCGACGCTTAACGGAGCAAGGAAAATCTTTTGGAAAAATTGATTTGATAGTTTCTGTCCGATAGCCGAGATAGATAAAGCGAAAGAGACTTTGAGAGACTAAGTTACAAGAAAATTACATTGACTATAGCGGTAAGAGGAGTCACTATCACCACGAGAAGTTTTTTTCCGAAATTGAATACATATTGAGTAGAGAATCATTAAATCATTTACGTTACCTCGCATACAAAATCGACATCTATTAAATTGGAGAAGCCAAAAACAACAACAACTAGTCAAAATTCACACAAACTTAACAGAATTAGCAACATGTCAGAAAGGCCTCTTTGGATGCGTTGGGCAAGAGTTTACTTGACCGGTTTTGCCATCACTGGCTTTGGTGTTCTTTTATATAAGTATACTACACCAAGTGATGAACAATTAATTAGCCGAATGTCGCCTGAAGTAAGAGCACAATACGAAAGAGAAAAAAGCTTGAGACGTAAAGAACAAGAGGAATTGATGCGAATTGTTAAAAAAACGTCAGCATCAAATGATCCAATTTGGATGACGGGGCCAATTCAGTCTCCGCTTGAGCATCGGGCATTTCAATTGAAAGATAAAGAGAGAAGAGAAAGAGAAACTGCTGCCGAGGAACAACAGAAGGAATTGGCGGAGATCAAGAGAAAGATTGATGAGGCACAAGCACAGGCTCGACTAGAAAACGAAAGAGCGTTAGCAGAGAAGAATAAAGGATGGTTTGGTTGGGGAAAGTAGAGCAGTGGTGGCAGTGAAGTTATTGCCGGTTAGCTGGCTATGTTAGATGGTGCTATTTTGTCATTTTTGACAAACTTTTTGTCTCTGTTTTTTGTTTATTATTATTCTACTATCTGTGAGATTTGGCTTTTTTTTGTTTTTCTTTTTTTGATTTGTTTAAAACATGTATATAGTTTTTTACCATAACGTTTGCATTAATGACTTGAATTTAATTTATATTATGAGCACTAATGAAAATCATAAAGTAGTACAAGATAAGCTAATAGACAAAGAAAAAAAAACACAAAAATAAAGAAAGATTATAAAACAACAGACAGTTAAAATTAACGGCCAGACCACACTCTTCTAGACCCACTACTTGCCATTTGCTGAAAAGCATTAGAGAATACATTAGCTGCGGAAAACCCACTAGAAGAAAGTCCCAAGCCCCCTTCGTTACCGATTTCACTGTTGGCTTTATCCACGGCTTTGACAATCTGCTCTAAATCTGTGTCAATGACTAACCCACCTTGTACCATTTCTTCAAGCACAGTTTCAAGCACTTGCCATCCAAATACCAAATCTAATTCGCAAACATTTTGGAAACATTTGTCCAAGCATTCAACAAAAACTCTAATCAAATCAATTATACCAAGCTCACTTTCTTGTTCATCTACAATGAATACAAAATATAAAGTGGCATAACGACGGTAAATGACTCTGATGTCATCAATTCCTTCTAATAATGGCGGTGGGGTTAGGAAAGAGCATTGGTTGTCTGGTCGCTGGGAGACTAGCTGGTAGACTTGGCGCAATAATAGTATTTGGGTATTTAGGTCCTATAAGTTCAATGATGGTCAGTATCAGTAGGATTAAGAGAAAATAGAAAGGGTGAAGCTTTAAAAGAGATTTGCATAGTGAAAGGAAAAAACATACAATGGGCGTATAGAATTTCATCAACCGAGGAAGAGCATCTTTGTTAACTAAAATTGGCAAATGTTAGTAAATGGTTCGAGATGAAGTCACCGGAGATAATTTGATAATCGTAGTGTAGCAAATCATCATGTTTTGTTGTGGTAACATACATATTAAAACTGAATGAATCATTAAGCTCTTTATCTGAGTATTTAGTATGCTATAACTAGCTCTTTTAAAACTTTTTCTGGCTTATGCTTTTCTGTATATGACCTGTCGCTAGTATAGCTTGTTGGAGAAATAATTTTAGTCAATTATGGATGGCATTCGATGCCATCTCAAACGCTAACAGATGACACACGCTTTTTGATTTTCTCTTTTTTTACGAGCATTTCTTGCTTCTCATCGCGGTGTCCTGGAGTCACGTTTTTCTGACTCTTTGTATTGCGTTCTTGTATATCTCTTTGAGGATATTTCCCTTCCCAATCTTAATTTTCTCCCTTTTCTTTGAATCCCAAACTGCAGGATTCGTCTTCATCGCTCACCATAATATCTATGGCCAAAGCTGCAAGACTAAAACATTTCTTTTAATATACAATAGTAGTGGGTCCATCAACCAACTGCTCTATGTCACAGGTTCTAATTTTTTCGAACTTATATAACGAACTTAAACCATTATGCTCCTCGTAAAGTTTTACCAAAGTCACAACGGCTTAAAAAGCGATATATAGCGAAATATATAAGTTAAGTTCTTGTTTTCTTATTATCGATAATAATGACCAAGGCTTTGGTTCCAAGATATCAAATTGTTAAGGCTGCTTGAACGGTTTGAAATGCTCTTGTTAAATTAAACAAGCCTGGCTGAGCAAGCTTAATTTGTCTTCAAATGCCAAGGAGCTAAGCAAAAGATGAAAATTATTACGATATTTTTCTATAAAGATATTGATATGGTTTTGTATATATTCAAAGCGCCGTCAGTGTTGTTAGGTATGGATCGTTGAATACTCCCAACGCGTAAGGGTGGTTTATACCTTACTGATATTGGAATTGGTACTGCTGATAAAGCAATATATTTAGATTGACATTGATACCAGTTCCTCAGATTTATGGGTCCGTGGTGCAGGTGCTCAAAGTCAGGATGGTACTTATGACGATTTTAAATCTTCTGTGGCCAATCTTATGATTTTTTCAATTCATCTTTCAATTTTCAAATTGTCGTATTATTCTCCTTTGATTCTCCTCAAAATTTGTTTTTCAATTCACTTGTTAATTTTTGTCAGCTTCAATCCTATCTTGACTAAATATCCCACGCCACTGATTAACATTTTTATTTTGCAAGCATATAGAATGCAGTGGTTAAAATACTGCAGAGTTGGTATTTTGCAAAAAAAAAAAAACAAAAAAACAAAAAACAGTATGTAGTCTTGCGCATCTCGCGCAGGTGTCAGAATTTTAAAGTTTCGGGCCACAAAACAGCTCTAGGAAACTTCGGAAGCAAAAGGATACCAAGCCTCATATAAATACTGTTAGGTTTGTCTCCCGGCCTAGGGATGGATCCCCCTTACAAAAACTTTTGTTTTGAATTGGCACGTAGCATATTTATAACGCAGAAGCACAATGACCTCGAGATTGCAAGAATTCACATCCGATCATTTGAAGAATATCCACCGTCCGGAACTTCATCGACCAGAAGTTCACCGACCAGAGGCAAGTTGGTCTGATATCAAAAGAACAGTTGCAAGAGTACGTGATTTAGGCTTTTTTGGTAATGTTGTACTTATTTATATGTAATCACTAACTCTATGAAAAACTTTAGGCACCACAGATAATTAGCAAGAAAGCACATATAGGAACATACAAGAATGATGAAGAATTTGATGAGCTTTTCGCAGAGCTCCATAATGCAGAAAGTAAATTAAACAAGCTCACAAAAGAAACTCACAGAAACATCAAAGCTCATAAATCCTTGATAAATCATAATGAGCAGCTTGCGCAACAATTTCTAACGATTTTTCAACCGACGCTAGGAAATTCCAAATATTTTGAAGCTAGTGACGGAAACTTGGAAATACCTTCAGATATTCCACTACAAACTCACGAAGAGCGAGAAAAATTCGAAAAAGAAAGCAGTAAAAGGGAAATAGTCGACAAGTATTGTCAATTGATAGCTGATATGTCGCCAGCTATTGATGCTGAATTAAGACTCATGGAAGAGAAAATCGTGAAAACAGTACAGGAACTTTTGCATATGATCAAGCAAATCAAGAAGATGGCTAAAGAAAGAGAGTTTATACTTTTGGATGTTGATAAGCATATGAGTTCCTTGGAAAAACATAAAAACAAAAGAGAACAAACCGAAAAAACTGAGGAGCAAATCAGGACTTTAGAATCAAAACTCGAGAAGTCGTCCCAAAATTTTGAGGAGATTAATTCTACCATTAAAAGAGAATTACCGTACTTTTTTAAAATGATGAGTCAACTAATGACACCTTTAACAGAGGTCATGTATTGGTCATTTAATATTGTAAACTATCAATATTTTCAAATTATCAATATGATGAAATCAGATTACCTTATCTCGGATGAAACATTGAATTTTGACAAATGCACAGAAATAATGGACGAAGCTACAAATAGGCATTTTGAGGTAAACAAAAGGATTAAAGAGTTATCGATTATAGGTTTTTCAAAAAATTATCTGCAACATTTAACTAGTAATGCAGACGCATCCTTTGAGAAGGAAGGGGAAGAACCTCACATAAGGAATTTTTAAATATTTTTGCATTTATAGCGGCTTTTAAATTCTCCTGTTTATTTATTATGAAACATATATTGATAAAACATTGCAGTGCTGTTTTTCTCCATTCCTTTTTAGTTACTTGTTAAAAAACGTATATATACAGTGTGTTGTTTTATAAATTTGTGATAATATTAGTAAGCACTAAAGTACAAAGATAGATGAAAACAAAGAAGATGTTAGCAACTTTCGTCAGCGCCTTTGATCTTGTATTATTTTTTTAAAAAAAGAGGTCCAGTCACTACTGCTTTTGTGCTTATTTTCTTGTGTCTTGAGCACTTTTTTCTTATCGTTATAAGAAAATGTGTGAATATCGAATGGAAATGGTGAGTATGATGTATTGGAATGAACTGGAGGAATACTACTGACAGTATCTGTAGAGAACTCCAAAACTTTAAAAAGAACCTGTCTAAAATTTTCTTCAATCTCTACCAAATATGAGTTATCAATTTGATTTTTGGTGGTTTTGAATATGTTAAATTTAATGGTCCAGACCTCCCAACATAATTCTTCAAGGCCTTTTTGTTTCTCGGGGTCCGACATCGGGGCTCTAAGCTTTCTTATATAGTTCCAAGGAGTCTGCACATCGGCGGTGGCACTATAAGGATGTTTCTGATTCTGACACATGGTCTGACTATTTGAGAAAAGCTGTAGTTTCTCATCCTTGTAGAACTTTATTTGAACGAAGATGATCTTTGAATTGATATTTCTATCATTTACAGTAGCCAATGCATTGCTTACCGCAGGTATTGGTAAGTTGGTATTTGTTTCTGTGTTTGTTTTAATGTTGGTATTATGGGACATATTGAAGCGTCTATCATATGAACGCAGCGTTGAAACATCAGTTTGAAGTGACTCATATGATGACTCTGTACTGAGAGCAGTTCCTGGATTATGTGGCCTTTGTAGAAGTGTGTTGATATTTTGTAACTCTGTGTCGATTAACGCATCAAGCTCAGGTATGTTACAGCGCGGGTACGAGATGTTGAGAAAATTGGAAGTTTCTGGATGGACTAAGCCAAATAATCGCTGGAAGAAAATCGACCATATTATGCCCTTCGCTGCTTCGATGAATAAAAGCTCGTTTATAGTAAATTCAAGGTTATGCCTCTTTGCTGATGACATTATTGGCAATGACCTTTTTGTTTTAATATCGTTAACGCTACTTTCTTTCTTTCTTCCTAGCTTCGCGTCTGTGTTGATATTTGGTGCTTGTACGAGTAAGGCTGTAATAAAAGAAAAATATAAAAAAAAGACTAAAAGCCAATTCAAATCAATATTTTTATAGAGAGCAGAATCCGGACTAGTCTAGAAACATTATCTTTTTTGCCATTGTAATGAATAGGAATAAGCGCTTTCAGATGAACGATTTGTTGGTACTAATTATATTGTTTGTTTTTTGTACGTTGATCTATAAAGTATGATGGTTTTCAGCGAGGCCTTTAAAATATACGTTAATGATAAAATAATTCTTTGTAAACGTGATGCTTCAATGAAAAAAAGTCTTGTGAAATAAACCAATATATGATAAAATGACTTATATATATAATCAAAGTGGCGCTGTCACAAGAAGAGCAGATTAGCGATTATGTGATCACGGCTGCCCCGATGTGTCATCAACAAGCCATTACCAATTGGTACCAAATACTCTTCACACGCTGCAACGGGACCAAATCAACAATACAGCGATGACCCACGTAATTGGTTTATGCATATTTATTTTACCCGGATATATTATTTAGTTTTCGGTTTTCATCTTTTTTTCTATTTATTTTTTTTTGTTCGAAAGAACGAATGTTAAGCTGGTCCTGAACGTTCAGTAAATTGACTGGAGAAGGATACTTAGATTAAATTAAATAATCACAACATTTTTTTCAGCAACTTATCACTAAATCGCAATAATTAATATGTCTGATTCAATACAAGCAAGCTTAGCTAATCTTGATAATGCCTCCAGACAGGAGTTGATGCAATGGTTGGAATCCGAGAACTCAAAATCCAAATTCCAGATGTCTATTCACAAATTCAACGACATGTGTTTCAAAAGATGTGTAGTCAGCGTTGATAATGGATTGGTTTCCTCTACCGAGGACCAATGCTTAAGAGGTTGTTTGACAAGATTTTTGGATACTAATACCAAAGTGGTGAAGCAGTAAGTATTTATTTTATTAACTATTGTTAAAAGTACTTTTTCTCAAAAGTATAATAGTTACTAACCTATATTAATAGCATCCAAAGCTTGCAAAGATAAGGTTCTTGTTTTGATAATTTTAGGATTTTTTCGTCCAATACTATTGATTCTTTTTAGCTTGCCATTATTTTCACTTAACTCTGTATATAAAAGTATGAAGCAATCATACATTACCAATAATATTATAATTAAATTATAATCATCTACTGTAGCTGGGTTAAAAAAACTTATTTCAATTTTTTGTACTGGTTTTTTGTTTACAACTTTCTTGGGCACATTGCGTTGTCCAAAACCAACCTCTAATTTCAAAAAAAAATAAGCTAACTTCAAGAATAACTAATGGGGCTGCAGTTACACATTCTGTTCAAAAAGAGGATTGACTGACGACTAGTCAGTTTATTTAGGGAATCTTTTGTTGGTGACTCGAATAAACCAAGTATATTGTTGCATATATACTATATGAAACATTTTATTAACTCTTTTTTCCATACACAAGATCGAATTATTAACTATATATAAATGATAGAAAACAAAATGTTATGAACATATTTTTACGGAATACTGACATCTCAGGGTTCATGTTTTTGGATGTAAAAGCCTTGTATTTCAAATATAACTAACTAATAATAAATATATAAAAATATTGGGTTGGACCATGTATAAATACTAATCAGACTAAATGCAAAACATATTAGAGATTCACAATTAATAGTCCTAAATACGATAATCCTGTTTTACGATACCATGTCCAAGGAATTATTCTGTAAAGCATGTTAGAGTGTTTCATCCAGGTTTGTTGGCCTAGAACTCAATGTTCGTCATATTTATATAGCACATTCAGTATAGTGCGATTATTTTTGTATAGGGGGCTGTATGAATCTGGCATCTAACTTCAACTTTTCTTTCATTGAATAGACCAACCCAACTTGAGGAAAACCACCGCAGAAGCCGGCCTAGTATAGTGGTCAGTACGAGTCGTTGTGGCCGACTAGACCCAGGTTCGATTCCTGGGGCCGGCAAAATTTTTTACATAATAGTTTTTCTTTCGAGTCATCCCTAATTATTACATAAAAGTTTTTCAGTGAAAGCGTTAACTTTTTTTGAGTCATTTTGAGAAATGCTAGATAATGCTGTAGTAGAAAATAAGAGTGCGGAATCTAAGTAAAAAAGAATTTAGCAATAAAAAATTTGATCATTAAAAAATGTCCAATGGTGTGAAAAGAAAGAAAAGGTCCACTAATTTTGTGTGTCATTAATATAATGTTAGTGGGCTGCCCTGCAGCATTCGATTTCTATCATCCCGCTCTAGGGGAAAATAAAAAAATTATACCAAAGCTGGATTTGATTGTGATGGGACTTTCTACAGAAAAGCAAATCAGGTTCATTGGTATTGGATAGCGGATGACACCCCGAGTAAACTGGGAAGGTAATAATATTTGTATCTTCGGTAGTGTTCCATCTACAGCCATTTTACAGTTATTGTAAATGTAATTTGTTGTACACTGGTCTTATAAAGTTAGCCTCTATTACTAATGGTATTCCTGTCAACAATTGACAAAAGTTGTATTGCGTTTAATTTCATATTTGGGTAGAAATATTTAGCGCAAGAACTACTCTAACTATTTAAACTGGGGAACACAGCTGAATATGTTAACACAAACCTCATCCCCGCGTCGCCCGATCTCCCCAACAGGTCTCATACTGGAATTTTTAGAGTATTTGTGAAAAACTTTTCAGGACTTAGTTCACCTCAAAAGTTTATAGGATAAGGCCGATGTTTATAAAGTAGTTTGATTACCTTAGTAGCGTTTTTTTCTTACACACAAGATGTGTTTATTAACGTTATGATCTATAGAAAACATAGTATTCTAAACTCACTTGTAGTGTGGGTGGATCAAGCGATAATGTTTTAACTAAGTACAACCGTGATCCATAGAGGGGGACATAATGGAGAGAAAATAAGGCGAATAATTAGTATGCTTATGTTACATTACTTGTAAGGTACATATAGTATATTTCAATTGCCATCATATAGAAAAGCAGAAAACATAGTTATTATTAATTGGAAATTTTAGTGGCTTTGTAGTTTCACACACAAATTATTACATAAAACATCTTTTGATCTGAAAACGCGACCGTACCAGAAAAATGATTACGTAAAAAAATTTTGCCGGCCCCAGGAATCGAACCTGGGTCTAGTCGGCCACAACGACTCGTACTGACCACTATACTAGGCCGGCTTCTGCGGTGGTTTTCCTCAAGTTGGGTTGGTCTATTCAATGAAAGAAAAGTTGAAGTTAGATGCCAGATTCATACAGCCCCCTATACAAAAATAATCGCACTATACTGTATATACAGAAAAAAAAAAAACGGAGATTTTGTAATTGGCATTCTTGCAGTATTTAGAACATTCATTATAACAGAGCCCTAGTTTTCTGTGATGAGCCTGAATGGTGCAAGGCTGGATAAGTTTGAAAATTATGGCTAAATGTATACTGTGACTTTTTGTGTGTTGTTTAACGTTAGAAATTGATGCGATGAATGCTTTTCTAATGAGTAACACCGAGCCGAGCCAACCAAGTTCAAACCAAATGTTATCTTTTTTTATTATTTTTTTGCAAAAATAAAAAAAAAAATTGAAAATGTGATCTACGGGAATTCATCGTTTTGTAAAAGAATGTGTTCTACATTTCTGTCATTGAGGGAGAACGAGTACTTATTGTGATTGTCCTAAAAAAAATTTAAAATACATTAAACATTAAACGTTAAACATCAAATCTGAAAGTAATAAAGCAGAAACAGAAATAAGAAGAAAAAAAAAAAGAAAAAAAATTGTCGTTAAAAATCACTGAATTTCCACTTCAAAGGAAAAGCATTAGTTTGCTCATTCTTCAACAATTTTTTCATCAATATTTTGCTATCGTAGTAAAATAGTGTTCCATTAGTCTTTCTATTAGAATTCTTCGTTAGCAAGTTACTAGCCACGTAATTGAAAGGCAAAGAATATGTCAAACTGGAACAATTTGTATCGTTTAAAGATATAGCAATTATCTTTACTGCGTTATGAATTAAGTTATTTAATTTGGTTTCTTCCATAAGGCTATCAAACCCACAATTAACTTGATTCATTAACATGGATGCATCTATTTGTCTTTGGTTTTCAAGAAGTAAAATTTCAACGGCACAATACAATTGATTTAAGTAAGTAGCAGTAGAGTCACCATAAAGTATCAAAGGAAAATTGAGCTCATATGTATCTGGGTTTATTTCTATTTTAGTACTAGAGTTATTAATTATTGGCAATAATTCCGGTTTTCTGTGCTTCTTCCAAGTTTCTAGCTCACTGAATAATTGTTCCCATTCTCGGAGATAGCTTTCATTGTTAAGATTACTGTTGTTGTGGATCAACTCTAAACTTCTGGCTGCTAAGTAACACAAGTAGTTGCCATAAGCCTCGGTACTTAAAGCATTTAAACTGCTTTCATTGTTCAGAAATAGGTTTGCCGGGCTATTATTCCAAAAGAGTTCCCTAACGTTAGAAATACTACTAATTTCAAAGTTAGGAGGCAAATAACTGCTAGATGAAATTAAAGTAGTTTCATTGAAAGTTATTGAAAAATGTAAATCAACTTTGATAATCAACCAAAAAAGTTCAGACAAAACTTTTTTTGCGTTTGAAGCTGGATCATCATTTATGCCGAAACCGTGCATGTTATATGACTTCACAAAGATAAGCAAACTCTCCAAATGATTTTTGTAGTCTTTTGGGCACGAAGTTAAAATTTCCAAGAAAAATAGCAACAAACATGAGCAAAGAATGGTTAGCGTTTCTTGTTCTTCTTCGTCATTATTTTCATCTTTTGCAATGCTTCTTTCTAACACTTTGGAATTAGAAAGGGCTTCCCTTGGCTGCATTGTGTCTACTAAGACTTTCAATGCTTTGTTGTAAATATCAAGACATTTGCTTTTGGTAGTAGCCGCATTAGCCACTCGAGGCATGTCTTCTGTAAGTTCAGAAACCCTTGCAGAAAGAGCTAAGATTGAAAGTGTCAAGTAGTCATTATGAATACTTTTACTTTCAGAGTTACTGAATGCCAATAACAAAGCTTTTCTTAGAGATGATGCCGAAGTCGACGATATCTGCAATACAGGAAGGACTTTGTTTATGAAATTTTGTACCAACTTGTTTTTTTCTTCTATGCTTAATATACACTGATTTGTTGCGCTAAACGAGCCAAGGTTGAAGTCTTTTTTATTTATAAACTCATTAAACGCATCAAAAGTGTCTAAACTATGATCATAACTGGATCCCTTTATTTGTGCTAGTTGAGCAGACAATGATTGATAACAGTTTTGTCTCTGAGAATCTGGTATATGCAGCAGCTGGCCATGTGCTGCACTTGACCTCTTTTCATTTAGAGGAGCCATCGGAGATGCTGGCGTGTCTATCAACACGTCTTCTTGCTCTGGTTCGATAGACTCAGTTGTACACTTTTGTTTATTAAAGAAAACATTAGCAAGCATAAAGTTTCTAAGTAATTTGTGAGACGCTTGGTACTTTGCGGCATCTGGAACCCTCAAGAACTGAGAGGAGGAGGTGAACTGGAAACTTTTCAAAAGAAGATCCTCTTTCTCTTTCAACTGATAATCTTCTACTTTTTTGCTAGTACCGCCAGTAGTAGCAATAGTACTGTTATTATTTACGTTAAATATTTGGGAGTTTATGTTATTATAGTCAATTTCTGAATCTGGGGAAGATGCGTTATATGTGCTGTTATTTGGGTTTGAGAAAAGTGAAGGGGAAGTAGAAGAGATAGAATCGCTTCTTTGTGTAAGCTGGTCTGATTCTAATGGAGCGACGGCAAAGCTGTTATTTACCAAACCTAATAAATCCATTGATGACGCAGAAAGAATATTTTGAGGTAGAGAGGCATCGGAAAAATCATTGTTTGTTGGATAGTTGATTGGAGGCACAGCAACACTATCATTGGCATCTTGCGTTTCATTGGTATTTTGTAAAAGTTTGGCAAGCTCGCCATTTATTATCTGGTGGTAATTTGTGCCAGGTTGTTTGCAGAAGTTGTTGCCAGATGATGTTGCGGATTTTTTTCTTGAACTTAAATTTTTGTTTTTGAAGATTCCTTTGATGGGCCATTCGCAAAAAGCGTTTCTCAGTTCGCAGTTTTTGCAAATTGGTTTGGCTTCGTCACATTTTTTGTGACGTCTTCTGCAGCTAAGACAGCCTGCCCTGCTTCTTTTGGCTTTTGCTGGTTGTGTTGATTTGTCCGTTGGGCTAGACATTATGCTTCTATGGTTGAGTGTGGTGAAAAAGCCAAATAAGTAAGCGGCGAAAGCAAAAAAGGAGAAGAAAAGAGAGGACTGACGCAGCGAAAATTAAAAAGTACAAGTTGCCTTCAAGGACCTGCACACGCCAAAGAACACCTCCGGAAGATATTACCTCAAACTGCTGATTGCAGACAAAGCAGGGCGAGGAGATTGATTTATACCCTAGAGACATTTTCTGGACGAGTAATTTTCTGGAGATGAAAAACTGCAGGCTGCTGTGGAGTGCATTGATGGTGCGCTAGTGCTATTGTGTTGAGCACGCAGGCCATTTGGGGGTTTGGCGGAAGGCGGGGCGCGCCATCCGTCACAGAGCGAGGTGCGGTTCCGACAGTTTAGTATGGGAGTTGCTAACAAAAAAAGCGGAACCTAGGGAGCAAGGAACGCGGAACAGCGCAGGCGGGCTGCATACGATGACGAAAAGACAATCTCTGACGGAATAATCATTAGACAAAACAAACGGTGGTTTGGGCTGCTGGACAGCTGTAGCTAGCTAGCTACTATAATAACGGAGGCCAGCAGGGCAAGCTGCCAGAACCAGTGGTGACATGTTACCCAAGACCATGGTTATGCGGTTGGTGCACGCGGTGCACGCGGTGCACTCGGTGCCAGCAATCTGTGTTACTCACTCCGGCCGGCAGCTGGGGACACCACAAGCATTTTGAGGGAGCTTACTCTCGGAGTCTTGAATGGTGGCCGCTGGCCTACGAGGAGAGGGGGAGGGAGACAATCGTAGAGAGTTAGCTCCAGCAATCTACAGGAGTCACCGATGTGTTTTGAAACAAGAACTCTCGTTACTTTACAAACAAACAAGCTGGCGTTCCTAGAACAGGTAAGGATTGCGAGGACCACACCTCTCCAGAGGCCGCTAGTCTTCTGCGCTCCAGCCCTGCCGGCGGTTCACCATCTCTGTGCCACCAGAGCCGGGTGACAGTGTGGGGTACTGCAAGCCGCATGGAGCTGGCGTTAGCTACCACGCATGCAGAAGCCCGACCTGCATTTGTACAATTGTGCTGTCCGTCACTCCGTGAGCATTTGCTCTACGCTCGCTATAGAGTATGCTCGTGATACAGCTCTGCTATTGCGTACATGCCTGGAGGGGCCTGTGGCGAGGAGCCGAAACGAGCTTAGTGCCAGTAGCGTCCCCAGCTCTCTCCTGGACAATGACTTAAATGAGCCGAGCGTCTCGGGCACCGGTGCCCAGCTCAAGTACAACCATCAAACAGCACAATACAGATTTTTTGGAACTTGCGGCAGTTCCTTGTCTCTTGAACCTAAATCGAGGCCATGGCCAAAACGGGTAACGAGGAGTACTTTAACCCGGACAGCGGCTTTTACAAGCAGGCTCAACAGTCTTCGAGGCAGCACACGTAAAGGTTGGCATTTAAACAAACAATGCAAGAGACCTTGGTCGTTGTCGATAAAGTATGTCATTCTGTCTTGTCAGACTAAGAAAGATAATTGATTTTGTCCCCTCTGTGCAAACATCAGAGAGTCCCGGCCCGTCGTGTGTGTTTTATATATCTCATAGAAATCACCGCTATGGTTCCCGGGGTCACCCAGCGAAACATGTATTGATGCTTGACTGTAATCATAACGTCAGTTAACTTTAGTTGGCGCTAACGCTAGCGCTATTTACACCACCACCCCCACCCTTCGTACTACGCTACGCTGTGTACAACGGCACTTATAGTTATACTCCGTTACTGCGGGTTCTTTTTCTTTTCTTTCCTGTCTTGTCATTTTCTTTCCGACGCAGCTAGATGTCAATTATGCGTATAAGCACAGAACCCTGAGGCGGATTGAATTTGCAATGTGTCTGCCCTTAGTTTGTGCTACGCAATACGTTACTGGGCCAGATCGACTAATTTGGTTCAAGCTATGCGGGGAGCGTAATACATACCGTGCCAATGGGGCTTGTTGAATGCGTTGTACTTGCTCAAAGAAGTAAGATCATCTTGGCTTTGTATGTGAGCTTATTGACTCCCGTTTGAATGCAAATCCTCATATCTACAATCCCAGTAGTGTCATAGAATGCCTGTTGTATTAGTATATTAAATCAAGTCGATCGCAATGCCCTACTGTTTTTATAAAAAAAAAAAAGTTCTTCGAGTTTTAGTGTCTGTCGTTAACCTATGCGTCGTTCAACTCCTTAATCAACTTTGAAGGATCCTCAGCTCTCATCAACGCTTCACCAACCAAAAAGCCCTGAATGCCCTCACCATGATACTTGGCAGCAGTTTCCTTGTCAAAGATACCAGATAATGCCAACAAGATCGAACCTTGAGGCAACAAACTGACCAACGAGGACGATTTGCTCAAATCAACATTGAATGTGGTCAAGTCTCTGTTGTTGACACCAATAACCTTAGCACCAATTTCCACCGCTTGTTTCATTTCAGCAGCAGTATTGACTTCCACTAATGGTTCAATGTCGAGAGCCAATGAATACTCATAAAGTTCTTTGAGTACTGCTGGTGTAAGCATCTTGACAATCAAAAGCACAGTGTCGGCTCCAGCAAGTCTAGCTTCCAAAATTTGGTACTTGTTGAAGATGAATTCTTTGCGAAGAAGCAATGGTCTACTAGAGTCTCCAAATTTCTTATCTAGCACTTTACGAACATTTTTCAAATCTTCCAAGGACCCTTTGAACCAGTGTGGCTCCGTAAGCACAGAAATGGCAGTGACGCCAGAAGAAGCATATCTCACAGCTTGTGCAACTGCATTGATGTTCAATGCAATATCCCCCTTGGATGGACTTGCTCTCTTAATTTCAGCAATAACCGAGTTTTTCGTGCCAATGTTTTGCTTCAAAGCTTGGTAGAAATTCTTCACTGATGGAGACAAACCGTAGGAGTAAAGTATTTCCAAGTCTTTGAAAGTTTGGCCGGGGATGTTTTCTTGAACCAGGTAGTCCTGTTTGCGTTTGCTGTAAATTTCGTCAAGAATGTTTTTCTTTTGTGTCTTGTTAGCTATGCTGCTGCTACTACTACTACTGTTGTTATCACTGTTGATACAGCCAACGACAGACTTTTGTTGTTGTGCCTTCTCATTCTCTTCCCATGTGCCTCCAGTCACTGACAATAGATTTCTAATCATCAAGTAACCTTCTTCTGTAAGAATAGATTCTGGGTGAAATTGTACCCCTTCCACTGTATATTTTCTATGACGCACTCCCATGATTACGTCCTTGTCTGTCTTAGCAGTGATTTCGAGCTCTTCTGGCAATGAACTCAAATTACCAGCCAACGAATGATATCTGGTGACGGAAATCCCTTGTGGCACATCTTTGAACAACCCTTTGCCGTCGTGGCTAATGCTGGATGTCTTACCATGCACAATCTCACCAGCATATTCAACAACACCGCCAAACACATGGTACATTGCCTGCTGTCCTAAGCAAACACCAAATATTGGTAATTTTCCTATAAAGTGTTTGATGATGGCTTGACAAATCCCAGAATCCGTCACCGGATGACCTGGACCTGGTGAAAGAACAAGAATATCATAGTTCTTGGCTTCGATTTCAGGAATGGTGATCTTGTCATTTCTGAAAACTTCGACATTGGCTCCTTCTTGACAAAGGTATTGGTAAATGTTCCTAGACTAGTGTTAGTTAATTGTTTAATCTCAACTCATTGCTTTTTATTCAGTCCTAGCATTATCCAAGATGTATCATATTAATGAGATAGAAACGGATAGAATCAATCCCCGACCATAACGCATGATGCTAAAACACACCTCTAAGTAACAACGGAACAGACATACCAAGTGAAGGAATCGTAATTGTCGACTAAAAGGACGTTTTTGCCCATTTTTTTCTGGCCAAATGCTGCGTTTAATATAGAATCTGGTTGGCTAGTGGTGACAAGACTTGCCGAAGTGAGTAATATTTTCAATCAGTGCAAAGCACGAATTTTCAGCTTTTTGCCTCTACAGAAAAAAAAAGAAAAAAAAACGAGAGAAAAAAAAAAAAAAGGAATAAAAAGGGCCATCATAATGGTATATAAATCACATGACTATAATATTTTGCCTGAACAAAAAACAACACTTAATCTAACCACCATCAAGAGAGAGACTGTAAGCGCTGTGGACAGAAAGAGCTGGGGAGGGAGTATTGTCTATAGCCTCTGCGATTGGCCACTTGAACGGGCATACAATAATGGAAAGCTTAAACTTAAACATCAACGTCAGCAACACCAGCTACCAGCCCGTCAGCTTAAGCATCTTTGTCTCGTCCTGCTCAAAGCGACGTTACTCACCGGCAGAGTTTCGTACCTTGTTATTCCAATATGATGACAAGTACAATGTTTCAATCAATGAATATATAGCTGTGTTGTCGGAAACTTCATTTGCGTTTGATAATTTATTACTCGAATATGTTTACGAGGCGGCATTGTACGATATTAATAAGTCAAAGTTTGGATTGATCGCCATTTGGACAAGCTTGAATAATGCGGATCCAAACTTTCAGATTGCCTTTTTGAACGGCATAACCAATAATGTAAGGTACTTGAAAAACGTCATTCGCCAGCTATTCAACATAAGTGAAAATGTCCAAGGAAACAGCTCAGAGATAGTTACGACAGCAGCAGAAGAACAAGCTGGCAACCATAATGTGCGGTACGACTCAACCAATGCACGTCAAAAGAGATCAAAACAGTTTCAGGAATTTTTCACGAATTTATCATCATTCATGGTCAATGCCAATTTTGGAAGAAGCGATTTAGTAAAAGAATTGGAATATTTTGTTGCGGCATTGGTTGAGCAGATCTCGTCATTTAATGCTTCTGTTGACAAGGAAAGCAACCAACCTACATTTGGTACTAACAATGATAGCAATGAGAAGAGAAAGAAGAAGGAAAATCTCTTCACCATCCCTAAAGAGTTTATTGAGTTTCTTTACGAGTTTAACATCAAGCTACTAACCAGATATCCCGAGTTGAATTATTTGTGCGCAAATTTGGAAGACCACGTGAATAACTACTATTCAAATCTCAAAAGAATCTCATCATTGTTGACCCCAAGCTCATCCAAAAACACGATAAAAGTATTGAAATTAGTTTGGCTTAATGGTGTGCTAGAAAACTTTAAGTCAAATGATGACTTTTTTTTGCTAAATTTCGAAACTGCTCTTAAGAACGAGTTGAAAATCTTGAGTACCAGAAGCAGCAGCAATGATTTGAAGTTGCTCGTCAACAGCTTGATCCAAACTTCGATTGAAGCTTTTTGCATTTCCATTGTCAACAAAGCACCACTCACCATATTGGAAAGATGGAAGTTCTTTATTGAAAACCAAATGCCGCTTTTGATTTTGAGACTAAAAGAGTTCAAAGGCGCGGGCTTTGCAAGGCTAAGCAGAATGGAAAATGGTACCAGTGGTTTACCGGACGGCACTATCATTGGTCTCAGAAACTCTTCACTGATACTACAAGCTCAAGGCAACAAAAACATTGATATTGCTAATGGTGCTAATATCCCAGGAACATCACTAAAAATCAACAGTGCTGATAGTCGGGAGGACGTTGAAGCAGAATTAAATGAAGCATTGAGTTTGAGCCAAACAAGCAAATCAGTTTTCTCTCCAATAATACAAAGTGCTGTAGTAGAAACAATCTCTAATCTTGACTCTAAAATTATTAAAATCCTTAAATTATTTGCCTCGGAAGATAATGAGGCTAAGAATGAATCTATAAGCACAACCTCAGCTAAAGTGCCAATCATTGATTATTTGAAATATTTGGAGCGAAACGAAGAAAATGATATGTTTGCTTCTTTCCCATCCACCATAATCGATATTCGTCATGAATTCTTGAGAAGTTGTATTGCTTTGAGATTAATCAAAATTGATGACTTTACGATATGTTTAAAAGATGATGCTAAAGCAGAGCACAGACTTTTAAATACCGATGATGTAATAAAAGATATAAATACTGGCGAAACGGTACATGACTTGAAACGTTACATCAATGAAATTTTTCTTTCAAAGAATCCAGAATTTGATGCGGTTTCTTCATCTGCATTGGCCCGCTTCTTGTTTCAAGTTCCTGGATTTGAAGCTACTTCTCAATACCAATTTGCGTTAATCATTTACCAAACTTTCAGAGACTTAATTTTCCAAAAGAGAAACATTTATTTGCGTCGCTTGTCACTTTCTTTGCTATTGCATTTGAAGACTTTGGACATTGTAGTGTTGTACATTGAACCTCTGAGGCTAATCAAGCAAATATTGAACTATTTGGATAACTGGCAAGCCGATGAGGAAGACCTTAATTTCCAAGACACTTTCACGGATTTTGGATCCATGTTTCTATTATTGGTTTTCCTTGTAAAACGGTACAATGTCACTCTAGAACAGTTGCTTTTATTGAAAACTGATCACAGTTCTTACTCTTTCTGTATTGACAGTTTATCCAATTTTGGCAATTTGGACGGTTTTAATACCGAGACATTGGATAAAAATAATCAATCAATGGTAAATGAAGACTTAATAGATGGCTGGATAAATGCGTTGTTTGATTCGTCTAGTGGTATTTCTGATGAGTTGATGAGCAAATCATCAGTTAAGCAATGCTTCAAATTGATTCCAATGATTTTCAAACAAGCGTTTTTAGCATACAAAGAAAATTTGATTGACTTGGATACTTTCAAAGGCGGAGTAGAGTATTTTTTCCAACCTTTTTTGCTAGTGCCGTTATTAGGAATTTTTAATTGGCTTGAAGACTTAGTTTGGCGTTTTAGTCCAATTTCCTCAGAAAAGGATAAAATGAGGTTTGAATTGATACTTAATGTTATTAACTATTTACTTGTACCCGTGGTTAATGAAGAAGCTAAAGTCATTCACAACATAATATTACAATTTGTGACACCATCGCTTTTCCAAACCATTAACAAGGCAGCTGAAGTGTACAACAACAATCCGCAAACCTTAGAAAAGGACAAAATCTTCATCAATTCTAAAATCTCACAACTATTAACCAGCATAATAAACAAAAACGATTACCTGTTTAACCTCAAATTAACTGCTTCTAATAAGTTTTTCACCAATAGTGAATTAGCATTATACTATACTATAAAGCTAACTAATGGTGACGTGAATAAATCAATTAATTACAATAAGACTCACCAGTACTCCAAATTCGAATCGCATCCACCATTATTGATGCTTGAAGAACAAATCAACTCTTTGGTCATATGGTGTCATTCACATTCATATACCCATACGTCAACAGCATCATTCGTTATCCCTCATTATGATCCGGTATTGGTGTCATTGGCAATAAGAACTGTTGGCAGTGAAAATGTAGTTTCTTTTTTCATTAGTACTATATTGTCGTATGAAGAGTTGTTGAGCAGGCTTTACAAGAACAAAAGTACTTCATCAATGACATCATCATCGTCCTCATCAGCAACAATAACGGCGGTTACTGGTGTTGCTGGTACTGCCGAGGCCAATGGTACCACTAACACTGGTGGCTCGGCTGTTAATGCTAATGATACGGCTAGCACTAAGGCGCCTGTTAACGCAAAAGTTGAATCATTGAAAAAACAGCTCTTTGGCAAAAAGGCAAACTATCACATTAGCAAAGAAAATGCATTTGAAATCATTCTGGTGGTGATTGATATTATTTCAATTTTTATAATTAATCATAGTATAAAGTACCAAGTTGATCGGATTACGTATTGGCAAAAATTCCTAAGACGTGAATCTAGTGGTGGTTTGCTGCTCTCTGATGATGTTGATGATAAAAAAAACAGTAATAACATCAATGAAGATGCAAAGATGGATTTCGATGAAGAGGTCTCACTGGCAGATAACAACAAAAACAACAACCTCAACAACAATAGTAACAGTAGTAATGGAACTGGCAATAATTTTCTTTCAATTAGTGGAGAATCACCAAATGTTGGGCTGATCCAAATTAAAGATAAGGAAATAAAACTATCGCAAGGAGTTCTCACTAAAGCAAAAATAGACCAATTGCAAATTCAAGAAAATCAAGATGATTTATTCCAGGCTATAAAAACCCAACAACGCCAATTTTCCCTCGATGACAAAAACGAAAATGAAAACAAAACCGCAATAAACGAAATTAAGTTTGGACACAGAGCAACGAAGAAAGCCAAGACAAGTGCAGTGGCTGTTGAAAATAGTCATGAATATAAGGTATATTTGAAACGAAAGAAGTGTTTTTCAATGCTTTTAAGAAACATTGAAGAGATTTTGGAGAAGATTATTGCTTCTAAGTCTGAGTGATTGGTGATAATTTGTGATGTGGGTATTAAATATTTCATAAACTGTATAGATGAATAAATTGTTTAATTTACGGATTTTACATGACAATAGTAATTGATGACAGTAAGCTAGGCTTTATTGAAGTCTTCACTTTTTCTTTGTACGTAGTGACTGAAGAGAATGAAGCATCACTCTTCTAGTTTAAACTAAACATGTTCACAAGAACTATAGGAAAAATAATTTAGACTTAAAGTTAAATATAACATATTATAGCTTATTCTTGTATAAATACAACCAATATTTAATAGAGAAAAAGAAAATAAAGATACGCTTGTATTTTTCTATATCTTTTCTCAAAAGTTATGACAAAGATTTATACAAATGAAAATACAAGGGGAAAAAAGTAAAAAATAAAAAGGGACGTAAATTAAATCAAAAATTAGTTCAATCTTTGTAGTTTATATGTGAAGCAAAAGGAGTCGAATCATATGAAGCCAAGTCAAGACAACATAATCACTTCATGAAATTGTCTAAAATGTGCATTAAAGCCATTTAAAGCAATTGGTTATCGGATCTTTTAGATTCTTTCAAAGCAGCTAACTGTTTAACAACTTCATCTAAAGGAACAATACTGGCTTGTTTAGATTGCAAGTCTTCAATGTCACGGTTTCTAATATTGACACCGTTAGCTTTTTGTTCTTCTTCACCAACAATGAACAAGAAGTTGTATTTCAAAAGTTGACCAGTTCTAATCTTCTTATTCAAAGTATTAGCAGAAGTATCAACATCGACCCAGAATCCTTGAGCATGTAATTTTTCTTTAACTTTATTAGCATATGGTTCGTATTTTGGCACAACTGGGATAATGAGAACCTGTCTTGGAGATAACCAGAATGGCCATTTACCAGCATAGTGTTCAGTCAAAATAGCAGTCATTCTTTCTACTGAACCCAAAATGGCTCTATGAATCATTACTGGTCTTTCCTTTTGTTCAGCACCAGACATAAAATCGAGGTCAAATCTTTGAGGTAATTGGAAATCCAATTGAATAGTAGCACACTGGAACCATCTTTTCAAAGCATCAGAAATCATGATATCAATTTTTGGACCATAAAAGGCACCATCACCAGGGTTAATTTCCCACTTATCAGTGAATTTGTTCAATGCGTTAGTTAATTTAGCTTCAGCCGAATTCCAGGTTTCAATATCACCAATGTATTTTTCCGGTCTAGTAGACAATTCCATCTTGAAATCAAATCCAAAAACACCATAAATGTGTTGCAAGAAGTCAAAAATTTCATAAATTTCATCTTCAATTTGGTCTTGGCGACAGAAAATATGAGCATCATCTTGCTGGAATCTTCTAACTCTTGTCAAACCAGACAAGGCACCAGAAAATTCGTTTCTATGCAAGACACCAAAATCGGCAACTCTCCATGGTAATTCACGGTAAGATCTTTCTCTAAATTTATACAACAAACAGTGACCTGGACAGTTCATTGGTTTCAAAGCATATTTTTCCTTTTCAACATCAAAGGAAAACATATTTTCTTGATAATTTTGCCAATGGCCAGAAGTTTCCCATAACTTTGTGTTAAACATGTTTGGAGTAATAACTTCTTGATAACCTCTCTTATGGTATTCGATCTTCATAGTTTCAACCAAAGTGTTATAAATTCTAGTACCGTGAGGCAACCAGAAGCAAGAACCTGGAGACAATTCATGGAAATAAAACAATTCTTGTTCTTTACCAAGTTTTCTGTGATCTCTTTTTTCAGCTTCTTTTAAGAAGTTAAGGTGTTCAGTCAACAATTTTTTGTCTGGAAAAGCAATACCGTAAATTCTTTGCAAAGAATCATTATTGGAATCACCCAAAAAGTAACAAGAAGAATTTTTCAACAACTTGAAAGCCTTGATTTTACCAGTATGTGGAATATGTGGGCCAACGCATAAATCAATCAACGGACCGTTTCTGTAAACAGTAGTAGCACCACCATCAGGCACTTTAGTTTGAACTAAATAAGTCTTGTACTTAGAGTAATTGAACATTTTCAACAAATTTTCCTTACTAACCACCAATCTTTCAAATCTTTGTTTGTCTTTAATGGCTTTCTTAGCAACTGCTTCCAAACCATTGAAATTAGATTGAGAAATAGAGCTTTCATTACCAACAGAAAATTCATAAAAGAAGCCTTCACTCGTTGGAGGGCCCAAACAAATCAAAGCACCCAAATTACATTCACAAGATTCACCTAATACATGAGCAGCAGAATGCCAGAAGACACGTTTACCTTCTTCAGTATCGAAATCAAAGAATTCAAGCTTAGTGTCAGTTTCCAATGGTCTTTCTAAGTCCCATAATTCACCATTAACTTTGGAAATACATTGTCTATCAGCAAAACCTTTACCAATTTGGTTAGCAATATCCAAAGGAGAAGTGACCCAAGCAACACCAGGTTTTGTGGCACCATCTCTCAAAGTGATAGTAATTTCTTTGTTTTCAGCAGCTTTAGCGGCGGTAGCAGCATCATATTCGCTCTTCAATTGCTCAAAGAGACTGACACGGTGGTCGATGAATTCTGGCAATGGATCAAGGAAATCTTTGTTGGCAACAACATTTTGTTTTTTATCCTTTTTTTTTGATTTTTGTTGTTGTTGTTGTTGTTGTTGTTGTTGCGGCTTTTGTTCTTTGTCCAAGCCAAGCTCTTGAACTTTAGCAGTGACTTCTTCAGCAGACATTGTTATAGTGACAGCCAACGAATGAATGGAAATGGAGAAGAAATAATATAGCTGAACACAAAATAAAAATATAATACGGTAGAACAGGAACCTATTATACTTTGTAAGTATACGCTATGTTGACTTGTCGTTCCAAACAATTGAACTTAATCAAATGAGTAATATGTAAATGATTACGGTACTTTCCCTTCCGTTCCTTTTTCTCTTTTCTCTTTTTTTTTTTGTCAAAATTTTTCAATTTTTTTTATCGCCAACGCACCACTGGGACCACAATGCATGTACGTGCGTCTGTTAGCATGAAATCGTACTATTTTGGCTGGTAACTCTTTACTTTTAAGGACATTCTTTTCCTGTCAAAAAGCGATGGGCGGCTGATAAGAGCGTAGTAGGATAGAAAACAGTTGATACTAATTACACAGTTTGACAGATGGTGGCCGGGGTTGTGATTTGCTTATCTTTGACACTGAAGATTGATGGTTTGTGGATTTAGCTTGTCTATGTACTTCTTAGAAGCAATTTCTGGTAGACTTTGCAATAACCAACTTGCAAATGTACTAATAATCTGGTGAAATCACTTCAGGTTTATATCATTTTACATTAAACGGGATTTATTTGTAACTTTAACTTACAGACTAGTAATGTCAAAAGTAGTATAATCGTTAAATTGAAAGTACGTGCCTTGTTTTCTGGAATATCAGAGGTAAGATTTCTCTTTTCAAAAGTACCGAAGCAGATTATGAATAGCAAAAAGAGTGTCGGCTTTCAGAGACTTAATTGATAAAGCTAGCCTCAATCATTAGAAATCATGTAGCTATAAAGCAACGCAATATATTATTTGCACTTTCTACACACACTTTCGTACAACAGTTTATGTTAATTTAACCTACATCATCATCTAAGTGGTAAAAAAATTAAATAAACCGAAAAATGATAAAAAAAATGAAAGTAACAAAAGAAAAAAATAGCAGAACTTCCTGATTAATGAAAATATTACCAATATACGATACAATAACGCCAAAACCTTAGCCTAGAGCTTACTTACTCAGCATCATTTTCTTCTTCTTGCTCTTTTTCTTGCTCTTTCAATTGAGCAACAATTTCTGAAGTCTTTTTATCGTCGTAAATCTGGAAACCATGTTCTTTAGTTACAGAAGCCAATTGAGCATTAGTAGAATCCAACTTTTCTTCCATGACTTGCTTCAAAATCTTCAACACCAAAAGTTCTGCGTCTTTCAAAGTTAATGACTTGTGATATTCGTTATTCAATTCTGCCTGAGCACCTTCAGAACCAGATCCAATGGCTTTAGCATCGTATTTATAAAAAGTTCCCGATGGTTCAGCATGGTACAACTGTGGTCCATTTTCGTCAATTCCGGCAATAAGCAAAGCAACCCCAAATGGTCTAGACATCAATCTTTCTTCACCATCCACCCCTTCACCGAATCGCAAGGCCAAGTCACATACTGATTGGGTCAATGTTTCTGTAGAAATATCTTCGTCGTAATACAAGTTGTGATTTAATGAAGTGACTCTAGCATGGTCAATCATGTATCTAGCATCGGCAGTCAATCCGGACATTGCACATCCTATGTGACGGTCCACTTCAACAATTTTTTCTATTGAAGAGGATTCTAGTAATGAAGAAGTAACCCTTTTTTCAACGGCTAATATAACACCTTCTGAGGTAGCAATACCAATGGCGGTGGAACCGAGCTATAGAGAAAGGAGTTAGTAATTTTGTAACACGATGATATTTTAACGTTTGCATTAAGCAGACGGCAATCAATTGGATGCAATGCACCAAACAAATAACCCAATTAACACAAGATATCCCTAGTAGCAAGCACCAACTCAATCAACTTCTAACTGACAGTAGTAACATACCTTAATGGCCTCCAAAGAGTATTCCACCTGGAAAAGACGCCCTTCTGGAGAGAACGTACTAACACCACGGTCATATTCGCTTCTGGTCAAGAACATTGTAATGTTATTCTAATATTATATTGTATATGATGGTGATAGTTCAATTCTAAAGCTAACCCTGGTAGTAAATAAACAGATACTCTTTTGAGGGCAATTAGAAAGATAGAGTGATCTCCAGTTAACTGCTTGCAGTAATACTCTCTTGTCTTCTCTTGTGGTGACAGTGGCAACTGCTCAGCGCTTTATTTTGCAGCGCTTCAATTCCAATTTTCATTGATTGAGACTCGAGCACGTGATACAAAGATTATAAAACTTGTTATGTAATCGGAAAAACGACAAAATTTTCTTTCTTTCCAAATAAGGAAACAGGAAAAAAAAATTCTGAGGGCATCGCAGTTGTAATGACAGAGGGAAGATAGTTCACCAAATATAACCAGTATAAACACAATATACAACGGTAGTATAGGCACAAGTACACGCACAAGTACTTGTTTACTTTAGTTAAGAACCAAGCAATTCCTATATGTCCAAGTTCGAAAAGATCGGAGTGGCGAAATGGCTCTCAGAAGCCCTAGCCACTATGCAAATCACCAACCCCAGTGCTATTCAACAGGCTTCCATTCCAAAGATTCTTGCTGGCCATGATTTTATTGGTGGTGCCAAAACAGGTAGTGGTAAGACCATTGCTTTTGGTGCACCAATGCTTACTCAGTGGTCCGAAGATCCATGTGGTATATTTGGGCTAATCTTGACTCCTACTAGAGAATTAGCCATGCAAATTGCTGAACAGTTTAGCGCCTTGGGAGCTTCAATGAACATCAAGATCAGTATTATTGTTGGTGGGGAAGATATTGTCAAACAAGCCTTAGAATTACAGAAAAGGCCACATTTTGTCATTGCTACTCCGGGAAGATTGGCCGATCATATAATGAATAGTGGTAATGATACCATTGGTGGACTTACTAGGGTCCGGTATTTGGTCTTGGATGAAGCTGATAGATTGTTGAGTGAAAGTTTCCAAAAGGATATGCAAAGATGTTTGACAATAATACCAAAATCTAGACAAACTTTGGTATTTACTGCAACTGTTAATGACGATGTACGAAAATTGAAAGATGATCTTAGCGCTGCTAATAAACCAGAAGTAGTGGTACATGAAATTGAAAATTTAGATAATGTGGCGATTCCAAAAACTTTGGACATTTCTTATATCTTTATCCCCGGGTATGTTAAAGAAGCTTATTTGCATAGCATAATAACGCACTCAGATAATGAAAAAAAGAGTATTATTGTGTTTGTCAATAGAACTCATACTGCCGAATTGCTACGTCGGACATTAAGACATTTGGAAGAAAGAGTTACATCATTGCATTCAGAAATGCAACAAGCTGAAAGAGTCAACTCATTGCACAGATTCAGAGCCAATGCCGCCAGAATCTTAATTGCTACGGATTTGGTTTCTAGAGGTTTGGATATTCCTATTGTGGAATTGGTGATAAATTACGACATGCCACAGGATCCAGATGATTATATTCATAGAGTTGGTAGAACGGCGAGAGCAGGCAGAAAAGGTGAGAGTATTAGTATCGTTACTCAACGTGACGTGCCTAAAGTATTAAGAATTGAAGAAAGAATAGGGAAAAAGATGGAGAAGTATGAAAAAGTAACGGATAACAAAGTGATTAAGAATTCGTTGACTAAGGTTAGCAAGGCCAAGAGAGAAAGTACTATGGAGATGGAAAGTGAGCACTTTGGTGAAAGAAAGAAAATTAATAAGCGAAAAAATGAATTGAATAAGAATGGTGGTAGCAGCGGTGGTGACAAGGGAGAAAGAAAGCACAAAAAAAAGAAGTCAAAGAACTAGTATTTCAGAATGTGCCCTTATTTATAATATATTAGTGATATTTGAACCCATGAATAAAATGAAAATTTGATTAGTTTAGTAGAGAATAAATTTTTATCAAATTATTACGGTTTTATGTAGGGTTGGCCCATTTGAACTGAGCAATTTTCTTTTTTATTTCTCGTTCGAAATTAGCAGAAGTAATCGTTAGATATATATATATATATCAGCGTGGTTAATAAAATATACTTTTGAGAAAGATTTGTATGGATTTCCTTGACGTACACTAAAATGTAGTAAACACATGATTGAAACCTTAAGCACATCACAAACTCAACCCTTTGAAATTTCAATTCACATTATATTATACATAACACTATACAAATTTCTTACAAATCAACTTTGAACATGAAATCATAAGTAAGCGTGCATTGTTGCTGCACATTTACACTCTTGCGGGACTTTGGAAATGAGAACGAGGTAGAAAAAAAAAAAAGGACAAAAATAAGAAACAGTGAAAAAAAAATTTGATAGTGAAAAGATAAAAGAGTAGAATAATGATGACAAGGAAAGATTTTTCACCACCAAGAGTTGATGATGAAGCACAGTTCAGAATACCAACTCTATCGGCATCCCGTTTAGTTATAATTTTGACCATATATAGACTTCAAGCTTGAGTTTTTCTCCTTGTAATCACTTATACGAAAAAGTATTGAATCAATTCAACGGTGATGGAAAAAACCGATTCAACAGAATAGGAAAACAAAATGCCAATATCACTTCCCTTCCATAATTCTTCTTCAACAATGCATTGATTTGGTTTGTGTTTTATTTTGAAAATTGAATTACACTATACTATAATGCTTAGTTTTTACCATCGACATCAGCAAAAGAGTAAGTTAGAGTTCTAAATCTTCCATCATTGTAGACTCCCTTATTAACATCCCAACCAGGAACGTCCTTCATAATCTTAGCTTCAATGGCCTTATCAGAGTAATATCTTCTAACAGTTTCCCTGTCAGCTTCAGCTTGCAATAACGGAGACAAGTAAATACGAGCCCAGACTTTTTCTCTTTGCAATTCTCTTCTTTCATGAATAGACTGAATAGCTTTGTAGAAACCATATGCACAAATACCGAACATTCCAAAGAGCCAGATCTTAGGTCTGAAACCTCTGGAAGGCAAGTTACGTTTCCATTGAACTGGTTCGTAACCTCCTATTGGTGGAAGATCTTGCACGGTTGGCATATTGTATATGTGTGTGTCTATTTGGTTATTTAATGAGTGTTTATTGTATTTAACTGTCCGTCTATTCTTATAAAGCCTTGGTCTTTGACTTACTATTTTTTTTTCTATCTTGATAGTGTTTTCTGTTTCGTGCGGTGTTTGTTGCCCAATGAAAAAATAGCAAATTGTCAGGTGGGATAAGTCAGCTGATATACTTCGTGACTAGCGCGTATTTATACATTAATACGTGTCATAATGCATATAATTGTGTACCATTATAAAGGGTCGAATAGTTTCTCTTGGAAACACACTTTGCGAAATGTTTAAGTTAAGGCCTAATTGTGTTGATATTGGTGCGTTTGCAAGTTTACTTACATATGAAGTGCAAGAAGATCTAAAAAGTAATGTTCAGCAATTTTGAGGAAGCAACACAGTGTTGCTAGCACATAGGTTATTCAAATTAAGAATCTAAAAAATGTTCTACTCATCTAGAAAAAGCTACTTCTATTGGCAGTGAAAAGTGATAAGATAGTTAAGTTCAATAAATGATACCATTTGGCTTAAATTAGAAAAGAGAAATAACTGATAAAAGGTAACGAAAGCCTCGTAGTCAAAGAGCAATAAAAGGTCATGAATCAATATTGAACCAATAATAATACCGCTTTTCTTTTTTTTTTTAAAAAAAACAAAAAAAAACAACAATTTTGCTCTATTCGTAGTATTTATTAACAGTATCTGGAAGAAAGACAGCGTAGTTGTCCATCACCCTAAAATGGTTGCTGTATGATATCGTAAACATATGATATTGAGACTTCTTTAGCATGTTATAATAAGCCCAAGGACCACTATCATGATGATGCCAGACTCTGCAATGGGCTTTAAAAGCAGTTAAGCTTCGAGTATTGTAAATGCAATCAGGCTCATCGAATGTTGTTCTTCTTTTGCCAGGACAACGGATCAGTTGAGCGTGAGCGTGAACAAAGTGGTTAATCATGTCATTTTCATTTGTGGCGCTGAAATAATGATCGGGACAGAGGTAGTAGTCTTCTGTCATGGTTAATGAGTAAAAATAGTAGAATAGATGCTATAAAAATGGGGTGAAACATGATGAAGTTTAGCAAAAAGAAACTGCAGGGCTTATATTGAAAAACTTGTTAGATAAGCTGGAAGGGAGAATGTTTAGTCTTTGAAATTTTGCTAATTATGAGGTTCCATTGCATAAACTACACTAGTTCCAGGAGATATGTTCCTTAAGTGTGTATCACTCACATACTAAATTGCAGTTTGATAGCTGTGAAATTCAACCGTTGTGTGGCAAAAATGAATATGGCTGCTCTGTTGGCGAGCGTTGTGGTGCTCATCTAATGACGAAGATGAGTGTTTGTTTCATGTTAGGCGATGGAGCAGAAGGGTTTACATTTATACGGGGATTTAAGTAAAATAACACCAATACACGCACTTATGTATAGCAATAAGTTGCATTTATACGGGTGTAGAAAAGTAAACAGAAACAGGAAAACGTAAATAGAAAACAAAAAACAAAATAGACAAATCATTTATAGTAGAGAATTATATTATTAATTGCTGTTACCACCAAATACCTCACGCACAAATAATGTCCCAATTAGCAAACTATCAGGAACCTGAAGAGGACGAGGAAAACTGGGATGATCTTGTCAACGACAACGACGACATAGATGACGTCCTCCGTACTTCCATCTACTCCAGCAGATCCACCAATACAAATAATACCAGTAATACTAACAACGGATCTAGTCAGTCCAGATCTCCGAGCAAGCAGCAATACCAACAGCAATACCAGTCCAAGGGCAACAATCTCAATAACATAAATAGTATCCCTTTAAATAATGGAAAAAAGAAACCATATCAGTCAATCTCTTTAGCTGATTTTGAAAATGCTATGCTGGGCAACACCATCAGAGCTACAACCAGCACAAGTGATGATAATAATCACTTAGACACCAAAACAGTGAAAGTGAAATCTCCTCGCCTCGAGAGTGAAATTGATAATTTACAGAAACTTCAACAGGGAAACGATACTCTTATTCTTCCTAAAGACAATAATCTCAAACAATTCAGACCAGAGTTGGAAAATAATAACGAAACTGATTTTGATTTAGACGATCTGTTTGATTTGAGTCTAAATGACGACCTTCGATACCGTAAACTTGACCACAGAAATAACAATGACAATAACAATAATAACAACTTTGAAGATGAAGAAAGTGACATTGAGAATGGGCTAGAGTTCCCTGATGACTTTGACATCTCAAATAGTAATGCCAACAACAATAATATCAACAAGCAAGCAGCAGGTATATCATATTCCAATAACAGCAACAATAACAACTATGGAGGCCCTATCCCCGGTTCAATGATGAATTATTTCAAACCGCCAACTAGACAGCTTAACCAATACAGTTCGACACTAGAACTTTCCCCAGCCAATCTGTCCCTATCTAGCTCGTCAAATCATCGTGAGAACTCATCCAATAATCTGGCAGCGTCAATGTACAGTGAATCAGAAACTGATGCTACGGATTTCTACAACGATATTGAGTTTGAAAACAATAATTTTGAGAAACTATTAGAGCAAAGGCTAAGAAAAGCACGGATTCAGGCTGAGTTAGAAGAGCAAGAGTTCTATATTATGCAGCAACAAAAAAAAAACAATATCAATAATAACAGAGGTTTGGGTAGAAGTAAGGGGAAACAATTCTTTCCAGCAAGACAAAATGGAATGATGATGGGGGCTTCTGATATGATGAATGTTCCAGATGATACAGTTGTGTATCCGCACGCAGAGGATTGGTATGGAGATGAAGACGATGAAGATGATAAAAATAATGAAAATGAGTTTCTTGAAGATTTTGAAGATTTTGAAGAAGATTTATCATTTGCCATTGAAAGAAACAATCAGGATATTCATAAAAACGTAGTGTTGAGAAATAAGCCAAGATTGACAACAGATGCTGGGAATGCTAGAAGGATCTATAATCACCAAATCAGCTCTGATTTAAACTTGTCAAAGACTAAGCAGCAACGAAGCTCACCAAATAAAAAACAATCACAGCTGATGCAACAATCTAACCAAAACGATGACCTAGCTCAATTTGGCAGCAGCTATAATAACAATTTCAACAGACTAATGTCGAAAAAATCTATGCCTGTGCTACGGAGCTCGTCAATCAATCCTCATCAATTCACAAGACTGCAAAATGTTAGAAAGGCATCGTCCGCAGTTTTCAACAATGACAGCAATGCTGGTGCTATGATGGCAGGTAATTTGGTTTTCAAAAGAAACGGCAAAAAAAAAGTATTGGTGCAACCAATGCGTCGCAAACAGTATGGCACAGGAACGGAACTTGATCAACTTGATGATTTGGATGTTGATTATACTAAAGAACAACAAACTTTGTTAAATTTGAGTAACTATAATAAAGGCAACAGCTACAATACAGCAACGGAAACGTTCCGGGGCACAATAACTGCACGAAATTTTATACCAATTAACAAGAAGAAAAAAAGTGCTATTGATTTGAAGCAGTATATGGAGAGTCCGCCACCTTCGTCTCGACATAGTCGGTCAGCAGGGACGGCAGCATTGCCGACGGTAGCAGGCCAAAAGGGGATATTGAAAAAGAACCATGGTAAGGATAAAGAGGAGAAGATATCTAGTAGAATACAAAAAAGAAGTCCCAGCAGGTCACCATTTAAAGAGTATGATAATGCAGTTACGGACTATTGCGGTACTATGAATGGTAATGTTTTAGGACGTGGAAATGGCAATGGCAGTGACCGAAAGATTACCAAAAAAAGAAAACATAAAATTGGCTTAATTAAGCATTTGAATGCACCACAGCGGCAATATGCAGTAGAGGGGTACAATGGCAGTAAAATGGTTTATAATCCTCGGACGTATAAATGGGAAGGTAATGAAGTTGATGCTAAGCGGTTCGCTAGCATCAAACCAGTAAGACAACCAGCACTTATTACATTTTTAAACAAAAAGGGGCCGTACAATAGCAATTATAATGAAACAGCAACAGGAACAATAAAACCCTTAAAGAAAAAGTCTGGAAATAAAAAAGGAATGAAAATCAGCAGTCAGGATGATTCTGATTTTGAGGAATTGAGTCTAGATGGATTACAAATTGAAGGAAACATGTATTTCAATCCTAGAAAACTATGCTGGATTAGTTTGAAATCCGGTAATAGTAATGGTGGCAAAGGCGGAGACGGAAATGAGGAAGATTCAGATTCAGAGGAGGATCCGTTTAAGGATATCAATGATCTTGAAGTGGCTACTACCGCGAGTGCTGCCAGCACTACCAGTGATGATGAGTACGCTAATGATGATTATGATGGTGTTAATGTTGATAACGAATCACCGACGTTACTGCGGTCTACAAACCACAGCAATAATAATAAAAATGATAATACGATCAAGAAGTCGGATTTTGCTGGTTTGAATCACTTATTTGGTAGTAAATTGAATTTGCAACAAGGCTACGGTGAAAATTTCAACAACTATAATTCGAATAATTTACGAAGCAGCAGCAACTTACCAAGCACGCCATTGTTCGCATCACATTTTGGCAACGGTCTTGGTCATGGTAGGAGCCATCTTGATTTGCCAATGGCCGGTCATCATAACCACAATAATAATATTAACAATATCAAGAATATTAATCAAATACCAACGAGAGGATTTAGCAACATGTCACGAATTTCGGGATCCTCAGTGCTCATGCAACAACAACAATCACCGACAAATTCGAAAAAGACCCACGCTCAAGTTCAAGGAGGAGGAGCAGGAGGTGTAACGTCGGAATTTGAAGTGAGGGATGAATTCGAGCTTAGTGCCGAAACAGTGCATCGATTTCGCATGGAAGAAGAACGATGGATTAAGAAGGTTAAGAGCTGGTTCCAACCGGGAGACGAGGATGAAGAGCTAGATAGAGATTATATGTACGAGATCCGTAATATGGTGATGGGCGGTGGCGGTGAAAGTGCTTAGATAGTGCGTACTTAGATACCGAATAGAACTTGGTGTCCAGTATACTAATAGGTACTTAACATAGTATAACAGTGTAATTATAGATACATATGGGGTTTGTGGATAGCAGTGTTTAATAAGATTGATATTATGGGCGCGTATACGAGAACAGCTGTGGTGTATTTTGTGCAGCCAGCACCAGTATCACCTATATATACGGTACTGCATGTCTAGCTATACCGAGTCAAGTGTATAACCTACAGCAGCCATATTCTGTTTAGTGTGTAGTGGAGTCTGTCAATTAGAAAAAAAGCGCATAATGCAGTCATCTGACCACCGCAGGCGGAACTGGAATTCCACAGCGCGCGGTGCAGCAAGTAACGTTGCCTTTACTCCCATAAGCCCACCTTTCTCTGCCCATTTGAACACCTCTTGTAATGATAACAGTTCTGTCTATTGAGCTCAACAACACTTCAGTATAGCATCGTATAGCATAGTATAGCACAGTATAGCATAGCACCACATAGGTTGGTAATTGCGATAGATTAGTTTGCGTTTGACGTTGCAATTCATCCTGTACTATATCGCATTCTTCTGCTGACTTTGAACTTCTCACTTGTCAGTTCTATAGTAATATCGTTACCATACCCTGTTATCAATTAGCTCTCAAAACAAGCACAATCTGATCATTAGCGCCTATAATTCGTTACAAGCTATAAATAATTATGTCGGTCACCCAAGTCAAAGCTCCAGTGGTATCATTCCCAGGAGCCAGACTCTCAGAAGGCGTCACTTACAATCCTGCCAATAATTCCCTCCTTTGGGTTGATATTGCCAACGGGCAGGTGCACAGAGTCGAGATCCCCAAGACTAAGAAGGAAGAGTACAGTGAGAGTGACTTGAACACCATCAAAAATTCCCACGAAGTAGTTTCTTACAAAGAACAGGATGAAGAACAGCAGCAGTTGCAGCAGAAACACCAACAGCAAGAAGAGGGAAAGCCCCAGCCTGAGGGCAAGCCACAACCAGATCAACAACAAGAACTAAAAAAGGACCAAGTGGATAAAAGCCTTTCACCTGATAGCATTAATGGCAATGACAATGACAATGACAATGGCGATAGTGGTGAAAGTACTGGTAACAATAACACTACCGCCAATGGCAATACCGATGTCCCATCAATTGGCGCTATTGGGCTTACCAGAGACAACGACATAGTGCTTGCTGCTGCCAAACAGGGCATTGCTATTGTTAGCTTTAAAGCGCTTTCATTTGAATACAAATACAAATTCGACTTCCTCAGTGCCGAACAACGCCGTCGTTTCAGGAGCAATGATGCGAAAATCAGTCCAGCTGGCAATTTTTGGATTGGCATCATGATGGATAACTTGAAATATAGCGACATTGGTCCAGAAGGTTGGTTGGTTAAATTTGACCATCAAACTTTGAAATATACTAGTTTGCTTGAGGGACAAACAATTCCCAATGGAATGGCTTGGAATAAAGATTTGACTAAGTTTTTCCATATTAACAGTACTACTCAAAAGATAAGAGTTTACGACTACGACAAAACTACTGATAGTATTGCTAATGGCGAGGACTTCTTTGATGCTTCTACCTTAACTGATCACTATACTGAACCTGATGGAATGACTATTGATGATGCAGATAATTTGTACGTGGCATTATGGGAGTCGAGCACTGTTTTCAAGATTAGCCCACAGGGCGAAGTGGTTCATCGCTTTGTATTCCCGGCAAAAAGAACTAATTGTCCGGTGATTGGCGGCTCTCAATTGAATGAGTTGTTTGTCTCTACTGCTGATTTGCACTTAGATGAACCGGAAAAATTGGGTAGCGAGAAAGGAGATTTTGGGGGGTCGATTTTTAGAGTAAAGTTGAGTGAGACTAAGGGGAAACACAGTTATATCTGGCAAGGGAAAATCTGAGTCTTTTGAGTTTTTGAATTTTTGAATTTTTGAATTTTTGTATTTGTTTTATTGATTTGATGCTGGCTTTTTGATTTTTGTCTTGTAACCTTTGACTTTACTTTTAACGTTTTACCTTGATTTTTGTGTCTGAGTTTGACCTTGATTTTCCTGATCGCGTTTCGGCATTGACAAATGTCAAGAGAGGCAAGATGTGATACTGTTGTTATATTATTGTTCATTCTTGCTTTGTTCGTATTTACACTATACGTGTAGATCTATGTGTATCTTTCTCCACTTGCTTTTTTGGATGCCAGATATAGAATATTTGCTACGCAATAAACGTTTTCTCAAATAAGTAGGACTCACAGCAGGGCTGGCTTGTTGTGCTGCGCTTTTAAACTCTGATTACTACTTATTTCTAAGTGCATGTAAGATGTTTGCAAAAGTTGCGTGCTTGGGCGGAATATGGTTGCAGTTGAGATTTGTATGCAAAAATGGCTATATGCTATATTGCAATAACATGTCTCTTCTCCTCGCCAAATTAAATTCTCGCACCCAACAGACAAAATATGCGCCAACCTCTTCTACAACTGTATATCACTACCGTACATTATGTTGTACTCCAGCATTTATATCGCCTCTTTCGTTACGTGCCCTGCTGCTAAAGAACCGATACTTCGGTATCTCTACTGTAAATTTATTTTTTTACGATTTACTCAAGCGCCAAATACCTCATCAACATCAACATCAAACATTATCGATAATCAGTATCTCCATAGGTCAGTCTTATCCATCAATATTCAACAATCAGCAAGAAATAAATACTCCAAACAACCTTACAACAATTAAACTAAGGATCTATTAAAAAAGTATCAAAAAATTTCGACAAAAATGGACCCATTTGAGGCTCGTTTGCAATTTTCTCGCATGCTTTCTGGATTGCAACCAGTGACTCAAGCTCTTATTAAATGCTCTTCATTTGCCTTAAGAAATTATGAGTATCAGGATGATTTCCATTCTTGCATTCTTGAAGTACTTGAAATGGTAAGTTGTTTACTTGTCCTTTGTCTTTACCTTTTAGCTTTTATTTGTCATTTGAGGTTCTATGAGGAATAAACCTGAGGTTAGAAAGGAGATATTTGCACGCCTTTTGCTTTATCTTGGGACCAATTATGACATTTGTAGGTCTTCTGGCACAAAAGAACTAAAAACCAAATACTAACAAAGTACATTACAGTCCGACTTAAATCTAAGACTAAACATAATGAACTTCATAGACACTCTTCTAACTCAATCTAAACAATCATTTAGTAAAAATTCAAATTTAAGTAAAAGTTTACCGTACGTGGAAAACATTCAACGGGATTTACCTTTAATTGTTGCCAAAGTCGTGCCAGCTAACAAGTTTGGGCTTTATAATTTGAGAATGTGTGCGGATCTTGTACGGAATGTTAGTTTGCAGTTGTTACTTCTTGGGTATGACGGGAATCTTGATATCAGTATGGGTCTTGATAGCAATAATAACGGTAAAGAAAATAAAAACGCTAATGAAACGAATGGGACAAAAGAACGTAACAAAAACAGGACTAATAAAGGAAACGATGCAACTCTTGATAAGAATGAAGAAGCTGCATTAAAAGTCGCCAAGTTTGAACAAGAATTCAAAAAGACAAATTTGCTTGAAGATCAATATAAGTTGGAGATTGAAAGAAAAATGAAAAACAAAAAACAGAAAGTAAATGTTTTGAAATCTGCGGAAACAAATATCAATGACGGCGATAATGACAATAATGATGACGATAGTGATGCAGAATTTCAGCCTATTGAAGTTGATAAGGTTGGAACTGGGGTAGCCGGCGCATGGAAGATTCTTATTGATCGGAAGAAAATGAGTCAGTATATCACTTATAAGAGTCAAGTTGTTGAAGATAAAATTAACGGCAACGGATGTTTCAATACGAATGGTGATACCAATGATGATGATGAAAATGGAATAAAAAACCATAAGGAAGGAGAAAGGGAAGATGCTAATGAGCTCAAGCATAAAAAGGAACCAGGAAATGGGAAAACAACAGCGTCAATGACGACAACAACGACAATGCCTGTATCTGGCTCGGCGTCAGTGCCTACGTGGAAGAACTTGGAATTATCAAGAGAGCAAATACTAGCGAGAATGGAAGCTGATCGGGAAAGAGTATGTACTTTTATCAATTTTGAATTGAATTGTTCTTAATTTTTTATCACTAGTTATCGTTGATACAACCTACTAACACACAAGCAGCATAAAAAAGCAAAAGAAAGTTTATGGATGATTGAAAGACAGACTACAGAAAAGGTGGATAAAGCAGAATTCCAAAAATTATGGGATCGTTGTGGGCCATTAACTAATGATGATCTTAGAGAATTGGGTGAACTTAGTGAAGTGGCACTGAAAAGTTATAATTTTTGAGATATTTTTATTTAGTTCTTGACTCTTTGTTTTTCAATGGGTGAATAATAATGATTCTCTCATTTAGTTAAATGTCATTATGACATTGGTAGCTATGCTTTGATTTCCTTTTCTTTTTTCTTTTTCTTGCTCTTTTCTACTTTGTTCTGTATATTTGTTTTGTATGCTAGACTGTACATTAAGTTATTATTCCTTACCGTAGCCGAAAAGTCCCAACGTGGAGACTGAGGTCGATTGTGAATTAATGCAGAATGTATATTGTCAGGATATTGCAGAGCAAGTTTGTAGTGCGCGTGGGAAAACCGCGGTGCCAACAGTGGAGAAATTCTATCCCATCGCAATAAACTATGTCTTCACAAATTACTTTATAGCTAAAACATAACTGCCATAGATCTATACACATAAAACTTACAGTCAATTCTAGTCCTCTGGCACCAGCTCAACAGATATATTACTACTCATCGACGCATTATCTCAGAGCACTTTGCGTACCGGTAAACAGCCCACAATCCATAGCCAGTTCAACTGATTACACAATGAGCAAACGAAGACAAAACAAAAACATCTTCATGCAAGAATACACCAACGAGAGTAAAGATCTCATACCCAGTGCCATTGAAGATGAGATCCTAACCCATTATTTTGAGCTAGGATATGATGAGAAAGATATGATGAGTAGTGAAGTTCGTGACTTTTTGTTGACTCTTGGAGTGCAAGAGACCATTATTGATAAATATAAGCTGCATGCAGTTGCAAATGATAGTAGTAATAATGGCAGGGCTAAAGGTGATAATCAAGCGGAAAAGTTTGATGATTTGCTAGTTGGAGGGCTCGAAGAAGAAGGAATTGTGGATTTTGATAAATTGTTATTCTTAAGTTATAAGTTTATTATACTTCGAGATAATTATGAATACGTTGAGCAGTTTTGGAAAGTTTTTGTTCAGTTTTCTCAAAGGGCACTACAGAAAGAGAACAAAGCAAATGCAACTACAGCTGTAAATGGCGACAGCTCGGGGGAACAATTTGGTGAAGGTAGTAGTAGCGATAACATTAACAGTACTGGCAACATTTACGATCAAGAAATCACATTTCCTCAACTCAAAGCAGTAATCAAGGGGCTAAAACTTGATGATAAGATAAACGATGGATTGATTATTGATATGATTGCTAATGGGTCTGAAGAAGTAAAGCCGGCAATTGGGTTTTTTGATTTCATGATATTAATGGGTAAAGCTGACGAATTGAATGCGTAATCAATGTCCGATCGAGGTTGAAGATGCGCGGAGATTGATGCGGAAGTTTAGGAAAAATAGAAACCAAAACAAAGCAAAAACAAAAACAACGCGAGATCTACTCTTGGCCAAATACACACCAGCAAACTTTGGGAGTGATACATTACAAGATCAAAGCACGCAAAAACCGGTTAAAAGAAACAGCAATATTCAAAATTATCTGTTCATAGTTATCTATTTCTAAGGAGTTTCTATAACTATAGGATACGGACTTATCATCACTATAGAGTGCAAAATCTTCCAGATACACGTTCCCAAGACGCCATGACAGAACTATCATCATCAGTGTCAATTACCAACCTCATAAATGACATTAACACAAAAAAGAAACTACTATCAATTACTAACGATCAGATAGCAAACCTTGAAGATGTACTCGCCGAAATAAACCAAAAACTTTACCAGGATAATCCCAATTCTAAAGCAGAACTAAAATTGAAGCAAGACATCCTCAAGCTTAAACAACGAGCCATTGGACTTCATGAAGCAGCATCAACTATTGCATTTACGCCCAATGAGCAAGACACCATTGCGTCAAGTATTGCGATAAGTGAATCAAAAGCGCAATATTCAAGTATGACAATGATGACAAAGTTACAAAATGGACAAAATGAAGCGATGCGAAAAGATGCCGAATTGCAAGAAGTTTTACAGGGCCAGTTAGGTGGGCTTTCTAGGTTGTTGGATGTGAAAATTGAGAAGCTTGCAAAAGATGTTAGTAAAGGTGAAAATGAAGCTAATGATGATAATGATGAATATAACAGCAATGAAGCAATAACTTTGCATTTGGAAAGACAATTATCCCAACTACAGCAAAAATCTCAGAATGAGGCTAAACGAGAGAAAAAACTTATGAAGCAACTTAAAGAATTATTAGCGATTCTTTCTCGCAAAAACTTTCAAGAAAAGAATCAATCACAGCATAGACATCAGAGAAATGACAATAGTGAAGACGAAGACAAAGAATTATTGCTAAAGCATGAAAATCAAATCAATCTAAACATTGTACAAAATCTATTGAACGGAATGATGACTAATGAAAATGAAGGATTTGTGAGGACTTCTGAATTGCTGGGTGGTGGCGTTACTGCTATTATGAGTGAAACGAAAGATGGTGAAGGTAGTAGCAGTGGTGGAGATGCGGTTACAATCGTGCATCCTTTAATTAGGCAACTTTTGAAATCCAACATTATTACAGAGTCTGGGAATTTGGATAGTGTGAAATTACGGGCTTATGGATTGGATTTTGATAGTTGACTATTGATTATTGAGATTTGTATGTTTTCAATTCAACAGACTCTGGAGTTGGCGATTTCAACTCACAGGAAAATTTTAAAAGACAATTTTAAGATATTGTATTTATGAGGTTTTACACTACGAGTGATAGATGCAAAGACCGCACTATGATGTTTTTGAACTAATTTTCAATTTTGTATTTTCAGTACTTGGTGTTAACTACTATAACGAAAAAGCGATTGACTACATCTATTGTTTATTCGCAGTAGTGTAAAGTATAGTTGACCTATTTTTGTGTATCAACCAGCCGATTGAGCCAATTTAGTTAAGTACGGTTTATAACCAACAACGTTATTACAAATTTCAGCTACGTACACGTACCGGATCATTTACAAAATATTAAATTTATATATATGTACAGACCATCATCTATGATACTTATGAATATAACCCCTAATTACGAAATAGCGTGGTTTTGAAAGCGTGATTTCCCATCATCTATAAATTCTTTCAAATGGCCTAGTATCATTGAAACACGAATCCCACACTTCGTTAACTAACTCCTTGGCCTGATGCTTACTCTCGCAAAGCGGATGATTACTCACGGAAATAATAGCTCTTCTCTTAACACAGTCCTGATGGCCCTTTTTGAAATTTTCCATGGCTCCACGCCAAAACTGATTGCTGATTCGACATTCTCCCGACAATGAGCTAGCCCTGATTTCTGAACATGCATGATGTTTTAAGTTGAGCCAGTCTACTTTGAATTTGGCGTTATCATAAACATGGACCAATTCGTGCGAAACGGTGTCTTCCAAATGGTACTTGTCAAGCACACGATTCTGGCACACAAGAACCCCCAATTCTGGGTGAAATCCACCGCCTTTCCATTCTTCACAAAAATCGCAAATGATGTTATGACGTCCCACGGTTTTATGCGGATCCACTTTTTTGATCTCGTCAAGCATGAAGCGAATGGTAGGAGAGTATTGGAGCATCCAGTCGCGGTACTCGTTGCATTTAAGACAGTCTTTCTCATTTTTCTTGAACGCGAGATCTTTTTCGTAGCGTTGGGACTCTTCTGGTGTAAGGCCGAGTCCTGTTTTGTACTGTAGTGTGCGGCGCCACCATTCGAAGCCTTTGATGTCGTTGATGTTGTCTGGAGCAGTTGGCTTCTGGGATGGTGGGGGAACGGGCACTTCTTTAGGCATTGTATTTGTATTTGAGCAATTTGAGTTGCTTGTCGTGGGATTTTCTGTTGAAAGAGTCAAATTTAGGATTCAGAACGATAAAGTGTTTCAGTTTTGATTTGGCTGGGTATACCGATATATCATTACAACCTGTGTCACATTCACCTTCATCACCATTATCACACCGTCCTCACTGAGTGAGAGTGAATGTCTAATGTTGAAATGTGAAAAAAATTGGAGTTAGGCCGGGTAAGACTTGAAATCCTGTTATACGATGCATATATCAGTGCGAATCACGTATATATGCAGGAAAAAAAATTTTACTTTTCCATCATCATCATCGTTACTGTCCAGAAGAGAGATTATTGATGATCTAGAGTAGCACAATCAGGCAACTAGCTATAGTCACCGCATCCTTTCTAACATAACAACTCTTCATACGCAATCAAGATGGTAGCTAACATATGGGTGGCTGCTGCCGATAATGACATCAACCAGGTACAGCAATACCTCAACAATGGCCAATACACCGCCAACTCCAAAGATCCAAACGGGTACACTGCCATCCATGCGGCTGCATCGTATGGCAACGTTGAACTTCTCCGTCTCTTGATCAACAACTACGGTGGAGACGTCAACATCCAAGATAACGATGGTGACACGCCGCTTCATCATTGCGAAGAATTGTCAGTGGCGCGTCTTTTGGTGGAAGAGTTTAAGGCGGACTGGCGCAAAGTGAACGGCGAGGGGAAAACTGCCGCCGTGGCGTTAGAAGAAGACGGAGAATATGTGGACATTGCCGAGTATTTGAAAAGTTTGAGTCACGATCCTAGCGGGAAGACCTTTGACAGTCAGCAAACTAAAGCCAGTCAGACAGAACAACAACAAAGCAACAATGATAACAATCGCACAAATAGCAGCGAAAAGACGAGGAATGGAGGTCTCGGTGACCTTTTGCTGGGGTTGTCGGATGAGGACAAGAAGAAGATCAAGTTTACTTTGGAAGATGCTAATAAGCTCAGTGGAGAGATTGACGAAGCTCAAAGCAAGAAGTTGGAGGAGATTGTGAATGGCGGCGAGTTCTCGGAGGAGAAGTTGAGGGACTTTGTGAAACAGAGCGTGCACAAGAACTTGCAGAAGTTGAAGAATGAGCAAGACGATGAGGAGGAGGAGCAGAGCAAGAAGAGAAAGACGTAATTACAGATGTCAATCGAATGTTGTTTACTGTTTTGATGTTAAGCGTAGCAGTTAGTTCGCTAGAATATAGCGTGTGGTTGCTATTAATAGAAACTGTTGTAATCACGTGATTAGTATTTCGCCGGATGGCGTAGCGCAGTGCAGCAGCAGTGTGAAAGACCTCTAGAGAATAAAACGTACATTGTTAGTGGAAACAATTACCAACTGCAATACCGATATAATAGTAGTCTAGCTGCTCTTTTCCTCTTAACGTTCTGCTTCTCTTTCTCTTTCTCTTTATCTCTCATTCGTGTTTCTCTCTGGTTCCTGTGCTTTCATCTCTGGCTGATACTTACCACCCTCCGCACCCGTTCACTAATCCATAGATCTAGCTCCGATCGTGTTTCTTTTTCTCCGTTCATTCATCCAGTTAGTTACAGCACACGCTTCTTCTTCTTCCTCTTCCTCATACTCCTCCTCCTCCTCCCCCTCTTCTTCTTCTCTTCTTAAATCACATTTCGTTCTTTTCCCAGATCCACGTTCCTCTTCCTTTTGACTTGATCTTCTTGTATCTTTGTTCACATCTCTAGATATAATGACCAACAGCAAACTGCAAAAACAACCAGTCAAGATCCAGGGCGACGACTTGCTTGTATGTGCAATTCTTATATACTTTTCTTAGCATTCCCATCTACCGCTTATGATCCCTTTATGATCCCCATACTAACTCTCTGTCCAGGTCTTCCAGACTCCTGCTCAAGCCTTTGGCGATAAAAGAAAAAGCACCCTCAGTCTAAACGCCACTGGTAACGGTGGTACCCCGCCAAACGATCTTTCTCCAGCCACCACCGGCAACTTAAACCATTCCAGAACATCTTCCTACAACGCATTAGCTGGTCCAAATAGCAGCAGCACTGGCGGCTTGCAAAGACATGAAATCGAGTCTTTTGCTAGTCCAAACACCACTGGCGGTACGTTCACCCCAACAAGCACTGGCCAACAACAACAAAGTGGTAACAATCCAAATAGAAGAACTTACAAAGATGCTATAGTCACCCAACTTAGGCCTCTTTTCGATAGATGTGATCTCGACCATACCGGGCGGTTAAATCAAGATGAGCTAGTTCATGCGTTGAGAAATTACGACGGCACAGAATTCAACAAAAGTACAGTGAGACAAATGATCAAATCTTTTGATAACTCTCGTACTGGGTCTTTGGATTTTGAACAATTCTTGGCTCTTTGGGACTACTTGGCTAGATGGAGAACCGTCTTTGAAAGATTCGATGTGGATAAAAGTTTGTCTATAAGTTTTAATGAGTACACTAGTGCGTTGAAAGCATTAGGATTCAGCGTTGAACTCAACTGTTTGCAGCATATATTTAGCCGATTTTCATACTTGACTCCAAACCAGGGCCCAGTGATGAAGTTGGATAGTTTTGTTGAGTCAATGGTTTGGATCATGCAGATTACTGAAGATTTTAAAAAGTTCCCATCACATGATAATGGGAATACTGCGACTGTTTCTTTCTCAGGGTTTTTGGATGTTATTTTGAGGCACAGAGATTAACTACTGTAGTTCATAGTTGAAGCTTTGGTTACAGAGGTGCACCTCCAGCTGATATCATCAATTTTTTGATTTTTTGAATGTTGTGCTGTAAAAGCTTGGAGCAGTCCTATATCCTTACATTAGTAGATCAATAGATCAACCTAGATACCTTTATTCATATATATCTTTGTTTTATTATTGTTACTTACAATATTGCCTTCTTTTGGCTTGATTTGTTTTCCTTTTCCCCATTGTTGGCGTACTTCGTCCATTTCCGTCTCATTCTCATCATCATTTTGTCATTGGTCATTCTCCTGGATCTTCTCATTCTTAATCTCATAAACAATTTTTTTTCTTATTTTTTTCTATATTTTGCTTTTTAATCTTTTGGATTTCCCTTTGTTTTTTATTTTTTTTCTTTTTTTACTTGTTTGTACTTTTCAAGTTATATTTAATGCTGGTTCCTCTGTAATAGAAGTGACCATTTCATTCAATGATTTCATCTACTAGTAAGCTCAGAATATTCTATATCTCAGGAAAACATAGCGTCGGTATTTGTTAGGAGGCAGTTATCTCATCATTCTTTCAACTATCATCCAAAACCAAATAGCCTTATTAGAAAACAAGACAGAATAGGTAACAAAGCAAGAACAATGAAATTGATATTTATATTCCAGATTATACACATTAGCATACCATCCTAGAGAGTATACCAAGAGGAGCATACTGTACACAGCTATGTCCCGGCACGTATAAACAAACGCATGGTGTTAATCATTAACCAGAATGAAAGAAAGGCATATCTTTAGGTGAAGTCTATCATTCAACTAAATTATAATGACCATACACATAGCGCAAAATAGTGTACTTGAATTACAGGGGAGCAATCAATGTAAAGCTTTTGTAACCGGGACAGTGTCTTCGTTCTAGACAGAAAACAAGGTATAAGAATTTTTCAGTTTAGAAAGGCCTAGTGAAATGTGCCCTACTTCCGGCATGGCAGATCTATATATTCCAAACCTATGATTGCCCAACGCTTTGTCAATGCTATTATTACTGTTTTTGAAAGAGATAAGTACCCATAAATATTTTAGCCTTTTAGCAATATTCAAATATGGATGGATTACGACCATGACTTTTCAAACAGCATTAAAATTAAGATAGCCGCATATAACGGAGAGACCATGATTTTGGAAAACTAGAAAAACGGTGAGAAAAAAAATAATCTCAAATAACAAAACAAAGAAAATCGCAATTGAAAGGGAAAACCACAATTTTTGATGCACGGTATGGTTATACAGTAAGGTAAGCATCGCTCATATGTTGACAATAATTCGAGAGTTATTGTACCAGTCAGGTTTGAAGGAAAAAAACAAAAACTCTTGATTTTGCCTAACCGATTTGCAAAAAACCAAAGCAAGCATCCGGTTAAACATTTGAAGCATGCTGGTAAAGTTGAGTTTCCTTTAAGCTCTGACTTATGTGTTGAGTATCTCGGTTTTGAAACTGCTAGTTGAAACTTGATTTAATGGTCTACAAGAAAATAAAGCATGAAACAAAAATAGCAAATGCGAGGGAAGAAAAGAATGATTGCATCAATGGCAATTGTTAAAACCTCCATTACAATGGCTTTGAAGTATTAAGTTTTTCATTTTTGCTACATGAGCTCTTGACAGAATTATGGAGCTAACAGCGTTTTACCTTTTTACTATTTTGACTCCTTTCTCCCAAATTTCCAAGGAAAACCTATTGTTTTACTTCACCTATGGGTAAAAACTAGCACCTATACTAACTTTAGTGCTGGAATAAGTAGTCCTTCATGAAGGAGCTCAATTGTGGGGCCCAATTGTGGAGCCCACGACTCAGGAGCAGCCTACAATGTACACATATATGCGGTGAGGTTTGATCCGGAACTATGGTATAATTTAATACAGTACAGTGCTATGCGCATGACTGCATACTCATAACAGTGCTATTTACGATGGAGTGCATGTGGTGGCATAACGAGAGACTGGTGCACAGTCGCTGACAGAAAAGAGCGTTTACCAGTAGTATTGATTATCAACAGACTGAAGGTATACAGCCAAGGGACTGAAGCGAAGGAAACACTGATGTGTACTTGAAGGTTTTAGCTAACTGAACAATACTTCAAAATTCTAGTGCATTTGCTGTACAGCATGTCATGACTAATTTCACAATCAGTAGAACTTTTCACTAGGTGCGACATTCGCTGACACAACAACGGCATCTGTCGCAATATTCGTATCGACTGTAGCCAATAAGCCTTAGACAAGAACGCTCGTGAATGCCGAAATGCGCCTGGCAACTGGAAACTGTGCAAGACAGCAGCGCAGGGAGCTGATTTGCAAGCTTTGTATTGATATTAATATTTAGCTTAGTCTATGGAAGGTCGCAAGTTATAACAGAGCTATAAGTGTGTTCTCTGATTCTGGCTCTTACTCTTCGATCTGTATGGTATGTAAGTTTGCGGGCTGATGGATGAATATGATCAAACAAAAAAAAAAAAAAAAAAAAAAAAAAAAAAAAAAAAAAACTGCTCAAAGTGCTTATGAGCGTACCGTCATGTAGCTATGCCATATGCTATATTATACATGCTAGCATTTCCTTCTTTTCAGCTGAGTAGCGGCACTTGAGGGGCTTATTGTCAGTGTCAACGACTAACTGCCTCGTGCGCCCACTGGAACGTGGCTCGTTTAAAATTATTATTCCGACTGAGCCAACTGGCAAACATCCACTACAACTAGTTAGCTAGCTAGCTATATACAGCGTTGCATGATTTTCATACATACATGCCTTATCGTATAACCCGTGAATGTCTCCTTCTACTCCCATTACATCAGCCATATCCTCAACCAGGATGCCTCCATGTACACACTAGCTAGCAGAACATACCGTGGAAGCAGCGTTTCATCAGTATTCCCGCTTTTGACTATAATTAACTATGAGTGTACTGCCCTGCATTGTGACGCATTATTCTGTGTCCCTTGGAACGGGTGCATGGGCATGCATGCCGGCTCTCCCTCTCAACAGAGTTTCCTCATCAATTTCATTATATATAGCACCTGCGATCTCACTTCTGCTCCCGAATATTTTCTATCCTTTTTGCAAACATATTGCATCATTGCTATCAATTCTACAGAGCACCCATAAGCTCAAAACACGCTTGCTTACATACTTTTCCTGTTTACTGTTGTTAGGTACTGCAGCCCGACTCTAGCTTCTTTCTTTTGTGACTTCCGCTTTAAAAATAAACCAAAGGAAAAACAGACAGACAGACAGACAGGAAAAAAAAAAAAAAAAAAATTTATAAACTGTTTCTCCTCATTTCCTTTCTCTTGACATTCACTCGTTTGAACTGCTCTAGCTCACCAGCAATCTTCACACTCGTTATTATAAATTTATAGTCGATCGTTTCTTGTTCCTTTAAACCTTTCACAAATACCCTACAAAACACATTCATCACTCAACTTCTCAAAAATGAGCGGCTACAAAACCGATGGCGATGATTTACTCATCTTCCAAACCCCTGCAGAAGCATTGGCCAAACACAAGTCTTTTGTGCAATCTCCACAATCCACTGGGGGCAAAAACAATGTTGCTGTTGGTACCAACAGCAATAGTGGTTTTTACCAACCTCAATATCCTTTCCAAAACCCACGTGCTTCTTTGGCCAGTTCTAATGGTTCTGCTTCTCCTTCTGGTTCAGAATCAAGTTTTGGCAAACTATCGCCTCAGTCCACCGCCTCTGGTTCCGGATCCACTGGCAAAGTGTTATCTCAAAAAGATCGTTTAAAGCAATTTTTTGATTGCTGTGATTTCAATAAAGATGGCAGATTAAGTGAAGATGAATTGTGTCATGCTTTGAGAAACTATGATCAAAGTGAATTTAAGAGAAGTACCGCTAGAACAATGATCAAATTATTTGACAAGAATCATGTTAATTCCGTGGATTTTGATGATTTTTGCAGTATATGGAATTACTTGTCTAGATGGAGAACGGTCTTTGAAAAATGTGATACTGATGGGAGCTTATCAATCAATCATTCTGAATTTTCGAATGCTCTAAAGACATTTGGATTCGATTTACCTCTCGATTCAATCAATCATGTCTTTTATACGTTTTCCACCGCTCAATTTAATCAGCAACCAATCATGAAGTTCGATGCATTCATTGAATCAATGGTTTGGATTATGAAAATCACTGAAGTATTCAAAAAATATCCAAGTTCCGATGGTGGTGCCACTGCAGACATTGGTTACTTTGATTTTATTGATGTGTTGTTAGCATTCAAGGACTGATTTCTCTCTCTCTCTCTCTCTCTCTGTCTGTCTTTCTATCCCTCTTACTCGTTTAACTGCTTGAGCCTTTTTTTCATGAAGGTTCTTTTTTTTTTCTATTTTCGTTTCTTTTTCTCTCCTTAGCTTACTTTTTTTCATGCTACATGTTGAGTTAATCGGTTTACACTTTTTCGGTTCTGTTGTTTTTATCGTTTACATATTTTTTTCACATTTTTCACATTTGATATCTTCTTGCATTTACCAATTTTAATATCTTGTTTTACAGTTGTCTCTTTTTAATTTTTTTTTTTTCAAAAAAACTATGATGATATCTTTACATTTTTCCTTAATTGTTACACCTACTACAATAGTACAGTAATTAAGTGGGTACACTTTTGAGTGGCTTAATATAAAAATTGATACAAATTGATCTTGATTTTAGTAGAAAAAAAAAAGGAAGTTGCAAAAAGGGATAGTGAAATAGGGAAATTTTTTCCCAAAGTTTCCTTCAAGTTTGGCCTTTATGACGATGTATAAATATTCTTTACCTATGCCTCACAAGCACATACAAATGAAAAGCTATTTTATTTAAGTGATCCAATTTATAATCTCACATGATCTATTTGTTATTTGTTGTGTATTACTAACAGTAAACACAAGCACGTTATTTGCAGTTTAGAATTTGTGATTTGTAATTTTCTATCCATATCTACCACTAAACCAGGCATATAAACCTAGCATCTAGTATCTTGCTCGTTTATAATTCTGGTCTGAATTTTGATTGCGGCTATGCTTGTCTAACTCTGTGTCTGAGTCTTTTGTGTCACCAAGAGGATCATTATCTAACTGATGAGCTCGGCGACGTCGTTGTCCTTGTTGTTGCTGTTGTTGCTGCGGTTCCAGATGAGCTATTCCTCTTCTTTCGTCTCTTCCATTTTTTTCATCTAATTCATTAGTTTTGTAACTCTTGTAAGTTGAACCAAAGTTGCTGTTTGACCCTGATAGTCTTGGAGATGCGCTGCGCGATCTTGAGTGGCTTCTTGGAGATCTTGAGTAGCTTCTTGATCTTGGAGATCTTGAGTAGCTTCTTGATCTTGGAGACCTTGAGTAGCTTCTTGATCTTGGAGATCTTGAGTAGCTTCTTGATCTTGGAGACCTTGAGTAGCTTCTTGATCTTGGAGATCTTGAGTAGCTTCTTGATCTTGGAGATCTTGAGTAGCTTCTTGATCTTAGAGATCTTGAGTAGCTTCTTGATCTTGGAGATCTTGAGTAGCTTCTTGATCTTGGAGATCTTGAGTAGCTTCTTGATCTTGGAGATCTTGAGTAGCTTCTTGATCTTGGAGATCTTGAGTAGCTTCTTGATCTTGGAGATCTTGAGTAGCTTCTTGATCTTGGAGACCTTGAGTAGCTTCTTGATCTAGAATAACTGCCAGAATAGCTTCTTGCTGAACTTCTTGAGCTTCTTCTTTCCCTAGGTCTTCCCCTTCTTTCCATTTCGTCATAATAATCATCTTCTTTTTGCCTTTCTAATTCAGCAAGTTTCTCTTCTTCCGTCTTGTGCGGTAATTGAGCTAAATCACTTCTCATGTCTTCAGTTAAGGCACCTAATCCAATAGCAGTGAAATAATTGATGCTAAAGCGTAATCTTTCCGCAAATGGTGAACTATCGCTGATATCTGCATTGCCATCTCTATCAAGTTCCAATTCGATCTTGCTGTTTGGGAAAACTTCCCTCAATTGCTTCATTATTACATCGTCATCCTGAAGCATTTCCTTGACTTTATTCAACCCCAAATTTTCAACCATAGTTTCAAACATAATCTTCAACATTATCCGCTGTGATGAATTTGTGGCTTCTTCTGTAAGTTGTACTTTTGCATCTTCAAAAATTTCAAAAGATAAAACGTCCGAGGCTAACTGGTACCCCCAAAATTTTGCCACGTTACGAAGCTGATTAGCTTTAAAAAGATGGCATGTTTCGTAGTAGGTGGTGAATAGGTTGACGAAGGACTGATGCCAGGTACGGGAAATTGAGCATAACTTGGAGCCTATTATGGCATGGTATTTGGAGAAAGATTTCTCAAGGGATGAGGATTTTATGATGATGTCTACTAACTTTTCTTGAAATTTGTTGTTTTCTGTATTGTTGGCGTTATTGTTGTTCGAAAGGCCAGGGATATCGAGTTTTATGAGCTTATGGACTGCTTCATCGGAACTCATTGCTGACATTATGGTCAAGTATACTGTTTTTTGGAAGTTGATTAAATTTGTTTCTGTTAAGTCAGTTATATCATTGTTTTTATTGTTATTGCTGGTTTGAGCTATTTCTGCATCATTGTTCTCGGTTTCAAGATTTTCGCTGTTTTCAAAATGACCCTCTATTGCATCATCTTCGAGATTGTCCTCCATTTCATCTTCCTCGTCACCCAAAATCTCTCTTTTCAACTCATTATAACTTTGCTCATTCTCAAGATACTTTTCGTCAAACTTGAACACGTTCAAGTTATTCTCTGCTTTCAAATCCTTAGCATCCAATTCAATCATATGAGTAATTATATCATCACTCTCCACCAAATCTAACAGTTCTTCTTCGGGAATCATTGGGAATTCATCGAAGCCCTTAGCTTTAACCTTGAATAATTCTTCAATCGCATATTGGTTCTTCTTGGTTAATGGCTTATAATTGATCAACACTTCTCGTAGTTTTTCAAAAAGTTTATCCAAGACATTGGTATTATATACAGTTAAAAAATTCCCCGTATGTTTGAGCAATACCACTGCTAATTCGATTGAGTCATTGGATAGCGTGTTATCATTCAAAAAAAGTAGCAATATCTGAAAAATTAATACTTCATGAACAACTCTGAAATTCATCAAACTAGCAAGGAAAATCAACGTACTATCAAGCCCATGCTTATCATTTCTTTTGTAATATTTGCGGAAATTCAACACCAAGCGTGTCACTAGCAATTTTCCCACCATGGGTATCTTGGAATTTAGGACTGAGACAAGCGACGAGTAAACTGCAGTATATGGCCATGATTGAGCTTGATTGGTGATTAGAATCTTTACCAAGATTCCTCTGGCGCGACGTAAATTGAGTTTAAATAAACTTAGCACTATTGATTGAATGTTGGAAGAAGAAACTTTGTTTACTAGCCCATTGATTTTTTTCTTCAATTGGAGCCATTCTTCCTTTTGGTTTTCTATGGAAGCAGAATCATTATTTTCGTTTTTTTGTTGTTGCTCTTTAAGGGCCCGTAATTTGGCTGGTGGGATATATTTGCCTCCGGACATTATTGCAATCTATTTTGGGTTTTTATTTTTAGCCAAAATGGCTTTTAGAAAGCTTGGTGATGATGATAAAAGTGACACGATTTGAGATCAATCAGCAAGTCAAGCATCGTTCGCATCTCATCACTCAAGATTATCTTTATGCAAGTTTATATTTTTTTATTTTTATGTGTATTTTTATTTTTATTTTTTTTATCTTTTAAGTGCTTCGCCATGCATGTTATAGAGTGACCCGGCCAATTATTCCGGTTTCGCGTTTAACATGTTAATCTTCGTAAAAAACACTCTAAATTGGAGACTTCGTGGCCAAGTTGGTTAAGGCGTGCGACTGTTAATCGCAAGATCGTGAGTTCGACCCTCACCGAGGTCGCTTTTTGTATTTTTTATCAGTTGCAGATGTTATCGCCAAAACCCTCTTGACAAAAGCAATACCACTCCAAAATACAAAGACAATAGCAGATCAAGCTCTTTTTAAGTAAGCATACCATGCAGCCTGCTGCTTTGACAAACGTTAAGTGTATGTCTACCCTGATACTGGTGATAGGTTCAAACGGGGCCGCATGTTGAAAAATAACTACTCTTACAAATGAATACTGCAGTGTAGAGATAGTTTATGTTACATACAGCGACTGTAATAGTCTCCCGGAGAACAATCGACGCCAGGATGACGCCCGCAGACTCATTCCTACTAGATTAGCTGAGTTAGAGCTGAGTCAATAGCAGTGGACCGCGGAAGAGGCCGGAATCCGGAGAATGGCGGAGACATAGAAGAGCGGGCAACGCCAGGCTGTAGCCAAGGACAGGGCACATATGCGCTGAGGACAATCTGGTGATGGACGAGGCAAACACGGATGCAAACACGGCGGCTGCCGTTGGTGGACACACACGCGCGCACCGTCGCTCACTGAGGCTCTAAGGAGATCTCACTTTCTGGGGAATACTGCCAGACTGTCTATCCCATCCTACCTCCCCCTTCCCATTGTATCCTATACTGCCACCACTCTTGATCTGCTCATATTTCCTGTTCTTTCCTCTTCAGCATCATACCGCCCTTTAGTCGATACATTTTTTGAAAAAACGCACACTTATCTACCACCTTCTTCTCCACAATGTTCAGACAATCAATCAAAACCGCTGCCAGAAGAAACTTCTCTTCTGCTGCCATTGCCAAGGATTACGCCCAAACCATCCCAAACCTTAAGGTCAACGCTGACACCAAAGTCATCTTCCAAGGTTTCACTGGTAAACAAGCCACTTTCCACGCTCAACAGGCATTGGACTATGGTACCAAGATCGTTGGTGGTACTAACCCAAAAAAGGCTGGTTCATCCCACTTGGGAAAACCAGTTTTCGCCACAGTCGCTGATGCTGTCAAAGAAACCGGTGCTACTGCTTCAGGGATCTTTGTTCCTCCAACCATTGCTGCTTCTGCTATTGAAGAAGCCGTTGCCGCTGAAATCCCATTGGTTGTTTGTATTACTGAAGGTATCCCTCAACATGATATGTTGAGAGTCCAAGACATTTTGAAAACTCAATCCAAAACCAGATTGGTGGGTCCAAACTGTCCTGGTTTGATTGCTCCGGAACAATGTAAGATTGGTATTATGCCTTCTCATATCCACAAAAAAGGTAAAGTCGGCGTGGTTTCTAGATCTGGTACTTTAACTTATGAAGCCGTTGATCAAACCACTAAAGTTGGTTTGGGTCAATCTCTTGTCATTGGTATGGGTGGTGATCCATTCCCAGGCACCAACTTTATTGATGCTTTGACTTTATACTTGAATGATCCTGAAACCGAAGGTATCATTTTGATTGGTGAAATTGGTGGTTCTCAAGAAGAAGATGCTGCTGAATTTTTGAAACAATACAACTTGACTAGAGACGTTCCTAAACCAGTGGTGTCTTTTATTGCTGGTCTTACTGCTCCTCCTGGTAGAAGAATGGGCCATGCTGGTGCTATTATTGCTGGTGGTAAAGGTGATGCTAAATCTAAAATTTCTGCTCTACAAAGCGCTGGTGTTGTGGTTGAAAAATCACCTGCTAGATTGGGTGCTTCTTTGTACCAAGAATTCATCAACAAAGGTTTATTGAAAAACTAAGCTTCTTTGGACAATATTAATAATGGAGGAGACGAATGAATTGATTTGAAGGTAATCATGTTTGGTGAAATGTTGTTTTTTTTTGGCAATTCAAATAGAAGTTACGATATAAGTAATGATAAATAATATTCTTAAAAACTAGAAAAGGTGTTTTTGTAATAAATGTTATTGGCCGTATTTGTCTTTTATTACTCTCTGGTGGTTGATATCTTTTTGCAAATGTATAAATAGCCTACATTGGTATCAGAAGGCTTCAAGCTCAGTATTATAATGATAAGAACTTGAGTAAATGTTACTGCAGCGCGCTGCGCTTCTGAGTATTCAGTATGCAACATTTTTTTGCCTTTTGTTTTCGTTTTTGTTTTTGGTTTTATATATAACTCAATTAGTAGAACGATTTAAATTTGGAGTATGGTAACTCTTAGCAATATGACTTGCTTTCACAACATTATGAGAGTGAATAATTCTACCTTTTTATTTGTTTTCTATTTTTTTATTTGAAATATGTCCGCATCAATCTTTAATATTATCGGCAAACAGAGTAGCCTGTCGTCCGCGCATTGCGTGCACGTAATTTTTACAGGAGACCAGAGACCTAAAGATTATTTCAAAGCTAATGAAAGTGGTAAAACTTGAATAGTATCAAAAAGTTTTTTTGAGATTAATACTAAAAAAAGTGCCAACTTACTCAAAGACTATCAACTACAAACTGTTAGCCGTCTAGAGCTTTCAGGCAGTTTACTTATGGTTATGTAGCCCTGGTACAGACTGCCAGATCAATGTTTTCCAGATTCTGTCTTAGCTTTACTTTACCAGCAAGTCATCATCGATTATGTAGCTGAACTGCCCACCGCCATCAAACAGAACAGTACGCTACGCCAGACCACACCCAGCATAGATGATCTGTTGCAGTCATGAATTTGTATGAACTTGACAGCAGGACCCGCAAAATTCTTCACTCGGAGAATTTCTTGGAAGATTTAACTGTAGCAGATTTCATTGAGGAGATTTCCAAAGAGCATGAGATTTCATTAAATGACTCAGTCATTAACAAAAACCGCCAAAACCAAAATGATGATAATTTGGAACAATTGGACCCTAAGCCATTCATTAGAACTTTTGAATCTGTGTTAACAGAATTGAAATCATTGAAAAAGAAAAATCAAGATGAGGTGACAAGTTTAGAAACCGATGTCATTGAGTATGAATTGTATCACTCGAAAAAAATCATTAATTTGTCAAACCACATCCAAACAATAAACGGTAAATTCAATGGACTAGAAGAGATAATTTCTGATGTCGGATCAATTATCAATCCATTAGGTGAAAAGTTGCAAATTGCTACAAATCTTAAAGAAAAAAATATGGAGATTATTTTTTTAACCAAGTGTTATAATGAGTTTTACAAGTATAATCAGTCTAAATTATTGGTGGATTTGCAACATTCGAAAAAATCAGCGGATAAAAAAAACTGTGGCAAATATATTAGCAAGTTGCTTCAGTTGGCTAAAAAATTAGCTAATGACAAAAATGATGGGAATGAAACTTCCATTGTGCTGTCAAGCAACAACAATAAAAGCATATTGACTAAAAAGCAACATTTTGAAAAAGTATATCAAGAAATACTAAAGTTTTCTCAAGATTTTGAAAACAATTTAGTTAAAGATTTTAACAAAGCTTACCAGAAGGAAAACTTGCTCAAAATGAAGGAATGCTTTGATATTTTGATTGATTTTAATGAGAATTCCACTGAAATATTTGAAACTTATTTGGATAAGATCGAATTTTTAAATGTCGCTTCACCAGAAGAAGATTACTTGGTCAATAGTAATGAATTCTTGAATGAGAATCACCAATTCTGGAAAACGTTGTCTGACCCAGTGATTCATTATAATTATGAGCAACTTACTGGTAAATTGCCAGAATTGGAAAGCTTATTTGACAAGTTTAAAAACTTGATTGTTAACCAATTCAATCTTTTAAAGATAATTTTCAACAAATCTAAGCTTTTTTTCTTAAAAATTTTCGATATGTTTCTTAAAAAAATTTTCCAAAAGAAATTGAACAACATTATTGTCAATTTGCTCAATTATGCACAATCTTTAAATAACTTGTCTTATGTCAGATTATTGCATTTGTTGTACGTCATAACTACAAACTTCACTAATGATATCAAGGAGTACTTTACGGATAATCATTCCAAGGTATATCTTGAAGACTCCTTAATCAGGAGACCAGCAGGATCTTCAACAGATGTGCTAAACGACAGCAGTGGAGACTCTAACGGTACTAACAGCAGCAAAAATATTGCTGAAGATTTGAACTATTTAATAGACACCAGCTTTAACGAATTGTTTGCACAATCACTAACGGAGAAGAATTATATTGAAAAAGAAAAAAAATCTCTTGAAGAAATATACACCAAGATAAATTCTAACTTTGAACAAAAACATGCTCGAATCTTCAAAGATAAAGCATTAGCTGTCAGATTAACTACTACTGATTCGATCAAAGAGTCGCAGTTGTTATTATCACCGCTATCGTCGCCAAATTTGAGCTCATCGACTAATTTTACTGGCATTGTTGGTGCTGGTGCTGCGAGTGGCTCCAAGTCAGGTCACAATTTGCTTGAGAAGAACAAGTTGATTCAGTTGCGAAGCTACATGAAGTCAAAACTTGAACGAACATCATCAAATTCATCCAAGTTTTCAAGTTTAAATGATTCGTTGCTATTATCGCCAAAACTTGACCAAATGAATGGTATATTCAGTGAAATGAGAGATGAAAGCGATTATAGCGATGATCTCGGTGGCGGTATTGGTGATGAAGCTGACCTCGACGGTGGCGTGGGTAATAATGGCGACCTACCGGGGGACAATGATATCAAATTTGCTAAAATTGATTTCATGATTCAGAACTCCGTTGAATCGCTTTCGAGAATATCTGACTTGAAGCCATTAAATATACCAGAGTACGCTTTGGAAATCTTAAGAATTTTAATATTCGGGGTAGGTGGATACTTGGAATTTGGGCTTGAATTGTCATATTATCGATTGATACATCTAGATTTCAAAAAGAATGAATTGTTGAATTTCAATTATTTGCGAATTGTCAATAAGGCCAACCGAATCTTGAAATTACTTACTGATTTCATCAAATTGATTATTTTGCCTTTGTCCATAAATAGCTCGTCCATTAAAAAGAAAATCATTAATTTGACAAATGGATACTTGACAACATGTGAATTATCGCTAAACATCATTTTGAGAGACTCGGTAGAGGTGGTATTGAACAAAATTCAGATATATTTGGATAAACAAAAGAAAAAAGATTTTTACGTAACGAATAAAAAATTTAGCAATATGGGGACCTCTGCCTTTGACAATATTAATAGTAATTTTAATGGCAATGATGACGATCTAATGCGCAGTGAGTTTAATAACGAAGACACTGAGACATGTCAAGACATTATCAAATTCTTGAACAACTTGTACGCTGATCAGCTAGTCCCTAAGCATTTGCTCACTGGCCTAAACTTGAAAAACTTTATGGCAGAAATAGGTATCAACTTGTTGAGCTTGCTTGTGAGTCATTTCAAAAAGTTTCAAATCAACGAAATTGGCGGCATCATCCTCACTAAGGACATCATCAGTTATCAAAGCTTAGTGGATTCGTGGAAAATTGATGAATTATCAGAGAAGTTTTCCATATTGAGAGAATTGGCTAATTTGTTCACGGTGCAGCCAAACTACATTAATAGTTTGATCAAAGAGGGACAATTGATAAATTTGAATCCAGATGTTATTCAGCAATATATTGGAAAACGGTCAGATTACAATTCGAGTTTTTTAAATAAATTTGGTAGTTTTATTTGAGATCAGAGTTTTGAAGTTGGAAAATATTGTGGGGTAGGCACTCTTATAATTCTTTTATAAATGCATGATGTAACATAGGCTTTCTTTAGAGTTTTTTCTTTCGTCCAAAATAATAATATATGTAGTTTCAAGCTTTATTTCATCCTTTTATTACGTAGATTAAATCACGAACTACTATGATTAGTTTGGCTGAGCTTTCTGTATAAAATAACATAGCATAAGTTAGCAAGAACATATGATTTAGTGAACGCATACAAAGCTGGTGGTGCTTATTCCTAGCTATACTCGAAATAACATTATCTTCAAAGTTGCTGAACTTGCATAATACAGTTACATTAAATTGTTCTGAGAATATTTATTTATTAATATGCATTCTATAATATTTTCCTATAGTTTGTATTCATTTTAATTTATCAAATCAACGATATGCCACCAAAGGTAAATTCTCCAAATATACAGCATCAACCCCTTCCTCGTTGTCCCAACTCAACACGTGGATATTATTTTCAAAAACCCCATCTTTTCTAGTTTCTTTGACTTCTTTAACATCAGCTGATTCTGAAATATATGCCTCTGCATAATTTAACAACTCATTTGAGTAAACCGGCTTCACATTTTTAGAGATAGTACCAATGGTAATATGTAGAAACTTGTTTGCAAATTGAAAATTCTCTGCTCTTTGATCTTCAGTATTTTCATTTTCATCATTTTTCTTTTCAACTCCGGTGTCTTTAAAACGGGCAATTTTGACGACTACAGCAAGGGCCTTATCGTCCCATACCAATTTCTCCAATTTGACATCAGCCACAATCTTTCCCACCTGAGTATATCCGGCTGCACTTGCGTTTGCAGTACGTTGTTCGTCAGTGGTCAATTTCTTGAAAAGAGCGACGTACTCTTTGAATACTTGTTTCTTGTCCTTTTGATTAACGTGGGCCAAGGTGACGTGAAATCTGTCTTGAATTCGTTGCTTAAGTTGAAGCTGTTCAAATAAGTTTAATTCGGTGTTCAAAGAAGCTAATTTTTTGCTAAGTAAAGTTTCAATTTTAGAGAGTAATTCCTGTGGATTGCTGACTTGGATACCAAAGTAGGATATTCTTGGTAATTTTGGTTCTGTTGACATATTGTTGTTATTGTTTTTTGACCTGTTGTTTTTGTTGGATACAATTTTCACTATTGTTGGCTTGTACAATAATGCTTTTTCAAAAGCTGCATCGGTTTGCTCTTTTGAAGGTATAGTTCTGTCATGTAACATTTCAGGATATGTGTCTCCAAGTACACTTAAGACTTTATCAACATTTTTTCTCGAACTTTCTTTATCAAATACATCCAAATCAATAACAAGATCAAACCATTCATCTGGAGGTTTACTAGGATCACAAAGCTGAAACCTATTCATGAAACCTTCCATTACTGAAATCACATGTTCTTCATCTTCCTTACTTGCCACCTTGAGAGATTGATGATTATCACCTCTTTCAATTACTCTTGAACGAGTGATGTTCCAAAATTGTGGATGAGAAGTGATATCTTTAGCAGTAAATTTGCTTGCTGGAAGAAAATTCCAAGCAATAAACTTAAAGTTATATTTGACTTTTTTGTTTCTTGACACAATCAATTCATTGTCGTTAGTTAAATATTTTTTCTTATAGGACTTAAAAGTTTGAATCAAATCTTTTCTTTCTCTGTACATGTGATTGTTTCTGTCCACAATGATTATATTGTTCTTATCAAAAATCTCAGTAGCAGAGGGTATTTTTTCTTGTTGTTCCTGGTCATTTGTATTGTCTTTATTATTTCCATTTGTTTTATTCTTATTTGAATATTTTTTAGGGTTTCTCAAAAATTCCAAAGCTTCCTTATTCAAATTTTCATCATTAATAGCTTCTGTATCACCGGCAAGAAACTCGAGCGATTTTGTCACTAGTCTATTTCCACCTCCTTTCACCTTAAGAACATTGTCTGATTGGATATGACCCCAGTTAGGGAAAAGGTTCTTGAGAGTCATTGCAACGGTGGTTTTACCACAACCAATAGTTGCTATTGGAATGATAATATATTTGGTTACATAAATGTACTCTGACGAATCTTCCACAGTTTCTGAAATTTGTGCATTGACAGCTTCAAACTCTCTTGAGTCAATTTTCAAATTTTGCAAGTTTTGAACTAATTCATCAACGTCTTTATTCAACTCTTGCTTGGAAAGGGAAGCACTATTAACTTCACCAGAATCATATTCAGCTGTGCTTGCGTCACTTGTCAATTCATATCCTTTCTTACCAATGTGCTTCAAATATAAATTTCTCAAATCCACTATTCCATGGCCGGCCCTGTAGTACTTTTCAATAATTTCATGTTCCTTTAATATCGGAGCAACAAATGCCAAATAGTCTTTAGTGTCTTTGCTGAATTTATTGATTATTTCATCGCTAAGATTTCCCTTATACTTGAAAAATCTTTTTGTAGCTTCTCTCCATCCTCTGTACATCAAGTAAGGCTGTTCAAATTTGTATTTCCAAAAAAAATCACTATTGTCATCCTTCTTTTTACATCTAATCACAAAACCTTCAATTTCTACTCCCTTATACATTCCGGTTTTAGAAGATTCGTTGAAGAATTCCATCATTTTGTCAAAATCGCTCTCTAAAAAATAATCAGTAACTTTGAAACCAAACATTTGAGCAAATTTAGTCACGTAGTCAAAAGGGAAAGTCTTGAATTCAGGAATGTTGAAATTTAAGCCATGCAAGTACAATCCAGCATCGTCACCAGTGTACTTTAGCACATGTTCTTCAAAGGCATCATCACAATATTCTGCCACCGCCGTTACATTCAATCTATTCAATGATAATGCAAGTTCTTTTGGCGCAATACCGATTTTTTCAAGTTGTTGTTCTAAAAATAATTGCCCCTGCAAAGCGTGATTTTTAGTAGTATCGTCTCTTGGTCCAGTAGAGTGCTTGGAGCAGACTATCAATTGACCGTTTTCCAACCCGGAAATGAGAATAATACAACCATTGGACTTCAATGTGACTTCAAAAGGCCCTTTGAGTTTTGCTCGTAAATTCTCTACTTTGGTATCATTCACTTCATTGGTGTTGAAGAACTTGTCGTAACCTCTGACTATAATTTTCTTTTCTGAGTCAAGAGTAAAAAGACCTCTTGCATTTGTAGGCAATGTGATTTTTGGATTGGAATAATCCCATTCAGCAAACTTCCACGATGACAATTTGAGGTTGGGACCGACAAAAGTGTCAACTATTGTCTTTTTACCTTTGCCTTCTTTTTTGTCCTTGGTCAAACATGCTTCCAAAGAGTGGAAAAAATCGTCAGAATCGATCTTTGACTTGACGGTATCTGCATAACTAATAAACTCTGAAAGGTCCACAGAAGACATTTCGGTAGCTAATTTTTGATCAAACTCTTTTCAGACTTCGAATAATCCAATGTTAATATTATTTATAGTATGATATAGCTTTTAAATATTGGTCTGTGAATGAGCGTCTTGGCGTAATACGATGAGAAATCAATTCAAATCAAATTGTCTCAGCTTATTCTGCTTTGGGCGCTAAGAAAAAAAATTAGAAAAAAAAATCGATGCATCCGTTCTACTGGTACCTTTCCTCGCAAAGCGTCAGATACGGACTGAACCAGCTAAAAACAGGCTTATTGATAATTAAATAGTAATATCTGTTTGTTTGTTTGTTTGTTTGTTTGTTTGTTTGTTTCAGGGTTTTTATTGGCGTAAGGTCGTGGGTATTACTTGGCTGAACCTTTTATCATCAATTGGTTGCAAGATTGACGAAAAATAGCTTTAGAAAACAGAGGTTGGGGGAATTCAGGGCTGAACCCGAAGCTTCGTCAAGAGAATATGCTACAACCAGTACTTAACAAACAGATCTAGGCGCCTTCGTTTCACACAAGCCTTATTCTCACTGTTGTGCTCAAGATAGTATGAAGAAAGCCCTCCGCAATTGGTGGCCGTAGACATCAGTATGCTACGGCCGGGTATCATGGTTTGTGCCGTATCGGCAACATGAGCAGTTTGCACTGAGTGGTGGAAAAAGGCAGATTATTGCTGGTGCTGGCACACATCTTGAACATATATCTTCTGCTTTTGCTGTTCATCACAACTTGAAGATTATCTAACCCCAGAACCAAAAACCCAACCTACATCTCTAAAACACATAATCATGTTGGAAGCATACTTAACCGGGGTTAGGGACAGAATACTTGCCCACAATTGGAAAATGGAAGGTGTTGTTATCACCTTGACTTTGGCCACAGTGTTGTTGTACGTGTTTGGCAACTACTGGAACGATACTAAGTTCCAGAAATTCATTGCCTTCGAGGCAGAAAAATTGCAGGAGCAATTCTATCAGGTCGGAGTGACGCCTCGTAAGTTATTCATTAAGGATGACGAACAACATTTTGTCTCTTATGCTACTGGTAGAATTAACATTTCTCGCTTCATTATTAAGGTGACTTTGCAGGCTAGACAAAATTTCACCATGTGGCTCATGGAAAACGTCTTCAGTTTTTTTTCACAAACTGTTGATGCTGCTGAAGATGAAATTCAAATTGTGGCTAATGTGCATCCAGATGTTACTCTTGATCCATTCATTTTCGCGATTGTTAACAAGGACAACATGAACAAGGAAAGAAAAGACAATTACTACTTATCTTTGACCAAGACCACTGATTCTGAAAAATTGCCATTACAGTTTGTATACATGTCTGAATCCCCAGAAATCAATGAGTTGCTTTACTCCGAGGAATTGAAACAAGTTTTAGATCAATCTGGTGACTTGTTGAAATTGTTGGCCTTTACTGATCAATCACCAGTCCATCCATTTGACTTGAAGGAAACTAAACCACAGTTTAGAGCTATTTTGAAATTGCATTTGAAATCAGACCCAAACAGCTTGGAAAGAACCTCCAAGATTATTAACCAATTTATTGAGCTCATTGATGTCGTGTCTTCCAAAAAATTTAAAATGAGAACCGAAGTCGTAAAGAAAATCAACAAGGTTAGAGATGCAGAAATCAAAAAATTGGAAAAATTGATTGAACAAGACAGAAAAGACCAATTGGAAGAGAAAAAATTAGAAGAATTGAAGAAACAAAAAGAACAATTGAGAAATATGAACCCAAAGGAATTGGAAAAGTTGGAGAGAAAGCAAAGAGAAAAGCAACAGCGTAAGTTGGCTAAGAAGCAAAGAGTGAGAGGTTAGAACAAACAGTCTTATTTATTTTTTCCATTTCTCTATCCCTCCTATTAATGTTGTTAAATATTTTTATGTTCATTTCAGAGACTTCTTTTTATTAATTATTGTTGTACTTCAGTTTTGTTACATAGCAAAATTATGAATTTTACGAGCTTTGTTTAAAATCGTTAAGCGTTCATTAATTACATTATGTTGTTCTTTCCAGAAAAAAACAGATAAGCTGTAGAGACCTTAAGTAACGTACTGTGCTTTTGCTTTTGTTTTTTAATTTTAAGCTGTAATACACAAATTGTCATTGATTGAACACACCATTTACTCAAAAAATGGTATACATATATACATGATGATTGTAAGTTTTGCCAAAGTGTAGAAAGATAGTATAGAGATAAATGTAAAGGGCCAAATAGAGTCATAAGATGGAAGAAAAAAAAAGTAGAAAAGTAAAACAAAAAAGACAAACAACAAAAAAAGGAAATGAGCATACAGAAGGTAAAATATGATGATGAGAGAAATAATAGAAAAGGACAGATGATAAGGAAGTTTGTTTAAAAGGTGCCGAAACCAAACGCTAATTGATGATTTGGTATACGCAACATATGCACACCACTTAAAATATCTGTTTTTAGATGTATGAGAAATGAGAGTCTCGTAATTAATGATTTATCATGCAACGAAAATAATGATTATAAATTTGATAAAAATACAGTTTTGTTCATTGGAAACCCCATTCTTTTTTCTTCTTTCAAGAAATGACTAAATCATGACTAGCTGACTGACTAATTGACTGACTGAATAAATGACTAGCAAACTTAATTTGCCAATCTTTTGAGAGCACACCAACCAGCAGCGACACCAGTCATCAACCCAGCGCTGACACCCATTGGTCTCAATCCTTTGCTACTCTTAAAAAGAGCACCAGTTAAGAAACCAGAAACCAAAGAACTGTAGTCATCGTGTCTGCCTCTGAAATAACCAATGGAAGAATTTATTATATTATAAGTGATGGCCAACACACCGGCACTATTACCCATAAATGGGCCCCTTTTAGTGATGTGATTAAGAACAGTATTCAATCTCAACTTGTTGGAAGTAGTACCAGCTGGAATATTCTTCACCCCTTCGAGGAAGCCGAAAACACCACCAACAGATAAAGCACCCAAGTACACGGTACCGGTACCATAACATAAATCATCGTTAAAACCTCTAGATGGCAAGAAACCATTTTGGGCACCTTCATCACTAGAAATTGATTCACCTTCAATGTCTAAGAATTCGACACCTTTGTCCAATTCAGCCAATGGATGCAACTTGGCAGCATCAAACACACCGGGAGCAATGACATTATTGATATTGGAGACTGAACTTGGATCAAATCCTAATCTATCCTGAGCACCAGCAGGTGATAACGACAAGTCTTCTTGATGTTTCTGTTCTGGTTGTTCTTTTTTGCCTCCCCACAAAAATGACATATTTAATATTATTTTATGATACTAATTATATTTTAATTGGTATGCTAACCTTTCTGCTCTATACTATCTAACACTTTCAACCGGATGCGTGGTAATGTAACCAGGTATAATAAACTCAATCTCAATCACTGCTATACTAATATTGCAACTAGCTGCTATTCAAAAAAGCACCCTTTTCTTGAAAAATTCGTCAACTTTCAAAGCTTCACCTTTTTTTCTTTCTCTTTCGTTCGTCTTTCACTCCCACTCAGGGCAAAGAATGTAGGAGAAAAAATTTTCTCGAACTTGAGTCACATGAATAACCCTCGGGTATATGTTAATAACAATAATTAAATACCTCGGATATCAGCTGATTTTTATTAGAAGTTTTCTCATATTTGTCTTACTTAAAACCCAAAAAAGACAAAGTTGGTTTCGTGGTCTAGTTGGTTATGGCATCTGCTTAACACGCAGAACGTCCCCAGTTCGATCCTGGGCGAAATCAGTTTTTTTTTGTTTTTTTGGAAATTTGTGTATTGAGCTGGGACAGTCTCGTCCTTCTATCTAGTGGTACCAGAGAGCAAATACAGAACATCAAATACTCTCGCCTATGGCATGACATGGACTTCAATCGGAAAACTGTTCCGATCTCCAGCCTTGTTTATTATATCACAACGCAAATAAATTAGACGACACCGTTAACACCGTTATCTTGATGAGTAGAAGATAGTATTGAAGTGAGACCCTTTCTTTTTACCTGTCGATATTGACAATAAAATATACTAAATCAATACAAGAGCCGTCAAAACTATGATGTCCTCTAGACATATCTCAACTCAGCTAAAGCTACTAACTTTACAATACAAACGGCGTTTTTACTTATAAGTTTCCCTAGATAATAACAATTGAACTATACTGTATATGCTATATAGATAAGTTTGTAAGATTCTATTTTCTATCGTTTGTGAGTAGTTAACAAACCGACCTTGTGTGTGAAAAAAAAAAAAAAAAAAAAAAAAAGTATGTGTTTGCCTAAAGTTGTACTAGATACTAATCTGAATATACACACAAGCCAAAGTATAGATCTCAAAATTCTATACATAAACATACCAAAATCAACATTTTACTTATTCAAAGCTTCAAATAGTTTATCGTTGTTTTATTAGTCTAAAGAATGCTAAGCCTCTATATCATGATTGCAAATCGTATCTAACAGCGTAATTGTTTTCATTAAGGTAATTTTTAACATCTAATACCTTGTATTCCCCTCTGTGAAACATACCAGCTCCCAATGCGGCATCAACCCCTGTTTCTTGAAAAACTTCGAGAAAATGTTCTGGTTTACCGGCACCCGAGCTAGCAATCACTGGAATTTTGACTGACTTCTTGATAAGATCAACTAATTCCAAATCGTATCCTGAGTTGGAACCATCTTTGTCAATACAGTTCAATAAAATTTCACCAGCTCCAAGCTTTTCACAAGCAGTGACGAGCTCATATGCACCAATTTTATCTGAAAATTCACGACCACCTTTAACACTGACTTGATAGTAACAGTATGCTTCACCATTAGGACCAGGTGTATTAGTTTTGATCAATTTAAATTTTTTGGCTTCTGGACTGTTAATGGCATCAGCAACATATTTTCTTTTTGGATCAACTGAGATTACCACTGCTTGGATACCGTAATTTTTAGAAATTAATTCAATTGGTGACTTTCCATCCCCTTTTCCACCATTAGCATAAAATCTCTCTGCAGTGTAAACTGCATCAGAACCAATACTAACTTTGTCAGCTCCAGATTTGAAATAGATTTCTGCCACTTTCAATGAACTGACAATTTCGCCACTCGGTTGTTTAAAATCACGGATGCCACCACCTACAGTCAATGGAACAAAAATAGTTTTACTGGCTTCTTTCAACACATCCAACATTGGCAAGTCCTGTAATGGACAGTCTCTAAAAGATGTAATGTTCAAAAAAGTGATTTCGTCAGCACCTTGTTTGTAATAATCTTCAGCAAGTTTCACTGGCTTACCCAAATTACGCACATTATTATTACCATCTTTAGTGACGGATTTCTCACGCACATCATATTGGTCACCTTTAGTGACTACCAAGTCACCTTGATCATTGGTTCTTACATCAAGACAGGCAATGATTCTGTAAGTGAGTCCATTAAGATTCTGTTGAGATTGAGATTTAGCAGCAGCGGCAGCAGCATCACTAGCACTAGTCACTTTAACAAGCTTTTCGCCATTCAAAAAGGCATTAATGATCTTGATACCAGCGGCACCGGATTTCTCTGGGTGGAACTGTGTAGCGACAACATTGCCCTTGCTAACAGCAGCAACGAATTTCTCGTTGCCGTATTGTGCCACTGATAAATCAAACCCATCTTCAATAAGAGTGCGGACCTCAGCATCCGAAATAATGGCAGCATAAGAGTGAACAAAGTAATACCTCTGTTCAGCATTTATGCCAAACAATTCGTACTCTTTACTATTTTCAAAACGGGTTTCATCGTTACTGAAGCTATCACCCAAGTATAGACCAGCGGTGTTGTTCCAACCAATGTGAGGCACAGATTTAGTAGTGTCTTTAAACCTAACTAATCGAACGTTTTTCACGTATCCTAATCCCTGAGAAGCATTGTCATCTTCTTCACTTGATTCGAACAAAGCTTGCAAACCAACACAGATGCCCATCAATGGACGTCCAGAGGCAATATATTGTTGCAATGGAGCTCTAAAATGTTTGAGTTCTAACTGTTTGACAAAATGGCCGTAGTTGCCAACACCTGGCAAGATCAACTTGAGGCTGTTGTCATTGGATTCTGATGCTTTTGAGAGCAACTTGCTAAGATCAGCGCCGTTGGTAATGTAGATAACAGAGTAACCGAGGTGCTCAATAGCATTTTGCAAAGATTGTAAGTTACCGCTATCAACGTCTACCACGTATACTGTTTTATTGTCCATATCTGGCGTCTTATTTATTTTTTTATATTCTTAGATATTTATGTGTTGGCTTGAAATACTAAAGGCAGAAGAGATGCGATGACAAATCTGGGGTTTTGACTAATAAATTGAACAAAAGAGAAAAAATTGAAATTTCTCAATTTTCGCTCATGCTGTGAACTTGCAGCAAAGAGAAAAAAGCAAAAAAAAAAGTCATGTGATGCATGTTTGCACCTTAGCAAAAGGTTTACTCGTAATAGTCACCACGATGATCAAAGAATAGCCACTATCTTTTGCTGTTTACAACAAATTATGAGTCAAAAACAAACTAAAAATAAGCTGTACCTTATCACATCACAAAACTCTATAAACAGCACTAAGCTTCAGTACTAGTGGAAGTAACGATTTGACTCGCAAACAGTTCATCAATCTTCAACTTTTTACTGTCTACAGTAACATTGACTTCGGCAGATTCCTCTATCGTTCTCTTCTTAATGCTTTCATTAGCGTCTTTTTTCTCAATTTCTTTCTCGTCAACTTTCTTTTTCTCCACTTCTGTGTTAGCTTGAATTTTTCCCATCTTGCCTGTTTTCTTCGTCTTGTGTTCTTCGTTATCCAACAACCCATCATCACGCAAGTTGTTCAATGCGACGTTCAAATCTTCTTGAGTCTTAGCCCTACTAATTTGCTGATACACTTTTGATTTCCCTGGGATAATCCTACTCAAACAAAATTTTGTGTTTCCAACATGATTGTTGAATTGATTGCTGTATTGGTTTAACTCTTTTGCAGCTTTAGCCCAGTTTAGTGGTGTCTTTGAGAAAACGGTAGGATTGGATTCGGCAGCTTCAGCAATCATAACACCAACTTCATCCCCATACTGTTTCTGCAAGTCTTTGTATTCTTGATAGCTCTTAACTGCTCCGTTGATGATAAAACTTACATTGTGCTCTTTGCATTTCGGTATAATAAATGGCAAGTAATCTCTTATTGGGCTCTGTCTATTTCTCATTTCTCTTGTTCTGCAATGCACTGTTAAATTGGAAATACCGGTCTTGAGTAGCCTGTCGACAAGGTCTAATGTTTCTTCCTTATTTTCCAAGATTCGTATCTTGACACTGATAGGTTTATTCTTTGGTTTGCCAACTTCCATCACTAATCTTTCCAAAATCTCACACAACAACTCCGGGGTTCTAAGCAAAGCAGCACCCATTCCTGCATGGATAGAAAAGTGTTTAGGGCATCCAGCATTAATATCTAAGCCATCAACATCATCAATTATTATATTGGCGGCCTTCACTGCCAAATCAGGATCAGCAGTACCCAATTGAAAAATCAATTTGCCTTTTTCTGTTTCTCTGTGTGTTCTAAATGATACATTCTCAACTCCTTTTTTTCCCTGGCCTTCCCTCGATGTAATAAAATCTATAGTGCCCAAGTCTTTATTTTCGACTCTTTTGAAAGTCAAGATCTTCTTGTCGATTATCTCGGGTCCCCAAACCAAATCAGCACCGTACTTTAACGCTAATAGTCTGGTAGGGAGCTCCCCGACCCTCACCATAGGCGCCAAAACAAATTTGCCAGTATAATTCACGCCCATTTTTAAAATGCTTGTCATGTCAAGGCTACTAGGAAATATCAGCTGTTTGATAGTCTGGCGGAAAAGAAGACGGCAACAAAAGCTGTTTTGTTTAGTGACCTAAGGAAAAAAAATTAGAAAAAGAAAGTTGAAAAAGAAATGGGGAGGTCCGTGATGCTGGTATATGTATAAGTCACACGCCATATGCGTTTTACCATGACCGTTTGTTTTGAGCCAGGATTTTGGAGTGACACGATCAACCAAAATAACTTGATCTGCTGAAATCCCCGAAACATCAAACGTTTCAAAGACAATAGTTTTGCTATATTCAAAGAGGGGTTGCTTATCAAAGCTAAATTTTTTCAAACAATGGTCAACCTTAGTATAAGGCGAGTGCTACATAGTATATATTCATTACAAAGACTAAAGACAACTAGAGTACCTGGGGTTTTGAAAGTTTTCTTAATTTTACTAATAGTACAATTGATATACTATAGTTCATACAGAACGCAAACATATCCGAGTGCTAAAGTCCTAGCTGATCAAAGGGAGATAAATAAATTAGTATCATTATTTAATCCCACTCTAATCGCGCAAAAGATAGTGGCACATCCTCCTAATGATGATTCTAAAATCAATGTGGACGAATTATTGAGCCGTTATACAAATTCAACCTCAAGTATTTTGAAAAACTATATGAAAAGCTATAAAGATGTGCTATCAAGTGATTCTATTGACTTGAATGATAAATGTGACTTGTTCTTGCACTATTTACATTTGGTTGAACGGTCCAACTGGGATTTTGAAAGCGATTTATACTACGTTCCGAAGGCTTTTGATAAAGACTCATACATGGAAGACTGGAAAGAGGAGAAACTCGAGGAGCTCAAAAAGAATTTCATAGACAATGCAAGAAAAGATATTATAAAGCAATTGAAAACTCAAGGAAAAAAGATATCACTGAAAGAGATAGAAAGCTTACTTCCTTCGTTTCAAGGAGAATTGAATCAAACTGTTTTTGAAGAGTTTGAACACAAGTACTCTGAGGCAATTGCCAAAAACAGAGAAATAGAGCAAGACAAATTTAAGCGGATTTCAAATTTGAGAATTTTTGGTAAATGTTTCTTTAAGGATCAATATTTAAAATCTTCCTCAAAAAACAAGCAGCAATCAACAGAGAGAACATTAAATGCATTTAGTGAACAAATGTGCCAGTATACCGAACAATTATTATTCCCATTTCTTTCATTTAAGCCACCTGTTTACAAAAGATGGACCGGTGATGTGTATTATGGAGTGCCTTTGATAGAAAATATTTTATACAATGATAAGCATCCCGACAAACAAGATCATTTGCCTGAAAAGGCAACTGAAATTGACGATATAGAGACTTCCGGATGCTTTTTGTCCAATTTCCAGCAATCTATTAACGGTAAAGGGATTGTTGTTTCTGCCAATGATGCTTATGCACATGAGTTGAAGCGCCTTATCAAGGTTTTACGTATTATGGGGAACAAACTTCCAATTCAAGTTGTTCATAAAGGAGATCTCTCTGAGAAAGAAAAAAAATCCCTTGTTAATTGTGCTAGAGCACCAATTAAAAAAGTCTTGCTGAAGTTGTCTAAAGCGAGTAAAAGTTTTCTTGATAGCCAGCGTCATGATTATATTGACCCAACGTTTCCTGTTCAAGAATTGTGGTTTGTGGATGTGAAAAATACCATCAATACAAAGTATCTAGATTATTTTGAAAGCTTTGCTAATAAACTTTTAGCTTACTTGTTCACCTCTTTTGATGAGATCATACTAATGGATACTGACACTGTGCCCCTAGTACCCACTAGTCAGCTATTTGGGTTAGAAAAGTATACTGAACGTGGGGCACTATTTTTTAGAGATAGAGATTTTGATGACTTGTTATGGTTTTACGATTCCAACCTATGGAAAAAATTAATGCCTAGCATGGTGGATGAAAAAGTTTTCAATATACCTCATTCTACCGATATCACTTTAAAGAATAGGTACTTGGGCGATGGTAGAAGGCATTTTATGGAAGCCGGATTAGTTCTACTAAAAAGATCTACTCATTTTACTGGAATTCTTATGAGTCTTGAAATAAATTTATGGGGTGTTGTATCTAGCGATAAAGTTTGGGGTGAAAAAGAGTTTTTCTGGCTTGGGCAATCTCTTGCCGGTAATGAAAATTATTACTTCAATGCCAATCAAGCTGGTGCTGCTGGTCAGATAACCACTATCGAAGATAAAGCATCCCGTGAGATATGTTCTACACATCCCGCACATGTGTGGGATAAAGATAACAGGACATTGCTTTGGATAAATTCTGGTTTTCAAAACTGCAAAAAAGGTACATGGACCACCGACATATACAACAAAGCATTCAAAATAACTAGCAAAAATAAACCAAACTTATTGAAGCATTACTACGAAGATTTTACGAGAATAAATGGTGTTATTGTACCACCAATTACTGATTACTCAATCAAAAACTCTGCAGGAGAGCCATCTTTTGGTTGGGAAAAAACTGAGCTATGCGCCGGTTTTTGCTGGTGTGCTTATAATGTCCTTGGATCCTCCAAGGAATTGGCTGATATCGGTCATTTGATTGAATTTGATAACAAAACGCAGAAGTTTTATGAGGTTATTGGCGAAATATGGAATCTAAGCGTATGATTATTGTAGAATAATAAATTTAAAATCAGTTTTCTTTTTTTAAAAAAAAAAAAAAAATCGAGTTAATTAATGGCAAACGGTTTTTTTTTTTTTTTTTTTTTTTTTTTTTTTTTTTTTTCACACACAAGGTCGGTTTGTTAACTACTCACAAACGATAGAAAATAGAATCTTACAAACTTATCTATATAGCATATACAGTATAGTTCAATTGTTATTATCTAGGGAAACTTATAAGTAAAAACGCCGTTTGTATTGTAAAGTTAGTAGCTTTAGCTGAGTTGAGATATGTCTAGAGGACATCATAGTTTTGACGGCTCTTGTATTGATTTAGTATATTTTATTGTCGATATCGACAGGTAAAAAGAAAGGGTCTCACTTCAATACTATCTTCTACTCATCAAGATAACGGTGTTAACGGTGTCGTCTAATTTATTTGCGTTGTGATATAATAAACAAGGCTGGAGATCGGAACAGTTTTCCGATTGAAGTCCATGTCATGCCATAGGCGAGAGTATTTGCTGTTCTGTATTTGCTCTCTGGTACCACTGGATAGAAGGACGAGACTGTCCCAGCTCAATTCTTTATTTTGACGAACATTGAGTTCTAGACCAACAAACCTGAATACAGTTAACCAATATTTATTACTGAATAACTTCGCGGATCTTTTATCTTGGTGCAAGTTATACGTATTTATTACTGGTAATAGCGAATCAATAACATGTTTTGTATTCAGTCTGATTATCATTTAAAGAGGGTCTAACCCAATATTTTTATATATTTATTATTAGTTAGTTATATTTGGAAATACAAGGCTTTTTCCTCTAAAAAACATGAACCCTGAGATGTCAGTATTCCGTAATATTTTCTATGTAGTTTTTTCCATAAGGCTTGTGCTACAAGGCATTTGATCAAAAAAAGCTTCATTTGCTTGTTGGTAACGTTTTCACGTGAAAATTGCTTATGTCAAATTTTTAGAGCACATACCTCAGGTTGTTTAGGGACCGTTCTTCTTTAAGCACAAGTGCTGTTCTCGTGGCCCAGTTGGTTAAGGCGTCAGTCTCATACTGAGCAGAGAAATCTGAAGATCGCGAGTTCGACTCTCGCCGAGAGCACTTTTTTGATACATCAATTCTAACCAGTCTTTTTTCTCTTGTTTTTCTATTTTTTTCGTAGTTCGGTTTTTTTTTGTCTTAACACATTTGACATTTTCTATTGTGATATGGTCTTCTGTGGTTGTCTCATCAAAATCAATACTCTGATAAACTGTTTTTTTCTTTATCTCTTTCATGCAGCAAGAGTTTAACAGTTCTTTGCTATTCGAAAAATATAGGTCAAACTATGAGTCAGGGAAACTATTATAGCGCTGATATACCTGTAACTGATCTTGATGATGAAGATGACTTAATAGTTACCACCGGTCAAAATGGAAGCACAACTCACAATGAAGGAGTTTTGGATGAAGATTTCGAAACTCTTAATACAAATAATAAAAGCAAGTTTAAGAAAGCAGTATCAAAGATAAAAGATGCTGTTAGTGTCAAGTCTCAACAATATCAGCATTATCGTCACCTACAAAGTTCCTTTACTCCCAATGAAAACATAGAGTTGCAAAGCTATTCTGCTTCCTTTTCAAGTGATGACACAAGCTCAACAAATAATAAGTTTTTAAACAAGCCGGACCCTCCTGCGAGCTTGTTGAAAACAATCAGTTTTGTAGTTGGAACTCTCATTTTTATTGGGGTACTCGTTGTGTCTTCTGTGGCGATATCAAACTATAAGCAAGGCCAGATGATTTCCAGTGTAACAAATGTCAAAAAGCCAACGTTGAGTAATGGGACTCATCTATTCTATCCAACAACGATTATGTTATCTTTGGATGGATTTCATCCCCATTACATCTCATCTAAACTAACGCCATTCATGCACAACCTATACATCAACTCTTACGGACCACCATTCATGATTCCGTCATTTCCTTCATCCACTTTCCCTAATCACTGGTCGTTAGTAACGGGTCTATACCCTGCATTTCATGGTATTGTGGGAAACACATTTTTTAGTCCGAAGACCAATAAACAGTTTGTAAACGTCAAAGCTGATCTCAGTTTGGATACTGATTGGTGGGGCGGTGAGCCAATATGGCAAACTGCTTATTCTCATGGGGTTGCTTCTGCAGTTCACATGTGGCCTGGAAGCGAGGTAAATCTTACCATTGGGAACCCACTTGAAGTGGACAGGTTCAGAGGATCAGAACTATTATCAAAAAAGGTCGACAGAATTCTTGAATGGTTGGATAGAGACATATCGACGCGACCAGAGCTAATGTTGGGATATGTGCCAACTATTGACTCCCTTGGTCATAGGCATGGTATTTCCGGAAAAGAGTTGAAGGATGGGTTAAAATATGTGGATAACTTCATAGAGAGCCTTATTGTGGAGATCAAGGAGAGAAATCTTACAGATATTGTGAATTTTGTTATTGTCTCGGATCATGGAATGTCACCTACTTCAAACGAACGTCTCATTTATTTAGATGATATTGTAGATTTAAAGAAGATTCAGCATACAGACGGCTGGCCACTTTTTGGTTTAAGGCCTTTCAAACAGTTTTCGGTGGAGGAAGTTTTTCAATCAATAAATGAAACCTACCATAAATTAGATAATCCTCATTTCAAAATATACCTCAAAACAGACATGCCTGAAGAGTGGCACTTCGGGAACAGCGGCTCCAAGTTTGATGAAAGAATAGCACCAATCTGGATAGTACCTGATGTGGGATATGCTATAACGACTAAAAAAGATATGGAAAAAAGCGGAGGAAATTATAAGTTGAAAGGGATTCATGGTTACAATAACACAGAAGTGCTTATGAGAGCTTTATTCATTGGTACTGGACCATACTTTTCAAATGCATTAGGTAGTGATAAATTTAGCAAGATCAAGCCCTTTCAAAATACAGAGGTGTATAATTTGATATGTGACACCTTGAATCTACACCCAGCAGAAAATAATGGTACTGGCACCAACATCATTTTCAACAAGAAGAATATACTAGAATCTAACTGGACTGATTCATTGAGTTATCCAAACTTGCCGTTTTATTCTGAAGTCATACGTGAAAATGCTACTTATGATGTGCTATTTCGCAACGGAAGCGGAGTACGGCGACCGGTCGAAGTCCCATTCAACCCAACTGAATCTTTACTTTTCAGTGAGAAGGCTACGGGCTCCCCAATAACATCGGAGTCTATTCCCGGTGCCACTTTCAAGCTGGATCTCTCTTCGGCTGAGACCACCTCGACAGCGATCGCTGCTGCTTCCACTAGTGCGGATGCTAAAAATACCATTCTTACTGCTGGCCCTGAGTCTGGAAGCAGCGCAAATGTCTTCACTAGTGGCAATGCAGAGTCCACGCACACCCGAGGAATAATTGTTGATTTTATTGAAGATACCATTGAAAAGATAGAGGACGAAGTTGGAGAAATTTACAATGAAATTGGTGGCGCAATTGGTGCATTTCGTCACAAGGGTCAGAATGACCACGACAAAGAGAACTAACTGATGGATGATCCACGAAATCGGACTTTACAGCTTTGTCTTTTTCAGTCATATACGGTGAGGCGCATTTGTACAAAATGATTTACAATTTCTCGTCTCCACTTTAGCTCACTTTCATGTTCAGTTTTTTTTTTTTTTTTTTTTTTTTTTTTTTTTATTATTATTATTATTATTATTATCTTTTTTCATTATGTTTTATAGATTGATACTCTGCTAATATTCTTTTTCTTTGACCTTTATAACTAAGCTCTTTGTAATAGCACACTGCACCCGTATGCACTGTGCTGCGGGCTTGCTAATGCCTGTTGTGATGAGTCTGTTTTACGTTGACTCTGGTGCTACAGCCGCCCACTTAAAAGTCTCTATAAAGTGCACTACCTCTTCATCATCTAATTACTTATTATTGCAATTTAACTCGGTTGCGCAGATCACTGAATGATGTATCCTCAACGACTATCAGATAAATTGTCTGTTTTTCCTTCTTGGTCCCAGTTTCTATTTTTTTTCTTGCCATCATGAAACAATCGGCATTCGCTTGTGATAAATCATCTGCTATAATAAGCGCTTGTGAAAGTATCAGTTGGGGGCTCTTGCTATTTATATAAACTTGAGGTAATATCTTGAGGTCTTTGATCACCATTCCAAACTAGAATTTCGCATGATAACTGTTTGGCCAGCTGGTTATTTTAGCTGATAGTTCTTATTCAAATATAACTCAGAAATATCATCCGCATTCTGTCCAATTGGTAATAGCATGTCCACTATGGCAATAAAATTCAAGCTCAAGCTCTTTAAGAAGAAAAAAATCAATAAAAGCCAGATATCAGTACCCTACGAGTCTAGTAGTAGCGACGGATCGATTGAAGATGATAAATTTCTGAATAGACACCATATTGATTCATATGATTTGGAATCCAATATCAGTAATGCAACTGTATTAATACACCAATTTGATGCCTATAATGGCAATCTTGTGAATAGCTACAAATACAACAGCTTTTCTATCGAAAAAGATTTGCAAAGCGTGATGAAAACTAGTAGTGTTTCAATGACAAAGCTAATACAGTCCATAAATACTAACCGTTCAAAATTTCAATTGAGGTATTATATATACGATAACCAAGCTTTTGAAAGATCAATTCTCAAGGACAGTAAAGAACCATTTGATATTTTTGCAAAACCAAACGGAATCAACCACAAGTCATGCCGATACGTGTTACATTCATTGATGAAAAACATAAAGGAAACTCTACAGGAAGGAGAAAGCGAACTTCATGCCATGGATTTTTTTGCTCCAAACTTACAGCAGCTTGATCGCAAAACTTTATGGAGGGTCAAGTTTTTCATAAACGAACTATTCCCAAGAGATGGGTGCTCACTTAAGGGAAATAAACTTGAATCTTTGATTGCATCAACTGATTTAATAATCGTCGTGATAAGCACTAGACTCATCCTATCATTGCTACCTGGTGGCATATTGAGTTGGGCATGTTATGAAGAGTTTACCATACAGGATGCAGCTGCAGATTATCATCCAACGAACTTTTACAACATTATCCCAAAGTGTTTACCAAGTATCAACCATCCTCATATCTTGCAAGAATTTTTAGATTTAGTTGTGCTGATTTGGTCCAATACTGATTTGGGAAACACCAGTTTATATGATTTGCTTTATGTTGCTTCCTCAATTTGTTTCAAAGAACCGAGAAGTTTTGGCGATTATGCCTATGAAGACGATGATGATTATAAAGACATTTACTATAAGAAACAATACTACTGTCAGCGAAACCTAGCCTTTCAAAGATTATTTTCCTCATACTTGAGAAATATTTTACACGAGGGAAAGGTTAGTGAAAGACTGATACCTAAAACAAACGAGCTTGATTTGTTCAAATATCCACCAAATTTTTACCAAACTGAGTTTGTTGAATATGGGCTAGTGGTGTCGGTTCCTAAGCATAAATTGGGGTCAGAAGATTTTGATTTCGGTGATATCGTTAGACATATTGGCGCATCAAAGGCTTCCGCATACTCATTCCATCCTTTGTTTTTTGATGAGTCAATGTTTTTGGAAAGACTATGTACAAAGCCATATGAAACATTGAATACTAATGTTAGTGATTTGTCAATGGAATACTTGAGCATATTCGATCGCAGCAGCACACTTTATGACAAAATCAAGCACCATGGTAAGGTGTTCAGAGAAGTAATTGAAGAAGATGCTGACAATTCCTTCAGCATGGAGGACTCGGTGAAAGTTTCCAAGATTGTAATCAGCGAGTGGTTTTTCAATACTTGGAAACAAGAAACTCTAATGGGAAAGCTCAAATCAACGTTTATATTTGAGTTAAAGCAAAAAATTGGACAAATCAGTTGGTTGGTTATTACTACTGATGATAATGCACGATGTGAGTTTCTTGAAAAGAATTGCGGTGAGTTTATTGATCCGGAGATGACAGAGATAATGACATGCAACGGTCCTGCGTCTCCAGTCACTAACGGTGACCATGGAATGTTTACAATCTCTGAAGCCGAAGAGCTACTCAATACACAGAAAAAACATCAACAAAGAAAAAAGAAAAAAGAAGCCGGAGAAGTCGAAGAAAGTGAATATGAAGATTATGAGAAGTTTAAGGTTAAATCAATTGTGAAGAATGGACTGACTAATGAGCCAGGAAAAGCAGCGCTTGAGAGCATGAAAGCTTCTGAACCAACAGTTGCTGAACCAAATGTGCTGAGAAATGTTGAAATTTTGGGGCGAACTTTAAGCGAAGATGAAATTATCATGCCTCAAAAACAGAAGAGGCAAAGTTTAGCAAGCTCAAAGAAAAGAAGACACTCAGAACGAGACTCTGTGCAAGATACTTCAAGTGTGACAATGGTCAATACGTCTAATGAATCTGCTAATTTTTCTGCCAAAACTGTTCCTTGGCCGATGAACATACCTTATGACAATGCTGTTGCAGGTGTTTGTGCTGTTGATGATACTTACATATCCTTAGGATTAAAAGCGTCGCCTAGATGCTCTTCTCTCAAGGACCTTGCTGGCAAGGCCTGAGAAAGATTGTTTGTCGTAATTTACATATTTTAGATTTTCATCAAATAAATTTATGTGTCAATTTGTTTTCTCATGATACTATTACAATCAAAAGATGCAGCTGTCATACACTTTCAAAATATGGGGTTAAGTCGTAGAGAAACAGTCCTCTATCTTTGGCTATCCATAAGTAAATTGATCAGTCAATTAACTATATTTAGGCCCAACGATGAAAGCTGCCGGTTCGCTATAAAAAACTAATTACTCAACTAATTTAATTTTCTCACATTGTTAATCAATGATGTGTAATTGATAAGCATGCAAAATGTTGTACTAGGGAAAATGGCTTATGATTGCCAGGGAATTTTCCATACACATTTGCCTAATTACTGAGATGTTATCATTGATTGATGAGTATATAGTACACTAATTCTCCTTATAGGTATAGGCGGGGTAGTGTTATCTAGCTATCTAGCAAGCAAGTATGCCGACTGTCTATTGAGTCGCTTTTTTTATTAGTATTCAGGGCTTTTTTTAGTGTATCTCTTACTTTTGGTTTTCATCCTTATGACTTGTATGTACTTCTTTCATTAAACAGTAGCATCAATTGCGTTTCATCAGTGCTATCAATACATATGAGCGTAACATAAAAGGGAGAGAGCCACAAGAATGCTCAAGTTTTGAAGAAGAGAAGGAAGAAGGGCCAAAGGGAGGAGAGGGAATACTCAAAAGTCACAATATTCTAATTTTTACTGATCGCGTTGTGTTTCTGTTATTTCTGTTCTGTGGGTGCTAAGCTAAATTGAGTAGTATCTGATGCGGGTGAGAAAATCGATTTACACGAAGTGACAAAATACTTGATGGGACACTCGAGTTTGTCTGTTAACGGTATCTATCGTATTACAATTCTACAAACTATTTGGGCTAACAAAAATATATGGACAGCAATCAATTAACGGGCTAATTATATGGTTCAGTCCGCCTGCCTTTAAAGGGTTCAGCAAGATATCAACCGTCAGCGAATCAAAAAACTTTCATTGTCAATTTCAGTCCTGAGCGGGTCATTAGCACGGTTTGGCAAGTGGTATTGACTAGACATTAGGGTACAATGAATTACGCGCTTACGAGAACCAGTGCGTTGAATTGTTTTAGACGGCGCTCGTGGCGTTAGATGCTAATTGCACTAGCTTGTTCCAGGTGGTATTTACGCAAAAATAGCTTAGATAACTACAAAAGCAATCGAAAGGGCAAAAGCACAGAGAATTTACACAAGAATAACGAAGGGATGGTTGCAAGATGGATAAATTGAGAGGGTTCATGACCTATCAAATCGCTTGATTGAATGGTGCAGCAGTTACAAATCGCTTTAAAAAGGGACAGTTCAAAAGCTATGCGAGATCGAAAAGATCAGCGGTGCCGTACCTTTGCGGCCGAATTGAGTATGATGCTACTATATTCCCGAAGGAGCTAAAAGTAAAGTACAACAACAAATCACGGACTCTCAATTATTAACACAACTGGCCGGAAGCACAATGCAAAAAATTATGGGAATCAGTTGACAGCAATTGATTCGAAGCAATCACAGAAGACCCAAATGGGGAGTTGCTGAGCGCGCACATTGTCGTACAGTTGTGTCAGACAAGTATCTCATGTATCGGTGTATCGAAAGATAGTTAGTCCGAGCACGGGCATGCTCCGTTACCGTACAAATGGTTAGTGTCGGGACGATCAAAATTAAAAGAAAAAAATCAAGCGCATTCTTAAAAAAGAAGCATCGATGATCATCACAAAGGCTGTTCCCCTCGGCCCAAGGAGGACCCACCAAGCGCGTGCTCCTCCGATCGCAGAAAAGAAACACCAGCAAAGCAGCAAAACAGCAAAACAGCAAAACTAAAAGCACACTATAGAGAGCCAAAAGGAAAGAAACCGTTGCCATTCCATTAGACATCGCAACCATAGCTATAAAAGAAACACGCTCATACAATACTGAGTGTTTTACACTCGATGTTGTTGGTGCTGCGTAAATAAAAGATAACGGAAAAATTGCATCTTCAACGGTTTAAGCTCAGATCACATGACCGCATACTGTCCCGCATATGGTGACGCTGTCAGCTGACATTATCGGCAGCTTGCTGCAAGCTCGCTGCTGTCCTGCTTGGTTCTATATTTATGATTTGTGTCCAATTTGCTTGAGAACGAGACTATTTACGAACTCAATTGATTGAAGAAAACAGTGGATTGCCCGCTTAAATTTTCTGGGTATGCACCAAAGTTAATTAAAATTGCAACACTAGGTGATGATGACGATGATGATGGTGACCGCGTGGGTGTGCTGTTATTGAGTCATCGTCGTGGGATACATACGGTATTGCAAGTGATTATGTTCCCCCTGATAAGTAGAAGGTTGGCACACGTCACTGCAGACTTACAGATAGATGCTCCAGTTCGGCATGCACGCACAGTTATTATGTCTTTACAATTGTGCTTCTATATCTGACGGTAAATGGCGATACCCATGGAGGATGATAGCACACTGACCACCGTGTAGCGCAGTTCCATATAAAGCGACAATTGAAAGGCAATCATTTGGAACTTTATCGCATTTAGGTACCGGGGCAGAAATGGTCGCGTACGTGGCACGCTTTGATGGGAAAAGCTGCTGCAAGCCTTCGGGATTACAAGACAAAAGAAAGAGAGGTATCAGTCGGTGTTTTAGATTTACATGTATGATGGGACGTCTGTGTGTAATTTTTCTTTTTTTTTTTTTTTTTTTTTTTTTTTTTTTTTTTGTTCTTGTTTTTGTTTGTTTTACACTTGAATCCTTCTTTTTCAATTCTTTCTGCTTCTTTTTTTTCTTTGTATACGAACGGTGTACACCGGTATTTTGAAATTATCATACCATAATATCTATATTTCTCATAAGCTATTTGGAATGCAGATGCAATTGTTTGAACGAACCATCGCAAACCAATTAATCCCCAACTCTTTTTACGACACTTTTCCGGGCTTCGTGATCGTCCTAATTTTTGTGATAGTGCATCCCGGTAATAATGTGGAGGGCGTCCCACCACAGACACTCTACGGGCCATTTTAGGTTTGAGTCCACGGCGAGGCTGCACAGGTCGCATAACGATGCTTTGTCTGCATTTCTTTTTGTCCCTCTTTCTGTTAGTGGAATACATAAAAAAGAGTTTAGGCAGAAGGAAGACAAAAAAAAAATTTTTACTTTTTTTTTTAAATTTTTTTTTGTAACTTTTCTTTTTTTCTTTTTTATATATTACTCCTGATCATATAAATACCTTCTTTCTGCTTTATATGTTATAATTCCTTCCATTCTCTGTTTCGGTTTTTACTTTCCATTTTACGTCTCTTTTTGCAAGTCTTTTTTCAATTTAGCCCTACTATTATTACAGACTCAAGTAACACGCACACAATTTTCAAAACATCAATTACTACAGAAAATAATGTCTATTGTGCATACATCAATTGTACCAGACAATTCTTCATCTTACAATTACAAGCCAATGTTTGGTAAAGGCAAGAATCAATCTGTCGACTCTCATGAAGAGATTGGCATTCCAATAAAAAACCACAATCAATTGATCCCATCTCCACCGTTATCTCCAAGCATCAAAACCCCGAGTTCAGTAACTAACGTTACCACTAATTTGAATAACACCACCCCAAATGCTAACAACACTACCGAATCTGCAGATAAATCACTAGTCAAATTTTTCAATACCACAAATGACAAAAAGAGTGAAAGACAAGCTATTACCACAACTTTGAAACCAGAAGCTAGTTTTCCTATGGCAGCTTTGCACAATTATTCTTTGAAAGTCAATGCATGGGAGAAAATAAATGATCAAAATTACAGAAAAATTTGCACTTCGTTTATAAATCAATACTATGCATTAGCATCCAACCACAAAAGAGATTACTCAAAGGCAAAGAGAGACACTCACAGAAGAACCGTCGTATCGGGTACTGCCTCGGCTCCAATGTCCTCGACAAATTCTAGAAAAAGAACTACTCGTGAGTACACAAGCGACTCACATTCTGACTCAGGTTACGAAAGAGTACGTACCAGAAGAGTAACAAAGCAGAAAACTGGTTCTAGTACTCCATTATCCAGAAGTGATGTCGACATTGACTCGTCTGTGGTTTCGTCTCCAGTGAAGAAGAGAAAAACAAGAGACACTTCTTTAGCTAAACCAACTTTTGTTGATTGGGAATCATTACCTGACTATTCACCATCTACAAGTAACCTTCCTAATAACACTAGATGTTTAGCTACTGAATGGAAAGGCCAGCCAATGAATTTGTCTAATGATCCACTTCTTGACAAGTTGCATCCAGCAGAGGCAACATTGGCATCCATTTTGAGATTACCATGTAATGTTTACTTGGATTCTAAAAGAAGGTTATTTGCTGAGAAGGTGAACAGATTGAAGAAGAACTTGCCATTCAGAAGAACTGATGCACAGAAAGCATGCAGAATTGATGTGAATAAAGCAAGTAGATTGTTTGCATCGTTTGAGAAAATTGGTTGGTTAGAAGATGATAATTTTGCAAAATTTGTTTAAGGGACAGATTTTTAAACTCTTTGCTTTGGTATTTTTCATTTTTGTTGACTTTTGTTATTCGATCAGGTTTTGATACCTTGGTTTTTTTGGTATGGGCTTCATTTGATATTGGTTTGGGACTTTTTTTTTTGCTATCATAGGCCATTAGTTTGTCATCACTCTGTCATAAGCGACATAATAATTATTATCGTCATTATCATTGTCATCATAATCATTGTCGTCATTTTACGCTTACATTTACATTTTACATTATATCATTTTTAGAAATCATGTTTACTTTTACAGGTCATTCAGCTTATTATTATTATTATTGTTATTGTTACTGTTTTTGTTATTGGTATTATTATTGTCATAAGCATCAGAATGGAAATAATTGTTTTTTTTTCTATTCTTACTAATCAAACTTTACTTCTTTTACATTATTTTACCTATTTTTTCGTTTTTAATTCGTTCTATTATTCGGCTCGGTTTTGCTTATTTTTTGTCATTATTATTGTCTTGGTTATTTTTATGTTTACTATACTATATGCACATACATTCTTATATTATTAATGTTACAGTGTAATTAAAATTTTGCGTTACTTTCTATGAATGGTGCAACTTGATTTTGAAGTGCTTAGTGATTTAGCTTCAGCACTCAATCAGAGGTCTGCCTGCAGACAGGTAAAATATAGATTCAAATTAACAATTCATGCATGAGGCGAAAACACTGGCATCTGTGCATGCATGAATGCGCATTAACTCTTTTCTTTTTTTTTTTTTGCTAGCTCTGCGTTTTTATCACAAGATATGGTGCATGAAAAAAAAAATTTTATACCCTTATCGTCACATGACATAAAGCCAATTTCTGGGTACCGTACATGATGTTGTTGATTTAATCAGTTTAGTTTACGCATATACCGCTGCTTTAAATATATAGAGATGAAAGAAATTTTTTTTCTGTATGTTTGTACTTTTCAGAGAATATATACATTTTAATCTAAATAAGAAGCTTGACGTTAGCTACTATAGTAAATTGGGGTACCCAAAATGTTGGGTTTTACTACAGGAGACATGTAAAAAAGTGAGAATTGTGGGACAATTTTAACTCGAAAAACTGACAAAAACTTTATAAACATTAAACAGTTGTTAATTGAGTTAATATTACTATGTTAGCATAAATTTTATCATGTTGAAATATAAATTCTTTTGAATTCTTTAAGGTAAAATTATCTTTTGTAGTTTTCTATTGTCTTTTGAGTTAACTTTTTTTTTGGAAAGCCTGATTTGATAATTTTGCAATATTGATCCTAGAATCGAGTTTAAATGTTGTTTGAATATGTGTACGTTGAAATGCATGCGCATTTGTGTTTGCTGCTTTGAAGCACCAACCGAAATACGATACGCGAACTAATAGCTGACTAGAATTGGCTGAATTAGAGCAGATGCGAATATCAAAGCCAACGTTTGCAAGCTCCATTTATACTTTGGGGTTGATGAAAGGTTTTGACTTTACGTGCAGTGCACTAGAAATATGCAGAACTGCACATGGCGGAAATTTTCGTGGTTTTGTATGGTCTCTAGAGAAGCAACATAATCTGAGGATACTGTGGCTATGAGGTGCTAGATATTTGGCAAATTCATCTAAGCCGAGGTGAGAACCAGTCCTAGAGACTCAAAGTTCAGACAATGTGTCGTCTTATTAATAGTCAAAGCAACGGGGTTTGATCAATGAAAATGTCGGTTAAAAGTACAGTTGGAGGAATATATGTTGAATTGGGCTTACTGGGAAGCACAGTCGGTGCATATTTTCATCCACAAACATATTATCCACAAAAAAAGATAGAAGATAATTCATCATTGCATGCTGAGACTGGCTCTTGAATATTATACAAAACCATTATTTTCACATATGTACGTTGTCAGTTTTACATATTGTTAGACAACCGGTATATAGTACACTATCTGAAAGTAAATGCTAATGTGCTTATCCTTTAGATACTCGAAAAAATGCTTCGGACGTAGCCGTGGTGGATACCTTGCGTACGCACAGAGGAGCTCATGTTTGATCAGCCAGTCAACCCTGCAAAAAAAATATTTCCACATAAGAAACATCATCCACAATCGATAAATTGGAAAAGATACGGCTATTATCACCCCCTGCAATAACACACTTATTGGAACACGAAACCTCTATGTTGATGAGTTCAATTTGTACTGCTTTAATCTGTGTACGCTTGCACGTATAGTTGATTGAGCCGAATTAGAGAGAGAGAAACAGTTACATGCATACATCCTGCATAAAAAAGAAATAACTACCATTTTTGTTTCTTTTTTTTTTTTTTTTTTTTTCATTTTTTTTCATTTAATACCGGCTCAGATATCGGGAACGGCATCTTACAGAAAAAAAGAAAACGAATAGGAAAAATTTTGTACCTCAAGGTTCTTTGAAAGAGCACTAAACCGTGATACGCTGCTTTACTGAAGGTAGAGTAACATATTGATATACGGTTACTGTTAATAACGGTTGGGGCTAGACAGATCTACCAATTTTGTTCGTTAAATAACATGTTTTACATACACAACTTAAGTTTATCGATTGTAATAACGATTGAATCTATTTCAAACGATCGGTGGGACATATACCGGACATGCATGCATGCAAGAAGCACTGTGCCTCAAAGACCCAAATATTGGTACAGGTGGTTGCATATTTCTTTTTTCTTTTTTTTTTTATGTTTTTTTATGTTTTTGTGCAAATCCATGAAATCCCAGTTTTGTGTCGTATTATGCTACTTGCACTACTCTTTTTTATGTTTACTGTCAGTAAAGCAATCTAGAAGACGTTATGCTGCTAACATCGTCCAAGTATAGCACAGCCTAGTAGCCTTTATGGTACGATCAAGTCAGTCATTAATGAATGTCTATTAGTTGGGCTCTTCTAAGACTCGAGGACCATAGATTTATAGCTGTAGGTTAAACTAATTGCGTTTTGCTCCTTATAAGGGCGTACCTTTATTGAAGTTTGTTTCAGCAAGAATCTTAATCTTAATTTAAATCTTAATCAAAGAAGGCAAGAAAAACTACCAGAACGGAAAAGTTTTAAGGAAAAACTTCATTTTGAGAAGCGAGCGTGCAATACTACATCATTTGTTTAATTGTTGAGAGTCTTGCTAGTTTATGTTTAAAATCAAAGCAGAACTGTAGTTATATCATAGCATGAGATGCGCAGTGGGAAAACTAAGAAGCGTATTTTCTATCTGCACCCCCAGCACAATTGTGATCTACAAAAGATTATCAAAAGCTTTAAAAGAATATAAAGGCAACGTGTCCGAGCGGTTAAGGAGAAAGACTTGAACTCTTTTCAAGACATCTTTTGGGCTTTGCCCGCGCAGGTTCGAGTCCTGCCGTTGTCGATTATGTTTTTTTTTCCAATTCTGTTTCATTTTATATTTCTTCATTTTTTTTTTTTTTTGCGTTGTGTCGAGTTTTATGTTTTTGTAATCTTTGCAAGAATATACATGTTTCACTTGTGCCACAAAATTTTTTTACTTGAATCTTTATATCTACTTTGCCGCAGCCAAACAAGCAACTAATCAGTTTGTACATGATCCAAAATCTTAAACCATGCGAGGAAAAAAGACATTGAAGTTATGTGGTGATGTTATAACGCTCAAAGAATTAAGACATTAAAGTATTGTGACATTGAAACATGTGTATGTAATATAAGAATAGGAATGTAGAATGTCGAAGAATGTATGAAAAAAAGATATTAATATAATAACAAACAATAGTAATAAATGGAGGTAAAAGCATCTGTAAAACAGGGTTCCTGAATGTGCAATAGCAGAAATAAAAATAAAAAACAAACAAAAAAATAACGTAATGGTAAAAGTGATGACCAGTTGAGAACAAGCGACTGAAATAAGCAAGCAAGCATAAAGACAAAAAAAAATAATATAAGATATAGTATGATATGGTAAGGAGAAAGTAAAATAAAGTAGAATAAAGTAAAACACATAAGAAATACTGAAAAACACCATCCAAATCCAAATGAGTACTGTAGCAGATAAATAAGTAGAACAAATAATGAAGAGTATAATGGAAAAAAATTATAACAATGATGATAATAATGACAATGAAAAGTACGATTGGGAAAAAACCAAAGGTTCAGTAACTTTTGAGGAAAAAAAAAAGAACCAAATAAAAAAAGACCAAAGATCCAGCAACTTTTGAGAATAAAAAAAACCAAAATAAAGGGAAAAAACAAAACAACGGAAACTTTCAAAGCAATTACTTCGAAAAAAGACTGTAAGGGTACAAAGCTCAAAAACAAAAAAAGCTTCTCTAATTTCTAAAGCATGAAGCAATGAAAAAAAAAGCCAGAGTAGTAATTGTCGAAATGGCAGAGTTTGCATGATCACAAATGCCCTATATGATGTGTGAAGTCGCACATAACAAAACCGAATACAAACAAAAAACCTTTTTTCATTTGAAATAGCTTGTTTTAACTCAAAAGGATTGAAACAAAACACACACACAAACACACACACCCCAAAAAAAAAAAGAAAATAATTACTGCAGAATTATTTCTTAACATTATCAACTTGAAACTCCATCATTCCAGCTTGCATATTCTTCAATGATGCTTTTCTATTAATCTTACTCACACCACCAGTATTACTGTCCGCCTGCTGTGGTACCACCATCAGTGGGTTCTTGATCCCATTATCAATAAACGTCATGCTGCCGTAATTCCCCAAAGTGGAAGAGAAATTTCTACCATTGTTGCCGTTACTATTGCTATTACCGCTGACATTACTATTGACAGTGTTGGCAGGATTAGCAGTAGTGCTGAAATTGTTTGGGAAAGTGGCGCTATGGGGCGTTTGCATCAATAATGGACTATCTAGTGATGGTGAATGAAGTGACATTGACGTAGGTGATATCAAATCTCCAGGCATTGCCAACTTCCCGTTGTTGCCATTAGTATTACTATTAGTATTACTATTGGAATTACTATTAGTATTACTATTAGTATTACTATTGGAATTGCCGTTGGCATTGAATTTTACTGGGGAGATGGAGCTGGTGGAATTGTTGCTTTGCATGTATCCGTGAAAGGACAAGGTGCTGCTGTTAAATTCACTATTCAAATTTAAGCTTGAGTTGTGATTTTTGTTACTATTACTGTTATTGGAACTTTCATTGTTATCCTTGGTTTTATTGTTGCCAAAGTCCATTTGGCGCATTTTTTTATCCACTGCTTTTGAAGCTGGTTCCATGACAAATGAATAACTTTTGATTTTGTTGCCCATACCGCCTGGATATCCAGCTCCCTTTTTAAAACCTCCAGCTCCATTACCTTGCATTTCTTTGGAAAAATCTAAAGTGGAGGAACATTGGTCAAACGAAAATGTACGTTTAGGTTTAGGAATTTGTGCTTTGATTTTAATGGATGAAGGAACATTGCCATGAATTGCTAAATTTGAGGCTGCTAATGCTTTTGCATTCATTGTTGATTTTGATTTTCTCAACATTTTGTTCGGTGAGCTGGATTGATTGACATTGTTAATGCTATTTGTAGATTGATTTTTTGCCTTTTCACTCGCTGGACTAGCAGGACGATTGGAATTACTTGGCAGTCTTGGTCTTGAACCATCACCAAACGGCTTGATGGGAGGGACAATGGCTGACTTGCCGAAAGTGGCTTTGGTCACTTTATTTGGCGATAACGGGCTTCCAACAGCAGTTCCGGAAGAACTGCGTCTTTCAGTTTGGACAATTGGAGAGTTTGGCGGCAACAATTTCTTGAATTTGTCAAGTTCATAATTGTGAGGAATAGTGAGTTTTGTCAGTTTGATTTCTCCAGTACCATAAAATGAGTTCAAAGGAGCTGAAGATTGGTTAATCTCAAAATCAAATAAATCAGCAGATGGACCACCAGATTCGCTGTTTTTGGCATTTGCAGCTATCTCTGCGGCAGCCGTTGCCGCACTACCAGGCATTCTAATTTTTTTTGGATTAATGGCATCTAGCTTGCCTTCTGATGGCGACTCGAAATCAGACAAAGTAATACTGTATTTTTTGTTTGGCAAAGCGCTACTAGAAATGGTAGCGCTTGCACCTGTGTGATCCAATGTGTCATGCTGTTGTCTTGACATTTGCCCAATGGAACTATTAGCACTATTATTGGTAACACTGCCGAGATTCCCGCCTGTTCCATAATTGATGATTAACGATTCTGGGGTCAGAGCATTACCAGCTGGGTTATTTGTTGGGGTTGAATTGGCAGTGGAAATGTTTGGTGATTCCAATACATTGGGACGAGAGAAATTGCCATGCTGAAACATCATGTCAGACAAAATTTCTGAGTTCTCGCCATCATCGATTTCTGCCATTTTTTGCAACAAGCTCACCGTCTGTTGGCCATGCTGCAATTGCTGTTGGTTCTGCTGTTGGTGGCCTTGTTGCTGATGAGCATGGCTTTGATTCTGGCTATGGTTTTTAAGGTCACCAGCTAGCTTATCAAGAGTTGCCGGAGAGGAAGAGGAAGAATGCTTAAAGTCTAGCATAGAGTCTTCCAAAAAGGAAGAGATATCATCCTTTAAGGTATTATCCACTGAAACGCTCATATCCGAAGCCAAAAAACTCAATAATTTTTCATCATCTGCATTTTGTAAAAGCGATACGTCAAGCAAGTTGCCGCCAGTGTCACTACTATTATTATTAGTGTTATTGTTATTATTATTATTGTTGTTGTTGTTATTGTTATTGTTACTGTCGTCTTTGTTATTGCTATTTGAGAAATGCGGCTGACTGTGCAAATTCTGGTTATCAAAGACATCAAGTTTGCTTGGACTGGAGTCATTATCAGTACCCTGACTGGTTTTGTTGTCATTATTGCTGTTGTTGCTGTTTCTCCAGTTCACGTTGTTGTTTGGCACAGACTCCATATCAACGCTACTAAAGCTTCCGCCGGCGCTTCCTTCCGTGACGGCCCCTTCGCCACTATTGAGAACAACCTGCTGCTGTTTGTGAAGCAGAAACCTCTGTCTTTGCTGCTGAATTTGTTGTTGAAACTGCTTTTGTTGTTTGAGTAGAGTTTCGGGACTAGAGTTTTCAAAGTGGTTCAACGTAGGCTGAAGGTTTTGGAGATAGCTTTGCGGTGTTTGCAAACTAGCCGCGCTGCTGCTTTGCTGCTGAAGCTGCTGGTGCTGGCGTTGTTGCTGAAGCTGAAGCTGCTGTTGAAGCTGTCGCTGCTGTTGCTGGATGGAAAGTTGAAACTGCAACTGAGCTTGGGCCTGAGCTTGAGCTTGAGCTTGAGCCTGAGCCTGAGCCTGAGCCTGAGCCTGAGCCTGAGCCTGAGCCTGAGCCTGAGCCTGAGCCTGAGCCTGAGCTTGAGCTTGAGCCTGAGCTTGAGCCTGAGCTTGAGCCTGAGCCTGAGCTTGAGCTTGAGCTTGAGCCTGGGCCTGGGCCTGAGCTTGAGCCTGAGCCATCTGAGCACGCACTTGAGCACGCACTTGAGCAATTTGCTGTTGATTAAACTGCGCTTGCTGTGCCGAAAACTGTTGCGGCTGCCTTTGGTACATTACGTACTGCTGAGGCATCTGGCTGCCATTAAAGTTGGTGGTGGTGGTGCTGTTGTTGTTGTTGTTGTTGTTGTTGTTGTTGTTGTTGGTTTGAAAATTTTGCTGCTGGTGCTGCTGGTGCTGGTGCTGCTGCTGAAAAGCAGCCATTTGCTGCTGGACGGGGATCTGCTGGACGTTTTGGGCAAAGTTCTGGGGCACCGGGTTGAGTTGGGGGATATTCACAAACAGACTTGTATTTTGAAAGGAAGCCGTAGCGTCGTCAATCACGTCTTCAATGAGACCGCGAGGCGACTGCTGCTGGGAGGGAAACACGACGTGGTTCGCTGCTTGGAAGCCGTTCATCTTGTTGAAGTCCATTATTCGAGCGAGTCCTGAGGGATGTGTGTGCGAACGGGCGCGTGTTTTTTTGCTTGTTGATACTTTGCTAATTGGCTTGACGGCGGGCGGCCAGCGGTTGTTGATTTGCGCGAGTGCGGGATTGCCAACAGCAAAGGTTGCAGTGTGTGTTTTGTTCTGCTGTTGTTTTGGCGTAGCGCCAGACGTGATACTAGCGGTGGGTGACGGAAGAACAGGGCACACAAGACGACAAGACGACAAGACGACAAGACGACAAGACGACAAGACGACAAGACGACTGGAGGGACGCGAGAGGCGGTAAGCGCGCTGTTTGAGAAGACTGTTGTACTCGAAAAGTGGTTGTATTCGAAGAGTGGAAGATGACAAGCGAGGGAAGAGGACTAAGACAGCAAATCAAAAAAAAAAAAAAAAAAAAAAAAAAAAAAGACGGCAAACGGCAAAACACAGAGCCGGACAGGAGCAGGAGGAGCAGGAGGAGCGGGAAAAGCAGGACACACAGCGCCGAAATTAGAGTGGAAGCGGGAAAGTGTGTGGGGACGAGACGAGAACTGAGAAAACGTGCTGGCAGAGTGCAGCAAAATGGAGTACCTGTGCTGGAGAGGAAAGGTCAGCGAGAGCAGCACGCAAAGTAGGTCGACTTGCAAGGCGAACGAAGCGAACGAAGCGGATGAAGCGAGTAAAGTGGCTGGATGGAAGGACCGATACTGGCGAAGGCACCGCGGTAAGCACTGGAGCGCTGGAGCGGCGTCAAGCGCTGGAGCGGCGTCAAGCGCGGTGGAGGATCAGGGCGAGAAACGAAGGCACCGAAAAGGCGGCGGCAAGACGAAGAGAAGGCGGCTGCTTCCAGCAGCAAGCAACAATGGTGTGTGCTGGCAGCAGCTGACAGCAGATGGTTGGTTGGCAGTGCGTGTTGATGGCTGGGCAGGCCTACTACTGGTGCTGCTGAGGCTGGTGCTGTTGAGGCTGGTGCTGCTGAGGCTGGTGCGGCCGCTGCTGTATACCAGACAGTGCACAGCGTATGTGCATAAACGCTCAAAAGTGCACAACACGCGCTGCGAGGGCGGGAGAGAGACACCGACTTTGAAGGAGCTCCGCAGTCCGCCCACTGGCCGGGGTTCGCACGCAACGCGACTGCTACGCGCCACGACTCTCGAAAAAAAAGGAGGGGCAGGCGCTCGCTCGCTGGCAGACGGGCAGACAGACAGCCGCCCACGATGACGGGCGCATTACGTAAGCAGAGGAGGCGGCCCGATTACATAATACATTACAGACACGCATCATTACATAAGCTCTTACGCGCCGGCGGGGGCCGGGTGGGCCGGGGGGCCGGGGTCACGAGCAAGGTCACGAGCAAGGTCACGGGCCGGGTAGCGGAGATACGACCGGGTAGCGAGAAGGGGATACCCGCCGCCGCGCGGCGGCGGGCACCGCGAAGCGCTAAGAGCACCGCAAATTTACCTATTACTGTTTTTGTGTATGCTTTGTTTATCACTGCTGCAAGACCCTGTAGCCCGCCATCGCCTGGAGGCCCGCTTTTGCCTGCCTCCCCGTCCACTACTTAAACCGGCGCTGCTCCTCTCCTCCACGGTGCTCTGGCTCTCAGCACTCGCCCAGCGCCCACCCACCGCTTTGCTGCCTTCCTTCCTCAACGCCTCGTCTCCCATATCCATAGCCCGCTCTGCACAACACAAAACATGGACCCAGTAGTGATGTCCCGCCAAGGCTCTGTCTCCAAGGGCGCTGCTCCAGCCGCCGCCGCCGTTGCCGACAGCCACTCAGTCACCAAAAGACTCCAGTCAGAGCTTGTCCAGCTAATGTTCTCCAAGACTCCCGGCATCTCTGCTTTCCCTGAGTCAGACTCGAACTTGCTCAAATGGTCCGGCATCATCGAAGGCCCGAAGGACACCCCGTACCAGGACTTGAAGTTCAAGATCAGTCTCGAGTTCCCGCCAACGTACCCGTACACCGCACCAACCGTCAAGTTCGTCAGCCCAATGTGGCACCCGAATGTCGACATGAGCGGGAACATCTGCTTGGATATCTTGAAGGAAAAGTGGTCGGCCATTTACAACGTCCAGACCATCTTGTTGTCTTTGCAGTCACTTTTGGGCGAGCCAAACAACAAGTCGCCTTTGAATGCCCAAGCAGCCCAGCTATGGGACACTGACCCAGCAGAGTACAAGCGCTTGTTGTTGCAAAGATACGAGGAAATTGACGACTAACGAATATAACGGATAACGGGCTCTACTTTTTTTTTTTTTTTTTTTTTTTTTTCCTCTCTCTCAAAAAAATATTAGGTTTTACTTGTTTTCTGGTTGTTTTTTATTTCTTTATTCCTTTTACTATTTTGCTTTTTATTCTGTTCTTTCTCGCTAGCTGATTTCTGGTTTATTCATGTTCCCACTTGTCATTCTTTCACTGCCTGGACACTGGACACTATAGACAACAGCACTGCATGATGCAAAGCGGTGATTGAATGAACTCATGGACACTTGTGTTTCCAATCTTTATTTTTTTTATTTTTATTTTTATTTTTATTTTTTTTTTTTTTTTTATTTATTTATTTATTTCGACTTGCTTTTACTTCCTGTTGAGCATTGGCATATTCTTGTCTCATTTCTCATTGTCATGGTCGTTTTCATTATCGAACCTGATATTGATCTCGATCTCGATCTCTTAATTTCGACCTCATGAAAGAAACAAAAAAACAAAACCACAAAAGTCTTTTGCTTCTCATAGATTTTTCTCTACTTGCTTTCCTTGTTCTACTTTACATTATCTTCATTTAATTTCTAATGGCTAATTCCTCTATTTCCACATTTACTTTTGCATGTATTGATTGGGTCGCCTCACACAGCGTGAAGGGTTCCCTGTAGATCTGGTTTGTTGTGCGGAAGGCCGCTGAAGAGAAGCGAAGCGCTGTGCTTGGCCGTGCTTTATAGCACACAAATATGCATATAAAAATGCGCCAAAGTGTCAAGGCGTGCGTGATACGCGCATTCATTAATTTTTTTTTTTTTTTTTTTTTTTTATTTTTTTTTATTTTTTATTTATTATTTTTCGCGATGATCTCAGGTGAATGAAAATGTAGGTAGGTTGGCGAGCGCATCGCAGCCGAGTAGAGAGAGATTATTAATGCAAGCACTCTTGCGCCCCCCAGGAAACGGAAAAGAAAACCAGGTTGTTTCAAATACAAAACCACTGCACTGCACAGATTAAACCGGTATTGGGGATTGAGGATCGAGATTCGGAAACTGAGTCCTCAAACTCGAAGATTGAATATTGGAGGCCGCAGAAAACTAGGACTACAGCATCTCTTGATCTGGTCAAGCCAAACCAAAAGCCCCCAAAACAATCAAACATTTCCTTGGTTTAGGCTTCAGTAATTTCTTATATTATCGTTAAACTTCCGTGCTCCACAGTTACTGTTTGCTCAAACAAAATTGGGCTTTGAGTAATAATAAAAAACAGTTCCAAAAATGCCAGAAAATTACGATATTGAGGGACACGTTAGTCGTTTGAGGCACATTGCCCATTCCTATGAAAACAGCGAAGCTAGCGGTGATGATATAGACAACTACACCACGGGAAACAACGACAACAACAAGGATAACAATGAATGCATAGCGAAGGACGAAAAGGGCGTCCCATTGTGGTCACAACAACGGCAGTGGAAAAGAAGCAACAGAGACCTGGTACTCAGTGCACGGAAAATCACACAAGACGAACTATTTGAGGAAATTAGGTATCTATCATTTTTCTATATGGGTGGCACCCCATGGCTGAATGAGCTGGCTCACGAATTAGCAAAATTTGTCCTTGATGAGAAAATCCTACCAATAGCAGCAACAGCAACAGCAACAGCAACAGCAAGCGCTGTACTAGAGGACGACTTCGAACTAGAACAATACTTATTAGACTCCGTACATCGAGCATTCCAAGAACTTCCCTCTGTCTCCAAAGATAAAGCATCCAATATCAAAAGCAACACTATCACTGCTGCCAGTAACAACAGGTTGGGAAGCGGGTTGAAACCTCAATTAGGATACAGTAGCACCGCATATGAAGGACGTAATTTTTGGAAGGATTCAGATGCAAACTTTGGTAAGTTGCAAAGTGTTTCAACTTTGTATTTTTGGCTACAGAGGTTTGTTGCTCGCGAGGACGAGGCTGAACCTGTGGACGGAGCACAAGACAAAGGAGTGAAAAAATTGAGACGATATTGGCATGTTATAATTCCTGCTATCTTGAAAGTTTTAGACGATACTGATGGGATGATTAAAGTGCTTGGGTGCCGATTATTGCGCCAGGTACTTGCCAGACTTCCAAACGGTAATAGCAACTCAACTACCAGTGATGCAAATAGCACAAATGATAATGGCAACTATTTGGCAAAATCAGGGTTGGATCAAGTTTTCGCCGATAGTATAACTGTTTGTTTTGCTTATGTTCCTAGCGTTGCCGGGAGTATTGCAAAAAGCCGAGTTATTCTCAATGTGGCATATGAGACAATGTTGCAATTGATTATTAAGTGCAGCTCAACAAAACCCACCACAGTTGAAATTGCAACCAAAAGTGCGGTAGCGACTGCAAAAGCAAGTGCAAGGGTAAAGATAAACCGCAGCAGCGGTTTGAATGACATGGATAACCAGTTAATAGATTTACTAAATTTGCACATTTTGGACCGTGTTCCTTTAGTATTATCAATGTCATCACTTACTTCTGAAACACAAAGTCAAGGCCGAGATAAGCTGGGAATGATGAGTGACCGGATTGAAATTTGCAATATTTATGCTACAATGGTGAGAAAAGTGATCAAATTACTATCAGGAAATGACAATGCTACTAATACTTACACTAATGGTAATAAGGCGGTACTTGTGCTACGGTTGACGTTATGGAAATTCATTCTTCCAGTACTAACCGATCTGTTCTTGCTTGTTGGAGTCGGCAATGATGACGATGATAGTAATAATTCTTTATTAGCATTTTTGGAAAACTTGTTGCGTTGTGCATTAGAGCTCATTGAAGCAGCTGCCCCCAGAGTGCAAAAATATCAATTTGACATTCTTGCAGGGTTGATCATATTTATTGAACGTTTTGAAAAAGAAATCTGTCATAATGATGCCATTCAAGATTTAGGAATTGAGTTTGCTGCTGCCGGCATCTCAGCTAAGATCTCAGAGATCAAGAGCAACGGTACTCAAGAAAAGCGCCAAAGCAACCCAGTTGACAATGATGATCGTAGTTATGAAGTGAAGGAAAGGAGGATAGACAAAGTGAAGAGGTTGCTCAGGGAGGTGGTGTTGCTGGTTTTAGCCAAAGGCAGTGGTGTGGAAGCAATTGAGGTTATTGATAAAAAGCCATTTATGAGGGAATATGTCGAACAAGGCGTTCATTTGAGCTGCTAGTATTGGTGACATATTGATATTCATAGAATTTGAATAGAGCTGTGTAATATAAGAAAAGCTAAATAGGGCGAAATTAGTTTAATGGACGTCTTAAGGGCACCTAAATTGTGTGTGTCTGTAGCAAGTTTGTCCGTATCTGTAATGTTGAGGCTCATTATGTATTGCCATGTAAAGCTTTACCTCCGATCTCCGTCGGGCGAAAATTTCAATTTTTTTTACAATCCTGACTTAAATCGAATTATGCAGCTATCATCCATACTCAAATTCAACAACTCACCAGCAACAACTCACCAACAACAACTCACCAATACCAAAAACCAACATCAATGTTTTCAAGATACGTTCAAGCTCTCGGAAAGCATCATCGCCATGGTATACTCTCCTCAACAAAGCGATACTTCTCTTCCTCCAATTTCAACGCTGCAAAGCTCAGCATCTCCGAAGAAGTCAAACATGCCATCCAGACCCATCAACCAGTAGTTGCCCTTGAATCCACCATCATCACACATGGTCTTCCATTCCCTCGCAATATTGAAATGGCCCAGAAAGTAGAACAAATAATTAGAGACAATGGCGCCACTCCTGCTACTATTGCCTTTGTCAATGGAGTGCCCAGCGTTGGTATCGATAATTCTGATATTGAACATTTGGCCCAAGAGGCTCATAAATTCAGTACTGGGAAATCCACCACAGGGATAAACAAAGTCAGTAGACGCGATATTTCCCATACTATGGCGCATAAGCTTAATGGCGGCACTACAATTTCCAGTACCATGATTTTGGCCGAGAAAGCAGGAGTCAAGGTTTTCGCTACTGGTGGCCTTGGTGGAGCTCACAAGGGGGCAGAGTTGACGTTTGATATTAGTGCTGATTTGACGGAACTTGGAAGAACAAAAGTTGCAGTAGTTTGTGCTGGGCCAAAGCTGATATTAGATGTGGCTAAGACGATTGAAGTGTTAGAGACCCAGGGTTGTTACGTAGCCACTTATGGTGCACCAGGAACAAACATTCCTGGATTTTTTGCAGTGGATTCTGGGGTAAAGTCGCCTTATAATTTTACAAGTTTTAAAGATGCAGCAAAGACAGTGCACTGCGGTATCAATGAGTTTGGGTTGGATTCTGGATATTTATTCTGTATTCCACCTCCTGCAGATGTCGCATTGGATAGCGATTACATTAACAAGGTTATCAATGAGGCAGAATTGGAGGCTGAGCAATTGGGAATTAAGGGTAAAGAATTGACTCCGTTTTTGTTGAGTAAGATTGCACAAGTGACTAAAGGAAGTAGTGTTGACACTAACTTACAAGTGGTTTTCAACAATGCAAAAGCAGGGGCGCAAATTGCTGTTGAGTTGGCCCAGTTGGAGGTATGTAATTGAGTGAATATTATCTTTTTTCTTTTTTTTTTTTTTTTTTTTTTTTTTTTTTTTTTTTTTTTAATGGGACGTTATTAGTTTTATACTGAGTATACTGAGAGCTATGGGTTTACACGAAGTGCACTTTGGAACAAATTATAAATGCCGATTTGCTTGCTCTTCTTTTTTTCGTTTTTGCAATTGCTGTTAATAAGTTTTGTTGATGGATAACTTCTAACATGCCATTTGTTTAGTCCAGGGTGTCGTCGTTTCAACCCGTAATCAGCAAACAAGAAACGATATTTACGAAACCTGAAACAAATAAAAGTATCAACTCTAAGCAACAACAACAAATAAAACAAATACACCAATCACGGCAACGGCCAACCAAGACCAATATCGCCATCATTGGCTCAGTCGCCGTTGACTTGATGTGCAAATTGAAACCTGCAAAATATCAAATTGGTGATTCCAATCCAGGCACCAGTAGTACTTCTATTGGTGGTGTTGGCTACAATGTTGCTTTAGCTGCTAAATATGCTGCAGAACCAGCATCAACATCAACATCAACGTTAAAAGCGTCACAAATTACTAGTAGGCTCATTTCTGAAGTTGGTGATGATGAGTTTGGCAAACTTATTCTTGACCATTTCGAAAACAATGACATTGATGCTAGTGGAATATTAATCAACAAAAATGAAATCGAACTAGCAAGAAACAACAACAATAACAATAACAACAACAGCAGCAGCAGCAATGGGTTAACAATTAAAAAGAATACCGCAAGATATGTTTCAATGCACGATGCACAAGGCTCCCTTATCGTCGCTTGTGCCGACATGGACATTGCCGAAAACTTTGACCCTCACCGCATCACCACGCACTTATCCGAAGCATCCCCAGAAATCGTGGTTCTTGATGGAAACTTGGGGCTAGATACATATAAGGCTGTGATCCAAAAATCGCTTGTATTGGGCAGCAAAGTTGTGTTTGAGCCAACCTCTAGCATTAAGGCTGGCAAGATTGCTGATGTGATAAAGACTAGTCCGGGAGCCTTTATAGCTTCTAATACTCATTTGCAGAGCATTGCTACCGCTGCTGCTTCTACTGATCTTGCTAAAGGTGGGATCGAAAATGGCGATTGTCTGTTGGAAAGTCTTTCTGGGCTTGTATTGGCTACTCCAACCGTCAATGAACTTCGCACCATCCATGACACTATGGATCGTAATGAATTATTCGACGTTGACCATTGGTTTCCAATGATGGATACATTAGGAATTGATGCCAATTTCCGCAACCAGATACAAAATGCTGGTCAGCAAAATACCGCTTTCCTGGACTTTATCAGACAAGGAGTATTGCAAATGGCGTTCAAATTAATTCCTTATATTCCTGCATTGGTGATCAAGGCCGGCGAAAAGGGGATTGTGGTTGTATCATTGACTACAAGAGCAAACTCGGAGTCTGCTAACCAAAATCAGTCAAAGAACTTCATTGAGAAGTTATCAGTGAGTAGCGGCAGTGGCAATGTTTTGGAAAAAAAACCATTAATTACGCTCGCTAGCCAGGGAAAAGAGTTCAACAGTATGCAATTAGGGGTGGTGGTACAGTACTATGAACCGCCTATGAAGTTAAAAGACGGTGATATCAAGAATGTTACTGGTGCAGGAGATTCATTTATAGGATATTTGGTCCATGAGATTGCAGATAAAGGAATAAGTTGGCTTTTCGAGCCAGGTTTGCAAAGGGATAGTATGTTGAATAGGGCTCAAATGGCGGCCGGGTTGAGTTTGCAATCGGAAAGTGCCATCAGCGAGAAAATTAGAGAGCTATCATGAGAGAGCAAATTTATTAATAGATAAAATTTTTGAAATGCCACACTCTTCTTTTTTTTTTTTTTTTTTTTTTTTTTTTTTTTTCTTTACAACCGTTACAACCTTGAATAGAATGTCCACGTATAACTTTTCATATTTTATTTTATTAATTAGTATTTACAAACAAGTAGGTCAATATACACGATATTCAAGTACTACTAAGCTACCCCTAAACAAGTCTGGCAATCTCAGAAATACTAGTCTTTCTTGCGTCTTCACTGATTGGCTTTGACCCAGCAAAATAATTAAGCAACAATGCTTTACTAATAATACTCTCTTGCACAGTGCCTAAATTCAACACGCTCTTCAATTCTCTCTTTTCAGGCTTAGAGCCGTAGTTCTCATAGAGGAAAGTCACTTTACCATTGCTATCAGTCTCAACAAGAAAAACATGATTCTTTGGGCACTTGGAACGATGCTTCTTGAAGATGGCTCTAATTTCATCCACACCGTTATTAAGCTGCTCAGGGTACTGTGACTTGACATAGTTGTTTTTGATGCAAGATTTGACAAAACCGTCTCTTAAATGGTTGAAATCGGTGTCTCTAAGCGGCACAATTCTCACCACGAATTTGATATCAGCATCAAGCAAACTGTTCACAAGCACTTCAGAGATTTTTGGGTCCCTAAGGGCAAGCAACAAATTTTCTGAGTGACTGAGATTTTTGTTGTATTGGTCAATGTAAACTTGGGACAAGTACGTTGAATTAAGCACTTGAGGGATCTTGGAAAGATCTTCATCAGCTATATATAAGCCCAAACCGTAGACTTTGAAGTTAAGGAAAGTAACTTTTCTGACCCCATAACCGAGCAATGAGAACTTGGTACTGCCGTTTTTTGAAGATACGATGGTGGTTGGGAAGTTGTCGATAGAACTTTCAACTTGGATAGAATCTTCAGCGGCATAAGAAGTGGTTCCAGAATCAAGCAGGATGACACTGCTATCGCTGTTTACATAAGTCAAAGCAGCGACAAGGCCAGCAAATGACGATACACCAACAAGCCTAGCGAGAAGAGTGTGGTTTGCACCATTGCGCTGCTGTTGATGCTGATGCTGATATTGGTGATGTGCATTTGCAGTACTGCTGAATAGTCTGATGGAAGAAAGGGTTCCTCGGGCGGTGACCCTAGCAAGTGGACGGCTAGCTGCCAGTAAGCGTAAAGCAGAGTGTTTGAGTGTGGATGCGAGCATTTTTGAGATGTTGTTGCTGACTATATGGGCAATAAAACAGCTCTTCACCATCCAACCATCTCTCAAACATTACTAACCCTTGGGCACTCAACAGAAACAACAGTTTTCCCAATACTTAATCACATGATGTAGTGATTGTGCTGGTTCTCCTTACTGGTTTCGCGCTGGTTCTTTACTGACCTCTATCATCCTCTAAAACCTTTACAGCACCACTCTTCTGGTCAAGTACACAGTTGATGGCAAATGGATCTCGCTCTTCGCATTGCTAAGTATGTCTGTTGTGCACCGATCTTGAAGTTTATTTGGCAGGAAAATATACTGACATTGGCCCTCCACTTTATAGCGTCGCTGCAACGTTGATCGTCCCCACTCTCGTGTCGTTCAAAGTTCTCAACAGCAATGACAAGGTCTTCTTGAAGTCGTGGATCAAGTACCTTGTGGCCTTGCTTCTTGTCACTAATTTCGAGAAAAGCACCAGTGTGCGGCTTGAGCTTGGCATTGTCGAGTATCTTCCTGAGTTTCCCTTAATTCTTCTGCCATTTCACAAGAAGCTAGTTGTGCTTGGCCTAAACCTGTGGCTTTTCAACCCATACACACAGGGCTACATCATAGTTTTCAACCAATTCATTGAGCCGTTCGTTTCTAGTAAAAGGCAAGTTATTTTGGATGTGGCTTCTCCTGTTGTAGCAAGCTCCCCACCGTCGTCAAAACTAAATCTGAAGCAACGGTACCCGAGTTTGCCGGAGCGCCGCTACACAGTTATTTTTGAATCTACAATCAATGTGGTGCTCCAGAGGCTTCATCATTGGTCATTAGCATGCTTAAAAACCATTTTCCAGTTTGACAGACCATCAGCAAAAAGTTCTAGTAATATCAAACGCTACTTGCCGATCATTTACCGTATTTTCAAATCATATTATCTAAAGCTCAAATTGATAAATTTACAAATTAAACACTTGGAAAAAAAATACCAAAAGAGGTTGCGGCATCAGGCTCAAGGTGTCAATTCCTCTTTGGGCACAAGCACAAGCACATCAAGTTCAGTGTTAAGCAGTCCTGAGGTTAACAAATGCAATAGCGACATCATGAAGGATTTCTTCAACGACTTGAATGACTCAGAAGGTAACAGTAAACGTGATAGCAAAGGCTCCAATTCAAGCAAAAATACCAACAAGCGTGACAGCCATGGAAAACAACAGCAAAGACAAAAGCAAAAACTTACGCCACTACCGCCAGCCTATCAGAATCTCTACGTTGAATATTTAATTCACTTGTACAAGGAGAAATCGTCATTATCACTGTCTTTCAATACTTTGTTATCTTTAGTAACCTATACCTTCAATTTCATAACAAACTACGCCCTTTTTGCTATATATAGATTTATGGGCGTAAAATTGCAGGAGAAACGTGCTGTAAAGAAAGATATTTCTACTAAGTCGGATAAAAAAGTGTCTTTTCTTGAGGCCCAGCCGAACAAAGAGGCAGTAGCACTGTCTCCAGCAGCAACAAAAGCTGCTAAGCAGTCAAGACCAAAGCCCCAGAGCTCCGTGACGGTTCCTTGTATTCAACTCACTTCAGCATCACCAAGTTTTTCGCCATTGGAACAGAAAAGTCAGCCCTCGACGAATAATATTAATAGTATCGTTAGTGACAATAATAACGATAACGCTATCAATGGTAGCGCCCCAAGCTTACTCACCAAGGTGCTCCGCAAACATAGCAGGTCCATGGGCGCCGCTGATTCCAAAACAACGTTACTGCTGTTTTTAAGCGCTGAAGCCAAAACAGGAAACGACCAAGTCACTTGCAGAAAAAGAAGAAATTCATTGAAAGAATTTCTTAAAAGCAGTACCACCCGATTTGGTAAAATAGATAATTCTACCGAAAGCCTCATTATTAGATCCAACAGCCCCAATAACCACAAGAATGATAGCAACACTTATAATGAAAAAAATAATAGTATGCATAATAGTGAATATTTGTCTCTTAATGTTGGTACCAGTGCCGCTGATCGGCCCCGCAAAGTGAGCACTATTGATGAAACGTCACTACTTGACGAAAGCAATGGGGGTAATGGCAAGTTGCAACAGGGGAATTTTGATGTTAGCGATGCTAGTGCCATTTATGCAGATCAACAATTTCAGCCAAGTCAACAGACTCAGCATCCCAGTGATTCTTTGATTGCATCGACTAATAATCTCAATCTTAATATTTTCAGCAGTCATGCTAATACTGATTACAACAATAGCACCAACTTTAGTACCAATGATAACAACAATGTTGGTGACAATAGTGCTTTCTCTATCGTGGACAAATCTAACGTGTTGCTGGTATCGCTGAATCTCAATTTATCGTCTGCCACCGCCGGTGCTCCAATTGGATTTGATGTACCAATTGCTCCAGTTACCCCGAACGCTCATGTTTTTGCTTCTGATCCTGTCACCGCAGCTAATATTGCCGCGAATAATGCTGCTGACAGGAGTATTCCGAACTCTCCGAACTCTCCAGAGGAAGCTTTAGACTCCAGAAATATGCTAACTACGCTAAGCAGCGATCCGTTTTCTGCAATTTTGTTCAATAATAATGAAGATAGTGGTACTGCTAATAGCGATAGCAACAATGAATGCTTTAAGGTACCCAGATCAACATCTCCCCACCTGAAAACATCTAACCAAGACCAGCACCATAAGAATCGCAGTTTTACCCTTTTTAAAAAATTGCAGCATGGTGATTCTCCAGGAATTGATACCAATTTGGCCAGCAATGTGGTCAGCAAAACTGCCAGTACCTCATCAGTATCTTTGGTTGGAAATAGTAATAGTAATAGTAATAATAACGGTAGCAATGCCAACATTGGTCGCATCTCAATGGAGACCAGACGTGGAAGACATGACTCTAGTCGGAATAGCTTAGTGAATATGATTCGTACTGTTGGTGGCGGATTTCGTTCATCGTCGTCGCTGATGGGACATTTTCACAAAAGCTCTACAGCCACTAATGACATTGCCAGCAATGCAGTGGGTGGTGGTAAGGAGGGAAATAGGCTGGATTCGACTGTGAGATCATCTATTGGCAAAGAAAGCAATGACGGTAGTGTCGGGAAAAAAAAAGTCCACGAAGAAGCATATCAGAAGCTAATTGGCGGCCCACTGCCATTGAAAACTACTGTTCGAGGGACCGTTCATGTTGATAATGACAGCAGTAATTCCATCAAAAACAAGAACAAAAACCACGTTGACTATATCAATGCTGGCAACAAAGACGGGAGTGGTAGTAAAGAACACAAGAACAATGCCAGCACAGCAAAAGAAAGGCATCTTGAAGAAAACGACAAAGTTTTGCCACTAGCGTCAGTAGCCACTACCACTACTAACATAACAGCTAGCACTACCACCAACAACAATCAAAACATGGCCATTAGCCGAGACGCTCCTAGTCATCAAAGCCAGCAGTCAATGAGCTCCATTGGTGTGAATTTTGTCCATTCTTTTACTCCAGGATTATCTAATAGAAACATTGACAAAATGAGCACTTTTGATTCCAGTACAGGATTAGAAGCAGAAAGTATCGACTACTTGACATATCAGCATCCAGGCGTAAATCCTTTTGTTAATGAGCCGGCAATTTTGAGCTACATCAATAGTAATGGGATTGGAAACGGTGGTGGCAATGGCGGCACTAGTGGTCGTTATCGGAAGCTTCCGTTGCATTTGCATCAGCAGGAACAGGCACCCAATGGTGAGGGCAATGGCCTCGATAATTCTAATGACAAAGACTCCGCCCACCATGGCCACAAGTTTGCTTCGATTGTGAAAACCGTTTCAATTAAGAGAAAGTTGAAACGTAAGTCTGCCAATCATTCTAATTAAGGGATTGTCTCCGGAGTTAGTCGACTAGTTTTAATTTGAACCTTTTGGAAGATTGTATTATATTGTATTCTATACCATACAAAAACACTAGAGTTTGTATATACTAAAGTTTTTATATATTACAGGTTGTACTGATTCATATTCTGTGATGTTTATGTTGATGTTGATGTTGATGTTGTATACTGAAAGTAGAATAGTGTTTGATTCGGGACACACCCGCGTTACTGTTAACCGCACTGCAGTGGCTGTTCTCGTTAAGTATGGCCGCAGGCAGATCAGCGTCCAGAGGAGTGAAACATCCAAACGCACAGCGATTGATTGGGACCTAAATCGCCTTGCCTTCCTGTTCTACGCCACTGCTATCGTTTGTAAATTGCCAGCGAGTTTTTTCTCTATTTCTTCTTTTCTTGACTTGCTGTTCATATCTATCTTCCATTTACTTCTTGATTATTCGTCTCTTCAAGCCCATTTGTCTGATTGTTATTTATATATCTACGTCTGGTCCATAGATTTCCATCCGCTACCGTGCCATTTAGAAATTTGACACATATACCACTACGAAAACATTTCAATTGAATACACAAAAAATATCACACATATATACAATATGGACAAATTAAAGGACAAGATTCAAGCATTGAAGCTTAGCGCTGAGGAATGGCAAGAGAAACATGAAGATTTGAAAGAAAAAAACAAAGACCTTGAGCAGGAGTTACTTGAAAAGGAAAACCTCATCAAGTCGCTCACTACCAAAAACGAAACCTTGGAAGCAGAATTGGAAAAACTCGAGGAAAATTACAATGCCACTAAAGAAAAATTCAACGCTATTGATGTTGAAGCAGAAACTCTCCTGAAAAAAGTTACTAGTCTCGAGCATGAGAAAGAGGAATTGGAGAATAAGAATGAGGAGTTGAGTGCTAAGTATGTCAAGGCTAAGGAGGAGTTGGATGAAATTACTGACCAGTTGAATGCGTTGTGATGGTCAAGACAAACAACAACAAGGTGAGAGTAGCGTTTTTGATACAGTAATTGTTTCCAGCATATCATTGGAAATATCAATAATACCACGCTTCTGTATCCTTCTTTTCTTTTAGGCATTAACGGCTAGTTTCTTCGATTGATCTTGAAAGCTACAAACATCGATATGCAATTCTTTAAGTTGCTTACCATATTCCATATACCTATTTTTCTGATCTATTTGCTTATTTATGCTTCTCTAGTTTTACTTTTCACCTCTTACGTTTCCTGCGTTTTATTGCTATATTTTATCTTTAGTTCTTTCCAATATAATATTATTTATGCTCATTTATTTGCGAATATGTATTTTATTTATATTGCCTTTCTCTGAAACTTTTAAACAAATCAAAATATTAAAATACTGCTACACTACTAGTAAAACCCTTAATATAAAGTAATACAATGTTCTGTTATAGTGATGTGCATGGGTGTAGTTTCAAACAAAAAAAAACAAAACATAATTTATTTATAAAAAAGAGACAAAATGAGCAAAATTATAACGAAAAAAAGTATAGAAAAAAAAAAAAAAAGTAAAAACCTAAATGCTAAATATACAATGCCCCGCCTAATCGTCATCGTTCTCATCTTCACTACTGTCAGCTTCAGCAACGACTTTTTCGTCTTCCGAATCGTTGTTGTCCCATTTTGGTAAATCTTCGAGATCCTCTTTCACTGGTTCGGGAATCACAGTCAACGAAGTGTCCTGAAAATCGTCATCAAAAAATTTTTTGTGACCAGTCTGGCTGTTTTTGGTACTGGTGTTGATAATGTTATTATGATCATTGAAGTTGTTACTACCGTTATTGTTTTGGGAACTGTATAAACCTCTACCATTTTCTTGACCAGGTTGAAGAAGTGTACCTTCAACACTAACGAGTTTGCCAGCAGTATGAATGGCCTTTATTGTGAATTTCAATTCACCATCAATTTTCACCTTGTTTTCATCCACCCAGTATCCTAATGATCTAACATTGGATTTTTGACCTTCACTATTGGCTTCGCTACCATTGTCTTCATCTCGATCTTGATTGTCTTCACTGTACTCATCGTCAGCATTAGGGATGAATTCCCAACTGCTTGGAATATTAAATTTCTTAATATTAGCATTGAAAGTATCGTGAAGAAGTAAACCAATATGGGATGGGGTTTGCATGTAACTATAACCTTCAATATAGTCTCCCACGAGTGGTCTCCAAACCAAAAAGTCGACGCTTATCCACAAAAAGGAATATGCAGTATCATACTTCACAGGAGCAAGAAGTAATTGCTGACCAGTGTTTTCATCTTGGTCGTAACTGGTTGACGCAAACTTGATATTGCTGTACGATAGTATAACACCTTTAGCTTGAGAAGAAAAAGTCATCAATAATGGGTCCAAGTGTTGTTTCTTAATACCCTTGATTGGATCATTCAAAAACATTGGCGCAAGCGATATGTAAAGCTTGGTAGTCACCTTATGGAAACACTTAGAAAGTTTCGTTTCTGGATCTATTTCATTCTTGAGGGTAGAAACATGGTTGGGCTTGTGTCTTTTGATGCTGTTGCTGCTGCTGCCTGCAACACTAGAGTCTAGGCTTCTTTTGTTGTGAGCTATTGCGGCAGACATGCTTCTGTGTTTAATGGAAATGCAATTTTGTAATATACTATGCTATAGAGACATGTACCGTCAAAATGTTTTTGAGATCCAATGTAACCTCACTTTACCAATAAAGATAGAGATGGTGCTGATTATAAAAAATTTTTTTTTTTTTAATTTTTTTCATCAGTGCATCAAATTATGTATAAATATGTGTTTATATGTAATAGTGTGTATGTATCATACTGCGGAATATTTACATACTGATATATGCGTCACTTTGCATTGTATGTGGACATGATGGCTTGTTAATGAATTAGTGTTGATGCAATTGATAAGAGCTCTAGGTGCCCAGAGAGTCACTTCTGTGGTGCATTCCCACTGTATACTAATATTGAAATATTGTAGCACCATTTTTGGGAGAAACGTTGTTCTGTAGTCGTCCACGTTTTGCAACCAACTCGGTAATAACATTCAATAACAGTAAAAGACGTAAGCGCGCGGGATTCCAAGTCTCAGTGTAAACCTGGTCATCCTGAACTTTTGCTTGTTTAGGCTTGATAAACCCAGCTACAATATATTCATCTTCTCTATATTTAGCGTACTCTTTCACTGCCGCAAGAAGTATAAAATTTAATCCATGTCGGTGAATTGATGACACGGTGAATTGTCCTCTAATTAGGGGGTGATATCCGACCGATTTTCCGGTTCCGTACTATTCCGTAGGTACACTTACTATTTTATTACTGAGCCATTATGGGTTTGATGTGTGCGTCCATTCACTTCCGTGCCGGATCTTGAGTTGCGGGGGCAGGTGAGTGAAAATTGTAAATCGCTTCCCTTATACGTTGACTGATACAGAGTAAAATAAATAAATAGGCCATTCACCCCTGTTAATCCCATTCTCATTTCCCTTGAGATTCTCTTTATCTCTGTTTTACTTGGTTGCTTGTTTTTTATAGGGTCCCAAGGTGTGTAAAGACTGGCACTGATTTTGATATATAACTACAACAGTACAATGCACTCCCACCATTCACACAGCGGAGACTATGTCTCCCATGCTCTGGACACTTTAGAAACTATCACCCAAAAAGCCATCGACATGGGCTTCAAAACGTTCTGTCTTACCGAGCATCAGCCCCGTACCGATATTAAATTAATGTACCCTGAAGAGCATGATAAAAATTATACTGTTCACAACTTGCAAGAAAATTTTGACAAGTTCATCACACATGCTCACCAAATTCAAAAACGCACCAATGATGACCCCACCATCAAGACCAAGTTTCTTGTTGGATTTGAAGTCGAAGGAGCCGATGATGAACACATCGATAGTAGCGTAGCGCTACTTGAACTGGGTAAATTTGATATGTGTGTTGGATCAGTGCACTACGTTCACTCAATTCCTATTGATTTCAATCAGGAGCTTTGGAACGAGGCAGTGAAATCGTGCGGAGGTAGCATACATCACTTGTTTGAAGAATATTACCAATTGCAATATTTGATGCTTACTAAAATCAAACCTATAGTGGTTGGCCATTTTGACTTGATTGAGCTTATGTGTGGTGACGACGTGGTGGATTCTGAAATCACAGGGAAAAAAGTAAAGAGCGAGGTGAATATCAAAAAAGACTGGCCCAAAGTGTGGGCAAAAATAATACGAAACATTAAATTTGTTGAAAGTTATGGTGGCTTGTTTGAATTAAATAGTGCTGCTATCCGGAAAGGTTGGAACACGCCGTATCCTGGAGTGGATATCGCCGAGGCAATTATCCAGTATGGCGGAGGAAAATTTTGTTTAAGTGACGATAGTCATTCTATTGCTCAAGTTGGGTTAAATTTCCATAAAGTGTTGGACTACGTTGAAAATACTCTCAAGTTGGAAAAGTTGTACTATCTTGATGTTGAGAATTCAAAGACAGTCATTAGATCAGAATCCATTGCAGAAATTAAAAATAATTCTTTTTGGAAACAGTATCAGTAATAGATTTGACCAAAATAGAGATAGAAAATTGATAGACATTTGAATACATTCCCATCTGGCGTAACTAGCTTTTCTTGATTTGGCTTAACTGCATTACCTGCTTGTGACAACCGCAATGTTGATGTTGATGAGACTTGCTATAACAAGTTGAGATTCAGGGAAGGGACAAGTTGTGATGCACTGGCAGGTTGAATGTTTGCTGAGTGGCCGTTTCCGTAATTCTGTCTACCCGGCAATCCAAAGTCACATGATAGTACAATAAGTACTTACCCCCGTATATTAAATACGTACCGGTATATTTGTTAGGAAATTTCATAAGTCACGAGCATAAAAGCCACTTCAGGCTCTAATTCCGGTCAGCAATAGCATCTCAATTTCACTCTATTGTCGCACAACTGCTGAGCCAACCAGCCCCTGATTATCACCACAACTATATTATCCTTCGTCAGATTGTATTCTTCTTCTTGCTCTTCTTCTCGGTTCTACTGTTTTTCTTTCTTTCTTAACAGTTCTTGCTTCTCAGTTGACTTTTATTTTTACAGCTTAGTATATTTTTGCTACTACTCAATTAGCTATTATGAGTGCGGTATGTTGACTGGCTTTGTTTCCCATTACTACCCTATATTCGGTTCCTCGCAAACTCAATTGACTTTTGGCTTCTTAGCTATACGGTTATTTTAGATTGCTCGCACATTTGTACTGCGTGAACCACACTGTTGGCGATGCAAAAATGCCAATTCTCATTGTAATACCCTGTTGGCAACCGATGACAACTAAAATACTAACGCTTTTAATAGGAACAAGCTGAACAGGCAACCGAAGACGCCTCCAAATCAAAATTCTCCAAAGGATTGGGCAAAGTCAAGGGCGCCCCAAAAAACATTGTGAAGGGCGGCAAAGGTGTTGGCAGTGGTGTCAACAAAGGCCTCAATAAAGGGGTATCCGGTGTCAATAAAGGTTTCAATGGTGTTTCCAAAAATTTCAAAAGAGACAAAAAGGAGGAAACCCCTCCTCCGCCTCCAGAACAGCAAATATCCCCTCCAACTCCAGAACGCAAACCATTAAATCGCAATGTGAACCCTAATGCTGGCACCTTTGATTGGGAAAGCATTGGCTACTATCAAGATGAGGTCTCTAAGGGAGGCGATGGTGAAACCATCTTAGCCAAATCAGAAGCAATGAGAACTTACTTGAGTGATGCTTACTATAGCGATTTTTATATCAACACTGTTCTTGTTATTGGTACTTGTTTTTTCTCCTGGTTGGTTGCTCACTTCGGCGGCGGGCTTTTATGGCTAGGAGTAGTGTTCTTTGGCACTGCCTCAGTTTATAGAGCAGAATTTAGAAGATTTGTTAGAGACACTAGAGACGATATGTTGAGACTTTCTATTTCTGACCGTTTGGAGAATGAAACTGAAACGTTGGAATGGATGAATAACTTGCTTTCAAAAGTCTGGATTGTTTATATGCCTTTAATGGGTGACATTGTCAAAGCCAACGTTAACCCAATCTTGGCTGGTGTTGCTCCTGGTGGTGGTATTGATGCGGTAGAATTATCTCAATTCCATTTAGGCTCAGTAGCTCCAAAAGTTACAGCTATTAAATCTTACACTAAAATCGGTAAAGATGCTTACGAAATGGACTGGGCTTTTGCATTTGATCCTAACAATAGAGAAAACATGACCAAAGCAGAAATCAGAAAGCAAATTATGCCAAAAGTTGTTATTAAGGCCGCATTGGGTAAAGGTATCATTTCCAAAAAGATCCCGTTTAGTGTTCAAGATATGGGATTTGTTGGTAGAATGAAAATCAGAATGAGTTTTACAGATAGATTTCCAATGATTGAAATCATCAGAGTTCAATTCTTAGAGCCTCCAAAGATCGATTACGCTTTGAAGCCACTTAGTGGTGATAGTTTTGGTATTGATATTATGAAGTTTGTGCCGGGTTTGAAATCTTTGATTAATGATGGTATCAATTGGGCTATCAAGTCATTCTTAATCGCCCCAAATTACCAAGAAGTTAATCTTGTTGATATGATGAATGCTGCCTCTACTGAAGCCAACTCTGTACTTGTTGTCGACTTGAAAGACGCTACTCTTTCTTCTGGCGCTGACGACTATTATGCCGTCATTTCTACAGATAATAATACTGATGACTCCAAAAAAATCAGAACCGATATCAAGAAAGATACCAAAACTCCTGTCTGGAACAAAACCCATTACGTTTTACTCAACTCCATCAATCAAAACCTCAACATTGAATTTTTCAAAAACAACTCCTTTGGTAAAGACAAGCTGGTTGGTATTGCTCAATTTGATTTAAATGAGTGTCTTCAAAAGGAACATCACGAAGGCCTTTCGGTGAAGATTGATAATAATGGTAAAAAGCAAGGTTTTGCTAACTTCGATTTGCACTACTATCCAGAGCTTCAAGCAGAGACTGAAGAGGATGGCAGCAAGGGTGCTACTCCAGAGTCCGAAGTTGGCATTTTGAATCTTACTTTGAATGAAGCTAAAGGATTGGATTTATCTTCTTCTTTAGTTGGTCAATTGTCTCCATATGCTGAAGTTTTCATTAATGGCAAATTGAATCACAAAACTAGAGTTCTTAAGAGATCTAATGAACCATCATTTGGTGACATTATAGAAACTTTAATTAGCTCCAAGTCTGAAACTAATATAAAGATTGTTATTAGAGACTCGGTTGGATTCGCGGAAGATACAGTGTTAGGTGATTATGAAGGCACTCTTGATGATATCATTACTCAAGTAGCAACCAGTGGTAATCAAATGTTCAAATTGTCTCCAAAAGGTTTTCTTAAGCTTACTCCAACTTGGAGGCCAGTTGCCATGACCCAAATTGCTAGTGATGTTACCCATAGAGACCCATTAGGTACTTTTAGAATCCATATTCGTGATGCTATAGATTTGAAAAATCTTGAATTCCACGGTAAAGTTGACCCATATGTCAAAGTACTCATTAATGGTAAAGTTAAGTATGAAACTGTTATCCATCCAGAAACTTTGGATCCAATTTTTGAAGAAGTTGCTTGGGTTCCCGTTGTTTCTGAAAGTCAATACATTTCTTTAGAAGTCTACGATGCGGAAAAAAATGGCAAAGACAGAAGCTTGGGTTCTACTTCATTCAAAGCTGAAGAATTCATGCATAAGGGCGCTAATGGCAATTATATTCATATTGATGGAAGCAACGTCATCAAAGAGGCCCCATTGTTTGTTTCCAAGGCTAAAAAATCCAAAGGTGTTTTGAACTATTCTATCAGCTTCTATCCAGTGACTCCAGTTTACACGCCAAAAGAAATCGAAGAACTAGAAACTGAAGATGAAAAGATTAGACAGCAGCTCGTTAAGGAAGACGAAGAACAAGCTAAATTGAAGAAAGCATACGAAAAGAAACCAAATGATTACGAATGGATTGAAGTTGATAGTCCATTCAAGGACAGAGACCCACATAAGAAGAAGATCCCTGTTGAAGAATTATTGACCTATCAAAGTGGCGTTTTGTCTGTTAACATCATAAAGGGTAATTTGACTCACAAAAAGGCATTTCTTTCAGTATTAGTTGACGAGGCTGGTTATCCAGGACTTACCACTGGCCCAGCAAGTAATGGTTTGATCTCCACTTCTCATGAAAATATTTTTATAAGAGACTTGAAAAACTCGTTATTTGTCCTTAGAGAAACCACTAAAGAAGATGTTGAAGAACAGAAGGATGTCTTGCTTGAACAGACTTTCCCTACTGCTGAAATCCTCAAGAAGGGTTACAGTGAGCCAATTACTTTGCAACTAGGTGATGACTCGACTGTTACTTTGCAAGTTTCCTTCAACCCAGCTAAATTGCCAGTGGAACCAGTTGATACTATGCTTGATACCGGCAACATCACCATTGATATTTTGGACGGCGAAAACTTGATATCCGCTGATAGTAATGGTAAATCTGATCCATTTGCCGTAATTGAGCTTAATGGCGCTGAGGTATTTAAAACAGAAGTTGTCAAGAAAACATTACATCCAAAATGGAACGAATCTGCTACATTCCCTATTCCTTCATTGTCAAGAACAAAACTTATTGTTCATGTATTTGACTGGGATCTTGCTGGTGATAATGACGATTTGGGTCAAAACATTATTGACTTAACTGGTGTTATTCCAGGCGATGTTACTGATATTACTGTGCCATTGGTCTTAAAGGGACACGAAGATGCTGGTAAAGTTAACTTTAAGGTGAAATTTGAACCACAATACATTAGACCACAAGTACAGAAATTTGGTGGTGGTTTACCAGGTATTGGCTCTGTCACTAAAGCACCAGTGAAACTTGTTGGCGGTGTGGCTAAAGGTGCACTTGGCGGCGCTGGGTTAATTGCTGGCGGGGTCGGTAAAGGTGGTTCTAAATTGTTGGGCGCTTTTGGTGGTAGCAAAAGAAAAAATAAAAGAGATTCTAGTGCTAGTGTCAATGGCAACAAGAAGGAAAATCTTGATAATGGTGATTCACAGTCAACCCTTACTCATTCAACTACCAATAATACCAAGAGCGGGGGTGCCGCTGGTGGAATTAATGGCAGTGGTGGTACGGTGAATGCCATAGGAACCAATACTGGTGCTGGAGGCATCGCTGGCGCTGGTGCAGCAGTAGTTGGTACCGCAGTGGCTAATCAATCCAACGGTAATGGTTCAAAATCAGCTCAGGTTCAAGAAGGTAATCCTAATGCTAATGTATTGTCTAAGCAAGCAACCGCAAACACAAGTCTTTTTGGTGGTAGAAGATCAGCTGGTAGACTCACCATCAAGAACCTTACAGCCTCAAATGACAATCACTCATCATTGCAATTAAAAGTATTGCTTAAAAATCACGAGCTTGGTACTAAGGAGATCCATAAGACTAGAGCGTCGAAATTGAGCGGTGGTATTTATACATTTGGTGAAGAATCTACCTTCAAGGCAATTCCTGATGATTTGTTAATTTTCCAGGCTAAGGTGCATCATAGACTTGGTAAGGATGAGGTGGTTGGTGAGGGACAAATCCCATTGGCGGGATTAGTGGACAACGATGAAGACTTCACTCTCGAGATTGCTAATGTTGGTGATATTGTTTTAAACGTTCGTTACTCGGCTCCAAAATGAAATCAATCTATTCGAAAACAAAGAAGAAAAAATTAAAATGAAATGAAACTAAGACGTATTAGATAGTTTTGTGTATATGTGTTTTTTGAGTTATTTTATTTTATTTTTATTTTTTTTTTTTTTTTTTTTTTTTTTTTTTTTTTCATTTTTTACTGTTTTTTTTTGTACACTAGTAATTCATTATTTATTAACATACTTTTTCTTTTTGTAAGATTGTAAACTTGCTGATTATTGAGCGACTATTCAGCAGATCAGTAGATAAGAGGTCTGAAAGTGAGTTAACGATTCTAGTGAGGGTTGCAGTAGCAATACAACAAAACAGAAGTCTACTGGTACTACAACAATAAAATCTAAAGAATGAAAACTGTTCTATTGTATTCCATAAATGGACAATAAGAGTATAACTATAAGATACTTGAAAAAAATAAACATTGGTATTTTCTCATGGAAATTTCTCTTTTCCAACAAGAAAATATTCACAAACCCCTAATTGCTCTTTTCTTAGGCGGCGAAGCCACGGAATTAATCTTATTCCCCAATTTCAACATCTTAGCAAATGGGTCACTGTTTAAATTTTCACTACTTATATTCAACGTGGTTATTGATTCAGTGTTTGCATAAAGTGAATGAACAAGCTGTTTTAAAAACAATTCATCGTCTTTGTATATGCTTGATTGGTATTTATTTTGAGAGATTGTGGTGATGACATCATCAAAAATTTCAGTAATAATGCTTAAATCTTGATGATTATTTTTATTATTATTACACAGAGTAAAATCTAGAGTGAAGGATGTTGCGTTGACAGATTTTTGCAAACTGGGATTATTTCCTTTTATGTGAAATAATAGGAATGGTATTGAATTTGCCGGTATCTGCGTCTCATGAATTTCACCAAAAGCTAATGCGTTATTTTTTTCTAGTGATAGTGGAATGATTGTAGAGTTCGAGACAATGTCTCTTTTGCCAATAAAAATTTCAGTTTCTTGTTCGTTTTGTTGCGTCTCTAATACTTTTGTACCTTTTGTTTGATCACTATCATTTACATTATTTTCTTCATTATTGTCGTCATTCCTGTTCTTGTTGGCTAACATATCCATAAACTTGTTCTCCGTTGTGGAAATAGCAAGATACTGGAAACTAAAATCAAATGTCCAACCCCGAGGCTGAAGCTTTTCAATATATCTTTTTTTCAAGTGTTCAAAATTTTTTTTCAATAACAACAGTAAAAAAGGCCCATACTTGTGTGATGTTTGATCGCCAATTATCATCACGGAAGTATTTAAACATTTAAATGACTCTTCCAATAGACAGTCAAACTCCTCACACATTTCATCATTTGAAAGAGGCCTGAATATTTTGGAAACAGTAACGGATTCGTTATTTATAGTTAGTTGTTCAACGCCATCGTTCTCGTTGTGGATATGATATGGTGATAGACTGGAATAGGTATTATCATAACTGGTGGCATCACTACTATACAATATCCTCACATATACTCGTAGCTTTTCCAATAGCGATTGAATTGCAAATTCAGTTCTACGTTTCAAGAACTTTTCCTTTTTCAATTTAGCTAACACTTCATTATTGCTAGCTCGATACTTTTTAAATTCAATTTCCCATTCATCGACCATGTTTTGCTTTTCGCTATTTCTGTTCCTTAGCATACTAATCTCGCTGTTGAGCTTATTAATAACTTCGGTCGTTGACAATTTATTAGTTTCTAAACTCCTTATCAGTTCTTCTAATTGCTCAATTTTGCTTCTGCCTTGGTAATATGTCTCCATTATCTTATCCAAAGTTTGTCTTTCTTGATCTATTTGCAATTTTTTTGCTTCTAGTGTCTCTCTAGACAGCGCGATTCTGCGTTCCATTTCTTGTTGTTTCTTGTTGTACTCTTCATTTAAATGGTTCTCTTTATCTTCTATTATTGAATTATTTTTTCTTGTCACTGTTTCAATTTCATGTCTAAGCTCTGTGATTTTTTTCTTTAAATATTGAATCTCACTTAATGTCTGTGTACTATTGAACAGCTGTGCTTCTTTCAATTTTCCCTCACATGTAATCCTAATCTCATTAATTCTTCTTCTCATTGCATGTTCTTTCTCCTTGTATGAAATATTCAACTTTTCTACTTCAAGCTCAAGTTTTCTATTTTGAATCTCGTTATTGTACTCGAGCTCTTTATCCACATTTTGAAATTTTGCTTCTAATTCTCTAAGCTGATGTTTAAGTTTAGTCTTATTAGCAGTTAAGCTGACCTTATCACTGTATAAAGTGTCTAATTTGGCTGAATTTTCTCTAATTTGTTCAATTATTTCCCGTAATTTTTGTTCTTGCTTTTCGATCTGTTGATTATAATATTGATCCCTTTCGAAAGCCGCGACATCTTTACCATTATTAGCATTTCCGTTGATACTATTAGTATTAGTAAAGCCATCTTTGCTAACGTTATCCCTGCTGCTAATGCTATTAAAAATGTTATCTCTTCTACTTGTGAGACTTGAGGCTCTTGGAGTTGTTGTCTTCATCCTGATAGGCGATCCTAAGTCTCGTACTGGGGAAGCGTTTAAGTAACTTCTTGAAGAAAATGATCTCCAGTCAGAGGTCAACCCACTATTACTTCTGTAATTGCTGATACTATTTTCGTTTTGATGAATGTTATTTTTATTGTTATTATTGTTGTTGTTGCTTTTCGTGGGCGATGAGTTATAGATTGAACCACTGGTGACTCGCTGATTGAGCAGCACTTGAGGCTTTTTCAACTCCCCATGTTTCGTATGCCTTAGTGGTGAAGCCATGACTGTGTGTTTTTACAATTATAAGTGTGTTAACTTGATCCAATCAAGGGTAAGGGTGGTCTAAATTTAGTGGTTTCTGATTTGATATACTCTATATGATCTTTCATTTCTTGCATTACCGATAACATTTTCCAGTGTTTATTTATTTACGTCTGGTTTAAGAAAACACGCTTTTGTTTACCTTTCGTACATATCAGTTGATTAATGCGTGTATATACTTTTAAATGCATTGAAACGCATTACTTACTTTTGCCATTCCTTAATTCAATAGCGCAAAAAAGTTAGTTTGCTGCAAGATTAAACTACTCTTCTCGTGAAAAGTTTAAGTGCTTGCACTACTCAATCTGACAGGTATTGTAGCTATAGTATATTAGTGGCAAGTAAAAAGGGGAATGGAAAATCAAAGTGCTAGAAAAGAAAAAGGAAAAAAAAGTAAATAAGACTAAGACTAATAAACTACTATCTGATACATGATGGAAGTATTTGAAATGCAGCATTCCCTTACTGTTTGAAACTGTTCATCACCTGATAACCAATTTATTTATTCTTTCTCTCTCTTGTCTTTATTCTTTGTTTATGGCTTGCATCTGCCGGTGAATCTTGGATATAAGGAACAATCTCTGACAGTAAATCTCTTACACAACCAAGCCAAGATTCTTTCAGTACCTAAACCGTAACCACCATGTGGAGAAGTACCGTATTTTCTTTGATCGCTAAACCAGTAGTATGGGGCTGGATCAATACCTTCTCTCTTGAAACCTTCAATTAATTCGTTTAAGTTGTCAATTCTCATAGAACCACCTGTGATTTCACCAACAGTTGGCATTAAAACATCAACAGATTCGGTGACTCTAGGGTCATCTTGGCATTTCTTCATGTAGAAAGATTTGATTTCCACTGGAAATCTGGTTAACAAGATTGGAACGTTCATAGCATCAACCATCTTTCTTTCAGCAGCTTCAGCAATATCATCACCAAAAGTGAATTCTTTGTCTTCTTCGTTTTTGATACCGTGTTGGTTCAACCATTCTAATGCTTCGATATACTGCAATCTCTTGAATGGCAATTTTGGAGCGACGAATTCAGGATGTAATTGTTTAACCAATGGGCCAGCAACTGGATCCTGCAAAACGTAGTCGATTGTCTTAACAAGAACTGTTTCAATGTGGACCAACAATTCTTCGAAACTCAAAAAGGACAACTCAGCTTCAATGTGAGTATATTCAGATAAATGTCTTCTAGTGTGAGATTTTTCAGCTCTAAAAGATTCTTGGATACAGTAAACATCACCGAGGGCTGGCAAACAAGTTTCCAAATACAATTGAGAAGATTGAGTCAAATAAGCTTCTTGATCATAGTACTTCAAGCCAAACAAGGTGGAACCACCTTCCACTTGAGTTTGAACCATACAAGGTGGAGTGACTTCAGTTATACCCTCTTCGTCATAAACTCTTCTAATAGATCTCAACAAAGAAGCTCTAACTTTCATAACGGCAGACAAAGTTTCACCTCTCAAGGTTAAATGTCTTTGGTCCAACAACAAAGATGGGTCAGCTTTCTCTTGGACTTTGTTGGAGAAGGCTTCTTCACCAGCTGGAGCAAGACCAATAATTTCGTAGTAGTCAGCAACCAATTCAACACCTTGAGGAGCAGTCTTACCTTCTGGCAATTTCACCACCTTACCGTAAACAGTAATAGTAGATTCAAGGGTCAAAGTGCTAGTTTGGTAAGCATCGGCCAAATCGCCGGTCAAGATCACTTGAACGTACTCAGTACCATCTCTCAAGATAATGAAAGCTTTGCTTTTCTGGACTCTCAATCTGTGAATCCAACCATGCACAACAACTCTTTGATCAATGTGGTTGGTGATCTTGACCAACTTAGTCTTTTTAGCTTCTGGCAATGATTCGTCCTTGTTGATAGTGATTTTCAAAGCGGCAGTTTGTTTAGCCAAATCTTCCTCGGCTTTCTTTTGTTTTTGTTCTTCTAGAACTTTTTGTTTCTCAGCTTTCTTCTTGAGACCAGCAGCACCTTTCTTGGCCTTCTTGAGAGCAGAGGCAGAGATCTCAACATAGTCTTTGACTTCCTCAGTTTCGGTGTAAACCAAGACCTTAGCGTCTTCTTGGACGAAAACTGCATATGCAGCGGATTGGAATGGCTTTTGCTGGGAACCGTCGTGGGAAGGGGCATCCACCCCTGCTTTTTCATGAACGTAGAATGTGGCAGGCATTGTGATTGTATATGTGTGTACCTATTTTGATCTATCTTCTGGTTTGGTAGAGTGGTGGACATTTAGTCACTTATTTATATTTTCTGTGAAAAGTCAACGCTTTTTTTCTTGTTGACGATAGTGGTGAGGTTACCCGCTGCGGATATTGCCTGTTTGGGCGAAAAGAGAAATTTTTTTTGTCGATTTTCAGGACATTTGACTATCACATCAAGAGATAACAAATACATATTGTTCCTTCCCACTATTGATTAGATTTCCGACTCTAGGTGGTGACTCTTAGCTCTGTTTTTGATTTTCTGCCATTTTGCTTTCTACCGTATAAAGTATTCTCGTACTCAGTCACAAGTGCCAAAAATACAAACCCAAGATATCATAAAGATAAACACAATAAACCAAATTGGCCGGCACATAACATCATCCACTTTGACTGCCCAAAGCTCACGCACACATAATGTCCTCTTCTCTTGAAGCTTCTGTAGCTGCTTTGTCTTTAAGCCAATCTGTTCCAGAAAACTCTCTTCCCACCAAATCCTTGGTATTCAAAGAAAAGAAATCTGGTAATCCAGTTGTCTTGATTGCCTTATCTTCCACCAAGACTGATTCCAAGATAGTAGCAAAGTCTGTCAATGGTAAAGAGGTCAGACTCGCTAACGATGCATTCGTGTCCGAAAACTTCAATGTATCTGCTAAAGAGTTTACTGTCGCCAACATTCATGCGTCCCAAGCTGGAAAATACAAGATTGTCTTGGATTCCAACATATCCAACGCTGCTGACGACGCTGTCTTGGTATTAACGAACGAATCCGCAAAATTAGCTTTGGAAGCTTCTAAATTGAAAGCATATTTGCAATCCACAGGTATTGAAATTGTTGAGGTTGACTTCAGCGCTGTTCCTGCTCCAACTGATGCTGCCGCTGCTACACCAGCTAAAAAAGACAAAAAGAAGAAAGAAGTTGTTGACAAGGGTAAATTGGACGATGCCAAATTGATTGGTATCACCGTTGACAAGTTCAAGGATTTTCCAAACTGGTACTCTCAAATCTTGACCAAGGGTGAAATGTTAGATTACTATGATGTTTCTGGTTGTTACATTTTGCGTCCACCTTCTTATGCCATTTGGGAACAAATTCAAGAATTTTTCAATGCTAAAATTAAGTCTATCGGTGTTCAAAACGCTTACTTCCCAATGTTTGTTTCTTCTAGAGTTTTGGAAAAGGAAAAGGACCATATCGAAGGTTTTGCTCCAGAAGTTGCTTGGGTTACAAAAGCTGGTAGCTCTGAGTTGGATCAACCAGTTGCCATTAGACCAACTTCAGAAACTGTTATGTACCCATACTATGCCAAATGGATTAGATCTCACAGAGACTTGCCATTAAAATTGAACCAATGGAATTCTGTCGTCAGATGGGAATTTAAACATCCACAACCATTTTTGAGAACTAGAGAATTTTTGTGGCAAGAAGGTCATACTGCTCATTTGACTGCTGATGATGCCCAAAAAGAAGTGATGGACATCTTGAACTACTACCAAGCAATTTATGAAGAATTACTTGCTGTTCCAGTGATTCCAGGTAGAAAAACTGAGAAAGAGAAATTTGCTGGTGGTGATTACACTACTACTGTCGAAGGTTACATTCCAGCCACTGGTAGAGGTATTCAAGGTGCTACTTCTCACCACTTGGGCCAAAACTTCTCCAAAATGTTTAATATCACTGTGGAAAACCCAGAAGGCAACCATTTACCAAAGATTGAAGTTTGGCAAAACTCTTGGGGCTTGTCTACCAGAGTTATTGGTGTGATGGTTATGATTCATTCCGATAATAAAGGTTTGGTTATCCCACCAAGAGTTTCTCAATACCAAGCTGTTATTGTTCCAGTTGGTGTCACTGCTAAGACTTCTAAGGAATTGGAACAAAAGATTACTGAAGGTGCTAAGGATATTGAAGCTAGATTAGTTAAAGCTGGCATCAGAGCCATTGGTGATTACAGAAGTAACTACTCTCCAGGGTGGAAATTCTCTGACTGGGAATTGAAAGGTTTGCCAATTCGTCTTGAATTGGGTCCAAAGGATTTAGAAAAGAAATCCGTTACTGTCGTTCGTCGTAATGACAATAAAAAATACAATGTTGCCCTTGACTCCTTGGAAGAAGAAATTCCAAAGATTCTTGAACAATTGCAGAAGGACTTGTACTTGGCTGCTAAAGAAAAATTTGACAGTCACAGAATCATTGTGGAAAACTGGGAAGATTTTGTTCCAGCCTTGAACAACAAAAACGTCATTTTGTCTCCATGGTGTGGGATCCTTGAATGTGAAGAAGATATTAAAGATGCTAGTGCCAAGAAGGCTGAAGAAGAAACAGAAGAAGAAGTTGATGAAAAGGCTCCAAGTATGGGTGCCAAGAGTTTGTGTATTCCATTTAAACAACCAAAATTGAAGAAAGGTACCAAATGTGTTAGATGTGGTAAGCCAGCCGTCAACTACACCATGTTCGGTAGAAGTTACTAAGCTACTATTTGTTATTTCTATCTATAGAGTATATATGTTTATGAAGTTTGATGCTACAATTTATTATCAAAAGCTGTGCTTGAAATGTTATAGTAGTCTCTACTAAAATAGTCTCTTGTAAAAATTAGTCAAATTAGTTACTTTTGGATCTGCCACCTGTTAGTCATAGAGGACTGCAGTGCTTGTGCTTTATCAGTTGTTATTTGGCAGTCTGTGGATGAGTAATTTGTAAAGTAGGCGAGCAACGGCCGCGTTTCTGCGCGTCAGATTGCATTTTTCTGATGGGTTTTCATGCAACTAGGCGCAGTGACTAATACTTCAAAAACAACAAAAATACAGCTGCCTGAAATTTTTCAGTGGTTCTTTTAACGCTGCGATTATAAAAGGGCTGGTTTTTCTTTGTGGGTTTATCTTCGCTTTTCCTGTTTAGCCAATCAATCTAATAATCAATTATATATCCATTTAGCACACTATAATTGTCCACAATTGTTATATTTTTGTATCTTCTTGACTTAAATTTGTTTCAATCAATCAATCAATAACAAATGTCTTCAGAGAAGCCAACAGAACAAAGATTGTGGGGTGGCAGATTCACCGGCGCAAGTGACCCATTGATGGACTTGTACAATGCTTCTTTGCCGTACGACAAGAAAATGTATGAAGCAGACTTAGAAGGTACTAGAGTGTATACTCAAGGTCTTGAAAAACTTAACTTAATTACCAAACAAGAACTCGCAGAGATCCATAAAGGCCTTGAAGTCATCAAACAAGAATGGGCTAACAATACGTTTGTTGAAAAACCGGGAGATGAAGATATTCATACTGCTAATGAAAGACGATTAGGTGAAATTATCGGTAAGCATATTGCTGGCAAAGTGCATACCGGAAGAAGCAGAAATGATCAAGTGGCCACCGATATGAGAATATATGTCAGAGAAAGCTTGAAGAAATTAGACCAATTCCTTAGTGACTTCATCAAAACGATTTTACTTAGAGCAAAAAAAGAGCTTGACATCTTGATGCCTGGGTATACTCATTTGCAAAAAGCTCAGCCAATTAGATGGTCTCACTGGTTGAGTTCGTATGCTACTTACTTCACTGAGGACTTGAAAAGGTTGAGACAAATAATCGAAAGATTAAACGTGAGTCCATTAGGCGCTGGTGCTTTGGCTGGTCATCCATATGGCATTGATCGAGAATTCTTAGCCACCGAATTAGGTTTCAATGGGGTGATCGGTAATTCGTTGACTGCTGTTTCCGATAGAGATTTTATTGTAGAAACATTGTTCTGGTCAACATTGTTCATGAATCACATTTCTAGATTTTCTGAAGACTTGATCATTTACTCAACCGGAGAATTTAATTTCATTCAGTTATCCGACGCATACTCAACCGGTTCCTCATTGATGCCACAAAAGAAAAATCCTGACTCTTTGGAATTATTGAGAGGCAAATCTGGTAGAGTGTTTGGTTCATTCTCTGGATTCTTAATGTCCATAAAATCTATTCCATCCACATATAATAAAGACATGCAAGAGGATAAAGAACCATTATTTGACGCATTGACCACTGTGGAACACTCTATCTTAATTGCTACAGGGGTCATTTCCACTTTGAAAGTGAAAAAGGAACAAATGCTAAAATCTTTAACAATGGATATGTTAGCTACTGACTTAGCTGACTATTTGGTGAAGAAAGGAGTTCCATTTAGAGAAACCCATCACATATCTGGTGAATGTGTTAAAACTGCTGAAGATCAATCTAAACCATTGAATGAATTAACCTCTGCCGAATTCAAGAGTATTGATGCTAGATTTGGTGATGATGTGGTAAATGTGTTTGATTTTGAAAGCTCAGTAGAGAAGAGAGTTAGCATTGGTGGTACTGCTAAATCTGCAGTGTTGAAACAATTGGAAAATTTGGAAAGTCAATTGTAAAAAAAGTATTTATCTTGTAAAAGGTATATTGACCCAATTTTGTAATTTATTGAAAAAATTTTTTTTATCTCGTGTTTTGTCTTGTTCCGTTCTCCTTACATTATATTAATAATTATTTATTCTACATTTCCACCTCCAAAAAAAAATAATGTTTTAATGTTTATATTCTAGGACTATAGAAGGTTAAGCTGTAGTAGCCTCTGGAATTAACAGAATCTTGCTTTTGCTTGGTTGTACTGTAGTAATTTCTGATGTCTGGCTAACAGTGCTAGCACCCTTTGCAGCGCCATCGGCGACTGTGATGGTTGAAATTGCAGCTATATGACTGTTCAAACCATGTGCAGCAGCACACATTGAAGAAGCACTAATAATCATATCCGTAGGCACTCCATTAGAAATCTTCTGAATTTCACAAGGGTCAGCAATCAATGAAGTAGCAGTAAACTCAAGACTAGCAGTGGTGACTTTATCGGAGCCAAAAATTTTGTTTTTGCCTAAAAACACATACACTGCTCCCAAGTATGCTCCCATCTTGACGTAATTTCGTACTAAGTTTGATTTGTCTCCATTTTTAACTTCTATGATTCCAGGATCTCTCTTTGATACTATTTGAGAATTAAAGGTTGTATCAGGACCTTCTTCAATTACTCTCAAGGGAACTGCTCCACTCATTGTTGCCAATGAAATGTAAATGAGAATTCTGAAATGATAATGTATTATCATGGTTTTTTGGATTTCTTTATATAATATGCTAGAAATTAAGATGTGATGTATTACTGTGCAAATTGACGGTGTGTTCTTCCGCACTGATTCTTCACTTTAAATTAATGTTTATTAGCACACTCAGTCATATCCATATGATCACGCAAACATCCCAAATATATATTTCTAAACCATTTGTTTCATAAAAAGTCAATATGCATTTGAACGATCAATGGTATATCAACTATATGCCCTACACGCTATCCTTTTTCCTACCCGTATATGCAAATTCCGCACTAATGGTTTCTTGGAACCGTACTAATATAAGGAATTTCTCTTCGCCCTATTGAAGGTGCCCCAAGTTGCTCACGTTTTCTGCCAGAGCAGCTGCGTTAGTTTTTCAAGGCATGTTGGCTTCAACCATGGTGCCGCTTTGTGTCGTGAGACCACTTGCTGCATGCGCTGGAAGTGCTGCAAGTTGTTAATGTTTAAACACTGCAGCCCCCACGTGGAGGCCACCAAAGGCCCCAAATTCTCGACATGCATGCGTGCGTCAAAACAGAAAGAGTGGTCTCTTGGCCGGTACTAAAACCTATGGGTACGCTCTCAACAGACAGGTTTTGATAGTGTCTATTGGTTGGAGAAATAATTGACGAGAAGAAACAAATTGGAGGTAGCTTTAAATAAGCATTTAAAAGGATAGGATGACTGTTGGAACATACATGTATATTCTCTTGGGGCTTTGTGCGATGGCAGTTCAAGCTAATCCTATACCTTCACAGTCCAGTGCTAGTCCCATTCCTGGACAAATTTCAACAGCAGCAACAGTAGCAATTCAAGGTGTTCAGTCAAAAGGCAGTAGCGTAACAAAGCGCAAAATATCACCGTTGCTAGATTCTAAATCCTCACTTATGAACAATATGATGAAGTATGCTGAAATGGGAAATTATGGTGTAGCACTTGCAGGTAAGTGTTTTGTCAAATCGCAAACAGGGCTTTCAATTTCTGGAAGTGTAAAGCAATAATGTCAAAATTAACATACATTGACCGGATAAAATACTAACCTTCAACCCTAGTTCTTGCTCAAAATGCCAAAAAGGAAGCTACGCAAACCGCACTCAATATAAATACTAAAACAACCCTTTCATTGGTCACAGATCCTTGCCAGATTGAAACAGTCCTGGGTATTGATTCGGCTGTGGCAATATATGCGTCGCAGCAATGCTATTCTCAAATTGTTGAGAAACACAAAGCTACTAATACAGTGTACCCTTCCACGGGTGTTTCATATCAAACGCTGATGGTTACTAGCGTTCAGTAGTAATTTATTTCACATATCACTTATGATTTTTTTCTTTGCATTTCTATACCTATATAAACGAATCCAACGATATGACAAAAAAAACTTCAAGAAAAAATACAATGAGGTACCTTACTCATACTCTTCTTAATTGGTTTTCCTTTACTATGCGCAATTCTTCCAATTTGGTTTTCAATGTTGGTAAGCTATTCAAACTCTTCTCAATATCTAATTTCTCCTCGTTTAGTTCAAGTCTCTTTTTATAATTAAACTTCTTGAAAATATAACCACCTTTACCATCAAACTGAAGCAAATATTTGTGAAACTTCCATATTGAAGTACGGTGAGCCACGGAAAGAACAGAGATGTTTAATGACTTTGTAGCGTAGGTATACATCTTGTTTTCCATTTCCGGAGTGACCTGCGAAGTACATTCATCTAAAACTGCGAACCGAGGTCGATGGTAGTACAACCGTGCCATTGCAAGCTTTTGCTGAGACCCAATTGAAAGCTCTTGTGACCAATCTTTCACTGAGTGAAGAACTGCAATTTTGGAATGCGAGCTGACTTCGTTTTCTGAATCTGAATCCAAATCTGAACTCTCTTCATCTACGTGAGCCAAAGAGTCAAAAGTTAGCAACCCTTCGTCCAGACTACTGATACTTTGGCCATTGAGCAAATAATCTAACTCGAGTATCTTCAATATATCAATTAAATTCTTGAAAATTTTTTTGGAATCAGTAGATGGCATTGTGAGCTCAATTTCAAAGTCATGGTATGACTTGGGATAAATGATTTGTTCAATCAAATTAGTTTTACCTTTGAGCAAGTAAGGTCTTTGTGGCAAATAGAATATTGAATTGTACTCAGGTATTGTCAATTCGCCAGTTTTAAGAGGCCATAACCCACTTAGCAATCTAAATAAAGATGACTTCCCTGATCCATTAGGTCCAAGAATAAGTAAATTCTCTCCTTGATTTATTGTAAAGTTTAGAGGCCGGCACAATAACTGACCATTAGGAGTATATAGAGGAACTTCCTTGAAGCTAATTAAGTCGTTATTATGTGTCACAACAGCACCACCTCCCAAATCACTTTCTACCAAATATTCACTATCAATGCCTTCTTCAGCTAAGTCTGTCAAAGCATTTTTAAAATCTATAACCCGCTTTGATGTCCCTATAATTTGGTCAATATTTTTTTTGGAAGAGAGCAAATCACCTAAGGAGTTTGATCCACTCATCAAAAAGCTTCTATTCTGAAGGAAGTCTTGAGTAACTTTACTTTTGCTGATTTCTTGTTGAACATGCGAGAAATGGTTCTTAAACACAGGGAAAGCGCACAAACTTAAACCAAATGCTCCCCAAGTGTATTTCATTAAAAAAGTTTTCACAAAGTTGTAGAAAGCAAACTTTCTATAACTTCTTCTCAAAAATCTTTCCAAAACAAAATAATAACAGTCCGCATCGTAAAGCTCTCTGAACCAACTTCTGAGTAAGGCAATCTGCTCATAATGATTGATTATGTTTGCATGCACTTGTCTAAAGTCAGATTCATGCTGAGAATAATTATTTGAAATTCTTGAAAAATTTGGTGAAGCGAGCTTAATAAAGATTGTCGAAACGTTAATTACCAAACCAAATAATAAAGTAACTTCGGTCATAGATCCATTATCATAGTTGAAAAGCTTACTTGATGATATTGCTAAACTAAAAAAAGGATTCAAAATTATTGAAGGAATGGATGATAAATTGTTTGAAAGCTCAAAAATATCTATCGAAATTCTTTGATGTGGATCTTTGATAGTATCTGAAAAATGGTTGATTTTGTAAAAAGTATTCATATTATCCTTGCCGCTAGTACTTGAAGTGGAAAGGTAATTGTTCATCAAATCATTTGTAATATTTGTGATTAAGACCTTGGATAGTGTGTTAGTTAAGTACACTGATAAGGAAGACAAATAACTAATCGGGATGCCAATCAATAGCCAATGTAAAACTAGCTTTCCAAAGTTTTTGTAGTTTTTAGAGAATAAGCTTGACACTAGCTGAGAATCAATTGATATTATCCGCAAGTTCAAATAAATTTTAGCCGCTATGATCATTATCTGGAATATAATAATATTGACCATTTTGAAGTCGCTTATTTGAATTATATAAGATGCCAAGTTCTTGACATGTTTGGTACTTTTTACCTGTTTGACTTCACTTTCAGTAATTATCGGTGTTTTCTCCTTATCAGAAGCCGCCTTATTACTCAAGCTTTTTCTGTATTTCAAAAGTTTGACAAGTCTTTTTTTGATATTGAGATTTACCGAAGAGCCAAACAAGGAGAAAAGCAAGTAGAGGTAAAGAGATCTTAAGATAAATGACCTATTCTTCAGGTAATACGCTGAGACAGTTTTTACCAACGTCATGGTTGTTGCAAAAAGGCAAATATCCGAGACCCTTTGCTATATATAAAATACTACGTCTTCCTAGCGGTTTTGATAGAGTACGAGCAAAAACAAGTCCCAAGGTTAATATATATATATACTTTTGAGAAAAGCAATGGTGGAGTACGTGCGCATCTTCACATGCCAAAATAGCGGCGGCGCTCGGCTGCGTTACACTTTGAAGCAGGGCGGAGAAGTAAGGGCTGATAGCAATTGCCGGACACTACTATATTATGATGTGCCTTTAGTATATTATGTACTGCGCGGTACTTATCCCGCGATAGAAGCATGTCAACGGACATAATTACGGGCATCTCATGTTTAACGGCCTAGTAAGAAGTATTGTAAAACACGGCTATCTCTTGATGTATTAGGGCCAGTGTAACAAAAATGAGTCAATTCCAGTCTTTGTTATTTAACAGCAATGCAAAGTTCGACCGTACGCCTAATAGCAACGATGATGCTTTTAGTCTGAAAAGTTTTCGCCCCGATGATGACGCTTCCAATCATGTCAACCACAGACATAATGAACCAGAAGACGCTTATCCAACAATCAGTTACGCAAACGATGTCAGCATAAGGCCAAACAGCCGATCTAGACCTCAGTCTAAGTATGAGCTTACCGCTTCTATCCACGACCATTCAACCTCTGAAGAAAATGTCCTTGTAGACTTGAATGCTCTTCCTGGTATTAAAGAAGGTGATTTTGCAATGCTTTACAAGAAAAGTACAAATGAGGATAATTTTGCTGGCAAGAATAAAGGCAAAGGTAAGCCAAAACAACCCAAGCTTAGAAGACGCTTCATCTTTCAAATTAAAGAAATGAATCAGCAACAGCTAAGAAAACTAAACAATAAATTTCAATTGTCTATTGTCAATAACAGCTTGCCATTATACTTGAATATTAACAAAAATAATCAGGTGTACTTAAAACCAATTCCTGCTGACTCTTTTCAAATTGATTTAATTGAAATTTATATTAAGGACATTTATTTGTCTCGAGGTGACATGTGGGTTCTCTCAAATTACATTGTCAATAACTATTCTTGCTGCTATGTGCAACAAAACTTAACGATATTCAACTCCATCAATCTAACAATATCAAAACTATATATAAACAACTCAAATGTGTTTTCCGGAATAATAAATAAAAAGTCAACAAAAATAATTTTTAGATCAAAGTCGTCAAAACTAACCTTTTTGATTCAATTATCAAGTGATATGTTTCATTTCGATGTTACCGGGGGTATATTGTTCAACAAAATTATTAATTCTCTTTTTCCTGCAATTTTTCAAAATTGGTTAGATATGGGTACAAACCACTTGATTACTGTCATATTATTTACGTCTGTTGTTGATAGTAGTGATGAGCAGCTCTCAAACTGTAAGAATGGTGAAACATTTAAGAATGCTAAGGATTATTACAGAATTGTGGTTGATCAGATAAATATCAACCATTGGTCTAAGATCATGATCAATTTACGCTACGAGATATTAAAATTCAAAGAAGATATCCAGTTGATTGATACACTGTTGTTGCCGGCCGTTAAAGGCAACTTACTACAAGCTCTAAATTTATCTACAGTGTTAATGCTCAATAATGTCAATAATTTGACATCCTTAAGACATACACAGAACCATTTCATTCTTATTTCCCCGGGATCAGGTTTATTTGACATTGATTTTAATGTCTTTGATAAGATTGTTAAGAAGATATTAAAGTTGGATATATCTATTGATTTAATTTGCTTGGGCGCAAAACCTATTCATCATGCCCCTATGTTTAGGTACAGAAACTTAAACAACAAACTCGTGTATCGCTTTCCAACATGGTTCAATTGTTATTTTTGGATTCATAATAAATTTGTGAACAGCTTCAACTCATCAGTGAATCTTTCGCATTTTCAAGACAGGAATTTTCATGAGGAAAGCCAAAACCAAAATCGGGGATACTTCCCTAATGATGATGAGGACCTTAGTATAAACGATGCTTTCGAACTTAAGTGTAAAATTTATGAGCTTCAAATGATGGGCGTTATGGAATATGAAATGAGTGGCTTGCAGGTTCCTTATCTACCCAAAGATTTTTCTGGTAAAAGACATTTCAAAACAGTTAAAGAATACGCAGACGCCTATGATTCATGGGCGTTTAAGTCATCATATATAGACGTTGATGAAGATAGAATAGATCAATGGATATCTAAGCTCTTTGAGAAAAAAGATCAGTTTAAGCTCAATTTTACAGGAACCTTAGATGGTGCTAAAAAGCTTTCCGACGTTAAAGTCAACGAGAGCAAAAAGCTTATTGAAAGTACTGATATAGAGCCAAAGAAAAAGCATCACCATCGGGTGGAACATTCTCAACGCCGTGCGGCTGATAGAAAAGATAAAATTTCAGGCACTTCAAAAAATACAGCCAAAGCAAATAAGGAAAATGGTGATAAGGAAGTAGCAAAAATGCCTTCAAAGTCATTACTAAGTAAACAAAGTCTTGTCTTTGTAACAAGTCCGGACAAAAACCAGCAAAACCTTCTTAGTATTGATCTGCTGGAAGGAAGCAATAAAGATGGTCGTATTAACAACTTGAGATCTGCTGCTCAATCAATGGTGCTAACAGATGACATTACAGGGGTAACAAAAAAAGTTAGCGCTTCTGCTTATTCTACCCTAAAGGAAAATCAGAAAGTTTTTGAACCTGGTGCAATTAAAGATGATGCATCTTCGGTTAGCTCTAATATGTCTTATGACATACAAAATAAATTGTCTACGCCAAAGCACAAATCGTACGATGACCTAACATTGAGAAGTAAGAAAACAAATCTTTCTTCGTATAGTGACTTGAAATTGAATGATCCAAAGGTTCAAACCCAAAAGCAGCTGACTTTTAGAAGTATATCTGAACGTATCTTCAACGCACTTGGTGGACTTGACAGTTCGTATGATACAAACTCATCAAACACTAATAAAAGAAACCCAAAAATGATCAAAGATAATCAATCAGTTAGTTCTTGGCAATCTTCCAGAAGAAATATTTCAAAATTGCCACATCAGCCATTTAAGAAACAGCCATGGGAGCTCAAACGTGGGCTTACGGTACCAGATAATAGGTTTACCCTGGAATCAAGTAGTATAAAGGCAGATCACAGAAGCCATGTTAGCTCAAAAAAGGTAAGAGATACAAAACAAACATCATTAATGACCAGATTTGATTTAAAAAACACAAAGGATAAATTGGCAATAAATGCTAGAAAAAGTCCTAATGTGAGCTCTTTGAACATGAGTAAGTTGCTGAGTTTATCCAATAAATTACCAGCAGACGATTTGGAGTACTTAGGAATCCATTTTGAAAACCCTTTTAGGCTTTTTGAAGCTAATTTAGACTTTAGTACCGTAAATTTTGGGAAATGGGCTAATATATATCCAACCAGTGCCGTCATGAAAACAGAACTGCAATCCTCGGGAGGAATGGAGAACATTTTATCTAATTTGACTCGCAAAGGGTCTATAACTTTCAATCTGGAACAACTAAAAAATAATCGAAAGACTAAAAATTTGATTAGTTGGAGGTCCTTGATATGTCCAGCTTCTTTGCCAACAACTTCAAATGAATTTCCTAAACTTCATAAGTTGAAACTTGAGTACAATATCAACAATTATGAAATCTTCCCGAACTCTCAGTTCAAAGATATCATGGATGCAAAAGACTTGTTCAAAGAGATGATTTACGTTCGATTGATGATGGGTTTCCAGATATGCAATGGTACGAATAATAAATTTGTGAAGAAGTTTGAGATCGCGGAAAACGGAATTTTTCAAAACAACATTGATATCATAAACTATTATATGCCAAAGAACTTCGATAATAAAGAAGAACAAGGAAGCTCATTTCATCCTATTGTTTATCTTATAATAATGGATGAACTTCATAGAATATTTTTGGATTTTTATGGAAATATTAGAGTTCGGATCTACAAGAAAAATGATATGCAACTCAATTACTCAACCGCTATTGACACACCAATTCGTAGCGACAAAACAAACGTTAATGAAATACATTATGTTAATGAGATTGCTAAAGAAGATAACTACAAACCATATGTTAGAACTCGGTATGATACTAATTACAGGCAAGTTGAAATTAACTCTTTGAGTTTTGCGGCTGTTAATTTCAACTGGAATAAAATTGATTATTATTTGGCAGGTAACTTTGATGAAAAACATTCTGATTTCATGTATGACGAAAACGACCGAATTAATGTATTTCAAATTAGACTCGTCATATTGAAAGATATGAAGAGAAGTAACAACGATGGCAATAAAGGTGCTGATACGTCAGAGGGGCATCAAAGGGATAACCATAGCCTCTTAAGTAGACACACAGACAATGCCAACTACCCAACACATTTTGACAATTTGACCCGATTGCTCAAATTTATTCAAAGAGATGAGTATAAAGGCTTAGATCCTAACCTTGTAAATGATATCGGGCAGGAAAACGGAAATGCTGTAAATTCATTGAACACTAACCTGCAAGAAAGAATGAAGACAATGCTAATTGACATTGATCCAGCCAAAAAATCACATAAGCCCGAGCTCTTGAAAATTTATTATGATGATTTGTCACAGAACTGTTATTCAAAAACTGGTTTCTCATTCGAAAAGAACTGTTACCATATCAAGTTACAATGGCTCACTACGACCCCGAAATTGATTGATGATTTAATTACTAAATGGAGTCATTCTTGTGAAAGGTACTCATTAAAATTGGTTGAAGTGCCAACTTATGAGGCCTACAAGACTCCAAAAATAAACCCGTTCCACTCATATATCAACATCAAGCTTTGCTGGAGCCCATGGGATCACTTGGAGCAGTACTTTCAAGTTGATTCTCAGCAACCTATAAATAAGTACTATTACCATAACTACATGCTTCAGGCTTCTGATTTCTTGTTGGATGATGGTAATGAGCTGTACTTTAATGACAACTACGCCATGTCTGATTCGAACCATTTGTCAGGTAACGAAGATGAGAATATCAACGTAATCAACGGCGCTTATGTTAACAGAACCGTCAGCGACCAAGAACTCAAGTACGTTCAGTACATTCACAAATCAGGGGCTTATATTGCTGAACTTAAGGACAATGGTGAGTTTTTCTTAGCTCCAAATAACATTTATATTGCAAGAATTAATTTGCGAAAGCAAGGGTTGCGCAAAAAGCAAAAAGCTGACTCTAATGATGTGAAAGCTGGTGGCGTAGGAGGTGCTGGCGCTAGCACTAGTGGCACTGGTGGTAATAATAGCAAGAGTTTTGACTTTACATTTGCTGGCATCAACGCATTCAAAGATGGCCCTTACAATAATGAAAGGGATTATTTGGTGGACTATACAAGTTATCAAACATCGAATGAATCTGATGAAGACGACTATTTCTTTGATTCGCAGTCCATTATGATCAAATTTTTGGAAAAATGCAATAACCCAGATTATTTGGCTAAGCTTTTTGAAGAGGCCAAAGAAGAATGGATCAATAGACAAGAAAAAAGAGATAAAATTGATATTGATGCAAGAACCTCTTTATTTGAAAACAACTTGCAGGAAATCAACGCCAAGTATAACAATAGTCTTCATAGTGATGCCACATCTTTGAAAAGTAAAAACACTCAGAATTGAATATATGTATGTTTTGCACTAGTAGGATTCTCATATATTTAAAATACACTTGTATTTAAAGTTTACAATTTGTGAAAATCACAGCAACTAGTAAGTCAAAAGGGTAATAATACTATCAATGCGCTTAAAGTCTTTCAGCAATTTTGATAGTGTCAGCCAAAACACCAGCAGCGGTAACGGCTGCACCTGCACCAGCACCTTGGATGATAAGAGGGTTTTGGTAACGTCTAGTCTTGATGGAAATGACGTTATCAGAACCAGTCAAAGTAGCAAATGGGTGAACTTTGTCGTATTTCTGAAGTCCCACCACAGCAGTCTTAGCCTTCAAATCAATCTTACCAGTGAACTTGACAACTTTGTTTTCCTTAGCAGCTTCAGTTTTCAAATTTTCAATCTCTGAGTCATAGTTTGGCAATCTGACCAAAAATTCACTACCAGATTTAGCATCTTCCAAGTCTTTAGGGATCAAAGAGTCAACATTCAATTCAGCCAAGCTTTTTACTTTGTTACCTCCCAATCTAGACAAAATAAGGACTTTTCTGGCGAAATCTTGACCGTTCAAGTCATCTCTTGGATCTGGCTCAGTGTAACCGAGGGATTTAGCGATAGTAACAATTTCACTGTACTTTTTGTCAGAAGAGTATAATTCGTTAAAAATGTAAGATAGAGAGCCAGAAAAGATACCTTCAATTTCTTCGATTTCGTCACCAGTGGCAATCAAGTCCTTGATGGTACTGAGAACTGGAAGGCCAGCACCAACAGTAGCTTCATGGTAAACCAAGCTACCTTTTTTGCTGCTAGCGTCGAAAATAGCATCCCATAAGGAAATGTCTCCGGAAAAGGCCTTTTTGTTAGGAGTGGCAATAGAAACTCCGGCTTCCAAAAATTTAGGATAGTTGCTGGAGAATTCTTCACTGGAGGAGTTGTCGACAAGAATAGTTGGGGTGACGGCGACAGATTTGGACAAGAAAGAAATCAAGTCGGTAACATTTAAAGCGGCCTTGTCAGTAGACTTGAAGTCTTCAGCCCAGGAAGCAAGATTCAATGGCTTGTAGTCATTTGATATCAACGCTTTTTTGGAAGAAGAGATCAAAATGGTGTTGTATTTGATGGTGCTGGAACGAATAGCGTTCAACTGGCTGATGAATTCAGACCCAACGAGACCAGGGCCTAAAAACATATGTTAGCATGATGTGGTGTTCGAAGATCCATAAAAAAAAAGGCAATTATATATATAACACTTACCAATGACGGCTATATTTACGGTTTTAACCATTGTGAATATGACTTGTAAATTTAGTGGTACCAATGATGCTATAAATCGAATTTAATCACTTAGTCTTACTCGAGTTGATTCTTCTTTTCATAGTCCTCTTCCTCTTCTGTGCTACTCGTTCGTGATGAAAAAATATAGGGCACCGGTGATTATGTAAAAACACGTGTGTACCGGAACTCTATTCCCGGAATAATTCGGTAAGACTGGCGGTAAAACGGTACTGCCTCTTAAGGTGGTTGAAGCACATGATCGCAATTCTCAAGGATATCAGTGTCCAGAGTTTCTGGTATTTGGCTAGCAGAAGCGCTAATGTGGCTGGTGCTAACTGTTAGCAATGATAACGGTTATGACTATATAATTATCGATGCATCGATAACTGTATTCTTTTCCAAGTAGTTGAAGATTGCTGAGTTTTGAATTGTTTCTATAGCGTTCTTTAGTATTCTTACCCTTTCTATTGCTATGGTGCATCATGACTATAATGGTTCCGGCAAGCATCGGTGATAAAGACCGCAAACTTCTCGGATCCTCAGGAGAGCTGAGCAACGCAGGGAATGGTATATATGTCGGGCCATCTAATCAGTCAATCCTTACCTCTTTTTTTCTTTCTATACTTCTTTCCTTTCTATACTTATTTATTTCTTTATTTTCATACTTCTTCATTTTCTAGACTCTTTAGCTTAAGGTACTTCTCATTTTAACTACTCAAACAGTTCCAATTAGAATCAACGCACAATGACTGTTCCTACTGTCACAAAATACATTACGCTCAATTCGGGTTATAAAATCCCTACTGTTGCCTTGGGTACTTACTTTCTTCCTCACTCTCAAGCTTCAAATATTGTCTACGAGGCATTGAAAGTTGGCTATAGACACTTTGATAGTGCTGTGCTTTATGAGAATGAAAAGGCAGTCGGCAATGGTATTGTGAAGTGGCTCAATGAAGACCCAGAAAATAACAAGAGAGAAGATGTCTTCTATACTACCAAATTATGGAATAACGAATGTGGCTATGATAACGCCAAAGCCGCCATTAGAAATTGTTTGAATAAAGTCAAAGATTTAGGTTACATTGACTTAATATTGATCCATTCACCGCTTGCCGGGCCAACCAAAAGATTAGAAACTTGGAAAGCTTTACAAGAAGCAGTAGATGAAGGACTTGTCAAGTCAATTGGAGTTTCCAATTATGGTAAACACCACATTGAACAGCTACTTAAATGGGAAGGTTTAAAGTACAAGCCAGCAGTCAACCAAATTGAAATTTCCCCGTGGGTTATGAGAACTGAATTATCAGATTTTTGTAAATCTAAGGGCATTGCTGTTGAAGCATATGCTCCATTTAATCACGGTGGTAGATTTGAGTTACCTTACTTGACCAAAATTGCTTCTGACCATGGTGTCACGCCAGCTCAAGTGTTAATTCGTTGGAGTTTGCAGCATGGTCATATTCCATTACCGAAGACTGCTACTATTGCTAGATTGGCAAGCAATCTAGATGTTTACAGTTTTGAATTGTCTGAAGAGGAAATGAAGGAAATTGATCAGCCGAACGCTTATGAACCTAGTGATTGGGAGTGTACAGATGCCCCATGAATTATGGAACACGATCTTAAAAAATGAGTTGTATAAAATATAGAAGTCATTATGTTACAAGAGAATAACACCAAAAAAACAAAATAATGAATTGATATTTTCAAATATGTTACAAAGTAGTATATATAGCTCAAAATGTATATTATTAAAGTGTTCCAGTCTATTTATTTAGTTGCCTTCTTAATTACCCAAAAATTCCTTAACTTTAGCCAATGCTTTGTACCTATGGCTAATGGAGTTTTTCACATCTTTGTCCAATTCAGCATAAGTTTGTTCGTATCCCACTGGCTCAAAAATTGCATCCCAACCGAAATTCGTTGGTCCTCTAGATTGATCAACAATTTTTCCCTCGGTGATTCCTTGAAACAACTTAACCGGTTTACCTGAGCCTTCACAGTACCCAAATGTGCAAATGGCCTGAGCAGATTTATCTTCAAATTTGAACAACATATCAATGACCCCTTGCAAGCCAAGGTTTTTGACAAACCATTTTATATATGGGCCAGGCAAACCATTGAAAGCCTTGAAAACTAAACAAGTGTCCTCCACTAAAACTGGAGCATTTAAGATATTAGCAGCACTTTTGGCTTTGGCAATAGTTACTTCATCAACAGTACCTTGCACTTCTTCTAAGTCGAGAGATTTGTTGATGATTTTGTAGTTGCCTACAGTGGCGCCTTCTGGAGATGGATCAGACTCACCATCACTGAGGATCGCCACAATTTCTTTTAATTTGTTGGCGTTGCCGGTAACTAAAGTGATAGTAGTCTTTTCTGATGACATTTTTAAGGTTCTTAAGTATTTGAATATAATCTCAGTTGTTGTAATCAGGAAGTAAAAAGGGGACGGCAAAAGTCTCAAACATGTATGTCAAAAAAAAAAATGAAAAAAAATATGAAAAACGAATTAAACCGATAATGATGATGATGATGATATACGTATCGAGTCATCACGTGTATAATATTTATTGTAGAAATATGAGCATACACAGCTATCATCTGGAAAATAGTGTTGACATAAATAGGACTACAAATCATGTCAAAAAAAAAACAAATTTAACGTTCTCTAACCGTTTATTGATATTATATATCAATTGTGCAGCTACTTTCATGAGCGTTTTAATTTTTCACTTTTCCAATATTATGAAAAATATTAAAAAAAAAAAAAAAAAAAAAAAAACGATGGGCAAACAGGAATTCTGAAAAAAAGTATTTCAGATAAACACAACTACAACAAGTTCATAAAAACGTTACGAATATTTATTCACATTAAATTGATTTTTTTGTTACTTTCTACTTTTTTTCTGTTAGCTCCTCTTTCCAAAAATGCGTAAAGAGTCTCAAAAAAAAACTATAAAAAAACTATGATTTGTATATATTTTTTGGCGTTAACAGAGTGGAGAGATTATGTATTATTAAACTGAATTGGAATATGCTTAGTTGGCTTCAGCAGCTAATTTTTCAGCTTTAGCGACAACATCTTCAATACCACCAACCATATAGAAGGCGTTTTCTGGCAAGTGATCGTATTTACCAGCCAAGACATCCTTGAAAGATTTGATAGTGTCAGTCAATCTGACCAATCTACCTGGGATACCAGTGAAAACTTCAGCGACAGCGAATGGTTGAGACAAAAATCTTTGGATCTTTCTGGCTCTTTCGACAGTCAATTTATCAGCTTCGGACAATTCATCCATACCCAAAATGGCAATGATATCTTGCAAAGACTTGTAAGCTTGCAAAGTTTCTTGGACACCAGTGGCAACATCGTAATGTTCTTGACCAACGACGGAAACATCCAACAATCTGGATTTAGAATCCAATGGATCGACAGCTGGGTAGATACCCAATTCGGAAATACCTCTAGACAAGACAGTAGTGGCATCCAAGTGAGCGAAAGTGGTGGCTGGAGCAGGATCAGTCAAATCATCAGCTGGGACATAGACAGCTTGGACAGAGGTGACGGAACCCTTCTTAGTGGTGGTAATACGTTCTTGCAAAAGACCCATATCGGTGGCCAAAGTTGGTTGATAACCGACAGCGGATGGAATACGACCCAACAAAGCGGACACTTCAGAACCAGCTTGGGTGAATCTGAAAATGTTGTCAATAAACAACAAGACATCTTGACCTTCTTCATCTCTGAAGTATTCGGCAATGGTCAAACCAGTCAAAGCAACTCTAGCTCTGGCTCCAGGTGGTTCGTTCATTTGACCGAACACCAAGGCGACCTTAGATTCACCTTCCAAGTTAATGACACCAGTTTCTTTCATTTCACGGTACAAATCGTTACCTTCTCTGGTTCTTTCACCGACACCAGTGAAGACAGAGAAACCACCGTGAGCCTTGGCAATATTGTTAATCAATTCTTGAATGAAGACAGTTTTACCGACACCGGCACCACCGAACAAACCAATCTTACCACCTCTGGCATATGGAGCCAACAAGTCGACAACCTTGATACCGGTTTCCAAAACTTCAGCAGCAGTGGATTGTTCAACAAAGCTTGGTGGGTCAGCGTGAATTGGGTTCTTAGATTTGGTGTTAATTGGACCTCTTTCGTCAATTGGTTCACCAATGACGTTGATGATTCTACCCAAAGTTTCTTTACCGACTGGGACAGAGATTGGAGCACCAGTGTCAACAACTTCTTGACCTCTGACTAAACCTTCAGTACCGTCCATAGCAATAGTTCTGACGGTGTTTTCACCCAAATGTTGGGCGACTTCAAGAACTAATCTATTTCCACCGTTGTCAACTTCCAAGGCGTTCAAAATTTCTGGCAAAGTACCTTGTTCAAACTTAACATCGACAACGGCACCAATAACAGAGGTGACTTTACCACCAGTGACGGCAGTTGCTAAAGTTCTAGCAAAGTTGATGTGGTTTCTTTGAGCAGCTTTGAAAGCAACTCTAGAAGTAGAAGCAAATAAAGATGGAAGAACCATTTTTGATGATCAATGTCTTTATAATCTTTTTACTAGTTAATCCAACAAAAAGAAGCTGAATCAAGGGGGAAAAAAGAGGGAAAGAGAAAAAGGGAAGTGTATAATATATAAAAATTAATAGGGTGGAAAAAACTTGAAAATTCAGCACTATTTGGGAGGAGCGCTCAGGTGCCAGAAAGAAAAGAGGCTCTGTGATTGGCCAATGGGTCAAGAATATTTATTACCCGGCTATGTTCTGCCCTCGAATTTTTACTTTCTGTGATTTGCCAAAATTCGTTGCCGGCTAACTATGGTTTCACGTGATTAAAGTCTGTTGTTTTGTTTGTTATTGTCACGATTTTCACGTTCGTGGATAGCCACATACATGTGCACCCCCACTGGCCACAGTCAATCTACCATAGTCATTAGCCACATATCTGTTAGCCTTACATCTTAAAAAAATACCAGCCATACTAGGCATCCATTCTTTCTAGCTACAGTTTTAATAATCTTTTAAATGAATAATACTTTTTGCGCAACTGATTAACAACGTCTTTGGCCTTTTCCACTTCCTGCACTAAAGAGCTTTTGAGTCCCAACTTGTCCTTATTTGGCCGAGAACAAATACACATGGTTTAAGCCCTAAAACGACTACGTCCGCTTTGTTGATGGTCTCGTTAGTATTCGAATCGGCCACAATCAGAGATTTCTATTTGGTCTTCAATCCTAATCTGGATCTGTTACTATTAGTTAAAGTGCTGGTGCTTTGTGATCTTTTGCTGTATCATTGTATATTATTGAATTACTACGTTGCTCATGGTACCAAAGCCCAAAAAACTCAAGTTAAAATCGTTAATTTTAAATCCCATATTTTGCTTGGTGTCTATTGCACGGTTTTTGAGTGTAAATGCTGTATGGAAATATTGTAATTGAGAGGTAATATTAAACTTTTAAATGCAAGTATATTTCAACTCTATAGTCCTCTGACACATAACTTCAACCCGTGGGGAAAAATATTAAAAATTATGAAAGCCAGGAAAAAAAAAAGCCAATCTTGCATAATCATGCTTTTGCACTTCCAACATCGCGTCAAGTCAAAGTCGGCATCTCCTCTCCGCATTCCGAAAATAAGGTAACGTGCTGCTAGCTTTACAGACCAAGCATACATGCTAAACAAGAGTCAATAAAAGCTTTTTTTGGAGTTTTCCTTCTCTGTTTAAGAGGAAGTTTTAATGAATTTTTGTTTGTTTCTCGAAAAAGGTCTTCCAGGAAACGTATGTGCACCAACAGGGAACTGTATATGCTTGCTGCGCATTATAGCCGTATAAATTTTAAAGGATAGAGTTGGGTTTCTGTTCGCAAGTCTTTATTGAAGGAGTGAAATAGCTGTTAATTATATATTATCAGGTCTTGGTAGATTATTATATCTAAAGTATTCCTGTGCGACAGCTATGTACAAAAAGTATTACTTTACGACAGGAAACATATTTCATAGTATACATATACATCATGACGATAGTAGAAAATTTTCATAATATACGTTAGGTATATTTATTTAGAATAAAATATGTTTTGTAGAATATTTTTGAGTATCACAGCTTTTTTTTGTATGAATCGGATTTCCAAATTTTGTGCTGTATAGACAAAACGTTACGACTATTGGTTTTTAAGCACTCTAAACAAGCCAGCTTAAAACACAAAAACAAAGAAAATTAATTTTCACAAATGTTAACTTATGTAGTTGTTGATATACGCCTTTTTGATTGGATTATTAGAAATAAAAAGCAAGGTCCATTAGCCTAACCTTATTTTGTTTATTCTCTTAAGTTATCTTTTAATCCTGTAAAGATGGGATTCAACAGAATGTGAAAATATGTGTTTTTATATTCAAGATTCAAGGCAATTAAAAGTATATATCCTTTAGAGAATAGAATTCATGCAATAAAACAATATGTAAGAGGAGCTTAGGTGATAAACTTAAAAGATTAAAGGCTTTTAAAAATGCTTTTCCACACTACAAAGTAATCCTCTTAGCTTTAAGGATTAATCGCGTGCTCTTGTCGAATAATTTCCCCTTTTTTAAATCTTTCTAATTTCTTTCTTTGTAAAGTGTAGAAATAATAATAGCTATCTTTTGAAATGGTCTTGGGATTGATAACTAGGAGCAAATCAATAGTTATTATATAGGGGTTTACATAAGTGAAAATATCGTTTTTTTTTTTTTTTTTTTTTTTTTTTTTTTTTTTTTTTTTTTTCTACACAAGAGATTGATTTATGAACTACATATAAATGATAAGGATCTTATAAACTTATGTATATAGCATATACATTATAGTTTAATTGTTATCATATAAGGGAAACTTATACAAAGGAGAACCCCGTTAATACTGTAGATTAGTATTTTTGTCGGAGTTGTGATAATTCTAGATGAGAACTTGGTTCTGATTATTATTGTTTTTGTTTTAGTATGTTTTGTTGTTGACATCTACAGGTAAAAGAGATGATTTCACTTCAGTACCATCTCCTACTCACAGATAGAGGTCGCCAGAAAGATACCAACAATTTACTGCACAGTTGGTAGGGGCAGTTTAATATACACTTTGTTGTATTTTTTTTAATAGGGCGTTTTTTCTTACTATACTACAGGGTTCTCTTTTTTTGGTATTTTTGAATGGTTAGACGGGTATTCCAGCTTATTTTTTATGATGCCCATCACTATATACACGAGTTAAAAAGAACACATCGCCGACCTTTATACAAATTCTTCGACAATCACAGGGGTGCTACTTATCTCGACGGTTGTGTGAACGCAGACTTATCAGGAATGCGAACACACTGAAAGAAATGTTCCCACACTTCCCATATTGTATAGTAATGCAACCAGATGGATTCCGGATGAGTATTGAGTTCTAAAACAATAGATCGAGAGATACAGTCACGGAACGACCTTATTTAAAATCTGCCATGCGATTACAGAACGTCTATTCACTACTATGAATGATTAAATGCTAACATGTGTTGTATTCAACCTGATTATTATTTATTTGCGGTTCAACCCGATATCGTCATGTCGCTATATAGTTATTATATATAAGTTAGAAAAAAAAGAAATACATGGAATTTTAAGAGAAGAGCAAACATCTTAAGATAGAGAAGCATCCTGAAAGATAAAAGTCTAATAGCTGTTAGATATCTTCGCTTATAATGCTAGGCTAGAAAGAAGATATTGATACAAGAAAAACAGTGGTTTGAGGATCAATTCAGAATACTAATATAACTATCGAAGTACAGATAGTTGTCACCACGTTGCTTACACAATATTTCACTGATTGGACGGTTGGCCGAGCGGTCTAAGGCGACAGACTTAAGATCTGTTGGGTTTTCACCCGCGCGAGTTCGAATCTCGCATCGTTCATTATTTTTAATCTTTCACACCACTTGTGTCTTTATTTTTCGAAATTTGAAATGAAAAACAAATTCTAAGTTTACATCGATAAGGTAGTTAATTGTGCAAGAAAGATATTGCATAGTATCCTTTTTTTCATGTGAGAGTAAATTTAGTGTTCACAAACATAGTTTACTAAGTAACTTGATACTCATTAAGCTTCCTTGCTCAGTTGTTGAGGTTTGTTTTGATCAATTGCCCCTTTGGAACTAAATGGCAATCAATTTAAATGGCAATCAATTTAAGTGGCATCAATTTTGAATGGATGGCGCATTATTAAGACGCAAGCAAAGCGTCGGAATGGCCATCGCGCTCATCAATTGAGTGCGTCCAACACACAGCGAAAAGTCAATTAGCCAGGCTAAAACTTTGATACGGTTAATAAGTAGCAGATGAAACGCAATCTTGTGTTTGTAAGAATTACGTAGCTATCCCAAATTGTGAAATTTTTGACTACGACATTTGAGACAGGCTTCTATTCTCTTACATTTTGCATATATATGCCGGTATGCTGGGGTGAAACACCATTTTTTTCTTTCATGTATCCTACATAGCGAGCGCCGTAGTATCTAATAGAGCACTGATATAAAACTAAGCGAGTTTATATGGGGATGAGGAAACTGGTCATATATTCTCAAATGTGTTTATTATTTTCTGTGGCAACTTGACCATAGCTTATACAGAATAATTTTCGGTTTGATTCGGTTGGCAAGGGAACAAAGTGGGTGCTGTCTTTGCCTGTAGATTATACCCTGGTTCAGGCTGATATATACCGTTGTAGAGGGTGCGTCTACGTGCCTTACACTTGTTTATATATTACCTAAAAAGGAAGAAATAATAGCAGATCGTAGTCCAAAAACGGAAAAACATAAATAAACAAGAACATTATTATCAAAATCTTTCAATAAAGTATGCTGCTTTTGCTCTTTCTCGTTGTTATTTTTTCTTCCCTTTGGAAAACTCATTGCTTTCCTACTCCATATAACATATATACATTCTATCAAAAGATTTGGCTGACAGAAATATCTATTCAATCACCTCAACTTGCTTGTTCTAATTTCAAAGAGAACGGAGTTCATTCTTCTTTCTGAAAGTAAACAAAACAAATCAAAACGAATCAAAGTAAAGCTATTCATTACTTACGTCAATATATCTCGTCCATTTGAGCTTCCATTTGGCAAAAGTAGTGCTAAAGGACGATTTTCTCACTATTTGTTCAACAAAATACCTCTTGAGTAGATATATCCACAATTGGTTACCACAATATTTATCTTACTGACCGGCATCATTATATTTGCGTGAAAGAGTCAAAAAAAGAGGAAAAAAGAAAAAAATAGAAGCATAAAGAGAGCAAATCTAATTACCGCGCAATAAAAAATAGAAGCACAAATCATTACAAAAGATAGTAATATAGAAATATTACTCGCACAATTGAAAACAAAAACAGAAGTGTTCTGAATCTTTGTCTCCAATTTTCTGTTTTTTCTCTGCAATACAATACAATAGTAATCACAAACAAACACAATTTAATTATTTGAAAGAAGCTTGCCTCCTCAATAGATCTGATTAATTAGATGAGTCAGACATTATCTTCCGACTTTTTAAGACCAGGAAACTCCACAAATCGCCTTAGCAACTGTTTTACTAATCAGGTTTATGAATACAGTTTAAAAGAACCAAGAGACAAAAACAATATCATGAACATCAATGAGAATCAATACAGTGTGGGCAATGTTCCAAATGGCCCATCCATGAAACTTGAAGACTACTCATTTAATCAAATTGGTGACTTTTTGAGCAATATCAATAACCAATACTACTCCAATAATAATGTCACAGATAGTCTTAGTAGCCATTTGAATGAAAGCAATAACATCCCAAACAATAACAATCTTTTCCTTCCGGGAAGTTCAAGTTCTACTTCAGAGTACTCAACAAATAACTCCTATGACGGAACCCCAAATTCTTTAGATACTCCAATACCAGGGTCCACCGAATTCTTTATATCGAATCCAACTGCAATCCTTCAGCCGCACAATCAACAGCTCTCTTCGCAAAACTCCCTTGGAATTGAGTTATCTAGTAATGGTCAATTGCTACCAGATATGATGGATCAACAGCAGCACATTCAGTATATTCAACAGCAGCATAGATCAAAATTGCAACAAGCACAGAATATGCAAATGACGAGACCGCAAGAACAGCTGGAAAAACACCACCAACATCATCAAAAGCACCAACAGCAGCATAATCTGTATTTCACACCTCGTGCCAAAAGCCAGCACAAATTTTCTCATGAAAGAAACAGAAGTGAAATTTCAGAACTCGCTAGTCCTTACATGAGTAATAATGACTATTTCAACGAAGTTGCATATTCACCAGCTCATTCCAGTAATGACGGGATCAACCCACTAAGTGTGAATATGCGGGGTGCTAGTGGCAACTTTGATGATGCTACGAATTTCGGCAGAAAGCATAATAGTCCTTATGAAAATACTTTGGGCCAAATTCTGGAAAACCAGCAACTTGAGGACCAACAATCTCCATCCGATGTGAAGAAAAACTTTTTAGACTTCTGTGATTTTGTCAACTTCAGTGAAAAAGAAAGTGACTCCGAAAAAGAAGAGCTAATCAATGATGTTCCAAGGAGAAAAGCTGCTGAGAACTCAACCTTTAAGGCCCACCAGAATGGTAACAAGCTAGATTTGAGATCTCTTGGAATTGAGATAAAGCTGAATACCAATAACGACAACAACAATAGTGGCAATGACAACAATAACAAAAAGGATGAAGTGAATAATTTCGCAGATATGAGCTTCAGTATCAATGAGAGCTTTATCAATGAAATTTTGAATGATGGACAAAGTAGTGCAGAAAAGAATACGGGAGTGGAGGGAGATTTGCTAAAAGATCTCAATAAACTTGATCCTATTCCTTTACCAAATGAAAATGAAAATGAAAATGAAAATCCAATGTTGTTACCTGCTTTTCAAGAAAGTGATTTTGCAGACAGAAATGTACTAGGCGGTGAAGCTGAAGAAGAAAATGTATTCCTTGATCCAAATAGCATATCCAATTTTAAACAGCATAATATGAATAGAGTTACCGTTCCAAAGTTAAAAAAACCCAATTCAAATGATGCTTTCGAGCCTTCTAAATCCACTCTTGACAGCGAGAAAGATCCACTTGATGAAGGTGATACTACTATCGTGAACAATACTTCAATGATGGCATTTAATGAAAGCGACTTCGGCAACAATAATGATAGTAAATGTTTGCCAAACACAGAAAACTTGATTGCTGAACTTTCAAGTTCCGATCTCACTTATAAAACTAGGGATATCTTCACCCCAACTCATTCAAGAAACAGCTCTGTGAACAAATTCGAAATGCCAAAGTTAAAACCGTTTCACCAAAAGAGTCCAAAACTTGGATCACCAAACCGAGTAACAAAATTCAGCCACTCCACCTCATTTAAATCGATTCCTGCATTAAATGAAAGACTCTCATTTATTGATGAAAATACCGCAATGTTAAATCCAGATGGCAATTTCAGCTCACCGGCAAGAAGATCAGTGATGGTATCACCAACTCACAGTAATTTTAGCTTTTCGGGACCAGAATCACCAACAAGAGAATCTATGTATCAACAGCAGATGCCCCCAGTGTTAGGATCTCCAATGGTCAACCAGCATCATCTAGGTGCTCCAATGCTCGGGCCTGGCCATGGTCCAATTTACTTTAGCAACATGCCACCATTTCCACAGCAGACTCCACCAGGGTCACCAACCAAAGCCATGAATGATTTGAGTCTAGTTTCGCCAGTTAAAGGACAATACTCACCGGGAAAGAAAACCCAATTTCTGCTAAAGCCAACGCCAAATGGAAGAAAAAGGATTGCCACTTCACCAAGATCTAAAACAGGATGTTGGACATGTCGTATTCGACACAAAAAGTGTGATGAAGGGCGCCCAGTTTGCAAAAATTGTGCTAAAATTAGCTTGAAGTGTGACCAGTTTTATGATCCAAAGCCCTCGTATATGACCAATGAAGAGGAACGGAAAGTCAAGCTTGCGGAGATTGCCCACATATGGAAGAATAGAAACAAAAAAGGCAAGCTGCTAGGTGACAGCAACAAAAGTGACTTAGCTGCCGAGGAAACTCCTGTTAAAGTGAAACAGGAAAAAAATAACTTGTTGACTGGTGATAAGGAAAATTTGAAAGCGTAAGTTTGTTGAATGTGGCTTGTATTTCTGTATTTTAGGTGTTTTTTATCCGCATATTTATTTGATGAGGCGTTAAAATTGGTTCATTTTGTCTTGCTATACTTTACCTTGTTGCCGTGCTTATTTTTTTCTTTATTTATTGGTATAAAAGTGTTCAGAATATGCTTCCCTATATTATATATAATTTTATTTTTTTTCCTTTTTTCGATAAATTTATCATGACTCTTCGTTTGCACATCTCTTTCCTCTTTTTTCCTTTGTCTTCTTCAACTTTTATTATTATTCTCCAAGTTCTTCTATTCTTTTTCCTCCCTTTGTTTTATTTATATTTAGATTTCCCTTCTGCTATATATTAAGAATAGTTCAATTTCAGATATCCTCCAGCTTCGTTGTTCGCCATGTTGAGTATTGCAGTGCCTTGTCTTAATTGCTCCGGTGCATATAAATTGTGTGTGATTAGTAAGAATGGGGCTGCGCTTTCTGACTTGCGCATGCCCTGCGGTATAAAAGCAGATTTAACAGATACATACACACAACAGCACCACATCTGTCATGTCAGTAATCCTTATCTTGATTGTTGTTGAACCGCCCCACTTAGCAACACTAGAATCAAACACTGCTACAGCTCAATCAAATGGCTGAAAACGATCCTCTTCCAGGCTTGGATCCCAGCAAGATCCCACAGCGGGTCTTTATTTCACAACTATTCTTCTCTATATTCATAGGTGCCGTTGGATTCTTCGCGTTCTGCTACTTGAGACCACGATACCCACAGATATATTCCCTACGAACATTACGACGCAATGACATTGATGCATTGCCTAACAGTTGGTTTCAGTGGATTGTTACTCTTTGCAGAATCAAGGAAGAAGAGATTCTTGCCGTGTCTGGATTAGATGCATATGTGTTCTTATGCTTCTTCAGGATATCTATACAGATTTTTGGCGTATTGACTCTAATCAGTGTGCTTATTATTGGGCCAATAAGATACTATGTCACTGGACATTATGACCATCAAGATAATATTGTACTAGACTTTGGAAATAGTACAATAGCATCGGCAGTAATCCCGTCCTCTTCCGATGATTATGACGATGCAACTGATGACAAGCCAAGGTTCAAGCTTCCGCCAATATTCAGTGATCAGTTTCCATCATATTTATGGGTGTATGCTGCCTTCACATATGTGTTTGTTTCTTTGAGCTTGCACTACTTGTTAAAGATGACAAGAAAAATAATAACAATTAGGCAAAGCTACTTGGGTTCCCAAAATTCTGTCACGGACAAAACCATTAAGCTCAATGGTATTCCGAGCAACTTGAGAGACGAAACTGCATTAAAAAACCACATAGAACAGTTAGGTATTGGGAAAGTGATTGAAATTAACTTCAATCGTGATTGGGAAGTGTTGGATTGTTTCATGAAGGAAAGAAATTCAATTATCAAGAACCTTGAAAGATACTATATTACATATCTTGGAATTGATACAAATATACACAAGGGCAAAATTCCACAATCTTCGTTGAGTGTTCTTCCCCAATTTGCTGATAACCCTTCTGCGAACGAAGCAGAATCAAGAAACTCGCAGTCTTCGCATTTACTAAGTAGTAGTAAAAGCAAAAAAGCAAATAGACCAAAAATAAGACTAGGGTGGTTAGGTTTTTTTGGTCCTCGAGTTGATGCAATCAATTACTATTTGATCCAGCTAAAAAATATTGACAGAGATATCATCCAACTTAGACAAAGAAGCAATTTCAAGCCTTTGAATTCTGCATTCGTCACTATGGATTCTGTGGCATCTGCTCAAATGATTGCTCAAGCGGTGCTTGATCCTAAAGTACATCATCTTTTACCCTCATTAGCGCCTTCTCCTTCTGATGTCATTTGGGAAAATTTTTCCATTTCAGGGACGAAAAGATTTATACAAAATTACTCAATAACAATATTGTTTGTCATTACTTCAGTGGCATTAATTTTCCCAGTTTCTTCATTGGCTGCACTTATTAATATTGAGACCATAAGTAAATTATGGCCAAGTTTGGGTCGTTTTATTGCAGAGTCCAAATGGTTAACAACGTTTGTCACTGGAATTTTGCCTCCGACGTTATTCACCCTTTTGAACGTTTGTGTTCCATATTTTTATAGCTATTTGTCGACAAAACAATATTTCTATTCCAATGGTGATGTTGAGTTGGCTTCAGTGTCCAAGAATTTCTTTTACACCTTTTTCAACTTGTTTTTAGTTTTCACCATTGCTGGTTCCGCAGCAAATTATTGGTCCTATTTCACGGATACTACAAAAATTGCCTACCAATTGGCCAATTCGATCAAGAAATTATCATTGTTTTACAGCAATTTGATTTTATTGCAAGGCATTGGACTTTTGCCTTACAAGCTTTTGCAATTTGGTGATGCATTTATAATTGGATACTACAAGTTTTTGCATGTTTTTTTCAAGGCAAAAGTGGGAATTCGAAAATTACGGTACTTGTATTACAGCCCTAAGATTTTTGATTTTGGGTTGATTTTGCCTCAGCATATTTTAATCTTTATTATCACCATCATTTATTCAATCATATCCACCAAGTTACTCAGTTCTGGGTTAATCTATTTTATCTTGGGCTATTTTGTCTACAAGTATCAATTAATTTATTCAATGATCCATCCTCAACATTCTACTGGTAAAGTGTGGGCTATTATTATTCATAGACTTATTCTTGGTTTAGTTCTTTTCGAGTTGACAATGATTGGGACTTTGGCTTTGGAAAATGCGGTTATTCTTGCAGTTTCATTGATTCCGCTTATTGGTGCTACGATTTGGTTCTACTATAGATTCGAGAAATACTATAAGCCATTGCTTCATTTCATTGCTTTGAGGTCGATTAGGAAGAAGAATAGATACAGAGACTTGGACGTGACACCTGAGATTCCAGTGGTAGATAATGATGATTATGACTTTAATGAGAACAACAGAATGAATACAGAGGATATTAGTACCAGCACTGACGTGGTTGAGATTTCATCAATAGAAACCAGCGAAACTGCTGCAGTGCTAGCAAATGTTCAGCAATCACTTCGTAAAAGAAGAAGTACGTTTGATGAGTACAAAGACGTGAATCTCAATTATGTGTATCCATACTTGACGCTGCGTCTCTTAGGACCCTGGGTTGGGTTTGAAGGAAATTTTGTGGAGACGGTGAATTACGAGGAATGCAGCTTATTGAAAGATGTTAATGAGGATGTACGGATTGATATCAGTAGAGTGGATGCTAATAAAATTTGGGATAAGATTAATGATAAATATGCTGGTGAGGTGGTGGAAAGCTCCAAGTTGAGATTTTCAGAATGGGAATAGAAAAAAGGTAATAGTTAATGTTTGATTTACAGTTTGTGCTTTTGATGGTTGCTTTTTTTTTTTTTTTTTTTTTTTTTTTTTTTTTTTTTTTGATAGTTTTTATTACTTTGATTGTTCTATATTATATTATAACTTTTACATATCTGTTGCGCTATGCTGAAACTATTTGAAAAACTACTGTAAATGAAGACAAGAGCACTGCGGACAGACGGAAAACTACAAAGTTATTATTATATTTAACTGCGAAAGGGCTAACTTTCTACTATGCTCTCCATCGGCCTATCTAATCTGAGTATGAAAAACTAAAAAAGGGCAAAGCTTCCGTGATGTTCAGAAATTTTACATGCATTATTATTGATTGCCACCGAAGCAAACTAATTCCATCTTTATGTGAACTGTTTTTCTTTTACTCTGGTACTTAGAATGTGTGTACTTTGAGTCCGAAAATGAAGCCTATCAATGACAGTACACAATAGTTTATTTCTGATTTTGCAAACTTAGAAAACGGCTACCATTGCGGGGAATATGTTTGCTTGTGCTTACCTTTGAGCTTAACAAGCAAGAAGGATGTTATTTCCGATCAAATGGTAAAAGCTGGTAGAAGCCTCACGTCTTTAATAATAGCAGACTCAATATTCAAGCCCCTTACAGAGGCAAGGTGAGAAACATCCTTTTGAAGAAGTTGTGCGATTTGCTTTCTATTTGTTTCAAGGTAATTAAGGTTGCGGCAATCAGTTAATATCTTCAATGTGATTTGAACTCTTCCAAGAAAACTTTTCCTAATGTCTTCGAATTCAAAAGTTGCAACGGAGGATCAATGATATTGAAATACATCACCGCACAAACATCTACCAGCGGATGATCTTCACTACTATCATAATTATAGGGCAAAGTGCTTCGACAACAAAATTCAACCATTTCTACTTTGGTTGAGACTTTATAAATCTTTCCTACCCATGGATTGACGTATCTGGTGCCAGGATCGACTACCCTTGATAGTATGCCAAATACTAGGCCCCTTCACCTTGATGGATATTGACATATGGCATTTGAACAGCAGGAAAGGAATGGGACGGTGCCGAAGTTGCCAACAAGACACCCCATTGTGCTTATAATGTGCTGGTATGTGGTTTCAGGCTTGTTGATGTAAGATCTGGCATAACTTTTTATCATGATATGCTGAGATTTGTATAGGATAGCGATTTTGATTTGCGTGTTCAGTGATTCGTTGGAATTGAAAGTGGATGCAGACGCAAAATTATCTGCACAAAGCTTGAAAGACATTGTTTGAGTGTTGATGGAGCTGAATTACACAGGCTGATTTGATACCAATAATAAAATTTTTATTTAAGCATTAATAAGTATGCTATTAGTTGCTTTAAAAGTACAGAAAAGGCAAGGAATTATGTTGTAATAATGAAATAGTCGGTTTCTGGGTAGTTTGACTACTTTTTGGGCTTTCAAGGAGTTACCCCCATTATTCGAAGAACAAACAGTAAGCGGCGATGACCATGGCAAATATATTATATAACAAAAGATTTTCGATGAAAACTTTCAATTTCCGGTAAAAAGCCTAGCTCCATGTCATTGCTCGAGTGAGTTTACTTTGAGATACCAACTTTATTTAAATTTCAACTAACAAAGCAAATTGTGCAATTACAGGACTGTCAGAAAGCCAGTCTTTCGATGCAAAACGCGCTGAAGGAAAAGATTCCAGTAAGAATTGATTTAAAAACAAGTAAAAAAATTTTCCTTTTTTTTTTTCTTTTTGATGTGAGAACCTAGTTTTAGCAAAATAATTTTTACAGAAGAGCATGTATTCTTACGTCAGAGTTATATTATCAATTGCTCAAAATATTGCCTACTTTACAAAACCTATTCGAGGAGCAGCAGTAGCAAAATAAAAAAAATTTGAATAGGTCAACTCAACTGTTTGTCCAGCACTATTGTACCTACGTGTATTATTGTATCTTCGTATTGTTCGTAAATATGCATGTTGAGAACAAGGAAAGGTTTTGCTTAATTATGAGATCTCAAACGGTGGACCATGCCGCCTAATGTTAGCCTTTCAATAGAAGTTGTAAGCCTGTACTTCATTACCGCGTCAATACCAAGAAAGTAGAAAGAAATACCACACAGATTTGAAGTGTCTTGTGTTTAAAAAACTTCACTTCTTGCTTCATGTAAAATTGATATTTATTACCAAGAATAAGAGGCGACTACGTTTATAGAAAACTTCCAGAGCAATTGCATGTATCCTCTTCTATAAACTTGAGACGATTTGAAATGGTAATTACTACAGCCCAAAAGAAGGATATTACAGGCTTTGAAAATGCCAATAGGATACCGTGAGTGGGATATTTTACGAAGCAGATACACCATAGTAAGCCCATACGCTCAGAGCCTATGAGCTACGGCGCCGAATGAAATCCAACCCAGCGCGTCCCGTGATTGAAAAATATAATAAAAATTTTTCTGCCGCCCGCTGCACGAACATACACACAGAATAAAAAAATTTCTCTGGCCAAAAAGACTCCATCACACACACGCACACACGCTTTTCTTCTCTCAACCACAACTATATCTCTTACAGCACCGTTGTTCCCTCCTTCTCTTCCTCACTGCCACAGGAAACTCACTATTTTGCCCCAGCTCAACAAAATTTCTAGAACTTCCGACAGCTAGAGCTCAGCTACTCATTCATTCACATTCGCTTACCTACCCTGCCCGGCACATCGCGCTCTTTGATCTCCGCACTGGAAATTTTTCATTCAACATCCAAATCATTTACATTTTGCGGTCAAGCAGAAATTATCGTTGTCTACACAAGCATTATAACTTGAACGCCTCATTTTCTCTTCTTTTCATTGGCCGTCTTTCTTTTGTCATTCTAATTTTTTTTTTTTTTGTTCACTGCATTTTTGTTAAATTATCGCATATTCATCATTTTCTGCTTTTCCATCGCTCAATTTTTCATTCATAGACTGTATTTTTATCATTTTATTGTGTTTTGTGTTTTGCATATTGCGTGGTTGTTAGAAACGGTTTTTTTGCTTTATTCACTCCTTTACAATAACTTTTATTTTCAAGGAAAGTTTGCTGTATCTTGATCAGTTTCAAGTTTATCCTGCTCATAACTTAGCGTTTATTATAGGCATTTTAACATCAAAGTAGCAAGCTACACATCTGACTGTTTAATTTTCACTATTAATTCACAGAAGGGAAATTACTGAAATTCAGCTTTGCATTGTTTCCGTCATTAGTCTATCTTATACCATTATATTAGAATTTAGTTGTTGGCTGTTTTGACATTGTTCTGCTACACTGACATAACACTAATCTAAGCCAAGAAGCAACTCAGAACATGTTGGTGCCCGATGTCTATATATTTCTCCAGGTTCTAACCACCTGTGACGACCACGGCATTTCAGTTAGCAAAGATCAATCCGAAGTTATTGAGTTTGCTTGGCTCTTGGTGGAATCCCAAAACTTTCAAATCATTAACAAGTATCAAACATTAGTGAAACCAACAAACACACCAATCACTCCATTATGCACATCACTTACAAATTTGTCGTGGGACAACGTTAGAAATGCAGGCACTTTCAAAGATGCAGTGATAAAGTTTGACTCAGTGGTGAAAGAACATCTTATTGATAAAGGCTTGAGTTTTGTTTTTATTGCTTTCAATTCATGGGATTTGAAAGTTCAAGTTCCTAGAGAAGCAAGAGATAAAAACACTATCTTGCCCACGTATTTGCAATATCCCAAAGTTTTTGATTTGAAATTGGAATACCAAAAATGGCAAGCTCATCATCCTGAAGCAATGGCTTACTCATCAAATAATATGCTTAATGTTTGCAATGCATTAACTATTGATTTAATTAAGCTCACTGCCCTCATACAGGCAGAGAATAGCCCTGAAGCAATTGCATCTGGAAATTTGACTGCTGCTAGTAGTGCAGCAGGTGGTGCTGACGGTGACTCACCAAATAATAATAATAATAATAATAATAATAATAACAATAGTAATAACAATAACAATAGTAATAATGATGAGAGCAACAGCAACAGCAACGATGACAGCAACAACAGCACCGCCAATATTATCAACAGCAGTAATTCTGCAGGCACTACAAACAATAATAACATTGGTTTCTATTTACCAAAAAGAGCCATTGAGCACGTTTACGTCTTTAGAGAAATTCTCATCCAATTGATTAGAAAATCTAGACCATTTAATGAACACAAAGATGTTTTATCTAGACCTTTTGACTTGGGCTTTGACATTAAAACTTTTCTTATTGAAAAATCCAAAGTCTTGTATATGAACAATTTGCCATATGACACCACACAGTCAGAATTAGAATCCTGGTTCACTAGATTTGGTGGTAGACCGATTGCGTTCCGCACTTTGCAAACTCCTGATCCTCACAAGGTGCTCGGCTCCGGATTTGCAATTTTTGCTACCCATGAATCTGCAGCTGAATCATTAGCCATGAATGGTAGATCTTTAAATGACAGATCTATTGAGGTTCAGCCATCAAGCTTCAAATTATTGGATTTTGCTCAAGAAATTTTGATTCCTTTTCCGCTAAGCAAAAATAGGTCAAGGCCTGGCGATTGGACTTGTCCATCATGCGGGTTTTCTAATTTCCAAAGAAGAACAGCTTGTTTTAGATGCTCGTTCCCAGCGACCAGTGCTGCTGCAGTACAGGAGTCTTTATTTATTGCAAATGGGAGCGGGAACGGCAATGGTAACAGCAATAATGGCAGTGCTGCTCATGCTCATGTTAATGGAGGTGGTGTTTTGCATGACGTTAGTAAAGTAGTTGCAGGTTTCGATGGGTTGGCTGGTTTGACCGGTAACGGAATGCATCACAACAATCACAACAATCTAAACAGCGGCATCAACAGCATCAACATTAACAACAATAACAATAACATTAATAATAATAATAATAATAATAATAATACGAACAACAACGGTAACAACAACAGCAATAGCAATAATAACAGCCAGTTTTTGAACGGCAGGCTCCTAAACAGTCATCACGGTAGCAATAAAGCTTACAATAATGGCGGCAGTAACAATATTCCGTTTAGAGCTGGTGATTGGAAGTGTGAAAACTGCACTTATCATAACTTTGCCAAGAATTTGTATTGTTTGAGATGTGGTATTACTAGAATTAACCAGAACGGCCTTTCAAGAGGTAGTAACAACGGCCACAACCATGGCAACAGTAACAATCATCATCACCAGCATAACCAGCAGCAGCAGCAACAACAACAACAACAGCAGCAGCAGCACCATTTGATGGGTAACGTGGGAATGAATATCAATAGCAATAGCAAAGAGGGCTTCCCGTTGAATTTGAATGGCCATTTCAATAATTTGGGGAACGGCTTGAAAGGCTACGGCAATGTCACAGCTAATGGTAACGGTAATGGAACTAATAACTTGTACCAAAACTATGGCGGTGCGACAAATCTTAACAATAGCAGCAATAATAACATCAGCAGCAGCAACAACAGCGGAAATAGCGCTGCCGCAATTTACGCAAGCCAATTGCCATTAAGTGGTTCCAACACTCCAATTAACAATAATTTTTTCCAGCACCAGCACCAGCACCAATATCAACATCAACCTCAGGGTGCAGCAGTGCCAGGGCAACCAAACGCGCTATTGGCACAGCAGTTTTTGAACCGCAATAATACTGGAAGTAGCAGTCATAACAACAGCAACAATACCAGTAATACCAATAACGGCGGTGTGTACATGTTGCCCCCTAGCAATGTCAATGGGAGTAACAGCAGTTTCCATCAAAATCAGCAACTCACTATGAACGGCACTGGAAGCTCTTCAGTGAGCCAGTTCACGAATTACTCGTATAGCGCCAACAGTAGCCATGGCGGTAACGCCGGTGGCGGTCAGCAGCAACAGCAGCACTTGCCGCTGTCGTTGATGGGCGCTGCCCACTCACAGGGACCCAACTCGCTAGCATCGCCATTCAATGAGGGTATCAATGGGGAAGACTACTTGAGCAAATTGAGCTCCTCAATGAACGGGCTAACACTCCGCGGTAACAACAACAGCAGCAGCAACGACAACAGTGATGCCAACGCGGGCTTTGGTGGCAACGGCCCTGCGAAACCAATCAGCATGAGTGCGGTCAATGCTACGATCAACAATGCGATCAACAACATCAACAGCAACATGAATGGCGGCATCAGTGCTGGCAGCATCAGTGCTGCTAGCAAGCAGCACCAGCAGCACTAGTGGCATGCTGTGTGGTTGCTGGCTGTTGCTGTTGCTGTTGCTGTATTTATGCTGGCGCCTGCTCATCGCCAATCACGCCTTCTCTCTTAGGTTTTTTTTTTTTTTTTTTTTTTTCATGTTTTTCGAAGTTGAGCTCTATGTTTTTTTCCTGTTCATCTTTTTGTCAATTTTTTTATGGTTTTTATGTGCTACGCGCAAGAAGTTCGTTTCGTCCGTGCATTTAAGCAAATCGCTGCTGCTCCTGTTTTCTATTTTTACTCTTGATCTTCCATCTTCTCTTGGTGTCTGTTTATAAGTTTTACGTCACTCTTTTTGTTTTGTGTTAACGCGAGGTTTTAATTGTGGATTATATGGGGGCCCAGGCCGCAGGCCGTTCTGTTCAGCTTTTTTTTTCTGTTCAGCTTTTTTTTTCTGTTCAGCTGTTTTTCTTCTGTTTTCATTCTCATTTACTATATTTTTACAAATTTACATGTTTATTCTCGTTCACTGCAGTTTCGCGATTTCACGTAGTTTACTCTCGTCCACGTTCCTTTTTCTTGTGTGCTTTCCTCCTGCACTGAACAGCGGGTATCGCACCACCGCAAGAAAAGCAGCAGCTGTGTTTGAGGACATATACACATGTGTGTGTCTATATGTGTCCATCCACCTGTATACGTACAGGGAGTTTCTATAGCCTCTGGGCTGCCTACGCTAGTATGGCATGGCACCTGTTGGTGTGCCGCGTTCAAGAAATTGGCAGTAGCCAGAGCCAGACCTCGGTAGCCCTTACACCACACAACCCATACACCACATACTCCACCCGTACACCAGGCCGTCTTTCCAGTCTTGCCGCCCCGCACCACCCGCACACCGCCCGTACACCATCCGGCAAGTAGGCCGGCCAGCCAGGAAATGGCACAGAACGGATCTCAGATATCTCAGATACTTTTGAGATTGAGTTCAGGTTTACGGCAGCTACAGGCGCAGTGCCGCGATACGCAGCCACAAGCGCCCCAAGGCACACAAAAGCAAAGAGACGCAGCGCGCACAGTAGCAGGCAGCGCAGCGCATGAGGGTGTTTCAGCAACTGCAACTGGCAGCGCCGGCCAGCAGAGCGTGAACACGAGCGGATCTCCAGTGGGGCCAGTCCAAGCATTGTTCTGGCTTGCCAATTTTGTTTCAGGCCGGGCACCTCGCTCTGAGCGCAGATTACGACCTAGAGATGTACTAGCAGGCACTTGGCGGTACTGGCGCCAGCTCGTTTGCTGGCCGGTCGGCTAGCACTCTGAGCAAAGCGCTACGGCAACCGCTATCTCCAGACGCCGCTGTGCCGGTTTCTTGTGTTTCCAAGAATCCCAATGTTGTAAGACAGCTTCCAAAGCTCTCTCCCACCTTCCGCCTCACATGCATAACTGTTTTTTTGTATAGAGCCATTTGCAAGCGCTCGGGCGGTCGATTGACTTAGTCGAGACAGCGCGGAGCCCAAAAGGGAAACTACAGAAAGCTAAAATTCAGAAACAGGAAAACACACAAGCGAAGCAAAACGGAAAAGAAAAAAAAATAGGAGACATGAAAACATTATGTCTTTTGCAACCTCATCTCGACAACGCAATCGTCCTGGTGCACATCTGGCATCCAATGACCACGACAGTAGCGTTAGCTCCACCCCGGATGTCCTAGACGCAGTTGTTCCCCAGAGTTCCAGTGCCCGCCCAGACAACAGCAAAAGCAGCAAAAGCAGCAGCAGCAGCAGCAACAACAACAACAACAACAACAACAACAACAACAACAACAACAACAACAACAACAACAACAACAACAACAACAACAACAACAACAGCAGCAGCAGCAGTAGCAGCGGCAGCAGCAGCAGCGAAAGCTCCAGCAGCGAAAACATAACCAACATTAACAGCGCCACTATGCCGCGAGATTTGGACCCTCATGACCGCGAGACTGCAAGTAGATTGTCAGCGCTAACGTCAAACATCAACGATAGCTTTGTCGACATCGAGAACTTCAGCACCGAGTTCGAGCTCGACGATTATGGCTTTGACAAGTTCAACTCATACTTGGAAAACGCCATCCAGAATGACCCCAGCTGCAACCGCGACCTCAACCTCAGTCCCAAGCGCAAGGCGGAATCCACCCGGCTGGGGTCCAGCACCTACTCTGATACAAATAGCAACGCCAGCAGCAGCGATGTCAGCAACATCATGTCTGCCAGTAACGCCAATGCCCTCAATGCGAACACTTCCAACAACGACGGGAGTGGCAACAGCCGGCAGCAACATAGTCTGAGTTTTACTGATACCCCGAGTTCGTCCGCGTACGCCAGTCCTGTCGTGCAATACGAAGCCCAAAAGGCGTTGCTCATCGATATCATTTTCCAAAAGCAGCAGGAACAGCAACGGCAGAAGCAGATGCAGGAACAGCAGAAGCAAGATATAGAAATGCAAGAACAGCTACGGCAGCAGCAGCTAGCTGAGAAGTTGTCCAAGAAAAAGTACAGCATCTTCACTGCCAGAGCCATTGCGAACATGAACGCTAATGCTCACCGCACGCCACCGTTAGATAGCGAAGATAACCGTGCCGCTGCCACGGCCGCGAACGGAAGCAAAGAAAAGGCGAGGGAGAAGGGCAAAATCAAGTTGCTTGGTAAGAAAATCAACATATTTGCCAAGAAAGGCAGCAGCAACGATAGCCAGCTCAAACCGGTCCATGAGACCATAGAGGACGACCTTGGTAGTAGAGACACTTTCTCAAGTTCGTCAGCAGCAGACCGCAATGAGCAGGCTCACGGAAATCAGATGAACCAGACCCCCACAGACACAATGGCGCCCGAGACTGCAATATACGAACAGCTCAGCAGCGACGATATCAATAGGGTGCCCCGGGAACTAGCAAAGACGGTCCAGGATAGTAGCTCGCAGCTCAGCGCTAGTGAGACCACTGATGACGGCGAGTACTTTGAGTTGGATATTGCTAACGGTACCGACAGGTTTGCTAGTTCAAGCACTCAAGAAATAAGCTCATCAAATACCTTACGCCTTCAAACTGGACTTGCAGAGCAGCAAAACCGCCAGCAATACGGAGAAGCACACGCGGAAGAAGTATTATCGCCAACAACTCAGAATATAGACTCCGACGATGAAGACCGAGATGGCGGCCTCCGGATGTCTACAGACCTAAAAAATACAAAGTATCTGCGTTCCAATTCCAATTCCAATTCCAATTCCAATTCCAATTCCAATTTAACTTCAGCTTCAAGTTCTCATTCTCAGCTTCCCCCTCCGCGGCTTCAAACAGTACAAACTTCAAACCATTCTATGAAGACAGGATCTCCACGTTCTATGACCTTCATGTCCTCCTTGCACTCTAACCTTTCACCGCTATCTTTGTCTACCGTTAAACCTGATTATTCTTCGCTAAATTCTCCCACACACAGCGATTTTTCTGCCTTTTCGTTCAAACCGAGCCCCCAGTTGGTGGTGCCTGCCAGAAATCCAGGAAGAAGGACCGCCCCTGCCGTTTGCGCTAATGCTGCAAATACTCCAACTGCTGACGCCAGGGAGAGTATATTTAGCGAAGCAACAGTGAATATTGACAGTGATACAGATAGTTACAGTAATGCGCCAAACACACCGACAGTCGCCTCCGATGATAAAACGGATTTTGATGGCACGCTCAAAATGTTGACAAAAGCATATCAGCTTGAAAGCACTCTGTCGCCTCCTGTTCTCGGAACCACAGGCGCAAAGGAGGCAAGTGGTGCAAAAGATGATACGGCGCTTAACCAACAGAACCTGATAGACGCGTTTGACAACACCAATAGCAGCAATGCTGTAGTTCGAGAATGCGATAGTAATGCGTACGAGAGAATTAAGGATGTTTTCTTGAAGATAAAGCAGATTGAAAACAAGAATGAGGCTCATGCACAAGCCCAAGCGCGAGTCCCAGCTCAATGTCAAAATCAAGTGCGAAGCGCTACAATGATGGGCAAAAAAGTTGCGTTGCCAGAGATCGTGTCTCCAGTGACAGCCTCTTCTCCCTATGGTAGTGCTCAAAATAATCTCAACTCAATGATGAGTAGAACAAATACTAGCAAAGCGGTTTCTAGAAGATTCAAAACCACATCAATCAACACGAAGCTTGACTTATTCATTAGCAATATCAATTCTGAAACAGATTTGAGGCAGGTTGTCGCAAAACATGGCGAGGAGCTTGTGGATTTAGAAACACCACAAATTGGCAGCGCTCAGCTATCCCCACTAATTGAACAGAGCAATGATCACAATATTAACAACACTTATCTGCCTAGACTCGAGCAACCTCAAAAGGATAAAGGAATGCCGAACGATGTATCATTGCTTTGTCAAGATATTGACGATAATGAGGAGTTGCCTAATCCATTTGGAGATCTTGCAAATACACCCCAGCGCCAGCCTGTAACAGCAACACCATCATCAGTGATTGGTAGCAATACCAGTAATAATACTCAGGAGACTTCTAAGCAGCATAAAGTCCAAGCTTCTATTTGTACCGTTTTCGAAGCTACTGATGAGAATAGAAAAAGACTCGCTGAAATAAGAGCTCGAGGCTCACCAAGAATTGAACAAGCTAAGAAAGAATTTGAATGTGAAAGCGATACTGAGCCTTCAATAGCGCCAAAGCCATTAGTGGGCCAGCCAAGCCACGATGCAAACAAACAAAATTTAGACCATTTAGAATTATTGCCTGAACCAAGAGACTATTTTGGCAATTTATCAATCTCAGACTCAGATTTTTTTAACGATATTGTTAATGAGGCAACTAGCCGAATTAACAGTCTTGATCTTGCACTTGGTGGTGAAGGCAATCCAGAAGCAAACTCAAAAACTAGTTTCTCATCATCCACTTCTAACACTTCCTCATTGCAGTCTTCAGTTATGTCTCCCCCAAGTTTGAATCCATCTGATACTTCCGCGAAGACTCCAATAACTGCCAAGAACTCTCCTGTTATCAAATCTATTGATAATTCATTTGGTGCCCACCCAGGAGTTGATAACGATTCAGATGCAAATTTGAAAATTTATACTACTGACATGGCTAATACCCCATCTTTCGAAGATATTGCTAATTATACAAGTATTGGTTTCTTGAACAATCTGGGAAGCTACAGCCCTTCGAGTTCCAGTATATCATTGGAAGAACAAAAGCAAATCATGAAAGAAAAAAGATTAAAGAAACTTAGAGAGCAAGAAAAGATGTTGAAATCGTATCATGAAACCGCATCAAGATCTATCAGGGCTCCAAGCTTAACATCACAACCTAACGTACCTCATTTCCACTACACTACTAATAATGCTGCGGTGCATGGAGAAGTTTTTGAACAGAAGCTAAACAAATCCGTCAAATCGAATCATTCACATACAGGCCCGCATACCCATAATAGTTCTCAGAATCTTCCTCCCGCAAAGCCTCATCATCATCCATCACAAGGACATACTCTTTCTACTCACAAAAGCTATCAAAACCTTAAACCAAGCAAATCTTTCTTTGAAGAGCAACCACAGCCTAATAATGATTTTTCTAATACCGCTGCAGCAGCAGCAGCTGCTGCTGCTGGTGCGGCTGGATCTTGTCCAACGTTACCGCAGCTCAAACATGCTAAGAGTACCCCTAACTTCGACGAGCACAACGCAGCCCCACCATCGAAAAAATACCAGTTGGATAACCAGGTGGATCAAGATTATGCTGACATTGCAATGTTTAACAAAAACTTTTTTGTCACGAATGGTAGAAGAACAAATGATTTATATTATACTTTGAAAAGCGATACGTCTAAACCTAAAAAGAAAATCGCAAAAGAAGATCAAAGCGGAACTTCTGCTTATGAGAAATACATAAACAGAAAGAAAGCCAATGAAACAAACAAAAGAATGTCTATTAATACAGTTGCAAGCACTGTGGTTCGTAATACGGTTTACGATGATATTGCAAAAAAGCAAGTTGGTAAAAATAATAGTATCATTGATATTTACAACCAATATCAGAAAAAAGATCCGAAGCTCTTTAGAAGTACTATGGTAACGGCAAAAGACATCTCTGGTATTGAATTAGATGAGTCTTTATTCAACCCATATGGTTATGATAGAAGAATTTCAAGCATTAGAGACAGCTCAATTATAGACAGCCTTTCCAACTCCAATTCCACAATAACTGATGATAAAAGTTCCATTTCTGGGTTTTCTGACATCAAAACATTAACCATTCGCTCAGATAAGACATTGAGCTCAATTCCGCAATCCACAAGAGAATTAATCGCCAAAACCAACAAATATTATAACCAGCGCAGCAGTACTATCAGCTCAGCTCTCTTGAATTCTAGAAGCTCTTCAAGAAATTCGCGTCGTGCTATTGCTGCCAAAACCGCCCGTTCTGCACATTCTTCTCCAATGCTTAGAAACGCACCAGAGTGGACAATTAAAGGAAGTATTATTGTCGAAGAAACACCACAAATGTCAAACCTTGCTTCTGGGAAACAGCGCCGCGATATCATCGCTAGTAGTGCTTCTGTAAACCGCCATAGTAAAAGTCGCAGACGCAGACATCCAAGAACTAACAGTCCAATAATAATGGACCGCAGTGAAATGTATCAAGTAGAATTCGACGAACTTGACGAAGAAGACGATGAAGTGGGTAGCATTTCCAACTTTGGTAGAAACCATCACCCAGAATATGACATACGTTTTGAAAATGAAAGCGTGGATACTAACCTTACTGATGAGAATGAAAGGCTGAAAAGAAATACCATCATGAGGGTAGTTAGCCATGATGATTTGCCAACTCCAGATATGGTTAAGGATATGTTTTCCAAGTTGCAGTCTCGCCCAGGAGCCTTTTACCAGCAGTTGTGATTGAGTTGAATTTTGCTTTACTTTCAATGCTTGTCCTTTTTATTAATGTAATTTCCCATGTTGATGTGTTTCTTGAACATGGTGAAAAAGAGCATATATGTATTAAATTGGTTTTTCTTTTTTTCTGTTTTTGTCTCTTTTAATTCTGACCACCGTCCTCTTTTACCATAATTTGTTTGTGTCCGGTGCGTTCCTCATTGTTTTACTCCTTTCATACTTTATTTTTTTTGCTATTTACTAAGTTATATGCCTGTCCCTAAAGGTTCCTCTCACATTATTATGTCTTTTTCTGTCTTCTGTTTGTGATCCTGTTTGCTTTTTGTCTTTTTTGCTTCTGTGTTATTTCTATTTTATTTTATTTTATTTTATTATTATTATTATTATTATTATTATTATTATTATTATTATTATTTTGCGTTGCGTTTTATTTTTTCTTGTTTTCTTGTTTCATTTTGTTCTGTTTTTAAGTTCTTGCTCTATGCCATATTAATTTTCCTTACTTTTTAGATAATACCAACAACATCTTAATTTTTAATCAAGTTTATTTCTATCTTACAACCATACCTATACTTCGAAAAATACATAATCAAATGCGTATATATAAATGAGCATGAATTTGATTCTTGAAATATTTTTATCTACCATACGAGTGAAAATTTGCTAATAGATGATATTAAGAAATAACATAGATATTAGGATACAAAAGTTATGTAGAGATAATGATCAAAGGAGTATCCAAAATAAGTGAAAAAATGAAACTAGAAACTAAAACTGAGATAACCAAACAATGATAAGACAAAACAAAACCGAGCGTAACATGATGTAACAAAACATAAAAGCAAAGCAAAACTGATAAGGTATAATGTAGTATGGTATAATGGATATCTCTATTCGAAAAGTATACTGGAAGTTTTAAATGTGTCATGATTATAAAGATTTCTAATGGTACACATAATAAGACAAATTTAAGAATACAAAGCATCTTCAATAGCATCTTGGTGACTGACGTAATACTGCAAAAATGGATGTTGGAGCAATTGTTCCGAACTCGCTCTTTCAAATGGATCCCAATTCAAACATTGCTGAATGAAGGCCACTAGTTGTTTTTCTAATCTCTCCTTAGCTGGGATAACCTTGTCTAGAGGTTTGGAACTCGGGGTGTATCTTTTCTTACCATTAGGAATCATAGATGCTGGTTTTAATACCCCATTCTTGTCAAATGCTAAATCTATTAGGGTATATGGTTGTGTGGCCTCATCAACTTTGTCTATTGGCCCTTTACGCTTGAGTTCTTCTCTCAACTTCATAATAGTTTGTCTTTTCGGAGGGCCGAGAACTTCAACGTTCAATGCCAATTGCTCACTTTCATCTTTTCCGGAAAACAATGGAGTGCCAGTAAAAGTTTCTGATAGAATGCAGCCTGCGCTCCAAACATCAATTGCAGTGGCATACCTGGCACCTATCATAACTTCTGGAGCTCTATAAAATCTCGATTGTATGTAAGAGTATGAAGTTTCGTTGATATAACATGCGGAACCATAATCTATAACTTTGATGTCCAACTTATCAGGACTAACAAGCATAATATTTTCTGGCTTCAAATCGCAGTGTATTATGTTTTGACCATGAATATATTTTAATGCTTGAAATAATTGGAAGCCCCATTTTGCAACCATATTAACAGAGAATCCATTAAATCCCGATGCCTGAATGGCTTGATATAAATTGACAGATAATAATTCTGTGACAATACACATATGGCTTCGGAAGTTGAAATGATCCATATAGGTTAAGACATGATTTTGTGAACTATAATCATTAACAAGCTTTAGCTCGCGCTCTTTGAGTGTCGAATTACTACTATAGAGCGAACCCGCCTTAATCAAATTCTTCAAGACTTTGATTTCATAAACAGCCTGTAAGGACCATTGCATGTCATTTTTGATAATTTTAATTGCAACTATTCTATTGGTTTTATGATCTTTGCATTTCAAGACATTACCAAAACTTCCATTGCCCAATACTTGAAGAATTTCATATCGATAGTCAATATGGTCACCGACAATAGCAATATAGTTCTGGTGCTCATCATCGAATCCAAAGTTTCTTTTAAAGTTTGAAATCTGAACGTTGATTCTTGCGTTATCAGCTAGTTTAAGGAAATAAACGCTAGATTTTCTTGAAAGCTCGCCTTTTTCATACACATTCAAAGCTCGAAATTGATTATTCTGTTGGATTATATCTGAAGCACGTATTGGATTGTTTATAGTTGGAGCCGGTTGGTCCAGCCAACCTTTGACAAGCTCACCAGTTTCTTCAAACCCAAGTAAGGCCTTGTAGAGCCTACCGGCATTTCCAATTTTCCCTTCTTTTTTTGAACTGCCTTCATTCTTATTAATTCTTCTAAAAGTCAGGATTGGGTTTCTTGTCTTAGCATCTGACTTTTGGCTTGAATGTTTAACCTTGACTGCCTTCATGAGTGATTTACTGGAGACATTGCTCATTGTCACACTCTTTTTTAAAGAACCACCGGAAACATTGTTTTTGCCAGTAGTCTTATTATTTGGCGATTGAATTATGCTTAAATTAGCATCTGAAGCTCTCACATTGCTAATGCTGTTGTTATTATGTTTAAACATCTTATTATCAAAAAACAGCTTGTTATAATGATATACATGGTGTTCATTCATGAGATTCTTTGAACTGTTATTTGGCTCAAAAAGCTTTTTCTCTAAGCCAATTGGAAGACACCCGTTGCAATTACCTTCACTGCCTTCACTTGTTGCATAATTTGTCATTGTACCATTATTTGCTGTCGGGGACAATTCAAGTGATTTATTAATAGGGCCAATTTCATCTTTCGGAGCCACTGTAAGCGGACTTTCACCGGAATAAGATGTATTAACTGTACTAGTGGTCAGACGCTGAGCATCAGCAAGGGTCTTCAAAAATGATTCCGTATCTGGAATTTCCAAACTAGCTTCATCAACAATTTCCATGTCACTATCCATCTCATCTATTGAATTCTCGATCCGAAAGCTGTTAATGTTCATATTGTCAAACATGTGCGTCATTTCACTATCAAAAGAGCAGTTTTTTAAAAACGATATGTCATCCTCCGTAGCAGTTTGGGGTTCATTTGTTTTCCTATATTTTCTGACTTGCTCTTTTCTTACTCTAGATCGTGTAGCTGGGACCATAGTTGGAATTGACGATCGTGTTTCCTTCAAAGACAAAGGATTAGAAGTATCTCTAGTTTTCGAATATGCTGTCATTGAAATGCTTTTTGGTATTGGGTCACGGTTAACATTTAAATCTTTATTTAAACTAATCGTAGAGGCAGTATGTTGAAGACTCAATATTTTTTCAGGTTCTGGAGTGCCCAACGCATTATTACTCTTTTTCAAAGAGACAGAGGGAGCTCTGAGTTTCGATGGGGAAAGATTTAATGCGGAACTTGGTTTGTATTGTTTTTGTGGAGTCAAGTTCTTCGGACTATATGCCAGGCCATTATTCTCACGGACTTTTGACAGGCGTGGCGGATTTTCTATAATATCTTTCAGTGAATTTTTAGGGATAGACTGACTTCGGCCATTTTTTGATCTGAATGCGTCACTTTTAAACTTTGATTTACTGGAAGCAGTGAACTTTTTATTGACTAAATCAGGGGTACACGAAGAAATTTTAGTACGATTTTGCCGAGGAGGAGTTTTTGCAGCATCTATAACATCCTCATTAATATCGATGTAGAAGGCCGGGATTTCTTTCCTAAGAGCCTCGGTTATTTCCCTATCTTGGTTCAGATAGGATGCCGTAAAGTTTATATTGCTTGGAGAATTGGAAAACTCATTCCAATTATCGCCACCAACATCTATTGTTGCACTCAAAGGCGCCTCACTGGAAGATTCTTTTGAAGCAGGAGATGGCGTTTCAGGGAGCTCCTTATAATATAAGCTTCGAGATTTAATAGCCCTATTGAAAAGAGGACCTCTGTCATTATCAGAACCCTTATAGACAGACCTTGAGACTTTGGAGCGATTTTTCGCTGGATCTAAAGAGCGTACTTTGCCTTGATCATCACGACGGCTCGAATTTTGTAGGGCAGCTTTGGAAAAGGGCTTTTTGAGTGTTGGGGAATTAGTGGATAGCTCAGACTTTGACCTATCCTTCAAGTGGTAATGGTTAGATATCGATCGATCTTTGGCATGTTGTAAACTTGATTTAGAGGCTTTGCTGTTGCGATTATATGGTACGCTTTGTTCTGCTTTTAGCTTTGATGAAGCAGTATCTCTCAAGTACGATGGGACGTGGTTTTCTTTATGCTTTGAATAGTTCTGCGAATCAGTTGAGGTTTTTGCAACATATACTGAATAATTTGGGCGAGCAGTGAGTTGATTTCTTTCTCTTATAGGCAGCGGGTGTTTTAGGAAATTGGTCGTCTGTGATTTCTTTATATCATTTGAGTATTGTGATTTTCTCGCCCGATTTGAGGATGTGTTTGTGCTATTTTTTGCTAAAGCCAGTTTTCTTATGTATGAATTATAAACTTCAAGTCCATCACTAGATGCAACTTTCTCGAGCTCGCCCGAGTCTTTGTGCACTAGCACAGGTTTGAGACTCATTGTTTGAGATTAATTTCACTGATTTGATCAAATTCTTTCTAGTAGCATCAAGCTTGGGGTGTGTACATTCGGGAATAAGATTTTGTGGAGAATGTAAACAAAAAGACTTTATGCTTTAGCAAAAAAAATATTCGTCTTTACCGCTTTTCACAGTTGCTGAAAAGTTTGATAAAATGATACCTAGTCAACTGCAAAGATAATTAATATATCTTTACGTGCACAAATTGATGTTAAAGAGTTATGGCACTGTTAGCCGCCGAGCAGACAACAAAAAAATCTTCGTACAACTCAGACCGAGTAACTTGAAAAGAGCAGAGCCGAGCAAAGAATAGCTAAGGAGCTATAGGTTCTAATACAGTGATATAAAAGTTGAAAAGTAGGCGAGCTTTTTTCAACTGTAGCTTTGAAGGTAGTGCTAATACAATAATACCAGCGTTCCTGCCCAGGTTTTGTTTTGATCTAGGGCTGATGCCCTTATTCAGGCCCAACGCGGTATTCATGAAACGGGGCACACAACCATTTCAGAATGCGGAATCTCATTTTTTTATTGGCACACCCTCTCACCCTCTAAATGTTACCTTTTGTGGTGACCAAAGTCCTTCGAGAGTGAGACATTGAGTACCATCAGAGAATCCACATCATGGATGCCGTTGAGCTTTCGCTAACAGTAGCAAGCCACAATTACAACTCGAGCTAGATAAGATTCTTAAATGTCTGCTTGGACATGTATCATCATTGAACTATATACTTTAGCATTGCATTTGTTAGAGGAAAAAGAGTTTTTGTAGAATAATATAATAGAGGCGAGAATAGCAATTCGAATTGGAGTGCTATCAGTCAAGCAGTATGCATATCGCTCATATGTTATAAACTGAGAACCCTGAAGTATTCAAATCAGTGTCATACAATTCAAGCAGCAGTTGCTGCAGTAACAACAGTACCACTATTGGTTGGTTTAACTCCATTTCCAGCACACGCCATAGAAGCACTTTGGATATACTTTCCAGGAACACCAGCCATTGTTTTGATTTGGCATGGGTCATTTATTATACTGGTTAGAGTTGCAGTGCTCACGAAGCTAGCCAGTTTGCCGTTTTTGATACTAGAAATCTGCTGTTCTACTGCACCAAATGCTAAACGCACAGAACCAAGAAGACCTACATAACTAGCAACAACGTAGGACTTATGTTTTGGTTTCAAAGTAAATCTGTCATCGTTTTTTTTGTCTTCTTTGTCAGTTGTTGCGCTAGCAACGGCTGTGTTGGAACTGGCAGCCGTATTCGGTATGTTTCTTTTTACTATCATTGGTTGAGTTTGTGGGGTTTGCGGCTTTGTGCGATATTCTGTAGATAAAGTTGTTGGTCGTTTGTGAAATGCCTGTGTATATTCAGGGCTTTTTGACACGGTTGTTAACGTTTGTCGCCTTTTTATTGTTTCTGCTCCAAGGAAGCTAGCTGTGATTATTATGCCTAGCTGAGTAACAAGAATGAAAAAACTGCATAGTTTCATGACAAATTAAGTGTTGGGAACGCTGGCAAACCTTTGCAAAAAAGTGAAAGAAGGTTTTTTTTGACAGAGTTATATAAACCAATCAACCAGAATGAAAAGTATATTTCCAATATAGTCACCAAAATTAGTTCAGGAAGAGCCTGCTCTGTGCAGACAATCAAAAAGTTCTTTGAGAATAGCACAATTATATATATGGTCGCCGCTATATACAGATGAAAAACTTAGCAGCCATAATATTTTTCTACAACATTCCCTTCTCAGGCATTGCAGGCTATCGCAGTGAAGTCGGCAATATATTATATTAAATACGCAAAGAGCAAACGGTCCATTTCATGGTATACGATAGAAACAATTGCTACTATGCGGCAATCCAGAAATACCACTGTTTTTGGCTATTGCTGGTCCTGCATGAAGATGCATGCATATGCGTTTGATATTTTTTACCATGCAGGAGTGGCTGCTACAAAAATATTATTTTCATCATTGCACTGCCTTTTTGCTTTTGTTACCATACTGGTTATTTTATAATATTGTTTTCAAGTAAAAAACTCAGTAGATATTGTGAGGCTTAATGGTTGATAAATTAAGTTTCTACCTCGAGAGAATATTGCTTTGTAGCAGCCTAATATTGAATCGAAAAGGCAAAGTACTACAAAGTATTAAATAGCTAAGTAATTTTTTGCTCTTCAAAAAGGAATATACTGAGCTGTTTTTAGTCTAAAAAAGTACTAGAATCTAAAGCAATATATAATATTGGACTATATGCTGATAGCAAAAAGGAAATCCACCAAAAAAGAGTGTTTAAAAGCAAATGTATTTCACCAATAATTAATGACAGTATGCACCAGGTACTGATGGTGTAATTCATTCACAGAGATGCACAGGCACTCGAAGCGCTCAGAATAATACTTGCTGGTGCTCCAGACATTGTAGCAATCTCACAAGCATCAGTGAAAAATTTAGAAGTACTAATAACCTTAACAGATACAGTGCTTTCTGGCATACCATTTATCGTAAATGATTGCAATTCAGTGACTGCATACACGTAACCTAAGAGCAAACCTGACCCAATACCAGCGTAGTTGGTGACTCTATCAAGACGCCAAATTGGCTCTTTTGATTTAACAACGGGATCTTCTTCTTCTTCTTCTGACTTCACTGCACTGGAAGGCCCAGAGTTGGTAGAGGGGCCGTTCCCACCGCTGCTAGATGTTGTCTTTAAAGTAGTTTGATGGCCTCCTTCATTACGTTGTTGTTGTTGTTGTTGCTGTTGTTGCTGCAGCTGATGTCCTGCTGCACCTGCTGCACCTGCTGCTGCTGCCCCTGATGCTGCTGAATTTGTAGCGCCAGCTTCTTTTGCAGCGCCAGTTGTTGTCGGATATGGTGTAGCAGCTGTCTGCACAGACTGTGTTTGAGTGTTGGTGTTTGTAGCAGCTTTGTGTGTAGTTATGGCATTTGTTGCCCTTCCAACAATAGGTGTATCATGAACTTTTGGGTTTTGTTTATTACTGTGAAACTTGTCTTTTAGTGACAGAAAGAAAGAGCCTATTGATTTTATACCTGTAGTTTCAGGTTTTGCAACTATATTTGCTGCGTTCAAAGGAACACTTGTAGTTAAAGATATTAAAATTGATAGTGCAGTGAATTTGTGCAAGATCATTTCTTGCTCGCTTGTTGCTCTGGGTGAAACTAACAATATCAGAAAAACCTGTGATTTTGATGAGTTAACTGTTTAAACTAATGAACACTGAGTGTTTTCCGAAGATAAAACGAAAACAAGGAAGTATTGGTAACACGAGCAAGAAGAGGAAAAAAACAAGAAGCAAAAACGAAAACAAAAACAAAAAAAAGAAAATATAAACGGGCCAATTACTCGGGAATTACTTTCCATAATATATATATATATATATCTTTGGGTTTTTTAAATAAGCAAACAATATAATATTTAGCCCTCCTGTACTCGGTCATCCACACAGTTACATTGAAGATCAAACATGAAGGTTTTCCCCTTTTTTACATACAGATACACATATCACACACCAACAAGTCCAAACCGAAAGCAAAATATGTGGACGCAAGTCATGCCGTGGGCCTGCGCAGGGGAGTTCGACGCACCTTGGCTGCGGGTACTCAACATCTGGCATGCACTTTTTTAATCAATCAATTATCATCGGCCTGCCAGTCAGCCAGTAATTCAGTCAGCCACATAATAAACCATCAAGTATTTTTATGCAAAACCACTATGGTCAATTAATTTGAGTGTGGGTATATGCAGTGAATAAATTTGAATTTTTTAGTTTCTTCTCTATGTGACAAATGAGCTAAGCAAAAAAAGTTCAAATTTTATTAATTGACACCCACGAAAGCAAAAGTTTTGTTGGCATATACGCTTCGTAAGTGTTTTGGCTATGATCCTGACTTTGTGTACAGTGAAAAATTTCTCTCTCTTTTCACTGTACCACTATACACATAGTCATGCAAGGCCAAGATAGAGCAGTGCGCCCGAGAACTTTTAATCAAAGATTCTAGATGATTACAAGAAGATACATTTATCGTATTTCGCGTACTTGTCCCGGTTTTTCTTCGTCTTTCGGCCTCAGCTTCCCTAACTCTTTTGTGGTTGATGCTCATTCACAAACGTATCACAATAAAACAAATTTCGCCAGAAAGAATGTCCAAGGTCCATCAACAGCCCAAACCACAAACTGAATACTAAATGATTTTTCGCCTTACTTTACAGCAGCGCACATCTCTACAGTGTGCATATCGCTTTCGCAAAATAATTTATCATTGAAAGTTCGGTTAAATAGGCCAAAGTTATACAAAAGTGCATACTAACGCGCTTAAATACACATGTTAATACAAATGTGGTGTCCACAAGTCTGGCACCATACCGCGACAGCGTCGCATTTCAAAAATATTAATTATTTTGGAATATAGTGAGTTCTCTAGCAAAAATTAACGCACGGGTAGATCAACCAAACTGAAAAATTCGAGTTTAAGGTAAGGAAAAACTTGCATTTGCAAAAACAAAAAATAGAGAAAAACGTAAAAAATGAAAAATGTAAAAAATATAGATATTTTTTTTTTTTCCATATTGGGGAAGATCGTAAGAAAGTCGCTAACTATAAAACTGAAGAACAGATGCTCAATAAGATAAAAACAAAGATAAATTACTTAGCACTATGGTAACGAAAACCAGCGGCAAAATGCATTACGAAAAAGAAAGCTGAGAAAGCCAAGAGCTTAAAAAAAAGGTATAATGTTCATTATGTGTAAACAAAAAAAAGGAAAAAAGCGGTATAGCAAAAAAAGCAAGAACACTTGAGCAGAAATCAGCATGAATGGTAAATAGATATAAGCAAATAACATAGTTTCTAGAACATAAAGTCTAAAGGAAGAAATAAAAATTGGGAGGTCATCATTATATAGAAAAACAAAAAACAAAAAAACAAAAACATAAAATTCGAAAAAAAAAAAAAAAAAATTAAAAAATTAGAAACGATAAAAACCAAAAACAAAAACAAAAAATAAACAAAATGTAGGCAAAGACGCGGTGCCAACAAATTGATGAAAAAGTGAGCAGGCAATCAACAGATATAGTATTATACCCTCTTAAACTAACCAATGGTTATCTTCTTCAACCTTGAAGTAAACCTACTACTACCAGATTTGGAAACATTAGCTCCATCACTACCTCCACTACCATTACTACCAACAGTGTTAATAATGGCGTTACTTCTCTTACCTCTAAGAGAACGCTGTCTTTGACTGATATTTATACCATTATCTTTAGTGGCATTATTCTTATTATTGCTTCCCACCATAGCTTCAGCATCTTTACCATTGAGCCATAATTCCCCATCGTCACCTCTCTTTCCATTAGTAATTGGTCTATCTTCAATAGTAATTTTTTCTGCTTGAATTTTCCGGAAAACTATTGCTTCTTCAGGCTCGCTTAGAGACAACTTAGATAATTTGGAAAGCGATAACGGTGTTGTCGGTGATGATGGAATCGACGGTGGTGTAGTAGTTGCTGTTGCGGTGTTTTTCCTGACTAAACTGCGAGCTCCCCAATTGTTGAAAAGCCTCATTCTATGTTTGGAAGGCAGCTGTTGCGGTTCGCTGCTGGTACTAGCGGCAGCGCTAACATCAGTGAACCTAACTTGTTTCTTTGTAGGAACCAGTGGTAGCAATTTACCCTTTGGAGAACCTAATTTTGTAATACCATTTTTGTGAGCAGAAGGTACACTAGAAATATCACTCCCAACGTGTTGTAATTCATCTGCAAACGCCGCATCATTAGCCAAATTACCAAATTTTGGTGAATAACCGGAGAAATCATTTGAATTGTCAGAGCTCATTGAGCTGCGCCCACCGTTAGATCTAGGTGGGAAAAATGATGATGACGATGCGTCTCCGCGAGCTTTGAATTCTTCAGAAAGTTTAGAAAGACTTTGACTAGCTTCTTCAATTTCCCGATCTCTTCCATGAATGAAGTTTTCCACAATTGGGCTGATCTTTGGACTGACATTGTTGTGATCTGGGCGACGAGAGAATAAATTACTTGCTAGGGGACTAGGAAGTTTAGGACTAGCGCTTAAAGACATTGTAAAAATTTCGGCTCTACTGTTGCTTCTCTTGTGCTGACCATTTGTTTTGCTATTAAAACTGTTTCTTTCGCTGGTACTTTTTCTTGCAGCAATTTCTGGCGACGATCTATTCTTGTAATAGTCATTACTTGGACTGAAAGATTGATTGCTTGTTCTTCCAGTTATTGTTTCGGAGGAATGACTTCTTAAACTGCCGACAGGAAATTTCGTTGCAGCAGAAGTTGGAGTTTGAGTGGGAGTTGGAGTTTGAGGGAAAATGTTTCTATAAGGCTCATAAAAATCCAAGTCATCGTCCATAGGTTGCAGACCAAGGCCAACATCAAACACTTTATCCAAGAAATCCTGCTCCGCCTTATGTTCGTAAAGTTTTTCGAGTCTCTGGTGTTCTATGTCGCGATATGCTTCTGAAATGGTATCATTATTATCAACACTAGCGCTACCGCTACTATTGCCAGTTCCTTTTACAGCATCTGTTTTAGTATCACCATCTGATGCAACTTTAGCAGCATTGTCGGTATTAATATCAAATTGGCTTTCCTTGTTGTTAGTAGGCAACGCAGCCAGATCATCATCAACTTTCTTGCTCAATATATCTTCCTGCTCAGCAGACGTCATAGATGCATCAAGGGGGTCATTTTGGTTATTCAAAAAATTTAAAATTGCTGAATATTCACTAGCATCAAGAACTTTACTGAGAGCTTTGCTTTTTCTTGACGAGTTATCGTTATCGGTATCATTGTCGTTATTGCCAATAGAACCAGACAGATTATTGTAGTCCTCTTCTTCTCCACCCTGGTCATTCAAGCTGTTATTTGATTCCCCGCTAACTAACTTGTTGGTTTTGATATTATTAAACGTCTCTTGGATTCTCAAATAATAAGAATGATCAATGGCGGTATCATTATTATTTCTATCAATATTTGCACTGATGTTATCTTTTTGCTGTTGAAACAAACTCTTACTGCCAATATCACCATTAACGTTGTTGGAATGTATAGTAGTGGTAGTCGCAGCACCAGTACCAGCAACCAAGTTTCTGTTTTCACCCTTTGTCTCTGATTCACTTTCAGTCAGAGTCTCGGCAACCTTTTGACTATCTACCAACGTACCACCGCTATCACTTCTAGGAAACAATTTTCTTTCTAGATCATCAAGTTCAGTAGTTGAGGAATTAGCAATCTTATCAACGATTTCCTTCAAATTTTTATCCAAACTGCTGAATGTGTTGCCATAATTAGGCTCCAGAAAGAACTCGTTTTCACTATGATCATGACGATTGTTGTCGCTATTGTTCACGTTACTATTGTTATCATTAGCGAGTGTAAAACGATTACCAAAAGTTTCAAAATTACTGGCAACAATACTATGATTATCAGTAATCACTGTCTCACTTTCCGTTGGTGGTTTTTCTTGTGAGTGCGGTCTTGCGGATGTAGAGAGCAGGGCTTTTATATTGGAGTCATTATTTGATTCAGCATCAGTGGTAGCATCAGTAGCAGTGCTGCTAATGTTATTTTCATGAATTGTCTCATGTGCCGGATATTTGCTCACTGCCCGACTTGGAGTCAAGGTATTGTTAGTGTCATCAGTGTTGGTGGTATTTTCCGTAGTGTTTGTAGCCACGGTACTCACTGTATGTAATTCTTCTCCATTAGGACCACCACGAGCGCCGCTACTACCGCTAAAATTGGCAACAACCAGAGGTTGAACTTCACCCAAATAGTTCTTAAAGAATTTTTGCTTATCTATAGTTTTGGTATTTTTGACAAATTCAGTATTTGCAATTCGAGCCAAAATTGTTGTTCCTTCTGGATCCACAAGATATGCTTTACTACCAGGGTTGCCACCATCATTATCACCATCATCATTAGAGCTGTTAAGATTGCTATTGTTGCTGTTATCAGATGCTGACAGACGCAACTTTTTGATACTATTCTTCTTTGCCGTTCTGGAAGTAGATGTGGACGATCCGGCGCTATGTTGAGCACGAATGGCAAAACCAAGTCCCACTGAATGGCCGACAGTAGAGCTGTTTCTTGATGGATATTCACTATTACTACTAGCCAGATCATGAGCCACGCTAACTGAAGCTAATGGTATAGCTGATTCAGAAACATTGTGACTTGACATTGATAACGATCTTGCAACATTGGCATCATTATGATCACTGAATGGATACATTGCGTTTTTGCGGCCATCAATACTGTTGTTCCTGCTAGTGGTATCATCATTATTGCTGGTGTGGTCATTATTTTCTGTCTTTGAACTGCTTTTTGATGTGGCGGTGCCAGCGCTAGTTGGAATCATTTTCAAAAGTGCGTTGGCTTGCATATCATCAACCATGACATTGTTGTTCAATTGATAACTGCTTTGGGTACCTTTTGCGTAAGATTCATTCACAAACGAGCCTTTACCATGAAACACAGGGCTGCCGTTTGCATTCGCGTTGGCAGCAGCAGCAGTGGCAGAAGGAGCAGTGGCAGCAGCAGCAACAGCGGCACCTTTGGAAGGAAACGAAATACTATTTTTGCCATTATTTGGGGTCAGAATAATTTCGATACCACGCATGACCGGGCTGCTATGGTTGCTATGATTGTTATGGTTGTTCAAAGATAATGATTTCCGATGATATGAATCTCTTCTATCAATCACTGGCGACTGGTTATGATTATGATTATCAGCGCTTGGCGCATTGTTTGGGCTAAGGCTGCTTACGATGCTATTAATACTATGCTGTGGGCGTGGTGATTGATGGCTGCTATGATGATGGTTATGGCTATAGTGGCGATGGCGGTGGCGTTCAGAATTCTGTTGCAAATTTGGTGAGCCTATCTTTGGACTCAGAGCAGCACTCTGGTTTTTACGTGTATCAGCATTCTGTTGTTGATGGTGATGGAAATTGATGTTGTGATGTTGCAGCGGCTTAACAGGACTATTATCAATATTTGAAGATTCGCTGAGAATTGAGGATGAAGTTGAGATCAATGAATTGGATTTAGAATGGTTTTGATATAGGTTCAATGGAGGACTGAATGCTTCAATATTACTTAATGGGGAATCAATAATTCCACTTCGTGGCTCCAGGCTTTGCCCTTGACCATATTGCCTTTGCAGTTGTTGCTGCTGCAGCCGTTGTTGTTGTTGTTGTTGTTGTTGTTGTTGTTGTTGTTGTTGTTGTTGTTGTTGTTGTTGTTGTTGTTGTTGTCGTTGATGCTCTTGAGTATGTTGGGCTTGAAGTTGCTCCGCGCCGCGGAAAACGCGACTATTGTTAATTACCGAACTATTCAATGGATGTTCATGATGAATATTTTCTTGCACAAAATGACCAGTTTCATGATTACTTGTGGCAATGTTTGATAAATTTGGAGATGCCGCCATGATTTCCAATTCAACTTCTTCGTTAATCAAAATCAAATACTCATTATAAAACAATTTCAAAACGTTATAGATGTTGACCACAAGTTTGAAGTTTTTCAACAATCTAACAATCAATTTTGTCAAGTTATCAACATTAACCACAAGATGTGAACTATTATGGTCAAAGAATTTGAATGGGTAGTAAATCACTTTTTCAAACTCCTCATTGAAGCAATAATTGAATTTTTTCAAATAGTTTTCAAAGGTGTTGATACAAGTTTTATCGGTATTTACAAGAATTGTGCGGTTTGATTTATAGTGATTGTTTAAAAACAAGTTGAAATTCAATGAGCTCAACACTTTGTTGAATCTCTTGATGATAATGTAAAGTTCCAAAATCTTCAAGAATATGGCAAAAAGTCTTTGAATTGAATATTGCGGAAAGGGTAAAGAAATCAAATTCTGGGTAGATCGTTGCTGCAAGAAAATATGATATGGATTAATGACTTTTTTCAAATGCTTCAACGCAATATGGATAATTCTTAGCAAAAAGGGCAATGAGGCAAAATGGAGCTCAATGATTTTTTGATTGAGATCGTAATCTTCTCTGAACGACGTCAAACTTTCCAAGTTCAAGTATAGATTACTCAAGTTGTATAAGTCTGCCGGATCAAGAATATCGTGCAAAAACAGAGTATCGCGGTACTCGTCAGTGTTATTATTACTCACCATTTTTCTCTTTTTCGTCAACTTGTTGACCTCTTTTTGGTAGTTTGTTCTGGTTATGAGCGAAACCCTTTGAAGCTGTTGAATAAGAATTAAAGATTTTTTGAAGTCTACTATACTGTTGATGTTGTAGCCTGCCAAATCAACATCATAGTAAGCTGGGTCTTTATGGTTTATTAGGCGCTCAAACGAACCGCCGGCAGAAAGACTCTTGAGCTGATCTAGTTGATCGCTGGTCAACTCATTATTGGATATGAGACAATTGATCAGCTCGTTAGCTTCATCGTTCAAGTTGAGGGAGAACCCAGTCAATATAGCCACAAAGCTGACCAACGGTATGGAGCAAAGCGGTCTAGAATCGCCAGCGTCAAGGCACGGGGTAGTTGGACCTACCTTATATCTGGGATGCAAAATCAGGACCTTTCGGTTAAGCTTGGGCAAAGACTGGAGGAAGCTGTCCAACCTGGCGATGGCGTGCATATACTGGATGATTTTGACATCATAGATGTTGAAAAAGGGCAACGAGTTCAGGTGCGGCGAAGGGGTGAAGTTATGGATGGATGGTGCGTACGAAATCAAGGACTGATTCGTGGCGTCGTCATTGTAGCTGCGCAAGTTTTTGATGGAGAAGAAATCGGGAGAGTTGAAGCCGGTCAGATTGGGTTCTATCAGCACTGGGTTGTTGTGCTGGTGTATTTGGCCTCTCGCGCTTTGCGGCGGCTGGGGTATATTTGACATTCCTTGGTGCACAAGATGGTGGGCGTTGTGTGTCTATTGCGTGTTTCGCTGTCTAGCAGCTTATCAGCAAAAAAGAAAAAAGAAAAAAACAGCAAAAAACAGCAAAAAACAATAAACAAAAAACAAATAAACAGACTTTTCTCTCGAGTTCAGTTTGAAATATCAGTGTTTCTCATGATATTTATTGGCGCAGTCGAGGTGAGTACCTATACGCTCTGCCGCCTTTCCAGCTTGTCTACTTCAACTTAACCGGAGAGCGTGTCTGCGTCTGGGTCCAGTGAAGCCGGGAATGCAACGAAAACTGTGTGTATAGAGACTCAAGAAGACCGAGTGCAACTATCCGAGCGTAGCCGGCTCTTTTCTTTTCTTTTCTTTTCCTCTTTGTATGTCTCTGCTCTTGTTGCCAGGCTGAGAGCAAGTGTCGTATTCCTGGTTTGCAGCTGAAGGGAGAGTACGGGAAACGCAAACACAATCAGCAAGTGGCCGGCGCTTAGAAAGTAGAGAGCAAGACAAAAAGCGGTGGGCGGTGCTGGTGGCGAGTGTGGGCTGCCGGAGATAGAACGAGGCCTTTCTGTGCGGATGGGGTTCGGCGCTAACGAGATGAAATTGCAACTTGTTTTGACTTCACCAGAGCGATGGATGGCTGGATGGCTGGATTGATGGACGATGGCGACTGAGATTTGCGCGAGCTTTGAAATACGTGGATGTGTACGGCGCCGCCAGTGCTGGGAAAAAACGGTGAGTTTGGGCGGCTGAGCGAGGAAGCGAGAGCGCAGACAGAGCAACAACGAGCACGAAAGAGAGGCTGTCTCTGGCGAAAGCGACGACGAATGGAGTGGGAGCAGAGTACAGCAGAGCTTAGTGTATTGCAGTCTGGTACAAGATTAGCAGAGTATCAAAGCCGAAAGGAACAGAAACAGGATCAGGAACGGGAACAGAAAAGAAGAAAAAAGCGGGTGCTGTGCTAGCGTGCTAGCGTGCTAGCGTGCTACGTGCTAGTGCTAGTGCTAGTGTGCTGGTGCTAGCGTGCTGGTGCTAGCAGTGCCAGCAGTGCTGCGATACTACGGTGATAGTAACAGCGAGATGGGTAACACTGCGCTGCGCGTTCTGTGCGCTGGTGCCGGTCGGTTGCTGCTGTTGTTTCTTCTTCTTCTTCTTCTTCTTCCTCTCCTCCTCCTCCTCCTCCTCCTTCTGACCTTACGAGATGCCAGATACTACTGGACAGTGCAGCAGCTTGGCGCCAGTCTTGTCTGTTGAGAAGCACCGGGAAATGGGCGCTGGAAGGCTGTGTGCCCTCGGTGCTCACGTGCGCGCTGTTGCCGGAGTGCTGGCACCGGCCACATCAAAGCGCCGCGCTCCAGAAGACCCACACGCTGTAGCAGACAGGCAGCGAGCGTGGCGCTGGCCGGCACTGTGTGCGAGGAGACTGCGCTTGGCACCAGTCGAGATCCGGTCGCGGTCCGGCCGGGAGTCCAGTCCGGTCCAGTCCTACACAACGTCCAACGCTACGCCGCGCTGCGCTACACTATACTGCGCTGCACCGAGCAGCAGTTGGTGTTTGTGTGTGCTGTCGTTTGGGACTGGAATTCTTTCCCGCTTACGTAATCGCTGACAACGGGTGCGGGCAACTGTGGCGGTGCAGGCTTCCTGTGGCGAAAAACAAAAACAAAAAAAAAAAATCGAAAAGCGAAAATCGAAAAGCGAAAGGCGAAAGGCGAAAGGCGAAAAATCAAAGCCGTCCATCACCAGAGTATTTGACACTTAGTGCCCAGATATGGCACGCTCACTGTGCAACCACACATCGCCCCCCACCGCCTCCTCCTCCGCGACGAACTGCCTGAGTCTTCCGATAATGAACACCTACAATGCACAGAGTGATACCCACTAGAAACATAGCGCTGCGATGCCGGTTTCCGCGGCTCCGCAGCAGCCCATCATGGCAAATTTCACGGCATCCACAACCACAACCACAGCCACAACCACAAGCACAGCTCGCCGCGCCCAAAGCCCTTCTTCACACCGAGACCGTGAACTTTGGCGGCGCCCCCAAGGTTCTCAAGCCGAACGTCAAAAAAGCGCTAAACCAAAACGACAACTACGTCAGCTGCACCACCATAGATATAGACGGCAGCATCAAAAGCATGTCCAAGCATTTCCCCAAGATGGAGTTCCTCAAAAAACTAGACTTGTACCCCAGGGATTTGCGCAAAATCGACAACTCGTCCATTGACATTGTCCCCACCATTGCTGTGCGTAAAAACTGCATCCTTGTGAACTTGCTCCACATCAAGTCCATCATCATGAAGGACAGGATTATGATTTTCGACACTTCGGACGCCTCGTCGATTCGCAAAATCGGCTTGTTCATTTACGACCTCCAGGACAAGTTGAAAACAAACATCAACCAGAACACGTCGTTTGAATTCAAAGCGCTCGAGACGATCTTGATCAACGTGATGAGCGTGTTGGAGAACGACTTGAATCGTCATATCTCCATATGCTCGTCAATTTTGGTTGAACTAGAAAACCAAATTGACCGCTCCAAGCTTCGCGACTTGCTCATCCATTCCAAAGCGCTCACCACGTACACCCAGAAGGCCCTTTTGATCAGAAACGTCCTCGACGAGCTTTTGGAAACCGACGAAGATTTGAAAGGCATGTACCTAACCCAGTTGTTCGACACTTCCAACAAGTCGAGCAGAATCCAGCAGCTAGGGGACGTGGACAACGGCATTGAGTTCAACACTGGAGACTCGGAGTTCAACTTCAGTGAGATTGAGATCCTCTTGGAAAACTACTACAACCAATGCGACGAGTTCGTTCAGCAAGCGAACTCCCTAATCTCTGATATAAAATCCACCGAGGAAATCGTCAACATTATCCTAGACTCAAACCGTAACTCACTAATGCTCTACGACTTGAAAATCACCATCTACACCCTTGGGTTCACCGTGGCCACCACCTTGCCCGCGTTTTACGGCATGAATTTGAAGAACTTCATTGAAGATTCGAATGTCGGATTCGGGCTTATTGTGGGTGCGTCCATCTTGTCCGCAGTGGGGATCACGGTCATAAACTTCAAGAAGCTAAGGTCAGTGCAACGGTTAACTATGATGCTTGGCAATGATCGCAGTGTGGACCGGTTTATTCGTGACGATTTGATGAGCAGGACCGACAATCCAAGCGGAGTGTACGACCCATACGCGAGTATGACGACCGTATCCACTAATGCTTTCTCCAAGGCATTGGTTGCCAAAAGTGGCAAAGGCAGTGGCAGTGGCCATTTTTCCAGCAGCGGCATAGGCAACTCAGCAGGGGCCGTCGCACAATACTTGAAACAAAAAGCAGGTTTCATTAGTCCATATCAGCAACCACAACAACAATACCAGCCATATCAAGAGCAACATGACAATCAACAACACGACCAACAGCACGGCCAGCAGCACGGCCAGCAACACGACCAGCAGCAGCAGCAGCAGCAGCAGCAAATTTCTCATCCACACTCACTGCATTTTCTAACTCATCACACAAACCATCACAGCATATATAATAACCACCGCGACAGCAACCACGGCAATTTGGGCGGCCCAAGCCACGTAAACAGTGGCCACTACACCCATAATCACAGTCACAATAACAACAGTAGCTCACCAGCCAAGAAGAACACACTAAACTGGCTCAATTACTATAAAGCCAAGTTTTTGCGTAACGCTAATAATAGCCGATGGCCCAACAGATGGTCATTTTTCGGGATCGGCAGAGGCAATAGGAGTAGATTTTCCAGATTTCCTAGGTTTTCCAAGGGAAAGAAAAACGGAATACACAAATTGGACGCTAAGCAGAAAGCTTTGACTTGGAAATGGCTTGTTGACGGGCAGGATCGGAAGTAGTCAGTTCGATCAGATAGCTTGTTAGGTAGGTAAGTAGGTAGGTAGATAAATAGATAGATAGATAGATAGATAGTAAGTTAGTTGGACATAGAATTTGCATACTTATTTGCATTTTGAGCTTTCTTGTCTTTTTCACTTTGGTACTCGGCACACTCATCATTTATATTCCGGCCTGGGTTTGATGATTTCACAATTTTTTTAATACTACTATATCCTTACGTACGCTACCGCAGCAGTGGCTAAGCGCAGACAGTAACATGCAGCAGACAGCCAGGTCCTGCGTCGCACCGTTGAAGTGTACGGCAATGTGCACACTGGTAATATAGGAACGCTTCTGGGATATGGGCAATGGCAATGGCATTGGCAGATGCCATTGCCATTGCCCAGCTACGCCATAGTTACTAACACACCTACATATGAAAACACCAGAAACCTTGAGATTAAGAATTCTTGGTTTGACGTCCTGATTTTTAAAAAAAACGGTTTGTCTCCTTGTTATTTTATACTTTTGATACAGCATTGAGGAAACATTATGAGATAGAATTACTTGGATGAAAAAATAAAAAAATAAAAAAATAAAAAATAAATAAATAAATAAAAAAGAACGAAGTAAAAAAGGGGACAATAAACATAATGAAACTGGAACTGCCGAAATAAGAGAGGTAACTATCGAAACCAAAACAATTTAACAAGATTATGGGATGATTTTAAACTAGATTAGAATAGATTAAAGTTAATGTGTTAGAAAAAAAGAATGAGCCTTTTTAATACATTAAAGAAAAGAAAAAGTTAAATCTTTCGTAGGCTTATTCAAAAAATCTTCTTGTTTTAGATGGCCCAAAAAGCTCCAATCTTATAGATGGCAAAGCAGTTTCAGCCAACAATTGCAATCTTTCTTCCAAAGTGTTATTAACTTCGATTTTACCTGTTTCATTAACAATAATAGCACCTCCAACGGCATTGTCTTCCAAATAATCGTTTTTCTTGATGGAAATGTCGACTTTAAATTGAGCAGTTTTTTCAAATGTTTCAGCAACTTGAGGTAAAATATCAGTAACGAGTTTCTCATCAGCTTTTCTTATCCTCAAATAAACCTTGGATTCTAATATAGTGTATAACCCTTCTTCAATTAATTTAGCAAGAATATCTTTGTAGGTCTTTTCGTTTTTGATTTTTTTCTTCAACTCAGTTTCCGCATCAGCGTAGATTTCATTCAAGATGGTTTCACGCTCAGCCAAGACCTTTAATCTGGTCTTGTTGGCAATTGTAGATTTGGTGATTTGTTGAGCCAATTCGGATTTCTTCAACTTATCTTCGTATAATTTGTCAATTGAAGAAGTTTCAGAGCGAACAATGTTTGACTTTTCAATCTCGTATTCTTCATCCGCCTAATAACTATAATTAGTACTTGGCTGAACCAAAACAAAAACCAAATAAAGTAGAAGAGCTCCATTGCAAATAATGACAATATTAATGTCAGTTGAAGCTCTAAACAAAACATACCTTTAATCTTATTTCTTTGGCTTTTTCTTCAGCCTCTTTTTTGATGAAAGCTTCCATTTTGCGGAGCTCACTAGAGACCTATAGAATGCTCGTTAGTATTATTGTCTGTCATGGCGTTGTCTACAATGGCAAACAACAAAGGCAAGCACAAGATATTGGGAAAGGGACAGCTAGTAAGTGTAGACAGCAAATGTGAGTTCCGTGTCCTCCTCTCCTTTCGCTAAGACCCCAATTGCCAGTGGTTTTAATCATCGATTCCACAAAGCCATCAGCAATGGTTTGTCAAAAAGAAAACAACACTTACTTGGTCATCACTCAAAGCACGACTTGAAGGCATTGTAACTGGTTATGTAGAGACTGATAATAGATTGACTTGTATATATTAATGCAACAGCAGAAACAGCAAAAGGAAGAGCAAAAATGCAGCAATCTGTCTGATTTGCTGACTAGATGACTGGCTATCTATCTAATCTATCCAACCTAGCTATACTTTGAGGCGGGTGTGCGTGTCTCTGGTTTTTGGTTTTGGGCCACTTGACAATGAAATTACCAGCAATTCAATATTAGTTGAAATGTTATCACGTGATCTAGCCTGCCACTCCATCCTAACATTACGTGCTAAGTGCACTTTGAGGTGTACAGATGTGAAAGCTTTCAGATGCAGATTTTGATCATTAGTTTCTCTTTCTCTCTCGCTCTCTTCCATTATCACCATCGATGGATGGAGAGATGGATGATCTTTAGTTAAGTCATCTGTCCTTTTGATCTGGACTTTAATTGGCCGTTGGGGGAAGCGTTGCTAGCTGCTACAACCTGATCACAAAATACTATCCAAGTTCCAGATCAACTATATCCTTTGTCTTTTCTTTTCGGTGCCGAGGTTGACACCGATCAGGCTAGATTTATTGACATTATTTTAGAAGCTTCAGCTACCGACTCCGGAAAAACAATTGTCTCGAATAGCTTGATCCATAAAGCTGGAAATATTTTTAACGCCACTGTTCCACCATATTTTATGCCCTTCCTTTCATTAGTCATTGTGCATTCAACATCATAATAATATTATGGCGTCTATAACGGTGCCTATCAATGAACTGTTTGTCCTAAATAGCATAAATTCTTCAACCCAGGATTTGTCCCAAGCTGACTCTAATGCTAATCATCAGCATAATAATCGCGGCTCTCTAGGCAGTGGCAAAGGGCGCTCCTCAAACAACAACAACAATAGCAATAGCCAACAACAACAACAACAACAACAAGTGCAGCAATTGCAGCAAGCGCCACAAAAAATATCAAATCAAAATTCTCAGGTAGTGGGCGCCATTACCGCCAGTATTAGGGCCTTCACTTATCAGATATCCTCATTATACTTGAGAACCCCTGTCAAATTATTTAGGCCTTCGAGATTTGATTACATGGCATACACAAGACTAGCCCTATTTCATGAAGAAAACGTTGCCAATTTATCCCAAGGAGCCCAACATAATCCTGTATATAAAGCCGCCGCTGCTGGCCAACCCAATGTCAAGTATAACTTCTTCAAGCATTCCAGTATTGCGTTGCTAATACAAGCAGTACAAAAGCACGGCTGGAAGTTTATTCCCGATAACGTTTTGCCTCCATTATTAGCAAACAGTTTCACTGGATTAGTATTATACACGTCATATTTGACAACTTTGAACAACTATGCTTCAAAAAATCAAGAATATTCAATTAAACCCAACACCAACATTTTGGAACCTCGGGTACTGGATACATTCAGAGCAGGAATGATTGCTGGCGCATTACAATCATTAGTGGCGGCACCTATTGATGCAATATATACAAGATCATCGACCGCTGAACTACTTTCACAAAAACATGATAATCTCTGGAAATATGGGATTTATAAACTTCGTAATATTGGGCTAATTGGGGTTTTTGCTGGGTTTGGTGTTAGTCTTGTTAAAGAATCAGTGGGATTCGCTTTTTATTTTTCAACTTTTGAGCTCATTAAAAATCAAGCCTTTAATAGAACAGTGAATTTTATCAATGGGTGTCGTAATTTTAAGTATAAATATTTGGGATTTGTATTTAAAGGCGAGCCGAAAAATTTGATAGATGAAAATGCCAAATTTAAAGTATTGAAGTCCACATACATTTTAGCTGCTGGCGCTTCAGCAGCAACCGTGTTACAAGTTATCCAGTTCCCTCTTTCCAAGATTCAAAACATTCATTTATCAAGACTCGAAGCTTTAGATTACTACAATTTGCAAGTACCGGAATACAAAACTCCTACGTATAATGCAAATCGCTATAGACTTGTCAAAGGAGTAGAAACTCTTCCAAATATGATGCGACCATTAGCTCATAGAATCAATGAAAAAGCATTTTTGGTAAAATATTGGACGCGAAGAGTGTTAAATAATCCATTCTTGAATGTTTACTATAAGTCGTATCTTGAAACATTGACGACAATTCTAACAATCCAACAAAAAAAGAACTTGACGTGGTGGCAGTGGTCTTATAAGGGGTTTACAAGATATGTTCTTACTACGATTCCTGCAACTAGTATTGGGTTGTTGGTGTTTGAGATAATGAGAAGCAGACTTAGTGATACTGTAGATGAGTTGACGCTAGAGTCGTAGCTAATGTTTTTTAGAATTCTGGTTTTGTCTTGTTGTTTTGGTATCAGTTTTGCCATAACTGTCAATGATTGTTTAATTTAACTTTTTTGGCATCCGCTTTTTTGTTCTTGCCTATTAGATAATTTAAAACGACATACTAGATTTCCATATAATTTGAATGGCCATTTAATATTCCAATCTGATACGATTTCTTTCTGTAGCAGCACCTGTAGTTAAGCAAATGATAGATGATGTGTGAAAAGTTGTTTGTTTGTCCAGATGTATTTAAAAGCTTTACTATATTCACCATCTGTAATCTACAGATATCAATAATAGAGTGTAAAATCCGGTTCACTTACACAATAATACATATTATACCACTATGATGGATCTATGATGCATGAGAGAATGCCCGATGCAGAGCTCCAACAAAATTGAAAACTAAAAGAGGAGAGATCTGCAAACAATCAGTTACACCAAAACAAAATTTTTTGATCTATCATTAATTTTGGAACAAGGACACAATTTATATATAAACGTCAAGCTCCACACTCTTAACAGAACTATAAGGCTAAAACATGCCAATCTTATCACTCAATGCTTTCTTGCAAAGCGCCAAACTTGCACTCCAAGAATTCAAAACCCAAGCGCCAACTAATGTTCAAAAACTAAATATTGTCATTGGTAACCAGTCTGGAGATTTGGATTCCATCGTTTCGTCTATTACCTATGCCTACTACGCCAATTTACAAAATCTTATTGCAAATAATAATATTCAAAATCTAGTGAAGCCAACAACTATACCTATACTCAATTTCAAGGCAAGCGAATTGAAACTTAGAAATGATGTGAAGTATTTGTTCGATCATTTGCAAATCAGTCAATCGAATATCTGTTTTATTAATGACGTAAACGATTTTTCTAAGCAACAGAAAGAAAGCATTGATTTGACTTTGGTGGATCATAATGCCATTGAAAGTAATGTGGAGCAATACTTGTATGATAACAGAAGCAATAATAATAGTGTTGACGGCAATGTTGTATCTATCATTGATCACCACAAAGACGAACAAAAATATTTGCATGCGAATCCAAGAATTATCAATATGGTTGGCTCATGCTCCGTTTTGGTTTCTGGTTATTGGTTTGAAAAACTTGGCTTGATTAATAACAATGATGACAGTAACGCTGTGCCGGTGAATGAAGATGCATTGAAAAAAATTTCCCAGTATGTGGATTTCAATGAGCTTGTACACTTTGTGGCTAGTCCAGTTTTGATAGATACAAGCAATTTAAAGTTTAAAGTCACTGGAAAAGATGTGAAAATTTTCAAAGTTTATCAATCATTGACCAACGATGTTGCATTCAATGCAGATGAATTTTATAATGTACTAAAAACGGAGAAGGACAACATTGAAAGCTTTAGTGTTGTTGACATTATCGGGAAGGACTACAAAAGCTATGTTATTAATATTTCCCCTGACTTGTTATCGAAGACACACTTGAAAACTGTGTTTGGCTCTAAGCTTACTGAGATAAAGGTTGGAATTACCTCGATTGTTAAGCCGTTAGACTGGCTAATGAAACGAGATGGAGTCAATGTGGTAAATGATGAAGTTGATAAGTTTGGCAACGAAGCAGGCATTAATATTTTGATACTTATGACGAATTATACCAACAATAGAGGAGAATACTGTCGAGATTTAGCCATAAAGCCCATTCTGAAAACTCAAAGCATGAGCGCAGAAGAGTTGAACGCTGATCTAGCAGGTTTTCTAGAAAAAGGATTAGTGGCCCACAAAAGCGAACTTGGATTGGTGGCAATGAACGATAATGAATGTCATGGAGCCAATCATAGACTATTGTCAGTGTACCGTCAAACTAATGTTAAAGCCAGCAGAAAGCAAGTTGCTCCGTTGGTCAAACAAGTGTTTCAATTACATTAACGTAATTTACGTTATATGATAGTAGCTGTGTCTGATTACTTAATATATACGTTTAGCATTGGTAATAATAGAAAGACTCTACATTGATTGTCGTAGGATCGCTTCTAAAGTATAATTTTATCACTTCTCACTTTGAGGCCTGCCGGAACCGAATTACAAATTCGGACAAGCAAAGCATTATTGTGGTCGGACAGCAAACATTTTGGTCAAGTGCCTTCTGAAATAATACCAGAAGCTGAATAGTATAACAAGTCAGATTGCGCATTATATGGAGTGTCATATGAAGCGTTATACTTTTAGCGTACTTTTCGATACGTTTCTGTCGCGAATTATTACTTTAGCTCAGGTAAACTTTGTATTGTTCTTGATAAGCCGGCTTCTGGTTGTGTTACAAATTGAAATCTATTTCTACTCAAACTTATGGTTTCCATTTTTCCCCAGATAGAAATTATTTATAATGGCCTCTCTGTTGAGAAAATTCACAAACACTATAGAGGTTGTATCATCTACTGCGCAGAAAATGAAAAGAATCCCCCGCATTTAAGTGTTGAAAATTGCTGCTAATGAAAACACCACAAAATAGACTAGAAGGAGTTACAAGGGATATTTATGTTCAGCCTCAGAGTCAAGCCAAGACCTGAGTTTGAAAATAAGGTTCCAGGAATGCCAAAACAATTTTGCAAATGATGAATAAATTCTCCTGAACATGAAGCTTTATTGATTGAAAGAGAGGACTGCGGAAACAGTGACGTCACAAGTGTGGAAAGTGAACAATTTAAGCAATACCATACTGCTAGACAATCTAAACATTGGTAATCTCTTCAAGTGGCTGACCAAAGTTCCAAAGAGGGCGCTGGTAAAAGAAGCTCTTAATTTATTGGCTTGCCACAAAATTCGAATATAGCTATTTTAACTGTTGGAACTGTACTTTATTTTAATTAGCAATTTTATTTTTGTTAGTATTGCGTAGAAAACTTTCTAGGTTTTTTTTGCATTTTCAATTTATTTCTTTTCCATAGTAGCATGCCTTTTTTTTTTTTTTTTTTTTTTTACTATACATCATTTGCATACAATAAGTTAATGGAAAAGCATTTTATTTCATTATAGGCTAATTGCACAATACACTACCTTTCCAAATACCTTAAAATCATTATTCTCGTTTTCAAGGAATGGCTTGCTTTACAAATAATTTCTTTGATTTGCAATAGGTTATACTCTCACATGAATTGTCAAATCTTAGGAAAAAAGAATTTAAGCGTTAAACAAGGAAAAAAAAAAAAAAAAAAAAAAAAAAAAAAAGAAAAGAAAGAAAAAAGAACGGGAAAATATTTATCATCTTCAGAACTTTATCTCAAGAATAGCATTCTTATTGAATGAAACGCATAAGTAAAATACTTACTGTGAGTGTCTTCGCGAGTAATCTTTACAGTAGTTTTCTGCTTGTTGCAAAACGCACTCCACCAACCTTGTGTTTTTCTGTTTCAAATCTTCATTGGTTGATCCTTCAGCAATGTTACCGTTAACTTGATCTTTAACCAAAGTTTCCTGCAATATCTGCAAAACATAGTTTCCAAACCTTTTAATTTGTATTATTTCAGTGCTCAGGTCTGCTTGACTTAATTGGATAGTTAAAATATCTTGATTACTACTGTGGTTTTCCCAATTACTTATTCCGTTTACCAAAAGAACAGATTTTTTCCCAACACAGGAATCATAACTCTCACCTTTATAGCTCTTTACAGCCAATTTAAAATTTAAGGAGAAAGAAACTGATAAAATCTGAAAAATGTTATTAAATTCAGAAAGCAAGATAATATTAGGACGGTAAAAAGTCTTACCACATCCACATTTTTTCAAATGTGTTCTAGAGAAGACTAACCAGAATTTGTATGTTTGGAAACTTTTGGGTAATTGATCTCTTATCGCATTGGGCACTTGGTACAAAGAGCTCCCTCCTCCGAGTCTCTTTTTTAGTTTATTGAGTTGTGGTTTACCTTTTCTATAGTTTGGGCTTTTGATAAAGCTTGCATGATTTTCCTTGAGTTTTTCCTCCTCTGATAAGTTTATGATATCGCAAAGGCCATCTTCAAAATTGCATTCAACAATAAGAAGAGGTTCAAAGCTGTAGATAAATTTCATAGAGTTGAATGAATAGGACTCTTTGCTTTTGATGCTATCATTGGACGAAAAAGTTTGTTCACAAAAGGGCAACCAGTTTTTCTCAGTCCCTAACAACATTTTATTTTTTATTCTGAGTTGTCTGAGTGTGTTTTCAAAAATATGAAAGACATATATTCTTCTCGAATTAATTTTGTTATCGAACATGTTGAAAGTTACTATTGGATGGCCAAGTTTATTTAAGAATATTTTTGGATCCTCTGGTCCGAGAAATGGCTTGTCAATCTTATGGTCAAACTGAATGTTGAGAATATTTGGAAATTTTAATGTTATTTCTACATTTTTCGTACTAGATGAGTGCTTGCTTTGGGAAATGAAGCAGTACTTAATATACTTGAAAGCCAATGTGCTTCTGATTTCTCTGAATTCTAGATCATATGCTTTTATACTAATGAAGCTAATCTTGGGCTTATCTTTTTCGCCAACACTTGAATAGATTATTCTGCTCACCATTAAGTAAATTCCATAATCAGACAAGTAAACAGAGTTTCCTCCAAACAGAAACCATTTTTTACTTAAAACTTCGTCTTCACTCAAGCCAAGGTTATCTTCAATAACAGTCTTGTATTTTGATTGCAAAAGCTTATCCCTATAGAACTTTAGGTCACTATTGAACTGCAAGCTATCCCTAGGGATCAAGAGAGGGCTTGAATGTTTTGCTATATAACAAGTGCTGTTTTCAGGGATATTGTCAAAATCTTTGTTTAAAAGATATGTGTTGAATTTATATTGCACGAAGTCCTTATCGTAAAATAGTGGCTTAGTCGAAAGCTTATCAGATTTTTGATTTTGCAGTATTTTTTCAGTAATATACAGATCGTAATTTGTGGAGTAACTTATGTAATTATCAAATAAAAAGATGTTATTGCTTTTTTCCAGGAAGGCAAAAGGAATGTGAAAGTAAAAGAAAAAACAAATCAATACTATCAGTAGAGATCTGACAAGTTTTGACTTTGCAAGAACGTTAAAAATCATGTTGGAAATTTAGCCGCTGTGCCAAGAAAACTGTCAAATTTTCTTGGCGCAGAAGTCAAACCAAGGAAACATGTACAATTATAAAGCCCCCTTCGTGGTCCACTTAAACGAGATGATAGTCAAAGGTAAAAATTATACACTAAAAATAGACTTCCCAATTTGGTTTATAGTTCATTGTGTATGAGCTTTGAGCTATTTTTTGTGGCGCTGCGCCAGTATTAAGAAAATAAGCGGCCAAAAACGGTTAGCCTCGTGGCCTGTGGCGGCCCAAACTGGACAACGGTAGGAGAAAACAACAGCATGGTAAACTGCGACTACAAATTTCCCAATCCGAGTGTTTCAAGCTACCTTAGCCTCAAGCATTGCAGTTGAATGGAATAATATTTTTGAAGAACGTTTTATCTATTTCGTATAAATAACATAATCCAGGTAGTCTATCTTTATTTATCAATGATCTCTGTATAGTGGCCTCCTATTAGGTCAAACAATATACAGATGATGCATTCTTTATTTTTAATTTTAATAGTAACCAGTCTTTGGTCTTGTTCCGGATTTCAATTGACTAAACTTTTTGTGCTAGTTTTTCTTTTTTTTTTTTCCTTTTTTTTTTTTTTATTCATATATCATGCAATGCGATGCTAAAGTATGTACAGTACTGCCCCTTTCCAAAACGGCTTCGTTTTTTATGATCTATGGTGTACATTGGATTCCCTGAGAACTTGAATGCATTTTGTCACGACATGCTTTTGTTGGTTTAGTCTAATAATGATAGAGTTGAAATATGACCTTCATGCTGTGTGAATGGTTTTCTTACTAGATTTAAATCACAGTTAAGCCAACTACAACAAACTGTAATACAGCAACCGTGGGGTTTTCATATTGAACTGACATTATATAGTTAGCAAAGAAGGTCTTTTTCAAAACTAAGGTATGAAAAACGACACGAGGGTTGTGTTGTAGAAGAGGGTGCATATGAACGTAAAATTCAGGATCAGTGTGTGGAATAAAATGATGGTGAAGCTAAAGAGACTTTTTGCCAACTATACTGCACTTGTAATCGGCGGTACGAGGATTTTCTTATAAACTATCACTTATTTTGGTCTTTCAATTTCACTGGCGTTTGTGTTGAGGAGTTTTCACATCTATGCCAAAAATACACCAATTTGAAATACACTTGCTTGTCAATTAGACCTTTGCCACATTTGAAGAATGGCTTACAGGGCAACTGTCTTGAACCCATGGGTGATAAATGTCATGTTATGTGCTATAACAAAAAATACGAGGCGTTGTAAATAAAAATACAATTCACTTGTAAGTAAATAAGTATACAAAAGATGCAAGTAAAAAAACAAATTGATAACAAGCTTAAAGCTGGACAAGCATCATGATCTATAAGTAAAATGTCACTTTACTTCTTTTTACCATTAAAATATTTTGCAATATCTTGTCCACCAGCAACCAGTTTTCGACTTTTCGGACCAGGCTTTGAAACACCTTTACCACTAGTTTTGGCCTTACCTCTTCCTCTTTTAGCTACAGGCGCTTTAGATCTACCTCTTCCAGCTTTCTTTGGCGCAGCGGCCATAGCGCTAGCTTTTGCAGTTTTACTAGTAGCTTTTACTTTTGTAGTGACTACTGCTTTCGCTTTAAAGCCCGCTTTCGGTTTACTTGGGCCTATAGCTTTACTCTTCTTCACACCATTAGCCTTCGCTTTGCTTTTTGCCTTAGCAGCCCTTTTCTTCTTTTTTTCTATAGTTTCGATTATCTTTTCATCTAAATTCTTTTTCTTTCTTTCAATGGTTGACTTTAATTTCTTTTCCTCAGCATCAATTTCTTTCACAATGCTAGCAAGCAAAGTATGGCATCTTCTGCTTAGCTCTGTATTGCTTCTAGTCTTCAAGAAATAATCAAATTTGAACATTGAACTTTTCAATATTTCTTTATGAATGGTATCATAAAGGTTTTCGGCATCAATACCATGCTTGAAAAGTTGAACCAATAAAAACGCGTCTTCATCTGGTGTAAATGCTGCTTTGGCAAGTGACGCAGGTGGAAACTTCAACTCAAGCTCCTTTAGCGGCACTTCATATTGAGCCATTTTCTTGTGCAAGCATTTTTGCTGTTTCATATGTTTAGCAATCTTTTCTTCACCTTGCTCAATCTGTGCGAGATATTTTTCAAAACCTTCAATCTCTTCAAAACGTTCCCAAAACACTTTTGCGTACGTTTCAATCTCGTCAACTGTTTTAACATTCATGACAACACTATTTTCGACCATTTCCTTGGCAATTGCACCTATTGAATGTCTTCCGTATTTGGCAGAAAGTTGTATAAAATTATTAAATTCTCTTCTAGACCAGTTGCCGAAGCCTTCTTCCAAATATTTTGTCTTGAGTTTTTCTTCTTCTTCAGTCAACGGTTCAGCATGATCAATTTCGAACTGCTCTAATTTGGCGTCAGCTTCAAGATCCTCAGACAGAAATAACTTGTTACTACTGTTACTTTTTTCGCCACCAGGCGGCACTTTGTAGTTAATAGATTTCTTGTACCAATTTTTTTCCTTTTCATAGAGCTCATATAAATGCGGTGAGTAAAATTGATGGTCATATAAGTTGATCAGCTTTGGTGGTCTTGGTGCCTTAGGCTCACTAGATGCAGTTCTACCTCCGGTATGCAAAGCGTCTCTATAATATGCATCAATGGAATAATTTTCTTTTCTTTCTCTCTTTCCTGGATTTAACCACATGAAACCTGAACCAACTTTTCTAGTCTGTTTTTTCTTAAAATCAGTCCCATTCCATTGATAAGCAGAAGTATTGTCATTGTCCATTTCTTGTAACTCATCAAAACCTAATTTCGAGAACTTGCTATTTAATTCTTTAGTTCTCTTTTCAGAATTTGCCAAAATTTCTTCAAGATCAAATTCACCACTACCTTCTCCTTGAGGTGTCTCGCTCGAATCTCTAGCGCCGCGAGCATCAAATATATCTTGTGCACCATGTCTGATCATGTTCAACAATTCATCTTTATCAACGTTTTTATTGTTAGCAGGTGGAGCACTTCTAACTTGCTGAATGACAACTTGATCCAATCTCAATTTTTTCATCGCTCTCTCTAAAACTTTTTCTTCTATGGAGTTTTCAGTGACTAATCGAAAAACTTTGACTTGCTTCTTTTGACCAATTCTATGTGCTCTATCCATAGCTTGCAAATCTGCTTGAGGATTCCAATCAGAATCAAAAAGAATAACCACATCTGCACTTGTTAAATTGATTCCCAAGCCTCCTGCTCTGGTCGTCAAAAGAAAAACAAATTTATCACTACCTTCCGCGTTGTAATCGTCAATCTGTTGAATACGGTCCTCGTGCTCTGTTGAACCATCAATTCTGCAATAATTGTAATTTCTGAAGTAGCAGTAATCCTCCATAATATCTAGCATTCTGCTCATTTGACTAAAAATCAAGACTCTTGAACCTTCATCTTTGAATTTTTTCAATAAACGATCCAAAATTTTGAGCTTTTGAGAATTATAAACCAAGTGCTCATCTGTTGTATATGGTGGCCCAGGCTCAACACCATCAAAGAGATATGGATGATTGCAACATTTTCTTAACTGCATGACAATGTTTAATAATCTGGTTTTAGACTCTTTCTTACCATTCAACCCATTAATAGCATCTAAATCCTTTTCTAATAATTTCCTATACAATTTCTTCTGAAGTGGAGACAAGCTAACATATAAGTTTAGCTCTTTTTTTGGTAACAATGATTTTTCAACTTGAGACTTAATACGGCGCAATAAAAACGGCGAAAGAATGGTATGTAGTTGTTTAATGACTTCCTGTTGATGCTCGTCGCTTTCTTTGGTTTCTTCTTTACCACTGGTGGATGTTGAGCTGCCAAAGTACTCATCAAAGCCTTCAGAGTCACTAAACACATCAGGCAACAAGAAATTTAATAAAGCCCAAAGCTCGTGCAAATTATTCTGCAATGGCGTACCGGTAATTAATAGTCTATTTCTAGAAGCAAACAATCTAATGACCTGTGATAATAAACTCTGTTCATTTTTAATTCTGTGAGCTTCATCAATAGCCAAGTAACTCCAGTCAAATTTTTTCAAAGTTGCTTTTTCTTTAATAACAATTTCATATGAAGAAATGACCACATCAAAATTACACTCCATAATTTCATTATTAATTATATTGGATCTTTGTTCCTTATCCCCAGTTAATACAATTGCCTTGAATTGAGGTATCCACTTATTAAATTCTCTTTGCCAGTTCTCTAGCGTTGATTTAGGAACAATGACTAAATGCGGCCCCACAATGTTTTTAAAGAAGCGCAAATATCCAAGAAACGAAATAGTCTGTAAGGTTTTACCGAGACCCATTTCATCGGCCAAGATCCCTGATAAATTGTTCTCATGCAAAGAAACCAACCAGTTAAGGCCTTGCACCTGATACTCTCTCAATTTACCATTGATATAGGTTGGCGATTCAGTAAACTCGATAATATCTGAATCGCTGTCAGCGTTGAGCAATTCCGCGTCCTCTTCTTTTTCCGTTTTGCGGCGTCTTGCGCCTTCGTGTCCATTTGCTTCGCTGTGTTTTTTACCATTACTGCTGCTGAGTATTGCTTTATGGTCTTGTTCTTCAATGCGCTTTATTATCAGACCAAACTTTGGGTCCTTTTCAGCCTTGGCTTGGAAGAATTTCTTGAAAAGAACTGATAGATCTAACAAATAATTGTATCGTTTCGCTATCTCTTTCACTCTTTGCTCGTCTTGTAAAACGTCGGAGTTCTCTTTAAGAAAATAAAACGACTTTCGGTTAAGGCTTTTGTTATTGTTGTAGTCTTGCTCAATTTCCGGAGTGAGAAATTCACTAGAGACTCCAACCTCGGTTTGATTTGTTTGTTCTGCTGCTGGAATTGGTGATGGTGATGGTGAACTATTCACTATATTATTGTTACCATTATTGTCATCAGGCGCGGAGCTACCATTGGCAATGGATGGTTCCGGTACAGACATTGCGATTGGCAAAAAGTTGAAGCTGTTAATATCTGTGCGTAATTGCCAATTGATTCAATGAAATCCAGAGTGCAACAAGACCGGTTGAGAAAGCTGATAGGGTTATTCGCGTTGTGAAGAAAAAAATAAAATAAGGCAAAGAAGAAAAAGAAAAAGAAAAAAGACGCGAAATGGGTTTTTTCCCTTGAAAAAACGAACGGGGAAACATGAAGGCGGCACGTTACCTTTTTGCTTGCCTACCAATGCTTGCTGCTACAACATGGTAATCGATTATCCGATTAAATATTGAAATAAAATATATTCAAAATTAGCCGTAATTAAAACCCAATTACCCCTAAGCAGAAATTAACAAGATTAAACTAAATAGAAACAAGAAGTAATTAAAATAATAAATAAATAAGTAAATAAATAAATAAAAAAAAAAAAAAAAAAAAAAAAAAAAAACAAGCAACTATAATAACAGCTATTGAGGATAAGTTCTAAGATCTAGCGTTAAAGTTTTGGAGCTATTTGCCACTTGTTCTCGATAAATTCCAACCAATGCATCAGATTTCTCGAACAAACCATTTTTAAGGCTAATAACAATAAATTGGAACTCCGGACCAGCATTGCTAGAGATATAATTAGCTACTCTTTGAACGTTAGCATTATCTAAAGCAGCATCAACCTCATCAAGCACAAAGAATGGCGATGGCTGAAAAGAATGGATAGCAAACAATAATGCTAAAGCAGCGACAGTTTTTTCACCACCAGAAAGAAGTTCCATGTCTCTAAATCTTTTCAATGGAGGCATGGCATGATATTTAATTCCTGCGTTATATGGCTCTTCTTCATCTTCAAGAGTTAAATAAGCAGAACCTCCCAACGGGGACGCATTCGACTTAGTTAATTCTTTGTATGTAGTATCAATTCTATTAGAAATGAAATCAAATGCTTTCATAAACGTATCATATCTTTTTTCTTTAATGTCAGAAAACTTCTCAGCAACAGAGGATTCGTAATCTCTAGTTCTGGCATGATTTTCTTCAACATCTCTTAATCTATTTTCAACGTCTCGTAATCTCTCAAGCGCTTTAGCATTTGGCGATAGTCTTTCTAATTCTTCATCAACTTTCTTGATTTTTTCAGTAAATTCGTGATCCGCAGTACGTGCATCTTGTATGTTTCTGAACTTATTCGGTAACTTGGAGTAATCAATCACAATATCTTCTGAAATTTCGATCAAATTATCCGGATTTTCACCAATGGAAATAGAATCTAAAGTGCCTTCAAGTAAAGGAATAGCAACATTTTCGATTTTACAATTTCTTAAAATGTCGATCTTGTGCATAATCTCTTTTTCTATATCCTCTTCCAAACTAGAACATTTCTTGAAACATTGTTCAAACTTTGCTCTAGCCCCCGCCACCTTTTCTTCAACTGATTTGATAAAGTCCAAGTTGGACTTGAGCTTTTCTTCAGCCTTAGATATACGGGTATTTTCTTGTTCCATTTCTGTTTCAAATCCATCAATTTTGTCTCTAATTTCGTTTCTTTGATCTCTTATCAGTTCTAGCTTTTCATTGAGCCCCAATTCTTCATCCTGCAATAACTCCAAACGCCCCTTAGACTGATTAACTCTTTCCTTCTCAAATTCAAGCTTACTATCCAAGGATGAAATTTGCTTCATAAATTTTGTTCTTTCATACTCTTTGTCTCTCAAGATTTGACCATGAGTCTTTTCATATTCGCCAATATCAATATTGTATTGTTCAGTAAACCCAGCGTAAACGACAGACTGCAAATCCCTAATACGCTCTTCTTTTTGCGCAATAGTTGAGTTTATTTCAAGCAATGAGATATTCTTTTGGTTCAAACTGTCTTCTACACTCTGTAAATTTTGCTTTTGGTAACTGAGTTCCTTGTTTATATCATCAATATTCCTCTGTATCTCCATATTAGTATTCGACAACAATGGTAATATATTTTCAAGCTCGCTTATTTCATTTAACGTCTGTTTTTCAGCAATTTCACTTGGCTTTTGGTGTTGTATAATATTAAGGTCATCTAGCAATTCATCCTTCTTTTTAATTAACTCATTGAGCTCAGATTTGCCCCACGATTTGCCATCATTTTGACCCTTGCCACCAGTCATCAAACCAGATTTATGGATTAAAGAGCCATCTAAAGTCACAATTTTCACATCAATGCCCTTAGACCATCTTATAAATTTTGCTACTGACATTTCATCACAAACTACAGAATTCCCACAGGCATACTGTATAGCTCTTTCCAATACCGGGTCATATTCGATGACATCAAGCACTGGACGCGCATTAGGGTGAATATGTCTTAAATTTGAATTGGGTGGCTTTGAGTCAACAGAATCTAAAGGAATAAAAGATGCAACACCGGATCTTTGCTCTTTCAAATAAGTAATGCATTTTTGGGCCACTGTTATATTATCAACAATAACGGAATCAAAACTTTTGCCTAAAATGGTCGATACAGCAGTTTCATACTTTTTTTGTTTAGGCTTGCATAAGTCACAAACTAATCCTTTCACGCCAGGGAAAAGTCTTTGCAAGTTGCTAATATTTTCTCTCAATTTTCTTTCTCTGTTGTTTTCTCTTTGGCTTGCATTGTAATCATCAAGTTTCAAAAGTATCTCTTTGATCTGAGTATTGATTTCAAACTCTCTAGAAAGTAATCTTTCTTTTTTAGTTCTCGACTCATTCAAGTAGTTCTTCTTTATGGTCAAATCCTCCGTAGTTTCATCTAACTTAAATTTATTATCGTCAAGCTGATTTTCGAAACTTTTGAGGTTTTCATTGAGGCCTGAGAGTCGATCATGCAAGTTCGCTTTCTGTTGTTCAAGGTTTTCTAACTGCAACATCAATGAATGCTTATCATTATATAACTCATTCAATTCACCTTCCTGAATAGCACCACCTTGAAATAAAAAGTCTTGCTTCAACTTTTCATAAAGTTGTTTGCCTTCATCGGGTAAATCAAAGTCATCTTTGGAAAAATTCTTACTTTCAAAAATTTTAAGCGCCTTTTGAACGACTTCCTTTTGCTTATTGAGTTCTTTGATATTTGTTTCTTGAGTGCTGATATCCTGCTTTATTTCCTTGATTCGGCGTTGTACATCAGCAAGTTTCTTAATTGTTAAATCTCTTTTAGTAGTGACTGGCAAAAGGTCCTTGCTCAAACTATCAACAACTTGTTTCTTTTTGTCAACCGCGCTTTTCTGCTTAATAATATTCAAGTTTTCTTTGGAATATTCAGCATTTGACGCTTTCAAGATTCGCTCTTCTTTTTTTAACACTGATTCCGCGCGCTTAAGCTCGTCATTTTTGGCTTCCAATTGGTCAATCAAATTATTTTTGCTGTTTTCGTAGTAATATAGTTGCCATAGTTTGTGAGTTCTGATTAAATTTTTCTTCTCGGCCATCTTCTTCTCAAAGTATTCCGATTCGGTTTTTTGTTCCTTGTATTGTTTCAATTCACCATTTAACACCCTTTTTCTTTGAAAAAACGAATTTGCATTCTCGTGCGCTTTCTCTTGTTCCTCTCTAAGAGATTCGTATTCTCTCTTGTATTCAATTGAGCCTGAAATTGTTTCGATAAGCTTTGTTAATTCAAGCGGAGATTGTGATGCAATCTGTTCAACATCACCTTGAAACACCAAAAAATTTCTTGCTTTGATAAGAATATTTTCTTTTTTTAAAACAGTTGAGTAATCTGTAGCACTGACAACTTTATCATTGATTCTGTACTCGCTGCTTCCGGTAAGAGTGATAGTTCTTTTCAATTTTAGGATATCGCCATTGGAACGTTCATATAAAGCCATCACATATGCTCTTGTCGGATTTGCTGAATTGTTTTCTGATTCGTCTTCGCTATCAGAAGCATTCACGGAATTATCCCCAGTGTCCAGTAATTTACCTCTGTAAATCAAATCCTTCAAATGAGCGGATCGCAAATGGCTGCTTTGAACTCCCAAGACAAACGATATAGCATCCATCATATTGGATTTACCAGCACCATTGGGACCAATGATACTAGTAAAATGAGAAGTACCAAATCCCACAGAGGCCGTGCCTCTATAAGACTTGAAATTGTGCAATTCTAACCCAATAAGTCTGCCCATTAGTTAATGATTTGGTTAGCGCTCTATAACTTTGGCAAACAAGGGTAGGGAGAAATACAGAAAAACAGACGCGTTTTCATCTAGATCACCGCTTGGTTTTTGGGAACAGAAAAAAAGCTATGAAATTATCGCGAAAAAGCGCGTAATGCACGTGATTCCACTGATTGCAACTCAGTTGTCTACAGCCGTATATACAGGGGTACTTGTATTGTCCTGATGCCTATCAATTTTGATCGCAGAAAATCAGCCTGATGTTACAAATCAACTGCTTTTTAGCTTTGAGTGTACCGGTAGTAGTTTTATGTTGGGTGGCGTTGGCTTTGAGCGTATGTTTTCCAAGGTGTTCCAAAAGCGCGGGTTTCTCGAATATTCCAGAAGATTCTTCTCAACATTGCATGGAAGCTCCTAGAGAGTGTACTCCAATTACAAATCAACAAATTGACTATAAAATGAGGTCTACCCCAGACATGTTTGATGTAAAGCCTCACGACCCGTTAAAGTGTCAATCATTAAAATCTGTTACAAGCACTGATTACATTGCCCTTTTTATATTCTAACTCCACTCTAACTTTTCCCTTACCAAAAATGTGCACTTTATTTGAAAATCAACCATTCTTTACCTTCGCTGACGCGGCCAGCTTACACCCATTGTTCCAACAATCAGATAGCCTTACCAAAAGACTCTTCTCAGAAGCTTTTATGCTGCAAAAAGATGCGGCAAACAGATGCTGTTCTGCGAAAAAGGTTGCCACCGAAACACCTCACCGTGCTGTAACAGAATCCAATTATGAAGAAATAGACGCTGGAGCTACAAACGACTCAGATGGGAGTGCGTCGACTCTACTGTCGATGACTGAGCCATTGAGCTCTGAAACCTCTCACTTCAAAAAAGCACATGTTGACTTTGTACCTGCCGCTGATGTGGTTGAAAATGCTGAAAAATACAATATTTATGTTTCCGTCGCAGGGTCCGCTGCGGATAACATAAGAGCTGACTTCAATAAAGTGAACAACACATTGACTGTCAAAGGAGATGCGCTGCATACAGTTTCTGGCAAAGACAGTGGTGCCAAAAGTCTTCACAGTGAGATCAAGACTGGCCGCTTTGAAAGAACATTTGAATTTGGCCATGCAAAGATCAATGAAAACGGTGTGAAAGCGGAGTACGAAAACGGGCTCATTTGCATTCAAGTTCCAAAAATGCAGACTGTGTCTGTGCTGCAGAAGCCAGCCGCAAAGCAAACAGTGAGAAGAATTCCAGTTTTCTGGGTTGAGTCTGAAGACTGGTAGATTACGCAGTGTACTATAGTATGTACTATTGGAATCTTTTTTCAGAGGTTTACTAGTTGTTTTTATGCTTTGTTGTTCGTTATTGATTTTTTAATTTTCTGCTCTATGTATTATTATTACTTTTTGAAACTAATAAATATATTGCACCATTTTCCGATTCTCGATCGATACTTTTGGTCGTAGAAGAGCGGCTTTAAGAGCAGGAAGGCAGCGCCGTGGTGACAGCATCCCTCATTTTTACAGTATACCGGCTGCCGCTTTGGGCATAAAAGACGGGAGGCCTGCGACTAACTGAGGGGTCGGTAGTATATCATGTGATATTTCATGTGACCCGAGGGTGCCCCCCACAAGAGCAGGTATCACCAGATGTCTTTTCACCCTAGGGTCGCCCTCTAGCTTGCATCTTGCTGGCTCCCCCCGAAACGCTGCCACCGACCTGCTGTTTCTTTTTCTATTGCGCCCTTTTCCTCTTGCTTGCCTCTCTCTCTCTCTTTCTGTATACCTCTTGTTGCTTCTTGTTTTCTAGGCTTCTTTGAAACTGTCTTTGTGTTCACCCTAAGTATAATCGTACCCTTACATTTTCAGTAGCACATCCTAGCCAAAATGACCAAGTTCACTCCAATAGCCAAAACCGCTCACTTGGCAAGAAACGCCATCAATAAAAATGCTATCAAGACAGCAAGCGCTGCCCAAAGCATGAGAATGAATTTCCCAGTGAGACAAAACTCTTCTGCCACCGCTGGTAACAAGGTCACCGTCAGAGATGCTTTGAACCAAGCTATGGCTGAAGAATTGGAAGCTGACAAAGATGTGTTCTTGCTTGGTGAAGAAGTTGCTGTCTACAATGGTGCTTACAAAGTCTCCAGAGGTTTGTTGGACAGATTCGGCGAAAAGAGAATTATTGACACTCCAATCACCGAAATGGGTTTCACTGGTTTGGCCGTTGGCGCTGCTTTGGCCGGTTTAAAACCAATTTGTGAGTTTATGACTTTCAACTTTGCTATGCAATCTATCGATCATATCATCAACTCCGCCGCCAAAACTTATTACATGTCTGGTGGTATTCAACCATGTAACATCACTTTTAGAGGTCCAAACGGTGCCGCTGCTGGTGTTGCAGCTCAACATTCTCAAGATTACTCTGCTTGGTACGGTTCTATTCCAGGTTTGAAAGTCGTTTCTCCATACAGTGCTGAGGATTACAAAGGTTTGTTGAAGGCTTCTATCAGAGATCCAAACCCTGTTGTTTTCCTTGAAAATGAAATGTTGTATGGTGAATCCTTTGAAGTCAGCGAAGAATTCCACTCTCCTGACTTTGTTTTGCCATTCGGCAAAGCTAAGATTGAAAGAGAAGGTAAAGATATCACTATTGTTACTCACACTAGAAATGTTGGCTACTCTTTGGAAGCCGCAAAGACTTTGGAACAACAATTTGGTGTTTCTGCTGAAGTCATTAACTTGAGAACTATCAAACCATTAGACACTGATACCATCATTGCCTCTTTAAAGAAAACTAACCACATCATAACCGTTGAAGCTGGTTTCCCAGGTTTCGGTGTTGGTTCTGAAATTTGTGCTCAAATCATGGAATCTGAAGGTTTCGACTACTTGGATGCTCCAGTCGAAAGAGTCACTGGTTGTGAAGTCCCAACTCCATACGCTAAAGAATTAGAAGACTTTGCTTTCCCAGACCCACCAACTATTATTAGAGCCGTCAAGAAAGTGTTGTCTTTGTAACTGTAATAAGTTGACATAACATATACTCTCAAAACTTTATAAAATAATGACACATTACTTAATTGATATTCATATTTTCAAATGTAGAATGATGTGCTGTGGACGCAAAGGTATGCCTCACAGACATGTATTGCAAATCATCTCCATCAGATCATATTCTACTAGACACATTTGCTTTATAAGTGTTACTATTGATAATGCGGTAATTGAAGGACATTTTTTAATTTAGATCAAGCTTAATTTAGAAATGTCTGTGCGGTTATCTTGCTTGTTCGGATAAACACGGCATGCAGCAACTGCTTTTTGTTATCACCGGAGTAAGATCTACTGATGGGGGTGAATGATCGTTAATAGGGGTCTACGTAAAATTGGTTGGAATTTTTCATTTTTCAGCACAGATGATTACTAATGTATTACAAAGACGACGCATAAACTTAGCCCTCGCGTATATCACATGAATATCACACTCACATGTTTTTCTGTTTTTTCTTTCTTAGGCCCAATGTTTTTTTCTCTTCCAAGGGAGAATGCAAATCCCTTTATGAAAAAATTCAAATTTCATCAGTTCTTCTAACCTGCTTAAGTATATTAAACTTCTGCAAATATTTCAGGTTAAACACTTTATCTCTGATAGTTTCAAGAATAACAAACAGCAAAAATGGCTCCAATCGTACGTATAGAACTCCAATGAATTGAAGAGGACAAACCAATTAAGGAGTTTTTTCAAATGATTCGTGGTGAAGGATACTGTGTTCTTCTAAAGGCTTTTATATTGAGGTAATAAAATTATATGCTAAAAATTTGAAAATATTAAGATAAAATAAGCGATGAATGGAAATCTTTGAGAATGTGAATGAACCAAATGATTTTATTGTTTTGTTCACTCTACTCTCAAAGGCAATCATTGACGATTTGACTTTTTGGTTACCATTTTGTTACTACTTTTATTTAGGCCCAAGGTTGAACCTGGATGCTTTGCTGTTGAATTTGGATTTTGCCGTAGTTATTTATTTTGGCAAAATCGAAAATTCTCTTTTTATGATATGTTTTATATTTTTAAAAAGATTAGACAGTAGGCTAACAGGAATTTTACTTTTAGACCTCCAAGAAATCTAAGCAAGTCAAGAAGTTCGTCGTTGACGTCTCTGCCCCAACTGACAATGGTGTCTTTGACCCATCCTCTTACGCCAAGTACTTGATTGATCACATCAAGATCGAAGGTCGTGTCGGTAACTTGGGTAACGACATCACTGTTGAAGAAGACGGTAAGAAAGTCGTTGTTGTTGCTGCTAACGGTATCTTCTCTGGTAAATACTTGAAATACTTGACCAAGCGTTACTTGAAGAAAAACCAAATCAGAGACTGGATCAGATTTGTTTCCGTTAAACAAAACTCTTACCAATTACAATTCTACTCTGTCAACCTCGATGAAGACGAAGAAGATGATGAAGAGTAAATTAGATAGTTTGCTGTATTATTAATATTTTATAGTTCACGAATAACATAATCTAATCTTCATTAAAAATGTATCTTATTCTGTAAAAAAAAAAAAAAAAAAAAAAAAAAAAAAGGACCTTCCTTTATTGAACAATAATTCAAGTTATCTATTCAACTCTTGACTGTTTTCTGATCTCTTCCTACCGTTAACTTTATCAAGAGTTAAGTGTATATACAAAATTAAAATGAAAGCATGTTTCTCTCGTTATGCGCACGTGAGTGCATGAAAAAAAAAATTGAGATTTTGAGATTTTTTTCTGGTTTTTCCAATGAGTAAATAATTCGTAAACGGGGCAATAAACGTTGTACACCCGTAGTTGGTTCAAGATCTAGACAATAGTAAAGCAATAGAAACACATACAAAATGTCTATTGAGCCAGAAAAGATACTTCATGTTTTGGATAAGGAGGGCGTTATTGAAAACACCAGTACCGTCTTCCCAGATGTTCCTTCTCTCGTTATACAAGGTATGTTTCTGGCATGTTTGATATAATAAGAGTAATTAAATGCTTTTGTTTGAAAATTGATAGCTAACAATAGTTGCAAATTATAGCTGCTCTTAATTCCTTGCTCAGTCGTAGCATGATCAAATACAAATCAATTGAGAGAGATCAATGGACTTTAACCAAAGAGGGTGAAGAAATTGTTAATAAAGGATCACATGAATACAGATTATTGAGTGAAGTTATCAACAGCTTGGAAGGTTTGAAAATCGCTGATGTTCCAAAAAAGTTGGGTAAAGCTGGTTCTTTAGGTCAAGGTAAAGCTTTCAAAAATGGCTGGATCAAGAAAGATGGCGACACTTTGAAGCCAAGTGAAAAAATAAACAAAGACAGTTTACCGGATGATATCACTGCTTTGCAATTAAAAGCTATTGCTTCTAACTCTGAAAAATTGCCAGATAAGAAAGAATTGGCTGACTTGAAAAAAAGAAAATTGGCATCTGTTTCCAAAGCTTTCTCTTACAAGGTTGAAAAAGGTCCAGAATTTTCCACCAAGATTGAAAAATTAGAAACTGATATCACTACCGACATGATCTCTAGTAACAGCTGGAAAGAATCCAAATTTAAGCCATACAACTTTAACTCCCAAGGTATTCTTCCGGACTCTGGTGCTTTGCATCCATTGAATAAAGTTCGTGAAGAATTCAGACAGATTTTCTTCTCTTTGGGTTTCACTGAAATGCCTTCTAACCAATATGTTGAAACCGGTTTTTGGAATTTCGATACTTTATTCGTTCCACAACAGCATCCAGCTAGAGACTTACAAGATACTTTTTACTTAAAGGATCCAGCTGTAGGTGATGAACCTGAAGACAAACAATACTGGAAAAATGTCAAACAAGTCCACCAAGATGGTGCTTTCGGATCTATTGGTTACAGATACCCATGGAGAGCTGAAGAGTCTCTCAGAATGGTCTTGCGTACCCATTCCACTGCTATTTCTTCTAAGATGCTTCATGAATTAGCTAAAGATCCAAAACCAGCTAGATTGTTCTCTATAGATAGAGTTTTCCGTAACGAAACCGTTGACGCTACTCATTTGGCTGAATTCCATCAGGTTGAGGGTGTTATTGCCGATTACAACATTAGATTAGGTGACTTGATTGGATTTATGCAAGATTTCTTTGATCAGATGGGTGTGCATGAATTGAGATTTAAGCCAGCATACAACCCATACACGGAACCATCATTGGAAATTTTCTCATGGCACGGAGGTTTGAAAAAATGGGTCGAAATTGGTAACTCCGGGATGTTCAGACCAGAAATGTTGGAAGCCATGGGCTTGCCTAAAGATCTTAGAGTTTTGGGTTGGGGTCTCTCTTTAGAAAGACCAACCATGATCAAGTATGGTGTTAACAACATTAGAGAATTATTGGGTCACAAGGTCAACCTTGATTTTATTGAATCCAATCCAGCTGCTCGTCTTGATGAAGAATTGTACTAAACTTTAAACACATGTAAATGATGTTTTTGTCTTTTTATAAATTATATTGCAATTTTTCACTTTTGTGTATAAAATTCAGCACTAATCAATACTATAGCTTTACCCTTTTTCTCTTTTGTTCTCACCCCTCATTTTCATTTTTCCCATGCTTCTTTTTTGATACATATTATAAAATTATGCTTTACAAGTTTGCGTGTGCTATTTTCTGTAAAAAGAAGCGGCTTAGATTGGTGTTGTGAAGCACAAATCTGACATCTATCATACAGTTATATGCTTAAAAGATTTCCAATTTTGCTATCAAAATAATATTTTAACTTCTTTCTCCACGATAGTGGGTTTGTCAATATTTAAGTCATAACTTTTCTTTTATCCCAAAATTGGCTGTTTACAAAGCTTCAATTAGTCACAACGTGAAAAAGACTTACATTATATGTGAAGTATTCTATACATCACAATAAATGGGAACAGAAAAAAATAGTGGTAAAAGGCAGATCAATTGTCTGTATTGCTTGCCGCTCTGGGAGAGGTGCATATAGATACATACGCGAAAGTTAAATCACGAACAACACTTGTATATAACTAGATTATATATGCTCAAAGCAGACATGCTATCCGATAAAATTAAGTTTGCTTATTTTTTTGCAGTTTTTTTTTTTTTTTTTTTTTTTTTTTTTTTTTTTTTTTTTTTTTTTTTTTTTTTTGGGAGAGTCTCATGTTTTCGAATCCTTCTTTATTGTTGCTTCTTTGTTTTTCTTTTATTGGGTAATTACACAACCATAACAACAATGTACCATTAGTGGAATTCTCAACATAAATATGTGAGGTCCAAAGCTTTCCAATTATTTACTGAAAGCCTCTTTTTTTTTTTTTTTTTTTTTTTTTTTTGGAGAACCCAGCTCTTTCGAAAAATCACGCTATGCACTTTTGCTTGTTGTTTGGCTTATAGTAAATGTCAATATGCTTCTTGTCTTATTATAGTGCGATAATTCAAGGTATCTTAAAAGAAATACTTGTATTGCGATAAGGGTTTGACAAAACTCCTTCACTTCAGATTTTTCCTTCTTTTTTTATTATTATCTCACAAAGTTTATAGTTCACGGTCTTGAGTAGTAAGACTGCTTTTCTTTTTCTTTAACTCAAGTTCCTTATGCTGTAAGCCAAATGTACGCATGCATGTGGCTAGTGAAGGCGCATGTTTTTGATGTTACCGTTGGCTAGTGCGTCAAAAAAATAAGGTGGCAGGCAGCAAAAAAGAGACGTGAAAAAAGTAAACCACGAAAGGCATCGGCCTCACAGCAACTTTAATCGAAGTACGTTCAACAGACAATACTATGGCTGACTGTCATAATACAAATTCAACTTCGTCAGAATATTCTGCTCTTCTAATATATCAAATACCCAATAGTTTCACTCAAAGTCTTTGTAACTTTTCTTTACGAACATCTGCATTGAAGAATTTGCATTTTGACGTTTTATTAGTTTGCATATCCCGTGAATGCACAGAAAAATATAACAGTGTATAAATTTTTGTTTGAAGTTGCAAGTCTACAACTTTCATTTTTACAATGGAAGAATGGCTTATAGTCATATTCATAGCATTGCTAATAACTGTGAAAAGGGAAACAGATAACCAAAGGCAGTTGAAGCAAATCTTCAAAGATATAACTGATGATGTCAGCAAAACTTACGGCCAGGAGCTCAAAGAATTAACTTTAGAGTTGCACGAGGCTACATCTAGCTTACAAGTTTCACAAGACAATCTACAACAAAAAGATATAAGAATAAAAAATTTAACTGATGATATAGAAAGCAAAATGGGCAAAATAGAACAAATAAATCTGCGCATCAGTGAGCTAAAACTTGAAATCCTCAAATTTCAAAATACCATAAAGGATGAACAGCAAAAGTTTACCTCAATAAAGTTCAGTAGCGAGTCAAAGGAGGCACAAATCAACAAATTTTTGAAAGATAAGAATCAGCTAGTTTCACAAATAAGGGAACTAGAGCTCTCTATTACGGAAAAAGCAACTAATAATAAAAAACTTAGAACCAAATATGATGAAACGATATTCAAAATTTTAGAAACAAAGGCCAAAAGAGTATCAATACTAGAAAAGTTGAAGCTCAATGAGAATGAAAATGACACACTAAATAAGTACATAAAAGAGACCTTGTTCCAGCTCAAGCAAATAACAGCAAATTTCAAACAACTTGAAGAGCTCGAAGCCGCATTCAAGAATCACTGGAACCCACTATTATCTACATTGAAAATCGAGGCCAACGCCTTAGAAAAGAGCATAATGGATGATTTGCGCATTTACGAAGACATTAAAAAAGACGATTTGCACCCAGATAAGATAAAAACCATTCTTGACAAGTTCAACACATATGAGATTAAAGCGCTTGAAGAAATTAAAATACGAAAAAATTCTTACAGTTATATCCTCAATGATATAAACAAGAGCTACGACATTTTGATCCAAAACTTATACTTCATTGTCGACAGATGGTTGAACGGCTCCTCAAGAGGAGACACAACAACAACATCCAGAGGAGCAAATAGCGCTAATGTTAGTCCTGCTCTGTATAGCCGTTTTTCTGGAGATGTTTCAGATATAATTAGAAATTATAATGTTGACACGACTGGCACAACAGATAGTAATGAGTTAACAAGAATATTGAAAACTAATCTTTTCAGTGATTTGAACATTCGGCATCTTGGAAGCATTGTCAACGATAGCAGCTTTATTCCTACTTCTTCTGAAGATGACTCGCGTAACTCAAACTCACAAGGATCTCACGGAAACAGTCAGAATGATAGCTCTGCGCATACTGATAATACCAGCTACTCGCCAGGTAGCCTGTCACTACTGTCAATCAACGAAGGCGGGCCAGCAAATACGCTTGAGATTAATGAAAATATAGGCGAATACTTGGGTGTTGAAAGTATTTCCCCAATTCAGGAGTTGCCGCTAAGAGGTACGATTAACAATAATGCATTTAACAACTCTTTACAGATACCTAATAAGAATCGACAAGGAGTTGATCTAGTAAGGGATATGCAAATCAATAACAACAACAACAGCAACAACAACCATAATAATTATATTAATAATAATATTAATATTAATAATAATAATAATATTGATAATAATAATAATAACCTTCTCTATAGCGATAATTTTGGCGGTATCGACATACCAATGCAAAACATAACAAGCCAATATTACTATCCCCTGCAACAGCAACAGCAACGGGAATTTAATCTCAATCATCAAAGTGTGCAGCTATTAACATATGGGCAACAGATAAATAATCGTCATAACAACAACGTCTCTCAGCGTTTTTCTCTTACTGAGGAGGATGATAGTGACTTTGAAGAAGTCGTGTCTCATGAAGGAATTTTGGTTCATGGTGATAATTTTGACACACATCCCCATGAAAGCATGCACCGGTCAAATTCATTAACTGAAACGCGCCATGCTTCTTATGCTATTGGCGCAAAACACACAAGCGGTAGTGCTTCTTATTGGCCTTATAATCATAATGCTGAAGCAGAACCTGCTAATTTACAGAACTTTGAGCAACATTATATCTTCAATAAGACTAGTATGCCACGGAACAAGAGAAATTCGGCGATTATGTAAGTGTCTCAAAGTTTTACAAATAAGATGTTCTCATGTTTACTATTATCCTAGACTGGCCAAGTAACTATACTATATTATACTATACAATATCATAAAACCTCTACATATCAAGAGAAAGTTTCTGAAAATATTTCCTTTTATATCATTATTTATTCCCTATTTCTTCTGATATTTATATTATATCTATTTTTAGTTGTTTCGTCTATTGTCAGTAAATTTTACGTTTACTTATTGCATTCTTACAAATTCTCCTTCTAAAAAAATTTTCGCAACCAAACAAGTACAACTTTTTATTTGAAATAAAAAAAAAAAAAAAAAAAAAAAAAAAAAAAAAAAAAAAAAAAAAACTTGTATTTTGCATAAATGAAAAGTTTGCTAGTGTAAATAAACGTGAACAATTATGACATTCAATGAAAGGCGGCTCTAGAGTGATCTTAACTATGCAACAGAGCCCCACTAACATTTCTACGTTTTCAATTTTGAACTTCAGAGCAGTTCGTGTAAAGTCACTTCAAATTTATTAAAGTAACTAATTTTCAACGTTTTCAGTTTGTCTTTTACGAAAATTGATAACATCAAGGTTAAGCAATAGGTTGATGTTGCCGAGTATCAATTTGCAAAATCTGTAAGTTATATTTTGGTCTCCTAATCTGAGTGTATATTCTATATTGCCTGCGGGTGTGCTTTCCAAGTTCAACTGACAGATAAGAAACTTGATAGGCCAAATTGGATGAATTTTTGTGCTAGAAAATGTGGTTAAGTAAGCAAATTCAACATTTTTTGCAAGTCGCTATGTACCAACTTGAGTTACTGAAAAAGGCAAAAAAAATTCTTAAAAGTCTAGGCATTAACTCATCTCTATTTGTTTTGGTGATTGTAATACCTACAAACCTTTCAAGAACCCATAAGTCCTTTAGTTTTACGTTTTTAATAAGTTATCAGTTATTTCTTAGTCGTTGTTGAAGATTTTGACATGACAATTATATCATCAAGATATATATGCACAAGGGCACTGTCTGAAATTCCGTTGATGCTGTTATTTATATAAAGTGATGAACTCCATTTGGCATGACATGATTAATTTCACGGATAGGAGAAGGTCCCACGCCAATTCTCTGAGCCTGTGTAATGCCTTTTTCAATTTCTATATAACTTTGTATTGATGATGTTCTGGTATTCTAACGGTGTACACTTCACGGTTAAGTGCCGATGTTGGTTCAAATGCACCACGTCAGCGGGAGTTTTAGCCTGCTTGAAAATTGATTGAAAGACACACACGCATACTCAGAGCACAATACAGGTAACTGCTACTCCTGATACCAGCCTTTGCCACAATATTCAGGGGTTACTGTTACCACAATCCTACTATACCTTCAATTACGCCTTCACCAACTCTGTTTCGCCGAATACAACATACCAGAAAATATATATTTACTAGTGAGCCCAAAGCATATCAATACCCTTTATTGGCAAGTTATCCGCCGCATCAAATGGAACATATATGATACAAGAACCACAATCACACAAAACAAAAGATCTTAGCCATTACAATGATAAAAAAAAATAATGTTAACGATGAAGCCTCAATAGAGTTACTACCGGTGCACACAAATCCAAACACATCGGCATATAATAGCAGCGTCGAGAACGAAGAAGTGCCAGCGATTCATTTATCTTCGCATGTTGGATCTTCTCAACACCAGAACTTCAGCACTGCGGTGGAAATTGAGCGCGAAGAGCTGTATAAATCGGGAAATGGATCTCTTCTAGCAGTAGATAAGCCGGCTTTCTATTTGCTTGTGCTCTTATATTTTTTGCAAGGTATACCTGTGGGACTCGCGTTCGGATCAATTCCTTTCTTGATGAAGTCAGCACACTTGTCATATTCGCAATTGGGTACTTTTTCGCTAGCGTCATATCCATACTCCTTAAAATTATTTTGGTCTCCTTTTGTTGATTCATTTTATAGCAAAAAAGTGGGACGTAGAAGATCGTGGATTATCCCTGTACAAACGTTAACTGGGTTGATATTCATCATACTTGGCTCCCAAATAGATTCAATATTCAAGGATTTAAATGCCAATTTAAACATCTTGACTTTCTACTTTTTTCTGCTTGTACTTATGGCCAGTACTCAAGATATAGCTGTTGATAGTTGGGCGTTGGTGATTTTGAGTCCTGCGTCGAAAAGTTATGCTAGTACGGCTCAAACAGTAGGGCTCAACACAGGCTATTTTTTGTCATTCACAGTATTTCTTGCATTCAATTCTAAAGAGTTCATGAACAAATATTTTAGGTCAGCAGAGAATCAGCTGGACGTTGGACTTTTCACTTTAGGCCAGTATATGATTTTTAGTGGATTTTTGTTTTTGGCTTGTACCGCGATTGTTGCATTAAAAGTGCCAGAAGTGCCAGAACATCTCAGGTTAACAGTGAAAAAAGATGACGAGTTAACAATCGAAGAGGCCAATGATGAGTTAGATGCTACTTTCAACCGTTCTGGTAATGGGTGGCACAACTTGAAAAGAACATACTCAAAAATGTATCGCGTACTTTCATTATCTACAGTGCAGCAATTCATCATTATTTTACTTATTTGCAAAATTGGCTTTCTAATTAATGAAAGCGCAACAAATTTAAAACTCTTGGATCGTGGCTTCTCAAAAGAAGATTTATCTTTAACTGTACTTATTGACTTCCCATTCGAAATTATTTTTGGTTACTATGTGGCGAAATGGTCTCGTGGCAAACAGGCACTTAACCCATGGTTGTACGCCTATATTGGTAGACTCATTGCTGCTCTATTCGGCCAACTTACGGTATATGCTTTTCCAACCACAAAAACTGCTGAAGGAATTGAAAAAACTATAGTGACACCGGGATTTTTCTTAGCTGTCATCATCCAACATTTATTTAGTTCGCTAATGGGCACTATCCAGTTTGTGTCTTTGGCCGCCTTTCATACCAGAATTGCTGATCCTACCATTGGAGGAACTTATATGACCACTTTGAATACACTCAGTAACTTTGGTGGTACATGGCCAAAATTCTTTTTGCTTAAATTCATTGATAGAATGACTTACAGTATATGTGCACCTGTGTCGTTAAACACGTACAGTGGTGACACGGTTAGTTCAGCTAAAGAGAGTACAGACATTATCAGCTTCGAACTTTTTTGGGCAAACACTGTCAATTTTGTCAAACTAGCCGCCGATAAGGCTTTAATAAGTGGACAGAAATTCTTTCCAACTGCCCCGAAACCAGAAGAATTGAAATTATTGCAAAATTTTAAGCCGTCAGGTTTCAATTTTGAAAATTTTTTTAATTTCATTAGCGACAAATTCCAAATAGTACCACATCTCACTACTTTTGCAGATCTTACAGAGCTGAAAAATACTAAATTGAGCGAATATATTGCTTTCAATAAAGGTCAAAAGATTGATTTTTGGGAAGCTTCTAAACAAGCCAGCAAGTTACCTGGGTGTGCTACTGAGGCTGCTAAACAGGTGTGCTTGAACTATCTTGGCGGAGAATGTATTGTGCTCAAGGATGGCTATTACATGATGAACTTACTCTGTGTCTCCATTGGTACTGCACTCTTGGTTTTTTTCATTTGGAGAAAGGTCCAACAATTGCAGTCGTTAGGCGAGTCGCACTGGCGCGTCAAGTAAGCTTCACGGGGTTTTTTCATATGTTTGTTTGTTTAGAGAGTTTTTATTTTAAAAAAAAAAAATTTTTTTATTTTTTTTTGGTTGTTACGAATTTGGATAGAATATTATTTATTTAAAATAATTAATATTTTTATTTTAGCTTTGCGACATCAGCACCCTCTTTCAGCATATATTTTAGCTTACATCACACTTGATTTCTCTATTATTAATTGATTACATATTTTGTAGTCACGTGAAATGCGAACTGAGGCTTGTTTGCGAGATTCTTCGATGCGCACTGAGACGATGGCGTACATGATCATCAACTCATTTAATGAGAGTATCTGCTTTTTGGTTGACACCACCTGCTGAAATTTTCAAATTTTACCAAAATAGGACTTTTATCAATAAAATCACAGTTGAGCTATTTTGGGACAGTATTTCATGAAACCTGAAAGCAATAGCACTTCAATTGCTCAAAATTTAGACATCAAAGGCATTGCTAAACTATAGCAAGTTAATCAAGTTAATCTCAAATGGCACCAGTTATCAAGCCAACCGAGGCAGATATCAAACAAAAGCTCAACCAAATTGAGCAGCAAGATCTAGAGTCAGAAGATTTTGAGCTAATTGACAATGTCAATAAAAATTGTGATGGCGTAGATCCAACAACAACCACTAAGAGACAATTAAAAAACCCATTTCGCAATCAACAAGAAAGCAATCAGGCTGATTCTGGTAACACCGCCGCAGTGGCGAGTGGAACAAATTTAGGTGCCAGTAAAGATGCGATAGAAAATAATAATAATGAGAGCTTTGACAGCGGGAATATCGCCACAATAGTAAACCCTCAAAATGCATCAATGTCACCATACGCTCCTCCACCAAATGCTAACTTTGACACATTATCTTTCTCAGCAAATCATACCGCCAATATTAGTACGGATAAGAAGACAGCTAGAGCTTACAGTGATAGAAACTCAGAAATATACCAGCGTCACTACGGGGCCCTATTGAGCTTCAATAGCTTTTTGCAAAACAAACTTAATCTTAGTGTATTGGAAGCATTCCTTCTTGTGCTGTATTTTGCAATAGTAGTAACTGGTCAAATAGTATATTGGTTAAATCGGTATTTTTTGACTAATAGTGATTCTTTTTTGGATCAGAATGATAGTGACGTGATGATTTATGATAATTACTTCACACAAAAGCGCAACCTTATCAACCAGTTGTTTGTGAAAAGAGGATGGGGTTGGACCACTGTGGTACTTGGCTTTGTTATTGTTAAATATGTCATTCTAAGTGCTAACAATGGCCGTACGGCTATAACTACAGCTACTACTGTTACTACGGCTACAAATGCTGACAAAGAAAAGGATAAAGTTGGCGAGAAGGAAGTGAAGTTTAGTGTTGAAAAACAGGTTTTGTTTATACTTGCCAGATTTGGTGCTGCTACTGCATGGTGGGTTTTTTTCACTCAATGGTTCTTTGGCCATCCTTTAATGGATCGCATTTTTATCGCTACTGGGGGGAAATGCACAGGCATTCAAGATGGCGATAGGCTAACCAGATACATCACCAAGAACCCCCTGCTCAAAAAGTTCTTGAAGCAAGTGGAAGAGAAAACCGGCTCATATTTGATGCCAGGCCCAATGGTTCCTGAAGGAGTGCTTTCTGATAGTAACGACAATGATAATTTAAAATACGAAGCACAGATCTCTTCAATGGTGTGTCGTAAGATTGGCGGACGTTGGACCGGGGGTCACGATCCATCAGGACATTGCTTTTTGCTTATTCATTCCTCTTTGTTTTTGTTGTTTGAAGTCTTGCCTTTAGTGCCAGTGTTGCTCAAGGACTTATTTGAAAATAATGTGCTTTTCCACAAGTTGGTCAAGAAGAGCCAAACGGCACAATTGGCGATTGAAAAAATAAGTTACAGAAAAAGAGGCAGTAAAGCCGGTGATAGTATTTCAGCTGTGACAGTGCCAAAAACCAAAGAATCACAATTGCACTCATTGATTAAACTCATTTTGCATCCATTGGTATTGGTGAGCTTGTTGGTAGGATTGTGGAGCTGGATGCTTTTGATTACTACAATGTATTTTCATTCTTTGCCAGAGTTATTAGCAGGCGCAATGGCTGGATACGTCGAAATTGTCTTGGTGTATGTGCTTCCAAAATTCCTATAATACTCTCTTCACAAGAGGTGAGTTTTTATAGAAGGCGATAATGCCTTTTTATTTATTGTTTATGTTTTCTTTTTCTTTTTTTTTTCTTTTTTTTTTCTTTTGGTCTGAGAAAGAATGAAAAGAATAAGGTAAAGTCAGGTTTTTCTTTTTGGTTTTTGTTTGTTGACAGTTTACGGTTTATATATAGGTAAAATAAAAGTGTATGTGTGCTTAGTATGTTTCCATTTTGGAAACAAGTTTTTAAACAGTGTAATAATATCCGACACTGCAACGGTCAGCTTAAAACCCTATGACTTAGATGTTAACGTTGGCTTGCAATATGTGCCAAATGTTACGGAAAAAAACGTATATGTTATGTTCTGAAAAGAGAACCTTGAATGGGAAACGGTTCATCCAATGAGAACAACAATAGATCCAACCATGCATGTTCTTTAAACTTTGCTTTTTTACTTTTATTTTCTTCAAAAAAAAAAAAAAAGGTTTGGTTGTCGCGGTGAATAGCTGCGGTGTTTTAAGACCGTTACCAGCTCCAGCTTGGATTTCACACAGGGGCACCCAACCAGCCAATGGGGACGTGCATATTAGCGATCCGTTCTGCTCCTATGTTGGATGACCAGCTCCAGAAACCATTTGTTTTGATCGCGAATATCCAGTGACGTCTCCCTGAGGCACTCGCTGACTTTGTGAAAGATATTAAGAAAAATACCAGCACTACTAATAAAACAACTATTTGCATCGCTGATTGTTGGCAAGGGGTGGTTTTGAGGAAATCCAAAGTACTCTTTGTAACATTCACTGTTTGACCAAAGGGCAGCGGCGCTGCAATGACAGGCTGGCGGATTCAAAAAGTCGTTTGACAGGCTCTGCGGTGGCCGTGGTCGCCCCCGGGTAGTGGCTGTCATCGGGCGTACGCTGGGTCACGGTGCTGCAGCCAAACCCACGGTGGTCAACATCGCCAAAATGGACCCTTTGCAACAGCAACACCACAGTAATGATTTCCCGTACTGAACTGATATATCTTCCCAGAAAGAAAAACCTGGGGGTTACTGGTGCCCTTATTTTTTCTGTGTACTGTACCATTCGTTTTAAATTTTTTGTCCGTACTTGAAAAGTTTCACCCCAGCGCCATCCATCACCTTACCGAAATTTTATGGGGCGTGCGGTGTTGCCACTGTAACCGCATTATTACATTGTGGACAGACCAAAACGTTTGCAAAATAGGCACTTATTCAGCCTTAGAAACCCTGACGAAACGCAACTTCGGTGCTGCTTCAACGCAGGTAGGTCAGGGCTCGTATGCGCTCCTTGTGTGCGAATCCTCGCACGAGCGGGAGACGCCGCCGCGCCAAATGACCCGTTTGGCCTTGAGGTGCTATGAGAAACAGCGAGAAACAGCAACTAACAGCAGGAGCAAAACAGAGGAAAAACACTATAATGTGGGACTGCCTTTTGACTAACAATCTGCGCAGGACAGAAATGGCCCGCCAATTTCACGGCGTTTATTTATACACCGTGATTCCCCACTCCCCGCCCGCTCTCGCTGCTGCATTTTCTTCCTTAGATTCTGGAGAACCAAGCGTCCGCAGTTGCCCCTCATTCAGCAGTCTTTTGCCCCACCTCCACATAAACTACCGTCTTTACTAGCAGCACTGTGTGGTTACCGCAGCTTAACTAACGTATTACGTACCCCAGCCACATTCTAATTTACCTCAAAACATTTTGAAGTTTTCCAACATGTCCGCTATTCTTAAGCAGAGAGTCAGATACGCGCCATACCTCAAGAAACTCAGAACCGCTGAGCAGACTGTGGAATTGTTCAAGCATGGCCAGTATATTGGCTGGTCTGGTTTCACTGGTGTTGGTGCTCCTAAAGTGGTGCCTACTGCCTTAGCTAACCACGTTGAGAAAAACAACTTGCAAGGCCAGTTGGCATTCAACTTGTTCATTGGTGCTTCTGCCGGTCCTGAAGAAAGCAGATGGGCTGACAACAACATGATTTTGAGAAGAGCCCCACACCAAGTTGGAAAACCAATTGCCAATGCTATCAACGATGGCAGAACTGAGTTCTTTGACAAGCACTTGTCGATGTTTCCGCAAGACTTGACCTACGGGTACTACACGAAGGACAAAGAAAACGACCTTTTAGACTACACTATCATTGAAGCTACCGCAATCAAGGAAGACGGTTCCATTGTCCCCGGTCCATCAGTGGGCGGTTCCCCAGAATTTATCTCTGTTTCAGATAAAGTGATCATTGAAGTGAACACTGTCACTCCTTCTTTCGAAGGCTTGCATGATATCGACATGCCAATCAACCCACCATATAGACCTGCATACCCATATACTAGAGTCGATGACAAGTCTGGCAGAGACTCCATCCCAGTGGATCCAGAAAGAGTTGTTGCTATTGTTGAGAGCACAGTTAAGGACAAAGTGCCACCAAACACGCCATCTGATGCAACTTCCAGAGCAATTGCTGGCCATTTGATTGAGTTCTTCGAGAATGAAGTGAAACAAGGTAGATTGCCTCCAAACTTACACCCATTGCAATCAGGTATTGGTAACATTGCCAATGCTGTCATTGAGGGTCTTGCAGAATCGTCTTTTGAACATTTGAACGTGTGGACAGAAGTGTTACAGGACTCGTTTTTGGACTTCTTTGAAAAAGGAACATTGGACTACGCTACCTCTACCTCTATTAGATTGACTGAAAAAGGTTTCGAAAGATTTTTCGAAAATTGGGACTTGTACAAGCACAAACTATGCTTGAGATCTCAAGTGGTTTCCAACTCTCCAGAAATCATCAGAAGACTTGGTGTCATTGCCATGAACACCCCAGTGGAAGTCGATATTTATGGTCATGCTAACTCTACCAATGTTTCTGGTTCCAGAATGTTGCACGGTATCGGTGGTTCCGCCGACTTCTTGAGAAACGCTAAGTTGTCGGTTATGCACACTCCATCTGCTAGACCATCCAAGGTTGACAAGACTGGTATTTCCTGCATTGTCCCATTTGCTTCTCATATTGACCAAACCGAACATGATTTGGACATTTTGGTGACTGAACAGGGTCTTGCAGATCTCAGAGGTTTGTCGCCAAAGGAAAGAGCATTGGAGCTCATCAATAAGGCTGCTCATCCTGACTACAGAGACCAATTGAAAGACTACTTTGACAGGGCTGTTCACTATTCTACCAAAAAGAAGAGTTTGCATGAGCCACACATCTTGAGAGATGTTTTCAAGATGCATCTCAACTTTGCCGAGAACGGTACTATGAAGTTGGACTCCTGGGATCAAAAGTTTTAGAAAGCTTGATATTCATTATATAATAAAATAACTAAACTAATGATACTTGATTCATTTCTTCCAAAGGCTCATATTTTCACATTCCTCTTAACGATTATTATACGGTTTTTTTCCCTCATGTTTCGCTCCATTTTTTACATAGCATGTTTTGTTCGTTCCTTTTCTTCCATATTTCCCCCTTTTTTATCTTAGAAAAATATTAGAATAGAAAGAAAAAGTTAAATTTGGTTTAAGGTCATTTGTATCTTTAGTTAGTAGCTCAAATTTGAAAACATTTTGGAGTATAAAACATTTTAGTTTCTGAGATCAGTGCAGCTGCAAGGGTATGCACAATGACAATTACAGTAATACTTTCATGTTTGTGGAACACTCTGCTGTCAGCAAGACCCAAAAAAAACTTACATAGCGTACTTTTATTTTTATACTTGATGCCTGAACCTAAGTGCAATGACTTCCAGGCATATAGATATTGCGATCACATAGAAATAGAATATGCAAAATGTTATGTTTTGGAACAGTGCGGAATATGATAAATTGACAAGAACAAGCTCAAAAATATAGACACAATCCACGAAGCTTCCAAATAGCTCATTTCTTTGAGGTTTTTTGCTTTCGAATCTCCGCTTGCTACTATTAAAGTTTGAATTTTCAAAACACCAGACAATTTTCCGGTTACAGCTAAATAACAGGGTGGCTTTTCCAACACAAGCACAAAGTCTTTGGTGGGGAATGTAAGTGAGGAAAATTATAGATGTTATAAGAAACTAAGACATAAATAGAGGACATTTTTCCTAAGCGCTCTTCCTGTTTTGTTTTGTTTTTTTGTTTTTTTTTTTTGCTTTTGACTTTCAATGAAAACAGTAAATTTAAGAGGAGACTAGCCCTTGTGGAATGAAGAGTAAACAAGTAGCATACTAATACTGGGTATATATATTATATATTACCAAACATTAGTATTGAGTTTTTTAAAAAAAAAAATCATTTTTCTTTTTTTGGTTTATTTGTCTGTCTTGTTGGCAATGAGGGGAAATTAACCCGAGGCCACTATTGTGTTACATTCTTTTTCTGCTGTCAAGAAAGGTAAACATCCAGTACCTAGCCACGTACAGGAAAGCTGATTGGCGCATTTGCTGCTTTGTACAGCATCCAATCGAATTTTGAATAGATGGCGGTTGGCCGTCCAGCTGTCCATGGCTGGCAATCATTTGTGACTTGGTTTCACCATACAAAACACGTTTATCGCCATGCCTTGCGTTCTCCCGAAGACTTGCTTCTCTATATCGGCGAAGTTCCTTAGGAGTCCGGTGCCCGCCTACTATAAACTACGTCAGCAGCGGGAAAAACCCGCCTCGTGGAACGTGACACCGCTGCTCTGATTATTCTGTCGCATATTCTATGGGCAGCCAATATACTGAGTTGCAGTGAGGTAGGTGACTGCAGCTACAAATTCTATGTGGTCATGTGAGAGTTCATGCGCCCCGGACGCACCTGCAGAATATTGCTCCTTCCCCGCAGTCCGCTTTGTTTACAATGAACTGTTCAGTCTACAAGCAGCCAGGCAGCTTGACAGCTAGAGAAGGCAGCCACTTACTGTCCTATATAAACCGCAGAGGCGCCTCCATCCCCTCTGTTGACATCCTCGGCTTTCCCAGCACTCGCATTTCCCGCCACAGACCGCTCAACAAAAACTTAGAGTTCGTCTGTATTTATTCAATTTTGCTTCCTCCGATTTTCTATTTTCTGCGTTTTTTCCATTCTTTTCACACCCGCGCTCACATCTTCTTGGAAACTCCGAAATCCGTTTACGTTGCGTTGCTTCATCGCTTGGTTACTCATTGCTTAGGTAATACGGAACATTACATCTGTCAGTCGGTCAGCCAGCCAGTCAATCAATCAATACAAAAGCATGTCATCTATTCTTAAGCAGAGAGTCAGATACGCGCCATACCTCAAGAAACTCAGAACCGCTGAGCAGACTGTGGAATTGTTCAAGCATGGCCAATATATCGGCTGGTCTGGTTTCACTGGTGTTGGTTCTCCTAAAGTGGTGCCTACTGCCTTAGCCAACCACGTTGAGAAAAACAACTTGCAAGGCCAGTTGGCATTCAACTTGTTCATTGGCGCTTCTGCCGGTCCTGAAGAAAGCAGATGGGCTGACAACAACATGATTTTGAGAAGAGCCCCACACCAAGTTGGAAAACCAATTGCCAATGCTATCAACGATGGCAGAACTGAGTTCTTTGACAAGCACTTGTCGATGTTTCCGCAAGACTTGACCTACGGGTACTACACGAAGGACAAAGAAAACGACCTTTTAGACTACACTATCATTGAAGCTACCGCAATCAAGGAAGACGGTTCCATTGTCCCCGGACCGGCAGTGGGCGGCTCTCCGGAGTTCGTTGCCACATCAGACAAAATCATTATTGAAGTGAATACTGTCACTCCTTCTTTCGAAGGCTTGCATGATATCGACATGCCAATCAACCCACCATATAGACCTGCATACCCATATACTAGAGTCGATGACAAGTCTGGCAGAGACTCCATCCCAGTGGATCCAGAAAGAGTTGTTGCTATTGTTGAGAGCACAGTTAAGGACAAAGTGCCACCAAACACACCATCTGACGTAACTTCCAGAGCAATTGCTGGCCATTTGATTGAGTTCTTCGAGAATGAAGTGAAACAAGGTAGATTGCCTCCAAACTTACACCCATTGCAATCAGGTATTGGTAACATTGCCAATGCTGTCATTGAGGGTCTTGCAGAATCGTCTTTTGAGCACTTAACTGTCTGGACAGAAGTGTTACAAGACTCGTTTTTGGACTTCTTTGAAAAAGGAACATTAAATTATGCTACTGCTACTTCTATAAGATTAACTGAAAAAGGTTTCGAAAGATTTTTCGAAAATTGGGACTTGTACAAGCACAAACTATGTTTGAGAGCTCAAACCGTATCTAATTCTCCAGAAATCATCAGAAGACTTGGTGTCATTGCCATGAACACCCCGGTGGAAGTCGATATTTATGGTCATGCTAACTCTACCAATGTTTCTGGTTCCAGAATGTTGCACGGTATCGGTGGTTCCGCCGACTTCTTGAGAAACGCTAAGTTGTCGGTTATGCACACTCCATCTGCTAGACCATCCAAGGTTGACAAGACTGGTATTTCCTGCATTGTCCCATTTGCTTCTCATATTGACCAAACCGAACATGATTTGGACATTTTGGTGACTGAACAGGGTCTTGCAGATCTCAGAGGTTTGTCGCCAAAGGAAAGAGCATTGGAGCTCATCAATAAGGCTGCTCATCCTGACTACAGAGACCAATTGAAAGACTACTTTGACAGGGCTGTTCACTATTCTACCAAAAAGAAGAGTTTGCATGAGCCACACATCTTGAGAGATGTTTTCAAGATGCATCTCAACTTTGCCGAGAACGGTACTATGAAGTTGAACTCCTGGGATGTAAAATTCTAGAGAAACTGCTTTCGTGCAAAAATTTTTTAAATTATAGAGCAGTAGCTCAAAACAGATGAGCTTGCTCTGAAGTTTTATATAAATACATATAAAGATCTCCTTCTTTAAATTTTTTTGTTTCACTCTCGTTCACAGTTTTATGAATCTTATCTATATTCCTATTTCAGGCAGTCATTAATATACAAACACTGTACAAATATAATATTTAAATTTGAGTAAGTTCCTACACACATTGTATTTTGCTACAAGCGCGTTGCGATATAGGAATTTTTCAAGCAACCGGCTGCTGAGATTCTTAGAATACCAGCATAAAAAGCTTTAATCTTTTAGACCCCATGAGCTTGGCTCCTTGGCTACCCTCTCTCTTAAATCAATGTTGAAAGGACCTTGAATTACGTAGTTTGTCTCGCTGTCATGCTTCCGAAGTTGATTTCTGATATGCTCACACACGTTGCTCTACGCACGCAACACTGGAATACCGCGCGCTTGGCTTCGCTTACATCTTGAGATTTTTGAATTCTGGTTATTATTGCAGATGCATATTAATGCATACTCCAGCCTGCCTTTTTTCTTTCTTTTTTTTATTTTGTTTAGCTGAATTTTATGCAAAAACGTTTAGAAAAACGTACAGAAGCTGTATGCTAATAAAAAGGGTGGTAATTTTAATTGAACGAGGTGGTACAAAATGTTCGGATTCTTTAAGTGGATGGAGGACTACATTTATGTTTGGTGTAAGAAAACCAGGTTGAATCAATTGATTAACTTAGCAGAGAACATTGAGAGTTTTTTATTGGCTAAAGGTACTTATAACCTTAGTTTTAGCTTTTCGGGAGTAAAAATAGAAGTAGTAAAGAAGTTGATAAAAAACCTTTATTCGCACTTTTGTGAAAAATGATTACTCTATATTGCTGTCTCCACTCTGCTTTTATTTGTATTCTAGACTTGCAACGCCCTTACTGTAACTAAATTAGGTGTCGGCTTTGATGGGTAGCTATGTGTCAATATTGTTACTAAACAGATAACATGAATTTGTGGGTTATCAAATCATCAATAATATTGATTTATAAGGCCCACAAAAAAAGTGGTTGTAAGCAGATGCATGATGATGTTGAACTTTAAAAAAAAAATTGAGAGTACCTTGAATATCTTATGTTTTTTTTTCCTGTATTAAATTCAATTTTTTTACAGATCGTCAACATTGATATGTTAAAATAACGTTGAAGAAATCTTGTAGATTGAAAGTCTCTCAAAAATAGCTGAGCGTTCTTCGCTAACCAATTATTTGGCCTGGTATGAAATGCTATAATACATACAATTGGAGGTGTTAGCGGTTTTATAGGTCCATCCAAAGTTTGTTTCCTGCCAAGACGTCAATAGATTTATAGCACATAATAAGCATGTAGGGTTATCTATTTTTAGGTCAAAAGTCGTGCGCCGTGCTTTTGGCGAATCACCACAGTACACCAAATTGTTATATGTTTACAATATGCGCAAAGATGCTGTTTATGCAGAAATGGATCCCCAACATGAAAAAAATATAGGCACATAACATTATAATGGAACACGCCCAATATTGTTGCCAAAGAATATTTGATAGATGTGAAAAGCTGTTTTCCAGAAAAAAAAATCATTATTTCATTAAGATATCAACTTGGTTTAGCTTTTAGACTTGATCCAACCAGCGCTTCTCATAACTGATGGCTCAGTTATTACCACTACTAAAGTTACTGCAACTTCAACTTCAACACTTACTGACACTACAACTTCATTCTAGTTGTCTGCCTCTTTCATAGCGAAGTCATAGGTATAAACATCTTTATTTGCCATATTTCTGAGTTAGCATCTATCAGATGGCCAAGCTAGTCCACACAAGCACCATCTGGCTACACAAGGTCCTTTATCAAACCAACACTACCAAAACAATTAAGTTCCTTGGCCAAACATACATAGACAGCTAGTTATTCACTCACTAAACTGACTTAACCGGGCCAATTCTTAATACTTCAGGCGATTGCTCTTTCCACTGCTTCAATTCCTACTAGAGTTACAAGCAGAAACTCACATACGCTCGAATCCCCGATTCACGTTGCTGAAGGCACAGCAGGAACATCCGAGGACACCATCATTCTCTTAGCCATCACCACTACTAAAGACTTCGAAACAGAGTATGTTTAGAGCTAGTTGTAGCAGTACTGATGTTTTGATGGCTTGTTCAGTTGTGCTTGCTACTGTCACTGCTACTGCTACTGCTACTGCTACTGCTAAAGCTGCTGTAAGAAAGAACGACCGCTGTGATACCGGTAAAGTTTTTAGATTCCGGTTTTGGTTCTGCTCCGGGCAGCGTTATTGACGATTTCCAGCGAGTCTTTAGAGATAGCTCCCCCTGCTACGATTGCAAAGCCTGAACCTGGCACTGATAATGCTGGTGCTTGTACTGCTGCAGCTGTCGCCAGTGAAGTGTCATCCAACTTTAGAAAAGCACCTGAGTCAAACAGCAAGGTCACTTCAATAGTAGAAGTTACTGCAATAATTTCCGGTGCCGAATCTGCTATGTGTCTGCTTCATTTCCTACCAGCACAAGCCTCAGCATCCGTCGAACAAGCAGTGGTGAGCAGAACTACGCCTCAGCCAGTGGTAGTGATGCCATACCAAGAGCCAAAATCACTTTAACCATATCAATATTTGGAGTTGCTGTCTTCTTGTTTATGTTAGCGACTTTGTCTTTACTAAAAAGCATGTCGTTCTTTATATTTTACTGATATTTTTTATCCATTTTCGTTGTTGGTATCTTTGTCGGGTCTCTCTTGATAATTGCTTTCTTCAAATCTTACCCCTCATCGATTCCCGAAAGAAACATATTTCTATTCTTTAGTAATTTTTCAGTGCTCTGCCCTAATTTCTTTCTTTTTCTAGTTTATTTACTTTTCTTTTGCGTGCGTCGTTCCTGTTGTTTCTATTTTTATTAAATCGCTAATTATACCTATTATTTGTGAGCATATCTTTTTGTTTGTGTTTCTTTATTTTGCTCCTTCCTTCTTTCTTTTACCATTTCTGTATTCTGTTTTGGTTTGTTTCTTTTCTAGTTTGAGAATCTGATTTTTTGGTTGCTTTGACCAATGTACATAGTCGGGTGCGAGGTGCAATGAACGAGTATTATTGGTCAATTGGACAAAGAATGAGCGATTAACTTTCCGTGCCGGAATGGCAACTTTAGCTGAACATTGTTGTTTCAATAAAACACAAATTTTCTTTTCTATTCCACTTATCCTTTGTTACACATCGCAAGAGCTTCACTGACTAAATTTATTTTTCATAAGTTGTGGCAAGAGCTTTGTCGCACACAATCAGAACAATAAGGTGGACGCATATAGCACTCAATAAGAAATACAATAACGGAACCAGCTCGGATGAAAAATCAAAAAAAAAAAAAAAAAAAAAAAAAATACACTAATTCTAATTACTCTGATTACTCTGAGACTCTGGAACAACTCAAGGACAGGACTTCCAAGCCATTAATGGCTACACCTATAATACGGCAGCACTATCCTCTATGTGTAATCACCAACTCTTCCAGTTGTAGAATATTCTCTCAACCCGCTGGTAGTGTCAAATAAACTTTTCTTTGTGCATTTTGGAAAATAAGGAACGCAGTGCAGTACGGTAGCCTAGTCATTTCTAGTGAAAGCTTAGTTCAGCCTAATTCAACCCGGCCAACAATTGTTGTGATAGCCTTTTGGGTTTGGCTCTTGTATCTTCCTTTGACTTTGGAACTTTCCCCTGAATGCGTGCATTACTGCTTTGGTAGTTTCTATTTTTATATCTCTAGACAGCTTATAAATCACCATGCGTTGTACGTTATTGTCCAAATTGCTATTTTGTTTATTCGAAGCCCCATCCTGGTACTTTTTGTTTGCTAAAGACCAAATTCAGTACTGTACTACACGTCCTGTTCTATATATGTCTATGGGCTGAGAAGAAAACATTTTCTTGACTTTCGTACTGGCGCAGTACCATTCTCACTGTACTCACCAAAGCTCGCTAGCAAGCTTTCCACTAAAGGAAAAAAAAAAAAAAATATTATAACGATATTCCGCCGCAATTCCAGGATTCCGGCCGGGAAACCCCCTCTAGCATTTGCATCAATGCGTCATCCCTTTTAGCATCGCTGCGTAGGACGTCCCTTTCCCGTAATGTTATTACTGCCACTGCAGAAGCGTCTATTGTCCCACTACGTCTGGTTGCTAAAACATTCACTAATGGCAATGTAAGCTGGCAGCCAGGGCTGGAATTAGCAGCGCCGCGCCCCTCTCATCGATTGTGTGCTCGCTTGTATGTGTTACCACAATAACTTAGGAGAGTGTGCTTGTTTTCGTTGTCAAATGGCTTCATTCCATGTAAAACAATTGCTGCAGACATATATTGTACAGTTTGTTTTGCAATTGCTATTACAGGTGCAAGAAGTAGTAGATGGCCTAAACAAGAACCAGCGTTTCCGAAAAAAGAGATAGCGGTATGTTATGGCTGATGTTTATTTTGATGTTTATTTTGATGGATTTTAGTGGAACTTGGCTGCTATTTCACACGCGTATGGTATACCGGTGTTTCGAAAAAAAAAACACAGCTTGTGTTTAATAATCTATGCGCTGGCTGATTCAACCGCTTCAACCGAGGTAGATCGGCCTATCTGTTTTCCTGTCTGTCTGTCTGTCTGTCTGTCTTACACCCTAGATTGCTGTCCCCTGTCAGGCGCAGATCTGATCGAATCGCATCGCTAGCGGTACTTGAGAAGAAGCCCAGATCGCTGCTCCTGCTCCTGCCAGCCTTTTTTTTTTTTTTTTTTTTTTTTCGATTATTTGACTGCATGTTTTTGTGCACTATCAAAGGTGGTTCGTCTCGTAGAAATAATGGATAATTGTGCTGAGAAATCGGAAAAGTAAGAAAAATCCTCGGCGGCTATTATGCGCTGTTGGCGCGCGATGGTGTACGTCGACGCATGAATGAACCCAATGCTGCAGTAACTCTACAATAGCATGTTACAATGTACATCTGCCAACATGCCTCTATTATGACTACAGGACATGCGACATATTAAGTTACATCGCCAGCTACTCCGTCCTAATGTTATAAATACCACTGGCTCCTGGCCTTCAGTTCAGTGGCTTTTCATGCTTCTCTTTATTCTTCTGTTTTTCTTGTTTCTTTAGAGCACTATCAATCGCTAGTTTTATTATTTGTCAAACTAACACACTCGCTTAATTACCATTAATCCAAATGTTGTTTAAGAACACCTTCGCTTTATTGCCATTTGCTGCTGCTGCTTTGGCTGCCTATAGCAACACTACCACTCCAGCCGGCACCTCTAGTGCTGTTGGTACTTCTAGTGTTGCTCCAGGAACTACAGCCATCGCTGGTGGTACCACTGGTGCCGACAACAACGGTACTGCCACCGCTGCTCCAGGCACCGCTGCTCCAACTGGTGGTGCTGCTAACAGTACCGTTACTGCTCTTCCAGGCACCACTGCTGGTCCAGGCAGCAACGGCACTGGTCTTGTCACCACTGTCATTACAAGTGGTTCTCCAAGCACTGTTGACATTACCATCACCTCTTGTTCCGAAAACAAGTGCACGCAAATTGCTACTGTCACTACCCACAGTGTTTACACTAGTTTCACTACAACTTGCCCATTGAGTGAACTCACCACTGCTCCTGCTGCTCCTTCTTCTGCTCCTGCTGAAGGTACCTCTCCAGCTGCTTCCGGTTCTGCTCCTGCTCCTGCTGCTTCCGGTTCTGCTCCTGCTCCTGCTCCAGCTGCTTCCGGTTCCGCTCCTGCTCCTGCTCCAGCTGCTTCCGGTTCCGCTCCTGCTTCTGCTGCCTCTGCTCCTGCTGAAGGTACCTCTCCAGCTGCTTCTGCTCCAGCTGCTTCTGCTCCAGCTGAAGGTACCTCTCCAGCTGCTTCTGCTCCAGCTGCTTCCGGCTCTGCTCCTGCTGAAGCTACTGCTGCTACCTCCGGCTCTGCTCCTGCTGCCTCCGGATCTGCTCCTGCTGAAGCTACTGCTGCTACCTCCGGCTCTGCTCCTGCTGCCTCCGGATCTGCTCCTGCTGAAGCTACTGCTGCTACCTCCGGCTCTGCTCCTGCTGCCTCCGGATCTGCTCCTGCTGAAGCTACTGCTGCTACCTCCGGCTCTGCTCCTGCTGCCTCTGGTTCTGCTCCAGCTGCCTCTGGCTCTGCTCCAGCTCAAGCTTCTGGCTCCTCTTCTGCTCCAGCTCAAGAGTCTGCTTCTGTTGTATCTGCTGCTGGTGCCTCCAAGATTACCTTCGGTACCTCCTTGATGGGATTGGTTGCCTTAGCTTTCTTGTAAGGGAGTTAGCACTAATATCATCTACACCTCTTACTATATTAGTTATAATTGAATACAAGTTAAGAATGTCGGGCACTTTCTTGCTGTTTTTTTTCAATATTTGCTAATATAACTGTTGATATACCCTTTTCCATCATCACTTTCTTAGTTTCTACTGCGTTTTTTCCTACCAACAAACGGGCACAAAGCGTTGCTTTGTTTTTTGAGCAACATGCAAACTCATCACTAATCTTTTAATTCTCATGATGGGTTTTCAATTTTGTTTCTTTTCTTATTCATTCACAGACTCTTATTTTCAGTCTTTTACTTTTCTCTTCTATCTACTAATGTTATGGTTACATTATTTATTCTTATCGTCTTTTCTGCATTGCATATTATTTAATTTACGGTTTACTATTCTAATTACTACTGCTTCATTCTTAATGGCGCATTTTATTTGTCCAATTCAAGATCTTGTTGCTTTTTTGGGTCGTTATTTTACTCTTTATTTATAAATTCTTAGGAAAAACACAATGTTTGTGTCATGTTAAGCTTACACTATAGCGGAAACTTATGGAAAATGTGGGATTGACTGGTAGTTATTGAAATTCAACCCAATGTAGAATCAGTTGGCAAGTTTTGCGTATGTTTACATCCCAGCAAAAAAAAAAAAAAAAAAAAAAAAAAAGACAGTTTGTTCTTTTTAAGTTCGCAAAATAATGTCATGACAACTTAATCATTTTTCGTAACTATTGTTAGGTCGCACGCCAATGTATACTTATGTGGCAGTTAATTAATAATAATTGCCCCCTTTTTGAACTTGTAAATGCAACTGCGCTTACACCAACTAATATTGTGCGTTCCGAATTTTACATTTTACATTTTGCATTTTGCATTTTGCATTTTGCATTTTACATTTTACATCCAGATTCCAATTTAAATTAAAATTCAAATTCTAAATTAAATTTTATCAGCCCGCACCATGCAGGATGGCACGATAACTCGGGGACCTTGAGAGATTAATCTCAGACGGGGAACCAGACAATGGCGATGTGGTTCGGGTAGGTTTCCTTATGAAGGGGAACTAGTTTAGAACTTAGAGATGGTTTCTGTGTTTCGTGGTTTTCAAATCTTGGAAATTCTCTTCAAATCACGCATATCGAAAAGCTTAGTTTTCATAACAGTCATCCCTACCAAGGTTTTTTTTTCTCATAAATATTTATCAGCACCGAAGAGAAAGAGACTTTTTTCCTGAAATACATGTAAGCGCATTAGCGGGCAACTATATCTTTTTTCTTATGCTATTGGTGGTTTGGTACAGAATTTTCTAATCCACTTGTAGATCTATATACCTTATGTCACTATAATAGAGACCTAATCATATAGAACCATTGGGAGCACTAAAACTACATATGAATAAAAGAAAGTATAATCTTATAAACTTATCTATATCCAAACTTATATAAGTAAAAAACCTGTTAGTGTTGTAAATTTAGTAGTTTTGTCGGCGTTGAGATAATTCGAGAGGAAACTATAGTTCGGATGGTATTGTTTTGGTTTTAATATATTTTGTTGTTGATACTGACAGGTAAAAAGAGAAGGAATTTATTAGCGTGGTAATGTAGTGAGCAAGACTAGGTTTTTATACTCGATTTATTTGTTTCTTGGTAGCATAATAACGCAAAATTGGCTCAACACATTCATAGAATGTTGTGTTTTGTCGACGGTTGTGAACGCAAACTGATCAAAAATACGACTAGACTGAAGGAAATGTTTGCATCACCAAACATACAGTTACAGTGGCCGAGTGGTTAAGGCGATGCCCTGCTATGGTAGTAACCAAGTTGATAGGCATTGCGGTTTCCGTGCGCAGGTTCGAATCCTGTCTGTAACGCCATTTTTTACTTTTTGAACTCTATTCTAGAGTGCGTCAGTGTTATCGGCAAAATGTTAATGCGGTCTCATCAGAAATGGCATTTTTTATCGAAAACATGTTATCAATTCTCCACTACCAGTAGTTTCACTTATCCTTTGCTAATATTGTTCTGGGTTTTTAGTGGGTAAAAATCTCACACTGTTACTGGTTGTCGACAAGTTGCTCACACCTGAAGAAAAATCCCCCGAGCAGCGAATTAACGACTTATATAGATAAAAAAGTTTCGGAATGCTGGCTCAATGTTCGTCAAAATGGTTCTCTTCAAATATAAGTATATCTAGTTTACAACATCATGGATTTAAGTCCTCTTTATATAGTACTCCTAATAAAATAAGATTGAACTGGAATTAAAGTTAAATCAATTATAATTACTATTTTTGGCTAACTGTTGTGCATTTATTGAAAATATTTTAACTTAGCCAATAATCTAGAGCGCTACGCGACATCTCAAGCAACGCTATAACTAATTATGCCTGATGATTAGTATAGAAAATGCCAAATGGTATAATCAAAGCACTGGTATTGTTAAGATTTCCCCATTCTGTGCCTTGATCCTCAAGATTTTTATCTGTTAATAAGTAGAGTTTTTTTCAAATTAAAAAATGAATCCCACCAAATGGGCGTGTGGCGTAGTTGGTAGCGCGCTCCCTTAGCATGGGAGAGGTCTTGGGTTCGATTCCCAACTCGTCCATTCTTTTTTCCGTTTTGTTCTATATCCAACCCTACAAATAATATCGGAGATTATCATCATCTGTTTTTATTTTTGCTGGTAGATCACTAATGAATGTAAAACATTAACATGCATACTCTCAGACAATGATAGAACTTTTGCTAAAGTATGTACTTGTAGCAGATACGAGTATGTCAAAGAGCATGCCGGTTTCAAACGCCGTGCGGTGCTCTGTGGGCTGACAGGTGCGGCTGGCAGTGTTTACTTGTTCAATACTGTGGCCAGCTTAAGCTGACGGTACTTGTGATTTGGTAGAGAAAACAATCATCAACTGCATTTAGCCCCGTGTTTACTTGGTACATACACACACACGCTTATTTTGGAAATCTATCCTGGCTGCTGTTGTATGAGCCAGCTAGCTACCAAACAGGGTCTCATAGAGGAATTGTAAGGGTGATAAAACGTGATAGTAATATTGAAATCAAGAGTAATAACGAGCAAACAACAGGTGAAACAGTGGAAGAGAAAAGATAGCTAAATTCAAACAATGAAAAAGGTATATTTTCTCCTTTGTAATGTTTTGCCAATAATCGCTAAACGAAAAAGAAAAAAAAAAGTTACATACTATGTATACATTCAGTGAGAAGAACCATGCAAGCTCAACCAGCGTATTGCTCCCAACCTTCAGGACGCTTCAAGTTGTTAATACTGTGAAACTTTGAAGTACAGGAATAGTCTTTCCAAGTAAAGTCAGTCTTTGGGTCACAGGCACAGTTGTTGGCGAGCCTGGTCTTTTTATCCACCGGACAGTTGTTGAAGGGAACGTGATAGTAGCCAATGTCGCCAAAGAAGTGAATTTGGTCTCTTGGCAAAAACAAAGAAGCAGCAATGGAATGGACAGGAGCATCACCCCATCTTTCGTAGAAAAAGCCGCCGGCCTTATCTAGGTGCTCAAAGTACTTGGTGTATGCTTCGGATCGCCAGAACTTTAGTGACCCGACTTCGAAGTTAGACCAAAAGTGGCACATATTGTAAGAGTTGCCACCGTCATCGCTGACAAAGTCCAACATGTTGTTTTCAGGCAAGTATTGCGGGTTGGCCTCGATAAACGCTTTGGTCTCTTTCCACAAGGTGGGAATGGTTTCGTGGTACTCTGGCAACGTGATGGTGAAACCGTACGACTTGTTGTTGTCCTTCATGAACTTGAACACGTCGTAGTTGACGTCGCAAAAGATCTTGACGTCTGGCTCGACTCTCCAGTAGTATTCGTAGTCCATCATCAACGGGTGTCTGTAAAAGAAACCGGACTCGTATCTGCACATGTGTCTGTATGGAATAGAGTCACCGTAGATGACCTTCTTTTCTCTCATTTCTTCTCTGGTCTTGGCGGCTTTGGCTTTGTCGATCCACTCAGGGAATCCCCAGTGCTCCTTGTCGATTTTGCCGTACTTGGTCTTCCCAGACACCAACGTGGAGGTGAGGGTCTTGAACTCTTCGGAGAAGTCGTCGTCATTCAAGAAGACCCAGTCGTAATGGAATTTTCTGTTGAATCTGTCCTCGATGTGTCTGATGGACTCAGCAAGCTGCCAAAGATCGCTGTTTCTGGCTAACGTGACGAACGTGGCGCTGATCTTTTCGCTCTCGTCAACGGGCGGCTCCTGGTAGTATGTTTTCTTGAGGCCGTTTTCGTCAACGACGGTTTTGCCAGCGCTGGCGGACTTGGAGGAGGTCGACCCAGACTTTGGGCTGGCTGGCGCGTTAGCAGCAGCACCAGAGCTGGACCCGATACCGGAGGATGATTGTTCGCCAGCGCCCGCAGCAGGAGCAGCACTGCCGCCGGCAGCGCCGGCGGCGGCTTGCTGCTTAGCACTGTTGTACGAGTTGGACGACGCGCCGGTGTTCAAGCCAAAGTCCTTGGACAGAGGGATGTACTGGGTGTCGGAGCCCTTGGTCAATATGACACCGCATAGCAAGATAGCAGCAACAAAGGCGGCGAACCTGATCAACCTAGCGTTCGATCTGGCCATGGCGAAGGGAGAGAGTCTTGTTGGGAGGATGAGGATGGCTGGAGAGGGAGAGGGAGAGGGTGTGTGAGGGAGAGTGTTAAAAGTTTCGGGAAGGAGAGGTGGAACGAAGAAGAAGAAGTGGAAGAAAAGCGGCCGCGGAAAAGTCAGCGAAAGCAGGAGGCTGAGGCTGAGGGAAGAAAGGAGGAGGAGGAGGAGTGTTATCGCGTGTGTGTGTTGTTATTTTTTCCTTTTACTTTTTCTTTTCTTTTTTTTTTTTTTTTTTTTTTTTTTTTTTTTTTTTTTTTTTTTTTTCAGAAGTTCCGCGTGGAATTTTTCAACAGGAAGCAAAGCAGATTCACAGAGAAAGAGAGACTAAGCCACTGGCTGGCAGCCACTGGTGGGCGACGCAGCAGCAGCAGCAGCAGCAGCAGCAGCAGCAGCAGCAGCACGCTGCTGGAGACCAGAGGAAAGACCACGGGCTCCAGAGGAAGCAGAGGTTCTCGGTGGACTACTTTTGCAGCAGCCCTCATAATCTCTGAGCTCTAGGAGGCAGTTTTTGGTTTTCGACCACAGGGGAGATTTGAAAGTCGTAGTCTGCGGACATGCTCTATCGCAGCTCCCTCCCTCACGAGCAGCTCCCTCACGAGCAGCTGGCTCTGCATTGCTTTTGTGGCAGTTCTCGATGCACAATTTATCGCTTGACGCGCACAACCTCGTCCATCAAACCCTAGAATGTCCACGCATCCTGGCAAGCCTTTCACACCTGGATCTAGATCACGGGGTGTTCTCTTGACAGGACTTTTAGTACTTACTCTGAGATCTGTGTAGCCTCTCACTCCCTTCACACTTGTAATATGAGGAGCAGGGATCCTTATCTTCCGTACATGTGGCTCTTTGCCCCTCGACACTTTTCAGCCCTCCTTTATGGCACATTTCTGCGCGCAACGTTAGTGTACGGCTCCAGCTCGTTTTATCGAGGCCGGAAACGAGCACAACGTCTCTCGCGCAGCCCTACTTTCCGCACGCGTTGCTCAACAGGCTTGCCCAGCATGCATACACAAGAGCGTGGGCCGTGGGAGACTCAACAGCGCGGTTTTCTACTGTGAACAGGCAGCCAAGTCGTTCTGCGCCGGTGGTGCCGGTGTAACGTACGTGGGAAAGCAGTCTAAGCCTCTATTGCGCTATCAAAAACGAATAACAAGTCAGGGAAACAGAAAAAAAAAACAAAGACAAAAAAAGTACAACAAAAAAATACAACAACAAACAAAAAACCAGGAAAAGTAAGCCGGCGAGCCAGCGAATTACTCCGCGGTCGACTACTCGGACTCCCTGGCAAACTCCTTTGACATGTCAACGTCGCTGACGGAGCCGCAGACAGTCTCCACCATGATCCCGGTGACCAAGTACGGGTCGATGTTGGAGGCTGGTCTTCTATCTTCAAAGTACCCATACCCCTCCTTGGCCACCGATCTGGGAATCCTGATACTCGCGCCTCTGTTGGCCACTCCGGACAAAAAGGTGTCAACGCTGGCAGTCTCGTGCTTCCCGGTCAACCTCTGCTCGTTATCGGAACCGTACAACGCAATGTGCTCCTTGTGTCTCTTGGCCAATTTCTCGATGGCCTCGTCGATGTACTTCATTCCGCCGGGCTGTCTCATGGCTTTGGTGGAGACGTTAGTATGGCATCCGGCGCCGTTCCAGTCCCCCTTTGCGAGCGGCTTTGGGTGGAAGGAAATCTTGACGTTGAACTCCTCGGCGATACGGTGCAACAAGTATCGGGCGATCCACAACTGGTCCCCCATTTCGATTCCCTCGCTTGGTCCCACCTGGAACTCCCACTGCGACGGCATGACTTCCGCGTTGATCCCCGAGATTTGCACCCCGGTGTAAAGACAGGCGCGGTAATGTGCTTCAATCACGTCTCTAGCGTACACCTTGCCAGCGCCCACGCCGCAGTAGTACGGGCCCTGGGGCGCAGGGAACCCGCCTCTAGGCCACCCGTAAACCTGGTCAAACTGGTCAAACAAAGTGTACTCCTGCTCGATGCCGAACCAGATCTTCTGGTCTTTGTGGGCCTCCATCAACTTCTGGCAGGCGTGGCGGTGGTTGTACTTGTTGGGGGTTCCGTCGCTGTTCCAGCATTCCGACAAGACCAAGATGTTGTCGCCCTTTCTGAACGGGTCCGGATAGTACGCAACAGGGCGCAAGTAGACATCGCTGTTGTGGCCAGGAGCCTGGTTGGTCGAGGACCCGTCGAAGTTCCATTCCGGCAAGTCGTCGACGCCGCTCACCTTGTGCGAAAGGGTCTTGCCCTTGGAACGAAGGTTGCCGGTGCCGTCGATCCAGATGTACTCGGCGATGACTTTGCCACGCTGAGGCAAGTCGAGGTATTTTTGCAACACTGCCGTGTTTTCAGACATGTGGTTATGGTGTGGCACGGTGGCGCCAGTGGTAGCTTCAAGTTTTGTGCTTTGTTGCTTCGGAGAGGATCTGGGGACGATCCAAGCTATGCGCAACAACAACAATAACGACAATGCCAACAACTACAAGGAGCAGCGGGGCAGAACACAGGCACACGGGGAAAGGCCAACGTATTTATACGCCTGTCCGCCAGAATCCCAGCCCGTTTATCTACGGATCTGTATCGCCCCAGCTATCAGTGTGTCTATCTGCTTCGCTGAGCACTCGCGGTAATTACTCACTAGCGTACCGGCACGAGACTAAACTAGCGAGCAGGGCAGAAATTGGCGACTTGTTATCGGCCAATCACCGCCGCGGGAGCTAAGCAGATGCCCAGCCGCGACAGAATAGATAAGAAATAGCGCTAATTGCGGAGGGGTTTTCTGCTTCTTGTTTCGCACCTTTGGTGAGAGAGGGAGCGTCTGTTGTTTGGAGCGGCGTGGCCACCGATTGTTTAGTGCTCGCTGATAAGAAAATTTAATCTTAAGCTTGGCTGCTGCCCACCGCCGCCAGACTTAAGTGAGCAGGGTGCACTACGCCCAGCGGACCCAGTGGACCCAGTGGACTCAGTGGAAGCAAACAGACTAATCACGCCCATAGGCGGCATGCAAAACAGAATGGGCAGGGCAGGGCAAGGCACACGACAGCAACACAACAACACAACAGCACAACAACCACCGCCCGCACAGCTTGTGTATTGGCGGTGATACAATCTGGGGGCTCTTACTGCATCGGGAACAAGGGGGTTCAAACCCCCTTTTCTGGTGAAATGGCGGGGACGACGTGATTACCGGATAATTACATAATGAAGACTATCGCATTACATAAGCAAAGCATGTGGTAACCCTCTCTTAACACCCACCAGGGCACTCGGGCACAAACTGGCCACGCAGCGAATCGCGGAAATTTTCAAAGCCACTGCAAGTAAAACAAAAAAAAAACAAGAGTCAAGGCCACCAAAGCGAAAATTGATACACCAGAGCCAAAGTGCACTAGCGAGCAACTCTTACTTGATCTGTACAGAGAAACACTGGCGAATCAATTACCGCAAGGCGTACCAGGACACTCAAAGAACCTTCCTATATCAACCAAGCGGCTTGCAGCTTTACTCTAAATCAATAAATCAATAAACAAAATACAGCACCACCACAACAACAGCAACCGTTGGTCTCCGTCATTCACAATGCACATTTCCACAATATTGTTTTGCTTCTTCATATCCTTGGCGTCTGCCTTGCGGTTCGACGTTCCTGCTTTACCGTCCGGCAGCGAACCGTTTTGCGTCAGGGACTTCATAACTGAAAACCAGCTCGTGGTGGTCAAGCTTCATTCGTCTGGTCGTGTGGGTGACGGCCAAGTGCTAAATTTCTATATTGTTGATAGCGTTGGTAACGAGTACCGTAAAAAGAAGGATTTTGCTGGCAACGTTAGGGTTGCTTTCACTTCTCACGCCAATGCCGCGTTTGACGTCTGCTTTGAAAACACCGCTGCTCACAGAGGTAGAAACTTGTTCAGGGAAATTGAATTGGATATTGAAGCTGGTTCTGCTGCTAGAGACTGGAACGCTATTCAAGCTGCTGAAAAATTGAAACCGGCTGAAGTGGAACTAAGAAGAATCGAAGAGCTAACCGACGAACTTGTCGACGAGTTGAATTACTTGAAAAGAAGAGAAGAAAGATTAAGAGACACTAATGAATCTACTAATGCTAGAGTTAAAAACTTCTCTCTTTGCGCAATTCTTTTGCTCGTTTCTTTGGGTGCTTGGCAAGTCAATTACTTGAGAAACTATTTCAGAGCTAAGCACATTTTGTGAGTTCACTGAGTTTCGCTGTTTTTTTTCGCAAAAAAAAAAAAAAAAAAAAAAAAAAAGCAAAAAGTGCAATGAATGGTTTTATTTTGTTTGTTTACTCATCTTTTCTTGTAACATTAAAAATTATTATATATTTTTAACGATTTTTGTTTTTTTATTCTATTATTTTTCATTTACTTTCTATAATATTGAGAATGGCGTTTTCTGTTGGTTGGCTGTATTTGTTTTTATGAACATACAGACAACAATTTTCACACATCAATTTTTAGCATCATGGTTTCCTTTTCTTTTTTTTAGAGTCTTATCTTTCAGCCCCATCATTGTTGTCGAATCAATTTTTCGATCTTCGTTTTAGTCGTCACTTCATTTCAATATATGATACATGGCAATATTTACGTCTTCCTTAGGATATTTGGGCAGTATTGCGTAGACACAAACAACAACAACAACAACAGCAAAAAGAATTTCATAACCTAAAATTATCAACGTGTGTTTTTTTATTAAATTAGGGTCAGCTTTTTTATTTACAAGAATGCCATCGCACTAGGAATTCTTTCTATCAGATAAAATAAGAAATGTATAGATATGAAAACAACATCAAACCAAAAATGCAAAAACAAATGACGAGAAAAAAAAAACAAAGAAAAAAGTTGTCCAAATGAATAATGAAAAACAACAGCTTTCAACTAAAAATCAACAATGTTCCAAGCATTCTCATCATACTCATCAAGTTTCGGTCCAATCACAGCCACACTACCACTGTCCTTCCCACCAACCAAGTATTTCTCTGCCACATTCTTGACATCTTCGATCGTCACATCAAGCAAGTTCTCCCTTCTCAACTGTCTCATATCTTCGTCAATTCCGTCTCTAAACAACGCCATGCCTTCACTCTTGACGTCCATTGGTGCGTCTATGCTTTGGAAAATAGTTAACTTGGCTTCATTCAAGTTCTCCCCCGTCCAGTCATTCTCAACAGCCCACTTTCCGGCATTTTGGAAAATTGACACAGTACGCAATGGGTTTGGATCACGGTAAGAATAGTAGCCAAAGAGACCGTCTACTCCGCCAAATCTGATACCACCGCCGTATGCGCCACCTTTCTCGCGGACTTCTTTATGCAAGTGCTTAAAAGTAAGGAGTTGGGAAACTACCTGTAATGCAGCGCTGTCTTTGGAAAGATAGTTGGTGCTGCCGCTAAGGAGACCCATCGATGCAAAGGAGATCTGGTATGGTAACTTGAGGAGAGTTGGTTTTTGCTGTTGGAGGACACCGCTATTGAACTCAAGACGCAACTTGGCAAGGTAGGCTGGATCATGATAATTATGAGCTTCTACTGGATTGCTTTGCTTAGTGTCCTTTGGCAAATTAGTGAGAAACTTATCAATTTGAGAAGAACTACTAGCAATGGTTTCTGCATCACCAATTAGACCAAATTTGAAATCAGTATTATTGATAATCAATTCTTTCAATTCTACCAATTTTGGCACAATATCATTTTTCAAGGCTTCTTCATCGTCCACAATGCTATTCAATTTATTAAGGAATCTAATTTGACTAACTCCGTTCAAATATTCACCCAATTCTTTCACTGGAGACAATGATGCGCCAGCAAATGATCTAGCAAAGGAGTGGCCCGAGCTAGCAATTTCAGAAACACTATTAGCATTAAGTGATTTGATCAAAGTCTTCAATTTTTCCACTTTATCTGCGCCAGTGAAGTCTACTTCATTGAGAATTTCGCTCCAAAGATCGTATGTTTTGCCAGCTTGAGAATTCAACGAGACACCACGAATTTCCCAGAATAACTCAGGAACCATATTGTTTTGAATGCCTGGTTTAACATAGATGGAAGAATTAAGGCCACCTGTGTATAACTTGATATCATCTTCTAATTGTTCCATTGATTTGTTAGTGGTACCCAAATTCAAAAGACAATCAGAGAATAATGGCAAATATGGCAATAAGTGCGGTGGAATACGGCCATTCAAACTTTTTTGAGCTCTAAAATAAAGTAAACCGTTAGTATCAGTGACTCTCTTGAGCAATTTGTAATGTGTAGTACTGTCACTAGTAACAGTAGCATCACCAACTTCAACTGCGGTTCTGTCACCTTGTCTCGGAATATCATTAGCCACGCTTAAAGTTGGTAAACAGGACAAATCTTCTTCACTGGTTTGTTGCTCAAGCAATTGTAAACCGCGTTGATAAATAATTTCTTTATCATCTTCATCTAATGCTTGGAGCTTCTTGTTAAGACGCTCTTCTTCTTCTCTGACAACACTCTTTTCAAAATCGGCATTAGGTTTCATTATAAATTTGAAAACTGGTTTATTGAGAAGATGCTCTTTGATCAAGTTTTGAAAAAGTTTACCACCAGAAGCTTTGTAATTGATTTTGAACTCTTCAACAATGTCATCAAAGGCCAATTGATCAAACGGATCAACTTTATTGACCCAACCAGGAACAATGGACGATAATAAATTCAAACCAAAATCTGATTTTTTATCTTTTTTACTCAATTCAATTTGTCTTAAAAGTGCCTCAACACGATGTTCTTCAAAACCAGAGGCTGCTTTTTCTTCAAGAATTTCATTAACAATTTGTTCAAATTTAGCAATATCAGCTTCTGCCAAACCTTGCAACCCAACGGTGAAACTGTTTAAATCAGTAGTGGAGTCAGCTCCGGAGTTAACACTGTAATCATTGCCAACCCCAGTTTCAATCAATTTTTGGAAAAATGTGGATGAATGGCCATCTAAAAGCAAACTGCTCAAAAGTCTCCAGCAGAAAGTCTCATATACATTATCTGGATGACCAACGAACCAAGTCAAGGATGCTTTTAGTTGTTTATCCTGAGGCAAAGTTGGATCCACTGGCCCCTCGGTGACCACTTCCTTAGACTTTGATAAATTGATTGGTTGTCTAATGTTGCTGGAGTTGGAGCTACCGCGTTTACCAAAAGTTTGAATTTGTTTGCTCAAGTATTCCAAGTTATTGGCTAGTGGAATATCACCATACGAAAATACTTTAGCATTAGACGGATGGTATCTGCTAGCATGGAAATCTGTAAGATCTTCATGAGTCAAATTGGTAATTTGTTTTGGATCACCACCAGAAATATGCAAACTTGGGTAAATGCTATTCAAAAAATTTATGTAAAACAAATAAGAAGCATTAGAATATTGACCCTTCATTTCATTGTAAACCACCCCTTTAAAAGTGATTGGCGAAGACTTATCATCTGGTTTTTCGTTTTCTAAACGCCATCCTTCTTGGTAAAAGTCCATTCTAGACAACAATGGATTGAAAACTGCATCAAGGTAAATGCTACGCAAATTCTCATAGTCTTTCACATTGGTGGTAGAAAATGGATAAAATGTATAATCATGGCCCGTCATGGCGTTCATGAAATTGGACAATGAACGGTTCAACATTTTGAAAAAAGGATCTCTAACAGGATATCTTTCAGACCCACAAAGCGTAGTATGTTCCAAAATGTGAGGAAGACCAGTAGAATCAGTTGGATTGGTCTTGAAGCAAATACTAAACACATTATTCTTGTCATTTCTGTCAATATGCAAATATTCCAACCCAGAGCGTTTATGTTGGAGATTGACGGCAGTAAAAGCAAATTCAGGCACCGGTAAAACTCGTTTAATCTCAAATCCATGGATTTCACCTCCCACTGGATATTTTCTGGCTACTTTGGCGGCATTGTAGTAGTTACTGCTGCTGGTGTTGTTGGCGGCACTAACTTTGGCGCTTATTGTGGCAGCAATGCTTGCGCTTCGTTTGAACTGGCCTACCGAGCTCCCGAGTCCTTGTCTGAGCATTATGAGAGCGGACTAAACGGTAAAAAGAGAGAGAAAGAATTAGACAGACAGATCGTCAAACACTTGCAACACTAAAGAATACAAGTACAACTATGTTTTGCTCTGCTATATCGACGGCAACTCTTCTCTTCTGTTGATTCAATTTCGCTCTTTTGAAAAGAATTGGAAATGTGTCCAGGGCTCGTGATCTCATCGGCAAAATTTTTTTTTTTTTTTTTTTTTTTTTTAATTTGATTTCACTGAGATGAGATGGAGTGATGATACATTATCAAGAACAAAGTACTTATTGACCAATAGTGCAATATTATACCATCCAATTCACACCCAATACTGTGCCAATAACCTAACAAGTAACAATGGGTACTGCACCAAAAAACTTTACAGTAAAAAATAAAGATGTTAGATCCAAAATCTACATCAAGCAAAAGAAAGAGAAAGCTAAGATAAAGCGCCAAGAGCGCAAAGAAAGACAAGAATCTGGTTTACCAAAACAAGTGCCGGAAACAATTGATTCCAAAAGAGAATATGACGAAACCATTGCACAAACAGAAGAAGAAGGAATCAGTAATGATGATTTCAGCAGTTTTTTCCAGGATGGCCGTGACCCAAAGATTTTAATTACTACTTCTGCCAATTGTTCCAGGCACGCATATAATTTTGTTGATTGTTTTGGTGAACTTTTCGAAGACATTAAATTCATCAAGCGTAAAAGAGAATATTCTATGAAAGATATGGCCAAACTTAGTTCTAATCGTGGCTATACTCATTTGGTGGTTGTTAACGAGGACAAGAAAAGTATCAATGGTATTACATTTGTACATCTTCCAGAGGGCCCAACATACTATTTTTCTGTTTCTTCATATGTGGAAGGTAAAAAAATAAGTGGTCATGGTAAAGCCACTTCTCATATTCCTGAATTAATTCTCAAGAATTTCTCTACATCATTGGGTAAGCTGGTGGGCCAATTATTCAGATCGTTATTCCCTCACCAGCCGGATATTGAAGGTAGACAAGTGATTACTATCCATAATCAAAGAGATTTTATCTTTTTCAGAAGACATCGTTATGTGTTTAGAAATGAAGAAAAAGTTGGCTTGCAAGAATTAGGCCCACAGTTTACTCTTAGGTTGAGAAGAGTGCAAAAGGGGATCAAGGGGGAAACGGAGTGGGAACACAAGCCAAATATGGACAAGGAAAAGAAAAAGTTTTACTTGTAAGAGTACTGATGATGGTTGCCGAAGTTGTCATTGTTGGTGGTACTGGTAGTGTTTGTTTCGCTTTTGCATTGTACTATTTATTTATTGTTTTTGAGCTTTGTTTTTTTTTCTTTTTTCTTTTTTTTTTCTTTTTTTTCTTAATTTTCTTACATGGTTTTCTTTTCTCTTTTTTACTTGATAACAGCATAATTATTAGATATTTGGTTATTATAAAATGCACGAGCTCTATAAAATCATCACAGGCAATGTAAAAGAAAGGAATAGAAAAAAACTGAAAATTGAAAACATTAAAAAAAAAGGTTATGAATATTAATGGCGGCAATAATGAGTAAAAAGGTAAACACTAAATGATTGCAAATTAGACTATGAAAGAAAGCTTCATAAATATACAATATCAGAAATTAGTAACTAACAACAAAAACGAATGTAGTTTACACCTATGCATATGAAAAATGAATTAAAACGAAAAAATAAAATAAAAATAAGTTAAAAATGAAAATGAAAATGAACATGAAAAGGAAAAGGAAAAGGAAAAGGAAAAGGAAAAGGAAAAGGAAAAGGAAAAGGAAAACAAAATAAAACAAACAAATCAAAGTTTTGGATCAACAAGTGGATGAACCAAATATTTGCGCATCAATGAACGATACTTCTCAACCAAATCATCTACTTGCCTATCATTCAACTTCAACCCGTACAAGAGCTCAATGTCTTGTGCTTGCATCTTGTATTGGGAGAAAACTGCCTCACTGCTACACCATCCCAAAATTCCATCGGTTTTCTGCAACTCGGTGAATTCATCAAGCACTTTCAAATTGGCTTTAATCTTAGTCACTAACTTCTCAACAGCTTGTGGTTCCATAATATTCAGGATCGCATTCTGCAAAATTTGATTAATCTGAGCATGGAATACAAAGTCAACTCTGTAAATATTATCGCTTTCAATATCAAATAACAACTGCTCAATTTTTTGATACTGTTGCAATGAACTTTGTAAAGAAGCACGACTATTAACGTACTCAAACAACACCCGAGAAGCTTGCCTTTGGAACTTATTGACATACTGTTTAATGAATACATCACTGATGAAAACCGGCACCGCTGAAAAAATTTCAAAATATGAGCAGAAAAATTGACTAATATCGTTCCTAATTTCCTCGGCATCGTCAGTAAGTTGTAGAAACAAAGCAAAGAAGGCTTTCGCCACGACGTACGAACTTTCAGGTGTGGTCGCAGCATCGCTGGCTGCAGAAGCAATATCATTCCTTTGCTGCCTTTTTTTGTTACTATCAAATACTACTTCAACCATAGAAAGCAAAGAACTTGCCGTTGAATACCTTAAATCAAAAATATTCTCATCTGCAGCATACTTTTCAGTTAAGTCAATCCAACGGCTTACTAACGGACTGTCTTCATTATTATTGAGTACTAAGTAGCCTATAAATGGCCCAATAGCTTGAAGCGCAGTACCTTTGACATCTTCTGCTTGATTATCATTGCAAAATGGGAACAAAATGTCAAGTTTTTTGAGCACCGACGATACTGTATTGTTATCACTGCCAATTGTTGTGGAAATTGCTTGTAAAAGTTTCAAAGCATTCGCTTTTATGTATGACCATGTTTGCTTCTCATCAGACAATGTTTCCCACAACAGATCTGAAATAGTGGTAACAGCAGCCCGAGGCAATCGTAAAAACACTTGCTTATTTTCAATGGAAAACTTCATTGCCACTAACTGAACTCTGTAAAATTGGGAGTTGATGCTAAATTCCACAAAATCGGCAAACGCTTGATATTCTAATGCGAGACTATAGTAACGCAACAAGAGTTCCGTCACAGATTCTAGCAAGAGCTGTTTTGGGCCATTGAGAGATTTTGGATTGTATTCTTCTTCTTGGGAAACAATCCAGTGACCTAAAATATTGGCCATATCAGAGCTAACACGACTAGCACCATTAATATCTAAAAGCAGACACAAAATGTCCACGAAGACTTTAGCCAGCATAGATGATGGATTTTCAAAGAGAAAGTACTTGGCCAGAGCAACAAGACGATCTACTAACTCCTCAGGTATGGTATGGTCATCAAGAGTGACTCTTTTACTTTTAGCAAGCAATTCTTTAATCGCTAATAGGGTACCGTGAACTGTGTTTTGCGAAACTTTATCATTGCAAATGCGATCTAATAAGAAGACAGCCTCATCAAATATTTGTGATGGGAAAATTGATGATGGAATAGCTCTTGCTGCCATTTCTCTTATTTTAAAATACTTGATATCAAGTGATTTCAACAAGTATGGTTTAAAATCAATTAATTCATTGTTAAAATTAGTGGTTGGTTCTAATCTTGACAAAATGGTTAAAATTGGGAATACCCCCTCAAGTGAAGAAGAACCACTGTCATTTCCGTTTTTGCTAATTCCATCTTCTTCAGTACTTTTGATAAAGTTATCAAAATTGTTAAGTAATATCAGCTTAATACCCTTAAATTTTGAAAAAAAAAGCCGAGAAGAGTAAGGGATAATATAGTCACCTACTTTTTTGGAGCCAAAAAGTTTGTTCTCCAAAGCAGCAAATAACATCACTGCACAGTTACGAATTGCCCAAATTCCTGATTGCATGGCCCAAAATGATAAATCCAAACCATCACCAACAAAAAAAGCTGATATGTCTGATAATTGAGCTTCAACAAAAAGCTGCTTGATACAATTGAAAGCGTGCACTTGTGGCAATTCAATATTTTCATTCAACTTGTAATCTTCTTCAAGGGCTGGCTTTCTAGCAATTTCCATTAATTTGTTAAATGTGTGTCTAAAAAGAGGACGATCACTTCTTCTCAACTTGCTCTTGTTCAAAACACGATTCTCAGCAATCAAAATAATTGATATCAAGAAAGGTAACCCTGCAGACCGACGGATAATGTATGTTGATCTGATATTGATGAGGTCAAGGTTATAGTTTAACCATTTAACTGGCGCATCATGAAGTTCTGGTGAGTCTTGTCTATAGCAACGATGACAACATTCTTCAAAAGTTGGGTAGATTGAATAAAAAGCGCCCTTGTGATTCACTGAACCTAACTGTGTAAGAATCAATTCACTTATTTGCAAGACTGTACTATTTCCAAGAATGGAATTCGGAGCTCTAATCAATAATTGTTTCAATACTAATGAAGAATCTTTGACGGATCTCCATGCATAGTTAGAGACAACTTGTGCAACATGACCATACCTAACATCAGCGGTCTTGTTTCTGAACTCTTCAGGGACATTTCCTTCTGGCGATTCTGTAGACAAGATGTCTTTAGTAACGTCCCAGTTCTTGAGGATAATTTTCATTAAACGACTGACAATTATTTTCCATTCATCGATGGTTTGCTGATCAAGTTTCGCAAAATTGTAATTCTCCACAATGACACTGAATCCTTTGTAAAGGCCATGCACTGAATGTCCATTGACAGCATCAGCCAAATTCTGTGTTGCCGCCTCAACATTCTCTTCTAAGCAATTGAGCACATAATTAATGATTTTTTTGTTTTCGTGGCTTCTATTCTGAGCGTCGTTATATTTGAAGACAAATTGTAAAAGTCGGGCACCACTATCACTTTGCTTTCCTTGAATATTTCTCAAAATATGTACCGATTTCAAAAACAATTCATAAATTGATTCTTCTACACTAAACCCTTCCAATGGGGTTGGAGCCATCAATAAAGCCTTGACGGAGTATTCTCTGATATCATCAAAATTATTAGCGATGTTATCCACGAGCAAACGGATCAAATCCTTGGTGAAAAGATTGACGTGGAAGGGGTAATTAATATGTTTTTTGTCGTGGTATTTGGCAGGCACATTTTTATCTATACCAGAAGAAATCAATGATAATAGTAACTTGTAACCCAAGTTGAGACGCTGATAAGTAACCCCGGGTGCAATTTGAATTTTAATATGTTCGATCAACCACAACAAAAATTCTTCAGCCGCTTTTATTTGTGCCTTCATATCATCATTACCGTGATTTAACCCCTTTTTCTCCAAAGTCATTAATTTTCTACTAATACCATAGGAAGAATCACGCACTCTAAGAATGAAATTTCTCGTCAAACTATGAAATTCGTTTCTTGCATCTGGATCATCATCAACAAAGTAAATCTCAGCAATGTTTTTGAAAATGTCGTATACATAAGTTTTCACCGGCATGGCGGTTTTCACTGAAGAAGTCAAGATTGCATATGCTGTTAACCTTATTGTTTTGAATTCGTGAACAAGAAGTTGTTTGACAAAGTCCAATTTAATGATTGGATCATCACCATCAAAAGGTTCTTCATCAATCAGCAATTCTTGTCCAATTCTTAAACAACCCAAGTATAATGAAAGCTTAAAAGTATCTTCTTTAGTCAGCAACTGGGAAATATCAAAACTGTCGCTTTCAGTGTCTAAAACCTGTCTCAAAAAGTACTTATATATTTGCCTAGGTTCATGTGGAATTTTGAACAATAATGGGAGTAAATATATTTGAACATTGCGGCACAAAACCAGACTTTTCAACGAACGTATCACTGGGTCTTTCCAGATATTCAACCACTTGATTTCAAAAGAGGTAGTGATATCATTTTTAGTATCGTTTTCCTGCTGCTTGTCGCAGTTTCGATATATTCCTTCAAGCACTGCTGCCACGCATTTGGCGACGGAATTCGCAAAAGCATTAGAGTACATTTGACTTAGTGAGTCTTCAATGAATGTGGGAGATTGATTTAAAATAATTTGAGTGTCAATGTGTTTAGACAAAGTTTGGATAGAAAAGTAAAGAACTCTTTTACTGTGTGGAATATTTTTCAAGACTTTAGTACACCAGCTGTTAAATAACGTGCAAGTGGCTTGTTGATTGGAAGTTGAAACAGAACCATCCTCCACCAAAACTCCTCTAAAGCTAGTCAAAAAATTTACCATCTTTGAGAGCAAATCCTTAAGAGCATTGCTAAGAGGTGAACCACTTTCATTCCAAAAATCAACAACATAGTCAAAAAGAAAAGTTGCATTGTCATCGGACATGAAGCTCAGTAACTTGGCGAGCAATGGATTATCACGCTTGATATTCTTAAGTCCCAATATTTGCACTGATCTGAGCAACCAGATTGATAAGGCATCACAGCAAATAAGTCTAAGGTCGCCGAGACCCTGGTACGATTTCAAAGTATTGAAAAGAGGAGGAAATAAGTACTCGATAGCGACTTTTTGGTGACTGGGGTCAATATTTTCGTTATCGTTGGAATTGGTATTGTGACTGTTAGTTCCAACTGGGGATATTAAGTCGGGGCCTTTGAGCTTTATGAGAAGCTTTTTAAGCTCTGCGCAGTCACTCTCATTGAGTATAAGGTCCGAAACCAAGAATTTCTCGGGAATGTCCACCATTGCGAGCTAGTAATGGTATGGGTGACAGAGATAATTGGGTTTAAAATGCAGTGAGAAACGGTTGGCGGCTACTTTCCTTTACGGTGATTTAAGCGCCGATGAGCATACTACTATGGTGGTGATACTCGTTAATAATGAATTTTTTAATTTTTTTCTCTTTGTTTTTGTCCCGCTTTTTTCCACTCTTTTCGATTTCTCGCAAAGTACCAGCCCGCTGGGTTCGAGGGTAACAGAGGAGAATTCGGATCTTGTTCATCTTCCATTCTAAGACGTGTGTGGCTAACTAATTGTGATCCCATAGTAAATACCTTCTTTCAAACACAACATATACTATGAAACCTGTTGACAAAGCGTGAAACTGGGGAAGAAGAGCGACCAGTGTTCAATTAAAATTATAATATATTAGCACCAACAACTGAAACTCAACTGCTGGTGGATCGCTGCTAAAATGCCATGTGGTACCTGCATTAACATACTGTAAAGTGCATACTATCATGTAGTTTGTATTGTTAGTCTACATAGACCCACCGTTCAGGGCTGTAGATTGACCAACATCGCATCAGATTTTTGGTATGTTCTGGGCACATCAGGGACATACTGACTAGAGGGCACTGGGATGAATAGAATATATATGAATATAAGCCTATGCTCTTTTATTTATCCTGCATTTCTTTTCCCTGTCAAAACAGATCTTCGCTCTCTCATTGATAAACTATCTCCTTACAAATAATCGCTTTGTTTAAGTCTTTTTCGTTATTGAAAACCCTTTCACCAAATACATACTCAGGCAAACAAGAAAATAGTTTGTAATTTGAACAAATATGAAGCTTTCTGTTTCTTTATTCTTCCTTAGCTTTTTACCGTTCATCGCCTCGGCATTGCAGGCCATAGATCCTGATGAAATTAACCAAGTCCAAGCAAAAACCCAGCAAACATGTTTCAACGTCACCGGTGGCATCGAAGAATATCTCAAAGCCCTAAATGAGGGCAAAAAACCTTGCAATTACAGCACTACTACCTCTGCTGCTTCTTCAAGTAGCAGCGTGGACCATAATCCATATCAAAAAGATATATCTAACAACAACAAAGAAAATGTTACTTCTGCAACGTCCAGTAACTTTTCCAATGTTACTTCTACTTCTAATACCAGTAGTGCTACTCATTCTGAAAATGCCGGACTGATTGTTAACAGAAATAATGCTATTTGTGCTGCTGCTATTTCCTTGTTGATAACGGCAGTATTGGCATGAGGGAGTTTTGAAAATAAGAAATACAACTTTTTAACAATAGGCTCACGGCCTCAAATATTTCTATTCAAAAGCCAGCTAACTCTTTTAATCTACTTTGCTTTTTTTGTCCTTTTTCTCACACTGTATCATATACATATATCATAAATTTTCTGATTTACATTCTCAGGTTTCTTTCCTTGAATAATTTTTTTCTATAATTTTTTATATTTTTGTCCTAGTTATGTCGCTTTATTAGAAATCATAGAATCATAATTTGCAACTTTGGAAAGGTATTACTACCTTACTGATCTTTAGAAAATAATACGCTTTTATACATTTGAAAGCTACAAATGTACTTCCCATTTTTTTTTCCAATTTTTTTTCCTGCTTTTTTGTATCAAAATGTGATACCGTGATTTTACTACTATTGTGTGTTTTCTACCAAGCATCTAATACATAACTGAACTCAACTGAAAAGCCAATGATATTAACTCATTAGATCACCGCGACGAAAAAGAATCATTAACCCGACTACCATTCATAATCGACGATTTCATTCAAGAAATAATTAGAGCCCGAGATATCTGCATCAATCAACAACAAGCCTTGGTCAAGTCCGATGTCAAGAATTTCTTTCAAAACCCCGACGCTTAAATTAAAATGTGATACCAATTTTTGAATGTTTAGACCTTTGCTCACTGGTTCCCCAAGTACCAATTCATCCTCCTTTCTGCCAGATTCTGAATAAAAATCATCAATACCGTCAACATTCGACCTACCATTAAGTTGAAACTTTTCCGCCACCAACAACTCAATAACGCTATTTAAAATTTCCTCATCACTAGAAGATCTATAATCTTGAATCACTTTAAGGCCAGACTTGGTGAATTTACGAAACTTCAAAGGTAGTTTTAATTCGTCAAACAATGAAACAGAATTCAATAAATCACTAGGAGAGATTAAATTATTATTGAATCCCAAAGCTCGGTTGTATAAAGAGTATAAATCGGTTAAGGTTATTATACCGCCAGAATATTCATGAGTTAGAACTTGCATTTGATTTTGCTTTTTTTGTTCAGGACTCTCAAAGACATAATTTAGCAAAAACGTAGACAAGTTTCTAGCCAATTCTTTATAAAATAGTTCTTTGTTGCTCAATTTGTTTAAAAAATTGAAATTGTTATTCAAAACAATATTATTGATACCGTTGCTACCATTTTTATTGTTATCATTAGTATTAAGGCCCAACATGTTTCTTGACTCATCTAGGGTTTCCCTATACTTTGCATTACTATTGCCATTACCATTATTAATCTTCAAGATTTTATCAAATGATTGAATCAAGTTTTGCAATTCTTGAGCCTTTGACATCAATGAGTTTAAATCTTCAAGTGATGATTCTAGAATTAATTCGTTTTCTTGAATAACGTTGCCTTGCTTTTTTTCTAATGCTGATATTCCCGCTTTTAAATTTGGGCGTTGCCGCTGTTTTTGTCCTTGCTGAAATTGCCCATTTTGGCTATCAATAGCATCAATCTGAACACTTTTATTAACAGAGGCAACATTAGCATCATTGTTAGCAAAAATTTCATTGGGTGCTCTGTTTCTCGAAGGCATAATAATTTTCTGCACCAGGACGTTTGTCTCTGCATTCTTATACATCTCATTAAGTCGTACATCATCAATGAGTTCTTGAAATTGTTTTAAAAAAGTTTTTAGTATGTTCAGATTATTACTAACGTCTCTGAAACTTAGCTTGATGTATGGTGCTTTGAACGCTTGCTTTGTCGCGTTGTTTTCAACATTGATAATAATTAAATCGTTTAAATTATTTAATTTATTAATACTGTTATAGTTCAATTTGCTTTTGGCTCTGTTTTTTGAGTTGCTACTACTATTGTTGTAGATAGTGTTATTTGGGGGCAATGTTTGGGTACTTTTATTGGATGAGAAAGTTTGAGGTTGTAACAAAGTACCGCACATTTCACAATTCTTCATCAATGGATGATTAATGAACGTACATACGCCGCACTGATTCTGTCGGCGAAGACTTCTCTTGCTGCTGCTGTCATTGTGAACTTGCTCTGATAATGCCACTGAACTAGCGTCATTATTTATGTCAATACAAGGACCTATACCCCCGTTACTCCCCACTTTATTACCATCATGTACATCATTAATATTATCATTTTTAATATCTTTACTGTTATTGTTATTATTACCATCTCTACCATAATCATAACTCACAAAAAATGGCAAATCACTATCCAAATCAATTAAATCTCCACTTTTCATTTTCCTTTCTTTTTCTTCCAACTCTTTCTGTTCCTTCAACTTTTGCAATTTTTTCTGCTTCTCCAATTTTTTCTCCTCGCGACTTCTAGATTTTTTAATCGCATTACTAATGCTGCTTTTTGAAGCTGCAATGCCACAATTTATGCAGTTGGGGAATCTGACTGCGGAGTTTAGGTTGGGATTTAGCATCATGTCAAGGTCAAAGTATTGAGAACTAAGGGTGTTTGTATGACTGCATATTTTGCATTTCCATGGTATGATTTCGTAGCAGTTATTTTTGTCGCTACTACCCTTACAATCGCTGAGGGTTTTACTGTTTTTGTTAGTGGAGATTTTGTTAGTGATTAAATGTTTATGTTCAACATCCGCCGCGTTTTGGTTTCTTGATGTAATGTGACACAGTCCAGCACTGCTTTTACCCTTACTGTTACCATTGACAAAGTCACTATCGTTACCAATTGTCCCGGAAGGACCTATTCGACTTCTACCACTATTGTTAACCCCAATACTGTTATTCACTATATTCCTTTTGACCAGATCACCCTCCTCGTCCTCCTGCCTATCTATATCATTTGTAATTGCATTCGGCTTATTATAACCATAATCAGTATTATCCTCACTCAAAATTAACCGATTAACAGCCTCATCCGTGAAGAATATCGTAATCTTTGGTGAGCTCTTCAAAAAACCCGAGTAATAACTCAAACTCGCCATATCTCCTAGCTTAAACCATACTGATTCATTAACAGGGTCCAAGTCATCAACATAAATCAACCTTAGGTTAGTTAAGTAAATTCGGCCGCTTTGGCGATTAACTATTTTGTATTCACCTTGATATAAGCCAACGTGATCAAGGAGGTTGTGAATGGTTTCTTGAGGTTGAAGTATAGGGGTTTGGGAGGCGGTTAAGTGAGCAAAATGGTAGTATGGTGGGATGCTGTTCATTCTGAAAATTTTAAGTTTTCGAATATTTTAACACTTGTGTTGTGGCTTTATATGTTTTAATAAAGAAAAAAAAAGTATCTTTATGTTAATTTGAGGTATAAAAATTAACATAAAGATACGATGGTATGTTAATTTAGTAGAATAATAATTAGGCTAAATTTAACTGTGCTGTTTTGCGTAGTGTTTAGAGCTTCAAAATATATAGCAAATTGAGCTTAATTGAATCAAACCGAATTGAATTGAAGTGAGTGAATTATATGTAGCTGGTGATTGGATAGAATTGCACTACCTCGTTCCTGTCGCCGTTAGTTCTGTTCTTACTGTCTTCCTTCCTATTGATATCGCTATTGTTCTTATTGCTTTTGTTGAAAATGTTGACAATGATTATAATATGGGAAGAGATCAATCATTGACTTGAATTTTTGTCTTTCCAAAAAATACTTCAAATAATTCAAATAATGTACAATCGAATTGACATTGAAATTATTAATAGATAGCGTCCTGCGATGTGAAACAGTTTGTACACTGTCCGAAAACTATTTTGTTCTGCTCGTAGAACTATAATGTGGATTTGGTACAGTTCAGTACACTTAAAAGTATATGTTTTCCTAATTTATTCAATCTGTAGTTTGACACAGCCACTGTTAATAGATCAATACAACATCGATATCATCAGCATCAACGTCATCTCCATCTTTGTCAAATAGATCGCTTTGCTTCTCTGCATGAATTCATTACAGCGATGATCAAAAGGACACACATATAGTGCTAAGCGCGCTACATAAACGAAGTTATTTACGACATAACAGCAATAACTACAATCTTGAAACAAAAAATCACTCAATAGCATTCAGACGTTTACTATGACATGACTAAATACTGATGGCAAAATGCAAAAATGATTGAAATCTCATGTGCCTTCACCTATAGTATAACTATGGTCTAAAAATGGGATAAAAAAAGAAGCATAATGTAAAAATGAGATAACGTATGATTGGAGTTCATTTAGAAACAAGATGTTATGGGCGTGGCTATAATGCAAAAGAAACAAAACATCCGTAGTAGATAGAAAGGCAAGCAAGCATAAAACTGATGATCAACTAAGGGGAAAAACGTAAAAAAAGAAAAATGTAAATGGATTAATCCGTCAGCATTACTGACGTCCTCCTTTGAATCGATGTGGTAATTGAGGAAGAGATTATCATTACAGCTGGGTTTATTGTTGTCGCAGCTGAGTTTACTGTTGGGGTTGCAGCGGTTGAGGCTTAAGCTGTTTTTGTTGCGTTTGCTGGGGTTGCTGCTGCTGCTGGTTCAAATTTTTATTATGCAACAAATTAATTCTTGGCATTTCTTCAATTTGTTCTATAAGGAATTCTCTTTCTTCATTGAAGACTGCGTCATCACGTCTATCCACACTAAAGTTTTTCAAAAATAACAACAACTTATCTCTATTTTTAATCAAAATATCCGATACTGGTTTAGATTTTTTCGGATTAGCAACAAACACCTTGAATACATGAAATGCCTCAAACTGTAAATTTCTAGACTTGTCGCTGAGTAAATTCATAATTATTTTCAAATTTTCTGAACTTTCCACATATTTAATCATTAAACCATTATTTTGTTTCTGCAAAATAAGTTGAGCCAATAATTTTATTGACTGTCTTTTCGTAACATAATTGCCATCTTTTATTAGTGCATTAATCGATTTGATAAAATATTCAACATTTTTGGGATTACGAAACCATTCAGCTACCACTTTTTTATGTACAGTGAGTAGATCATTCAAGGTATTGAAAGAATCTGTAGAATTCTCAAAATTGCTAGTAGAGCAATACCGAAAATAATTCCAAAATATCTTGTCGTTCAATAAAAATTCTGCAATTGAAGCATGTTTGATACAATCCCTGATGATTTGTCCCGTTGTTAAAGTGATTTCTGGTATTTCAGGCCCTTTAAATAAGATTTGCAAAATCTTAGGTCTAGATAACAAGTAATCTACTGTGGGGGATAGATTACCAATATGACGCCGCAATAATGTGGAAAACAAGATGGCCACATCTTTTCTTGAATCAAAGGCTAAGCTAGGTAAATTAGAAGCAAGCAAATAAAGACAATCGGTGGTATAAACTTCTTGAGCAAGCTGACCTATTTGATCTGGTTGAGGAGCGTTATCTTCATCGCCATATAAGATAATTCTAACTTGGGACAAGTATCGGCCACATTCATCTTGACTCTTTCGCTTATCACCGGAAGCATCGAGCTTGGCAACTTGATCATTTAGCACTCGAATGAGCTCTGCTGGAGTTTTCGGGTTTCGTTTGAACAAAAAAGCCATGTTGTTGTGTATTTAATACTTGGTAATGTAAAGTGTAAAGCGTTTTGTCTTGGATATTGTGTGTGTGTGTGTGTGTGTGTGTGTGTCTGTGAGTTTATTTTGTTTCTATAGGTTTGTTCGTCACCACTGGATCTAGTTTACTGGAAACACTAATAACCCACAAAGAAGGATCAGCAGACTAGTTGCTAAAAGCGGAGACAGTACCTAAACAGATGAATTTTTGAAAATTTCTTGGGTCTGCTGCACAAATCTAATATAGCAGTGCTTATGATGAAAAGAGAATGCGCTTGTAATTGTGTTTGTGGTTTTGGCAGTATATATTGATGGTTGGTTGTTGTAGTGTATTATGTTGTGTTGTGCTTCGGCTAAGATTAGAGAATTGTGGGTAAACTTTTATCTCGGTCAGCTGCTGTCACTGCTGGTGGATAGAATCCATTAAAGATGGCTGTGATACCGCTCAAATGATTTACCAGTATCACCAGTAGTTGTAGCAGTCTGTGGAGTCAGTCGTGTTTGTGATTGAAACTGTGTGTAATGGCTATGTATTCGCTGTTTGACTATGGCGCTATAAGTATCACGTGTAAATCCACCTGACACACTGCAAACTCCGAGATCAATAAAAACATCTTCACTTACTAGTACCCATTACCATCTAATACCTACAACATGTACTATTCCTATTTTTAAAACTAATTTATTGTATATTTATATCAAAATTTAATATGGTAGCCACTTTGTTTTATTTTACAAAAAAATGCATCATCATCGACAATCTTACAAGACCAATGACCAGTTCTTAAACTCTTCTTTGCCGTATTGCAAGGCATTAATCCATTCTTGCACTTGCTTGGTCAAAGCACCAAATTCTTTACCTTCCAAAAGTGGAACCTTGATATCATTGCCCTTCCAGCCAATAGTCTTGATTGGTGATACAACGGCAGCAGTACCTGATCCGAAAGCTTCAACCAATTCACCCTTGGCAGCTCTTTCTTGAACTTCATCAATAGAGTAGTATCTTTCATTGACTTCCCATTCATTGGAGTCCAATCTGGTTCTAGCCAAAGTCAAGATAGAATCTCTTGTGACACCTTCCAAAATAGTACCATCCAATGGAGCAGTGACTAATTCCTTTTTACCAGTTTCCTTGTTCTTAAAGACAAAGAAAACATTCATGGTACCAACTTCAGTAATGTAATGTTCTGGACCAAATAACCACAAGTTTTGCTGGTAACCTCTAGAAGCAGCTTCTTTTTGGGGCAAGATACATGGAGCATAGTTAGCACCAAGTTTCTTGTCACCAACACCACCAGGCCATGCTCTAGTAGCATAATCAGTAGCTTCTAAAGAAACAGCTTTGAAACCAGTCTTATAGTATGGACCAACTGGGGAACAAATAACATAAAGTAAAGCTTTAGTTGGATAGCTGACACCAAGACCAGCATCAGTACCGATTAAAGTTGGTCTAATGTACAAAGAGTAACCTTCACCTTCAGGGACAAAATGACCATCAAGTTCAACAAGTTTACCAATCAATTTGATCAACTCATCATTGTCAAAAGTAGGCAAAGCAATTCTTGCTGCACTCTTGTTCATTCTGATCATGTTCATATCTGGACGGAAAAGACGTAACTTACCGTTAACGTCCCTGTATGCTTTCATACCTTCGAAAAGTTCAAAAGCATAATGGAAAACAATCGAACTTGGGTCTAAGGACAAGTTTTGGAATGGCTTGATTTGAGGAGCATTCCAACCAGTTTCGGCATCCCATTCAATAGTCAACATATGGTCAGTAAACGTTTTGCCAAAGGCTAGTTGTTCATTTGGTAATTTAGCCTTTGGAGAAGTGGTCTTCTCAATAGCAAGTTTTGAGGAGTCTAATGGAGCAGACATTCTGTTGTTGATGTTAGTATTGGTGAATGATGGGGCGGATCTGGAGGGTGTGGTAGCAAAAAGACGAGAAGAAACTGCTAATCGACGTGGTAGAGATCTTGACAAAGAACTGATGAAACGAACAGCCATGATTATTTATAATGACTGACAGGGTATTTTTGTGATGGGTCAATCAATGTGTTGAAAGTCCGAGGGTGAAAATTTTTGAAATAGATGGATGGTGCAGGAAAACTGAAACTTTTTTTTAAAAAGTGATGAAGGGAGACTAAGGCGGAGGCATTAATGCACAAGATGAGTGAGTCATTATCGGGCATGGTCGAGCGATAAGCAGAGCAAAGCAGATTAGGTTGACATGTATACGTACGTTTGGTGATGGTATGGTGTGGTGCGATTGAGCGGAAGGGAAGTTAGTGGCAATGGGTGTGAATTATTGGCATTGATAAAATATATATTATATAATATTAGCATTGCTTAGAGCTGGTGATGGCCTGCTGGTTAGATGACAAAGCGCAGGGTAAGCATCAAACGGATAGTATCGGACATTCTCGGCGAATAACGGCAAATGACTAACAATCAACCAATATAACAAAATATCAGTAATAGCTATCAGTGATCGTAATAGCAACAAGGATATTCCATTGCCGGTACACTGGTCAGACACTAGATGGATATCACAGTGACTCACTCACAATGTCAAATATCAAAACACTCAAACAGGCCCTCCGCAAGCAGCTCAAAGCAGTGCTCTCCTCCATCCCCAATGACGACCTCATCGAGCAGTGTAAGTATAAGAGCTATTGATTACAGCATATCCCATATGACTGCTGCACAAGCTATTACTACTACAAGTCAGGTTGATCAATCAGTATACCAGGAAACCCTTATTGTCTTATTGCAGCCATTGCCAATACTAACGAGCGCCAGCCACAAAAGTTGCACACACTCTAAGACAACTCAAAGTGTACCAAGATGCTACAAACATTGGCCTCTTCATGAGCATGGACCATTCAGAAATCAAAACTAGTCTACTCATCAAGCACGCTTTTCTTGATGGGAAGAAAGTTTTTTTACCTAAATGCAAGTATCAAAGTACTTTGCTTGCTTCACCTTCTCCACCTTCTCCAGCAACCAGTGTCACTGCGAGCTCGATTAGTTCTTCCAGTGACATGGCTGCTGAAGATGCTAAACAATTCCAACATACAGAATCACCGCCATTTGTAGTCACCCAGTCACTAAATAATACCAACAGCTCTCCCAACTCATCTAATCAACAACTACCCCATCACTTGATCCCAGAAATTGATTTTTCCAAAAGTTCCAAAAAGACACATCTCATCCTCTACAATGTCCCCGATTACGAAACTGTTGCCTCACTCAAACCTCAAGGGCCCTACAAGCTCCGTGAACCGCTTGAGGATTCTCCACATAGCATCCACGTATTTGATCAACAATTCAATGGCCTTGATTTGCTAATTGTCCCAGCAGTGGCATTTGCTGTTGATTCTAAGGAAAAGAAGATTAGCCGGTTGGGTCATGGCGCTGGTTTTTATGATGAGTTTATTCTGCGACATTGTGAATTTGTCGATTATTATAATGAGAAGTTAAAAAAGGAGAATGGTAAAGATGGGAATGGTGTAGTGAAATTGAGAAAGTACCCTTATTTGCTTGGTGTAGGATTGGAGGAACAAATGGTAGATATGGTGCCTACGGATGATCATGATTGTAATTTGGATGGGTTGATTGTTCAAGATAATTTTTATCATTTTGACTGATGGATTAATATAACGAGTTAATTGATTTGTCGTTTTTGTTGTGATACTGTTGTTGCATATGTACACAATACGGCAAAATTTCAATGAATTCGAGCATTTCACGTTATTCAAGTTACATTAGCTATGTATATAACTTTAAAAAATTGTTATCAATACTCAAAATTTTGTTCATTATATGGAAGGCACTTTGAGGTTCGTCTTATGTATTTCATCTAATTAATTTCCTATAATACTATATCATGTAGCTATCAAAATATAGAAATTAGGTCTGACCACATAATTATCACTGGTGATTATTAGTCCAAAGTAACTCAAAAAACTAAAGTTATACAATATGAAATATTTGCCAAAAATCTATGGATTTTCCTTACTTTTAAAATTTTCAAACTTTATACTATTATCAATAATCATTATCTTCTCTTGCCTTGAATATATACTTATCGTTTAGGTTTATATGAAAACCATTTGGCTAAAACATGCTAATTTGCCTTTCTAAGCAAATTGTGTAGCAAACAATCAACTCACCATTTTGGCCATAATTTTTTCAATTCATCCTTAATTTTCCCACCATCCAAATGTTTCCTGCCATCTCGGCCGTTTCCATTTTTATCTTCCCTCTCTTCAACACTAACAGTAGCAGCTCCCTTTACTAGCAATTTTCCATTAATACTCTCAATAGTGCCCTTTACTCTAACTTCGTTATGTCCTACTGCATCACTTTCATCAAGGTAAGATTTAATAACGATGAAATTATTAGCTATGGTAGGAAATCTATAACTTAAATCCAAATGGGTGACCCTAAGTTGAGTTGTATCACAGACATTATTATCACTACTGCTGCTATTTTCTTGTTGATACACTTTAAATCCAACACTTTTTTTGAAGAGTTCGTCAAGTACAGTTGCAAGAATTCCACCGTGGACAATGAATGGATACCCACAAAGTTTGGACCCAACGTAAACAATAGCTATGGTTTCATTTGTCTTTGGATTGTTGAAAATCAACGGCTTGATTGAGAATCCTCCAGGAGTCGTCAATGTTTCCTCTGCAAGTGATGTGTTACCACTATTAGCATCCCCTATTTTGGAATCAACAGCAGCATCCTCTTTTTTAATCTCCTTAGCCAATTCAGCAGCTGGTGGATCTGAAACTTCACGATTCTTCCCTTCAATTGCCTTTGCCGCCTCATTTACTTTCTCCTCAACGACTTTTTTCTGCTGTCTTTCAGAAAGCGCTTTAACATCACTAATATAATTCCAATCACGATACTCTTTGAATTCCGTCTCGCCAGAAGCACCATGTGCTCTTAATTTCTTGACTAGCTTCAATTTTTGGAGTTTTGACTCCAATGCATCAATGTACTGTTGTTGTCCCTGCGGATCATCGTCTTTTGGTAAATTGGAATTCAAGTAGTATTGAAATATACTGGTAACAGGGACGAAATTGGCAGTTAAACCACCAGCGACAAACGTGGCGGTGTAGAGTTTCCAGTGCAGGGCAAAAAAACTGGACTTGGTACTTTTAGTGCCATTGGTGCCATTGGTGGCACCTTTGAAAGAGGTGGAGTACAATCGTCTATGGGCGTGTCTTAGGGAGCGAATGAACATTGTTATGGTTATTAATCGTTGTTGAATTTTTTGTTGTTACTGTAAATATCAGTTACACTTATAATTATCAATTGCTGCTTGTTATTATTAGTCGTTGTTAGTTTTTGCGATGGCAAAGATCCGTAATGGTGGCTCCTGTTAAATTCACCCATTGCCATAAAAAAACAACCAAAAAAAAATTTCATCAATATCCTCAAACTATTGGTACACAATAACTCGATCTCAACGGCTTCTAAGAATTCAATTAGATCGAATCGACAACTTCTTCAGTGATTCAGCATGCCCACCCAGAATATAACCAACAAGATCGAAATCCTTTCTATTAATGACAAGGACCCTAACGAATCTAATATCGATGTTCAACTAACCCCCAATGAACGCATGGTGGTTAATGAAGTTATCCAAATTTGGAAGCATGACCCAGCTACTGAATCTCTTGGAATTGCTAAACTTCATGTTCTTGTCAAAGAGTCCCAACCGCAATGGGTGCTTTCCGAAAAAAGACTCAAAAATCTACTAAAAAAGTACGGACTTTTGGCCAATCAGCCAAAATTCACTTATGCTAATGAGATAACTTCCAAACCAACGCCCAATTTGGAACTTCCCGCAAAAATCAAGCTTCAATCTGCTAAAGCGCGTGGTAAGGGGCTTTATGCTACCACTCAGATTCCCAAGGGAACTTTACTTTGGGAAGAAAAACCATTCATTTTTATCCCACCCTTGGATCACGCATACTTGATGAAAATTGGTAAAGCATGCTCATACTGTGGGAAATTGCTAAGCAGTAGATTATTTGACTCTACTAGTTTTTTACAAGGCTTAGATTGCAAATACTGTGATGAGTTATGGTGTAGCAAACAATGCAAAAGACAAGACACTTTGCATATGGTGCTCAATCATAATGAGCACTCCAAAATGGCCAATACTGAAAATATAAAGATCAATAGCAAAAACTGGACAGCATACAAGGAGTTTTGCTTAGAAAACCATTGGAACGCAGCATATGCAGTAGCTATTATTCGAATCCATGAACTAATTGATTCTACTGGTCAAGTGGCGAAACAGTTTGATGCATTTGCGAAAATCAGACAAGACATTCGTTACAAAGCTCATGATTCAAGTGCTGGAGCATTTGATAATTCCAACGGAGGAGATGGGGCGTTGTTTGTCAAAGAGCAACAAGAATTATTATGGCACAAAGGTCATGAGATGTTCGTGGCTATTTTTGATGATGATAAACATAAGCTCGATTATGAGACGTATTTAACATATATTGGTACTTACAATATTAACAACATTGATTCATTATATTTGATTCAATCCCATTTGAATCATAATTGCGACAAGAACGTTGATGTACAAGTGGAAAGTTCAACAAAAAGGCTATGCGATGGAATTAAAGTGTTTGCATCTAGAGATTTGAAGGCTAATGAAGAACTTGTTACTTCTTATGTTAATCCAAACCATAACGTTCATCAAAGAAAAAGAGAATTGAGGGTTAATTGGGGTTTTAACTGTAATTGTAATCGCTGTAAAAAGGAGGAAAAAGAAGCTCAAAGGTTGCAATCTAATGAAGGCGCTGCTGCTCATACTGTGCCTGTAAGTACCACCAAAGATCAAGACAAGAATGAAAATATAAACGACGAAACAAAAGAGAGCAATGGTAAAGCTACGTCTAAGAATGAAAACAGTACTAAAGCCAAAGCTTTAACCAACAACAACAAGAGCAGTACAAAATCGTCACGTAAAAATAGCAGAAAAAGTTCAGAACATTCTTTAACCTCACGTAGTGCAATTAAAGCAATGTTGGAAAAAACTGCGCCAAATGGTGATAATGGTGATGTTTTTGAATTAATTGGCGCTGAGCAGCATTCTGGAAGAAGAAAGTCTGTTAGATTTGATGAGAAGGTGGTGGCTGTTAATGAATGAGTGACTTAACAAATATTCTACAGACCACGCAGTGTTACTTTTTTTCTTTCCTTCTCTTTAAACGCGTGTACCCCTTTTTCATCTGATTTGATTGAAGTTAATTTTACTGGTGGCAACTCGTAGAATCATATTCCAATCATTTCATTCCAATCTCTTATATTCTCTTCAAAACGAATATTTTTTATTATTATCTCTTTTTTTCTATTTGAATGGAACATTTACGATATTATTAATACTTTTTTCATTCTATTTTATTTTATATTCTCTCGTCGTTTTTTCTCCTGCACGTGCTAAACAATTTTCTTACCTTTTATTATTCATCTTCTTTGATAGTTAAGCTTACTATGATTGAATACTGATAATGCCCGATGATGAGCGTACAGTTATGTGATGCTTGAATTATGCTTACAATGAGTGTACGCTCTGATCATCAGCCAGAATCACAAATCTCACACAAAACAAAAAACAAATTCATTCTACATTCTAAAAGCATTAGTTTAGCCTTACAAATGAGGTGGTATATCACCGACAAATCACGATTTATGATTCCCATTGCTGGTTAACTTTATTTGAGTAAAAGTGAACCGTCAAGAACATAGCACTGGACATTAATTGTCTCTAAATTTATATAGTGTAGCTCGCCTATCTTTCAGTGCCGCTTTCAATACCATTTGTAGCCTTTTTTTTTTTTTTTTTTTTTTTTTTTTTTTTTTTGTCGAGCAATGAGAAGTTTGAGGCCTTGAAACTAGCAAGTTTCAAGAGTAATATATTGATTGAAGCCTTACCAAAATTAAGCTCTATCTAACCAGACAGTGCACTCTGTTGTTTGAAAATACACATATTTATCACAAGTTTCTAAGTATAATCATCTTGTACTTGTTATTGAGCGCAGCAGCGGTTTATTCTCAAGGTATCGGAATTTGGAGAATCAATTAACTAATGCATATGCATGATGAATTATTGCTGAATGGATATAACAATCACTATCTACAGTTGTATATTCTTCTTACCAGCACAATAGAAAAATATAGCTAATTTTGTCAAAAAACAGAGAAGGAAATATAAAAACCTTGTTTAACTGCATAACAACTGTTTAGACAAGGGTAAAAACTGTTGGTAACTATGAAAATGAAAATGCTGTTCTATGTCCCGTTAGAGCAAATTTTGAGCTATTGGCTTTGTCGAGTCCTTACTGTGATTATGTTATCATAAGTGAGAATTCACTAGTGCAATGCTGAAAATGTTTTACGGAAATCCAACCTGAAAACTCTTTGAAAGGGATACCTTCCTGTTTACGTTATCTTTCTGTGTAAACATGTGGGAATCCAACATTTTAGAAGAATTGCCTCGTCCAGAGAGCGTATACAGTCCATCGAAGAATATCAAATGATAGCTAATCCTGAAAATAAATGCCCGGGGTATAGTAGGCAACGACGCCAAGCGCTAATCTTGTATACTATCAAATTCAAGATTATTCATCAGATTCTGCTGTAGCCCAAAGTGAATAGAAGTGGATTGAAGCGTACTATGCTATAGATTGTGCAGTGTCATGTTGTGTAGCAATACGCGCTGGTTACGAGTGTTGGTTATTTCAAATCACTAAAAAAAATCAAATCAAAAAGGCGATGCCCAATACGGAAACCAGCAGCCGATGCAACTTCAATAGCGTCTGTCATGGCTCTGTTACTCTGTTGTCTTGTATATAACATCTATCCTCCCATCAATATAGTCTGATGATTACAAGCTATTGACGATTAATCCGCACAACTAATTCGCGCAACTAATATGTCCCTTAATACTCATAGGTACAATTACAACACCAAGGTCCTCGAGATCGAGGCTAAAGACCGACAAGAAATTCCTATTGTACTTTACCCACCATTCAAGCTACGTTCTTCATTATACGACAAGGATCCAGTGATCTGGGTACATTTGCTTGAATCATACATTGACTTACTTTATTATTTACTCTCGTTTGATGGTGGTGATTTACATTTGCGCTTAACTGATGCGACAGTGGATCAATTTCAAGCTTGGTTACATAAATATTTAAGTGAGACTTCATTGGAACAAAATCAAGTGCTCACTCTTGGTTCAGTTAATCCTCAAATCAATGAAAATAATACCAAACTAAGAGCATTGGTGTTTAAGTTAATACAAGTTCACGGATTAATGAATTTCAATATCACAGGAGCTATATTATGGCATTTTGTTAGGGTTTATGTCAAGGGTAACGCTACTGATGTTAGAGATTTGATTTTAGGTAATAACGATAATAATAGAAACAAAACAAGTGTCAATCTAATTCACAATTTGACTAATCATTTGGAGGATATGATTGCTAATGGACAATTTAATAATTATGAAATTCAATATTATGCCTTGTTAGTCGGGGTAATCAACAAACTCAATACCAAAAAGCAGTCCAATAATAGCAACAATAACAATAATAACAACAAGCCAAAAGAAAACTATAATGACAAAAAGTTGAACAAATTTGTTGACAAGTTTGTTGGGACAAAATGGATCCAAATATTGGAAAGGTATTATGCTGGTGGTCAGGCAATCCATTCCAAAACCGCAAAAGTTTTAATGGTCATCACGATAATGAGTTGTACTACTGATAAACTCGAAGCTTTGGTTAATAATGAACTACTTTCACAATTTGCTATAAAGACAAAACTAGCATTTGTTCAAAAATATCCACTTTTATTCGCAGTAGTCAAATCAGATCTTCTTGGTCAGCAGAAACCTGATATAGTTGAAAAATTGGAATTTTTGCTTAAGGCTAAAGAACCATTAGAACCAAAGATTTCCGTTGAAATTAAAGAAAAAATTGATCAAATCACCGAACTTTTCCCTCATTTGTCGCTATACCAAGGCAATTACCTTTTACAGCAACATAACAATGATGCTAATGAAGTCACTAACGTGTTGCTTGAAGATCCAAGTATCATCGAAAGCATTCCTATTAATGCTCCACCAGAAAAAAAATCAGCAACTAAAAAAGACAAGCCTTTAAGTTCATATAATGTGGTGCTTGGCAAAAAACAGAAACTAAAACTTAATGGTGTGTTACAAGATGATGCTGCTGAACAAGATGATGATCGGTCTTATGGTGATGCAGCTCAAGCATTACGTAACAAAACATTACAAAGAGCATTGAAATTACTTTATGAATCAGACGAAGATGAACCAGATGACACTTATTTGGATTCAGAAATTTCTAAAAGTGAGCAACAAGAAGCAAATGCCACTAGCGCCGCATCAAAGAGAAACAACGACAAAAAAGGAGGACTAAAAGTTAGTGATACCGCATTTGAAGATGATGATCCAGGCGCTTCTGCGTCTTTAAGTACTTTAGAAGAACAAAAAAAACAAGAACAAAATGAACTCTTGCTTTTTGAAACATTTAAAAAAGATCCATCATGCAGTGATCGTAGTGCTAATACTAGAAGGTCTGCACAACGGAAAAGGCTTATTCAAGAAACCGGTTGGTCTCATGAACAAATTGAAGGATGGTTTCGAATGTTAGAAAAATCTCCACACAGAGTTAAACTTTTGGAGGATAAATTATTTTTTAGTGGTGCTGGGGAAGGAGGTTTGAACTCTTCAGTAATTTTGCCTAGAACATCCTATAGAAAAAAGCGGTACGATGATAGCTCAGATGAGAGCAGTGATGAAGAAAGTGACGAAGGCAGAGGAAAAGAAAAGGTGAATACGCATCCAAACAACAGATTCAGTAAGCATAACATTAATCGAACTTTGCATAACATGGAGCGCAAAAAATTGAATAGAATTAGGACAGCCGCCGCTAATGAGGCAAATGCTGATGATATTGCCAGAGACGATGGTAATGACGGTGGAAACAACAAAAATAACAACAGCAACAATAAGTTAAACGCTAATAAACAACATCGCAAAAAGGAAAAAAATAAAAGTAAAGTTGCTAATCATAATCGAAAAGCTGGGCGTGATAAGAAACTAAGTAAAGGTTTTCAATAAATTTGGCATAGTCAATGGTTAGTTTTTTTTCTGGTTTCGTGTTTTATTTTAGCATGATTTTTCTCATTTTTTACTTCTCCTATTATTAACCTGATTAAGTAATTATTTATTTTCATTTTTATTAAAAAATTTGTTTTCTTATATACTTTACTAAAAATCTTTTTGTAGTTGGCTAGCATTAATTTACTAAGCGCTTCTCATAAAAAATCACGCCTTATAAAGCTTACATAAATATTAACTCAGCGTTATAACAAGTTAAGCCAAAAACCTTCAAGGTAACAGTATGCTTCACAAAATATTTTTGTTTAGCAATGAAAAAAATTAGAAAAGAGGTTTTCATTTTCATCATTAATTCAATTATATATGTACATCCCAGTTATATGTATACATCTTCTAAATGTAAGATAAACAGTAAAAAATTATAACCTTGACTGCTTCCGATAACTCTCCCATTGTTTTTATGACAAATGATGAAAAAAATGCAACGTTAAAGAGGAGACAGAATCAAACTAGAACTGATTTTGTTTATTTTTTTCTTTTTTTTTTTTTTACAAAAAGACTAATTTATTTAGAGAAAATATGATAAAATTCAAAATAAGTAAAAGTTCTGTCATGAATTTATAATGAACATTGAATTTTAATTCTGAGGATTGATACGTTTCCTCTAATTTCGAATTGTTTTTTTGTTTTAACATATTAAAAAACTTAATTGATGCTGATTCTACGTTGAGCTGCATTTTGCTACTCGTAAGTTTTATCTGAATATAAGGCATTTATTTTTTTTATAACATAAAAACCAAATAGAAAAATTCAACATCTTGTGTAATGTTAACTCGAAAATCATAATTATTCATTGGGAATTCCGTATATTCGAACATAACTAAACCAAAACCCCGTACCGATGAGTTAGATATTAAACAAATAATGATCGGACCAAAAAGAACATGAGGAACATTGAGTTCTAGATCAACAAACCTGGATGAAACATTCTAACATGTTTTACAGAATAATTCCTTGGACATGTTACTATGAAACAGGATTAGCATATTTAGGACTATAAATCGTAAATCTCTAATATGTTTTGCATCCAGCCTGATTAGTATTTATACATGGTCTAACCCAATATTTTTATATATTTATTATTAGTTAGTTATATTTGAAATACGAGGCTTTTACATCCAAAAACATGAACTCTGATATGTCAGTATTCCTGATCAGTCTGTGTTCACAGTCGTCAGAAGGTGCATTGAAGTTGTAGAAAATCTTGTATAAAGGCCGGCGACGTGTTCCTTTTAACTTGTGTATATAGCGATGGGCGGAATAAAGGACAAGCCGATATACCCATCGATAACGATAATAACCATAACAAACGTATTTAAAAATACTTAGTAGAGAACTAATTCTCTTTTAAACAAACAAACACATAATGTGTCTGTGTGGCGCAGTGGTAGCGCAGCAGATTGCAAATCTGTTGGTCCCCAGTTCGAACCTGGGTGCAGACTTTTTTTAAAATTTAACTCACAGGCCAGTTTTCGATAGGTATTGAAATTTCATGTATTTCGACTCGATGATATTCAGTTTCTGAGTGTAAAGTTTCTGTTTCACATAAAAAGTCAGTTCATTAACAAATAATAAAAAATATGCTCTTACAAAATTATTGTCGGAACTATGCCAATCTCCCATACCGTTCATCATGTATAATTTCTCTTTTTGATAAACTGCATTCTGCCCCAGAAGAAGAATCTGAAGCACGCATAATTACTGAAGGCAAAATGTCAAAGATGCAATGAAAATTTTTCATCACATGAGCAATTGATTTAGTTATTGTGCTCCGAAAATTATCTATACAGTATGTACAGTATAGTTTAAATGTTATCATATAGGGGAAACCTATATAAGTAAAAACCCCGTTGGTATTGTAAACTTGGTAGTTTTGTCGGAGTTGAGATAGACGTAGAGAAGATCATGTATTGAGATTGCCCCCATTCAGGTCTCGGGCTATGTAATTTGTATAGTTTAATAAATGGACCTGTAAGATAAGCATTCGAATTCAATACTTTATTCTCTTTCCATCATGTCATCTCTTAAAGGATTTTCATTGGAACTTGGCCCATTGTGTTGTTTTTTAACAGGGCATCGTTGTGGTTCTCTCTTTAGGAAATATTGCTTATTGTTTTACTACGACACTCCTTAAAATTGATTATTTAACCAGAAGTGATCCCTGCTCCTCTAGTTAACTGTACTTAGTTGATAAGTTATTGCTTGATCCACCCATCAATTGCACTACACGTCCTCTATTTAAAAAACACACAAAGTGTTGTTGTTGCGAATATTTCTTTCACTGTGTTCGCATAAAGTAGATTAGTAATATAAATTATAGCTATCTTAAGAGTAAAACAGATCACGTGAGGCGTGGATGGTTTAGTGGTAAAATTCAACGTTGCCATCGTTGGGCCCCGGGTTCGATTCCCGGTCTACGCACTTACCACTTCTGACATATCTTTCTACTTTTTTTTTTTTGTACGCAAGAAACAATGTCTCAAAAGTGAAAAGTCATAGAAAGTTGTTTGTAATTATTTGATATGAACGGAATGTAATAAAATAGGAAACAATTATAAAAATATTTAAGAAGAAATGATAAATCTCAGAAAACCCGTAGCCTAGACCTAAGGGCATTAGACCTATAACATAACATATCTTTGCAGTCAGAGATCAATGGATTGTGTCTTAGTTGGTGCTTCCGTCATCCCACATTCTCTAATTTGACTGTTCGTAAACTTTATGCTTTTGAACTAAACATCCTATTGTTGCAGTCATCAATTGCAATTACCTCTTCATCGGTTCATTAACGATGAGTGTCAATAGCCAGTGTCATACTGTTCTGACACAATAGCATCTAGGTTTTCTTCATGCACCGCAGATCACATTCCAAGAGACTTAGGTCAAGTGTGTGTCTGTTTCTGTTTTCTGAGCGTTCTGTATGGCGCAAATAGCTTGAAATAGTAGTGCTATCTGACACTTTGGTGGATACTTTGGTGGATTATTCGGGTTCATTGATTATTTGCATCAGGTTGTTTTGGAAAAGAAAGTATCGCACCACTTAAATATTCTAGTCACACAAAGAATCTGAATCATTCTGAATCATTCTGAATCAACCGCTCTATTGTATTTGCCATATCAATATTGACATTTGCACTTGCCATATATATAAAACAGGTCAAAGCTCCGTCAAAGTTGGTTGCTCATTGTAATGCTTTTGTACATTCGTCTTGGCTGAAGTGTTTTAGCTGCCATTCTTTATATTTCCATCAGTGGCTTTTTCTATCAAAATTGCGGAATACCTCTGTTAATCATAGAACTGGGCCATAGATACTTACGAATCCTCACAAACCCATACCCATAGGTTATCCATACCTACTTTAACTTTTTCAAGCGACCCCAAGATCCTTTACTTCATTAAGTGACCCACCAATGAGCCCCATTTATTTGGTGGCATTATTGCTCAGCTTCCTTAGCTTTACCCATGGATATCTGATAATTAACAAGCCTGAATATATCCATGTGGCAGCCTGTACTTTCCCATTCACCAAGGTCACCTACGGTACCAACTTCTCATCAATAAAGAAGCCACAACTATCTCAACCACCACCAGCTCTGGCGGTTTACTGTCACTATGAACCAGCTCTTGGATCAGTAACAGTATGCCTAAACCAATATGTTTCTAGTGAAGCTGTGTTTGCCAAATCAGTTGACTTGTTTCTTACTTTGAACTGTCCAAACGTCAATCGCACGCATTTCTACAAAGCCTACAATAATGCTACCAGTTATACTCTCCTCAATATTCATGATCTTCACACTGATACCGTTGTTTATGGTCCAGTGGAAATCACTAAGGATGTGTATAATGCCTATCATAGAGCTTATCATGTTCTTAGCAAAGCGTGGCATTGGTCTAACATAAATGGCTACATCATCATTAGTTATTGGTTTGCAGTGCTTTTGATCTCTGCCGTTGCCAGATTTTTCAAGAAGACAGGCATAATCATGGGAATTCATACCACTTTGGTCAAGAGTCTTCAAAAACATTTTTTGTTACCTAACCTTTTCAACTCCACTCATAACCAAAGGCTCAAGGTCATCAAAGTCATTTCTTTGTTGATCCCCACTAGAGCTGATGGGCTAGTAATTGGAATTTATCTAGTAATTCATGTGGTGTTAATGTGTTTCAATTGGGAATTGGACCACAATAAAATCTTGTTTTCTGATTATAAACACCAAGTCGCCAAATTCCTTGCTCATCGTACCGGCGTGCTAGCTTTTTCTCACTTACCAATGATTTATCTCTTTGCTGGCCGTAACAATATCATGTCTTTTATCACCGGATTTTCTTACTCTTCATACATTCAATTCCATAAATGGACTGGTCGCCTAATGTTTATCGACGCCACTATCCATAGTATTTGCTTCACAGTAATGTGGCAATGGGACCAATCTTATGCTGCTTCCCTTTCAGTTCCGTTCATCCAATATGGTGTCATTGGCACTATAGTTGCTGGATTATTAATGCTTCAAGCTTATAATTGGTTTAGAACATATTGTTATGAAATTTTCCTTTACGGCCACATTGTCCTAGCTGTGCTTTTCACCGCACTTTGCTGGTACCATTGTATCGATTTAGGTTGGATGCAATTCGTTTATGCTGCTATTGCCTTTTGGGCTTTTGACAGATTAGTTAGATTAGTACGAATTGTTAATTTTGGTTTACCAAGAGCTACCATCAGGATTGTTAGCAATGATACAATGAAAATTGTTATTCCAAAGCCAAGTAAAGCACACTGGCATGCAAAGCCAGGTCAATTTATCTTTGCGTATTTCATGTTACCTACTGCATTTTGGCAATCTCATCCGTTTACAGTTAGTGATTCCACTATCAAAGATGGGCTGGTTGTGCTTTATGTGAAACGGAAATCTGGGGTCACTGATACATTGTTCCGTCATGCTTCCAAAACTGCTAATGCAAATAACTTTCTCACCAGCTCAATTAGAGTAACTATTGAGGGACCGTACGGTGAAAGTGCTCCGAATTCCAAATATGATAACGTAATGCTATTTGCGGGTGGTAATGGTATTCCAGGGCCATTTGATCATGCATTGAAGCTTAGTCGTGAACTTAGCTGTGGAGGTAGTGGTGCTGGTGATGAAAAAGTATACCTGAAAAATATTCAGTTAATTTGGATTGCTAGAGATTTGGCTAGTGTTAATTGGTTTGCTAAAGAGTTGCTATTGTTACGGGACACTACAGTACAAGTGACTATTTTCTTGACTAGAGAAACCGAGAAAAATTTACGAGCTCGTCAACTCGAAAATAGATGCAGTTTGTTGGAATATAACAAGAATGGCTTCATGGTTCATGCCAATAACAATATTGTCAGTAGCACTACCAAAGGGATTGATAAGGACGAGAAAGAAATTAGTTATTTCCATGGTAAAGGGCTGGGATTGGCTCCTGAATTTGGATTTGAATCGGAAAAAGAACGTAACGTTACCATTGAACAAACAGTTATTGAAGATGATTCAGTTTTTGAAAATTTTAATAGTCACGGAAATATTTTTAATACGTCTCCATCACAAAAGCAAAGTGATATCAATAAATCACATACTAAGAATCAATCGCAACAGCCCTCGGTTTATGAGCAGGTGGAGGCACAAGGTCAAGATTCAAGTCAAATTTCAATATTGGATGCATTTAATGTGGTGCTTGGGAGACCAAATTTAGAAAATATAATCAAAACAAGTTTCGCTGAAAGCTGGGGATCAATTTCAATCTCTTGTTGTGGCCCAGGAGTTATGTGCGATCAACTAAGAAAAGTTGTTGCCGCTAATCTTGATCAACATCGTGGTAGGGTTGACTATTTTGAGGAATCCCAGATTTGGTGAGTCGCATAAGCCAACATAACTTTCTTGTTTTCATTTATCTGTTGAATGCTTTTTTCTTGTTTATCCTCTGCTCTTTTTAAACTGAGATTTGCTCATCCTTTGCGACTTTCTCCTCATCTATTATTACCACACTCCGTTAAGAAATACTATTCCAACCAATAGTTCTCAAATTCCTTGTTTAACTTTTCCGTTTTTGCTCAGTTACGCCTTCTCTCAACTCAAATTTTTTTTTATGATGCTCCTTAAATTCCCATTGCTTTTACTTTTGGGAACTTTACATTTCATTTTAGTTTTTCCACACCAGTTTCAGTCATTTTTTTAAACATGACAGAACGCCCTTGTCTTATTCTTTTCATTTTATCCTTCTTCAGTTCTCCTTTCTTTCATTTGACCTTACTTCATTTCATTTCATTTCATTTCATTTCATTTCATTTCATTTTTTATTCTATTCTCTCATTTTATAAAACAACCTGACCACGGAATTTTAGAAAAATCATGTTTACACAATTATATATAGAACTTTTCTCATTAACGGGTCGTTTTCATTTTCAGATAGATTTTTGTTTTTGTATTGTTATACAGTCATATAAATAAATTAAAAATCACAATTGCACCGTACACGTTACTGAAGAAGGGTTTAGTGTAAAAAAATATAAATAGTGATAATAGATGCCGTTCAGAAATCAGACACAGACAACAACAAAAATTGCTGACGATGTGCCCGACATATATTAACAATATCGTTGATGGACTTGCTACTTTGATAATTAATCTATTTATCACTTTAATTTGATAATATATAAGACTGTACTATATTATATTATAAGTCTTTTTCATAAGCCCCAAGAAACAAATGGTAACAATATAACTGTATAAAAAGCTGAGTATACTAACGATTATTTCATGAAATAGGACGCTGTCGGCATCCTTGGTAAGCACATTTGCAAGCTTGCATATATTAATGACCATTACCACTTTTTAGACCATACTATACTACACAGAATGAAATCAAGCCAACCAACCAATCAAATAAACAGCCAACTAGACAAAAATAAATCAAAACCATAGTCACCGTTGAAACACCCTTCTGAGAGATCCACTTCTTACTCTCCGCTGCGGTTCTGGAGTCTCCACTCTTTCTCCTCTTTCAACACTATCATTGTTAGTCGCCGTGCCGGTGCTTGAATAACTAGTTATTGGGGTGATGTTAGCGCTAGCACTAACATTCACATTGCCACTTCCAGTTGTGGTGATCGTGGTGGTATCTGCCATGCTTGATGGATCTTCTGGTCTTGAAAGGTATAATTTATGAGCATGACTTTTGACAATTGTGGTTTGTTGTTGTGATTGTTGTTGTTGGCGACGCTGTTGTAACTTTTCATTATTATCGACGTCATTGTTATTAAGCCTGTCGTCTTTATTGCCACTACTGCCTTCATGAGCCTCGCTGACGATATGATCGCCATCAACCACCGTTTCACTGTTATTGTCATTACTGTTACTATTGTTATTATTACCATTATTGATACAATTATTAGTGGCATTCCTTGAGCATAAAGCTGTGACAAAACTATCATTTTGGCTAACCGCTGGAACCGCAGAAGTTGAAGCTAATGCAGACACAGACGCCGCTGATGGGCCCGTAGCAGCACCAGCAGTATTAGTAGCAATTGCAGATGTTGAAGATACCTCCGATACAGTACTGAATGCTGATGGTTGACGAGTTGTCGATAGATCTAATTTTTTCATTGTTGGTAATTCAATAGTGCTGTTATTATTGCCAGAATTGCTATTGCTATTGGTAGGTTGCAAAGAAATGGCATTATGAGCTCCACCAGTACTGTTGTTGCTAACTGATGGGTATAATAATGGGGAATAAGAATTATCAACAATTTGCAAAGGATGATGCGAGTGCGAAATTGATAGTTTTCTATGGATTTTTGTACCAGATCCAGATCCAGATCCTGGGACACTATTAGGGTAAACTGCCGAGGTCTTTGGGCTCTTTGGATTAAAATTAAAATTATCATTAGGATTGTTGTTGTTACTGGTGGTAGTATAAAGACTCTTGTTTTCTAGAACGCTATGTCTATCATCAAAGAACATCTCTGTATATGTTGGAATATCATCTCTAATAGAAATTGGCTTGCAGTCCTTTGCATGTTCAAATAATTGTTTATTCAACCGTTGAATGTCTTGATTTTTTGACACTATTGTTCTAGATAATTGTTTGACTTTATGCTTGAGTTGTTTGATTTCCTTGTTGTTGCTTTCTAGTATCAGTAAGCATTCTGATTGCAACTCTTTCAAATTTTCATTGTGCAAATCGGTCAATTCTTCAATTCGGCCATTCATTCCTTTTTTCAATATTTTTAGTTCCTTTCTAGCTTTTCTTTCTGCTCCTTTGAAATATTCTTTTTTTTCATAGAGTTTATTGATCTTTCCATGCAACTCACTAATAGTGTCTGCTTCCTTGTCCTTAATTTCTTTAAATTGTTTGTCAGACTTACAATTAACTTGCAGTTGCTCATTGTTGACGTTGACATTGTCATTGTCGCTAAGCTGTGGGGTTTCACTGATTAATGCTTTCTCAGTTATTAATTCTGCGTCTTCTTGACCCTGTTGGGCCTCTTTAGCCAATTCTTCTTGCGCTTTAAGATAATTAATTCCATTTTGCAAATTAATAATCAAAGTGTCTTTATCATTAATGACCCTTTTAAACTCAGCGATACTTTTCCTCTGATCTTCAATTTCTTTCTTGGCTTCAGAAATATTCATTTCTAGAGTCAAATTCTCATCTCTTAATTCTTTAATCTTGTTCAAATTCAATGTGTCATTCTTTCTTTTTCTTGATAACGTGATGGCATATTCTCGAGAAATTTTCTTGTATGAATCCATCAAATGAATTCTTTGACTTTTGAGATCTTCATGTTTCAAAAGTTCCAACTTGTTGGCTTTAGTTGCATCGAGAAATCCAGTAAACTTCTTATTTTTTAATTTTTCTAACTCGTTATTGTTGATCAACCGTACCAAGTTGGTGAATTGGAGGTCATTGTCCAATAATAAAAGCTCACGCTTGTAATATTTCAAGCTTTCGCCAAGTTCTTTATTTTCTTGTTGCAATTTGAGTAAATTTGCTGAGCCGGTGCTAGTGCTGATATTGTTTTTATTACCAACTGTTGTTATTGCTGCTGCCGCTGATGATCCAGCCCCTGCCGATGTAGGTTGTGGCAGTGTTATACCCATAGTACTGTGATGTTGACCACCGTGACTCCACGATGCCACCAGAGGAATAGCATCAAGTGGCACGAATTTCGGTGAATTAACAACAGAACCGACACTACCCCCACTACTATGAGGAATAGCGGTAGGCGAGTTAACTGCTGAGTTTATTGGATGTTGCTGCAGGTCATAATGATGATAATGATTATGATGTTGCATAGCGGCAGGATCTGGTCTTTTATCACTACTGCTATTGTTTTCCTTGTTTGAAAATAACTGCTCCTGTTTATTCAAAATAGACAAAATATCAGTGGAGTCTGAGCTTTCAATTACATCTTTAATGGAATCGCTAGTAGTTGAAACAATACTGTGTTTGCGCTGTTTATTATTATTATTATTATTCAAAGTATAATGTTTGTTGAAAATAGATGCTTGTCTGTTGATAATATTGGAGTTTACTGTATCATTAGGCCCCAATGCAGGGGATTCGAGGTAACTCCCTGTCATACTTGCTAACGTTAAAGGTGAGCCAATAGCATTATTGTTATTGCTACTATTATGATGTGCGCTATTTTGATAGGCAGACGTGCAGATACTGGAATTTGCTCCTTTATGATAATTGAAATCATAACCGTATAATTCCACTTTGTACAAGTTAATAAGCCTAAACAATTCATTGACATTATCAAGTTTCTTTTCATAAGCAGAAAAATTAGCGGTCCTCAAATCAACTGATTTATCAAAAAATAATTTAAGAATGTTTTGATTAATCATACTATCTGGTGGAAAATGAAATTCCAAACTAACATTACGGTCAAATTTGAGAGAGTGCCATAATATTTCAGTAGCGGTTTTTGACTTGTATTCCTTTTCCCATTCCCAGAAATGATCTCCAAGCTCATCATTGGCGGTATAAGTGAGCAAATCAGGATTGAATAAATGGTTTGAAGCTATTGCTTTGGAATTCAATAAGATTTCTGCATCATTGAAAAACGATAAGTGCTCAGATTCAATAAATTCGTTGAGTTCAATGCCGAGCTGTTTATAGCAGAAATCCAATGGTGACTTCAAGAATTCAAAGAGGCAGTTTGGCACTAAGCCATATAAAAGGGTAAAGAGTTTACCAGCACTTTTGTATTCAAATGCAGCACCATTAATATTTTTATAGACAACTGTCCATTCTGTCAAGTCGCTGTTATTCAAGAGAGAAGGAGCAATGCTGGGAGTCTTTCTGGCTTCCACGGAGTTTTTGCCAGCGAATTCATTATTAATATGTTCAGTATTACCTGCATCTATATTGGTGGAGGAAAAGCCGCTGTCACTATTGTTCTTCAAGTATGCGTCTGTAATATGTTGCATAAAATCAAAATCGGTGGCATTTGATATACTGATTATTTGCTTAAACCGCTCATCAAGTTCAGCCTGCAAACTATCGTATTTGAAGCTAACAAAAACTTTCAAATTTTTATTCCAGGTTATTAGGCGGGCATATATGATTAGCAACAATGGTATTATCTTGTTGAAGCTTTTGACAAAGTTGGGCACTATGGTGACCAAAATCAACAAGGAATAATTGATGATTAATACATCATTGTCATAAAGAAGACAATTGCAAATTGAGCGAAACAAATTGCTATGAATAATTTCATTAATGTTGATGTTAAAATTCATGGATCCTCGGATTCTGTCGTGGATATTTATGATTTTATTTTTTAAATCTTCCGAACTAATGTCCAGCCTATTGCGCTGTTCAGCCTCAGACGTTGCTTCAACCAAAGTGTGGAAAAAAGATTTCTCCTTAACCTTCAAATCTGAGTTTAAATCGCTTTTTAATATTTCAATATTTAATATATTTGCCTGCTGACAAAGAAGATTCATGATCAAACTCAAGACATCTAACCGTATTTCTGGATCTTTGATGTAGTCGTCAAATATTTCAAACCCTAATTTGGCATCATATATCATGAATTCCTGTAAGAGTGCTCTAATGTTTAAGTTAATAAATCTTTTAGCTTCGTGTGATTCTAATTGTTTAACATTTTCATGCTCTGTTTGATCTCTCTGACTTTGCTTGTCTTGTTGCTGTTGCTGTTCTGTGGCTCGCGGATCAATGGTTACAAGTTTTGTAGACAACGTCAAATCGTTAGTAACTCGAATAGATACCACATGGTTGTGCTTGTAGAAATTCAAGTCATTGTTAAAATATATGTTGAGCAATATCCTGAACAAGTAGCAAGAGTTTCGCAATCTGATATTGGCGAGCTTTTCGTAGGACTTGGGCACTGTGTTAGCGAAGGACAAATGGCTATTGGTCAATACGGATTTCAAAAAGTGTCTTGAAGCAAGCACCAAGTCATTTGGAATGCCGGGAGAATTGAGGGCATTAGTTAAACATTGATTGACCCAGTAGAGCAAAGACTTGTAGTGTAAAATATATGGACTAAGTAAGGCCAAGATGTGGATGAAGACCACTTGGTTTTTCTTGTTGGTGGCGGCCGCTTGGGAGCATATTTGGTATAAGTCATGGCTGAAGTCGAGATCGATTAGCTGCTTGATGGCTTCGTCATTGTTATTTTCCTTTTGAAATTGTTCTATCTGGGCAAGAAGAGGTTCAGGAAGAGGCAAGGATAAGGCGTTGGGCAGAGCTGAGCTGAAAGCCAAGTCGATGGCTTTCAAGAGAGCCTTACGAGAAGTTTGCCCCGCCATTATGGATTAGTGATTGATGATTGATGGTACTGGCGCCGCCGAGCTCTGGAAATCACTGTGTGTCTTTGATAAAGTGCCGTTAGGGTCAGTTAGCTGGCAAAAGAATAAGCTATGAAAGTGAGTAGTGTTAATACTTTTCTCCAATATATTACTATCTTAAGCCATAGTATCTTGCCATGACAGCTCCCCGGACGGCGCTTGGTTGGTGATTTGAATTTTTAATTTAGTGGTTTTCTCACCTGACTGCCTCAATACTACCACTATAAACACAACCAACCGCACACTGCTCTACCAGCGTCCACTACACTAAACGAGTATTTACAGGGCGAGAAACTATCCAATATATAACAATAATAACTAGCAAAGGAAATGCATTGGTCATTGGCAGTTCCCAAAATACCATCAAAACAGTATGGGACCGCTGCTATTACCTAATATAGCTGTAGCACATTACATAATATCACCAAGTGACACTTGAGCGAATCACAACATCAAACGGTGCCAATTGGCCAAGACAGTAACTCTTTCTTCAACGATTGTCAAGCACCAACAGCAGCCACAACCCCTAGCAATGACTAATAAATACTCCTACCTTAACTTGGTCAACCAAGTCGACGTTCTTCCTTACCCACGCGATGCTGCTGAGTACGAGAACGCCCAAAAGACCACTTACCAGCTCCTCTCCCACGACGGCCGTCAAGAAATTGGCCGTATTATCCCATCTGTTTACCACACTCTTTTGCAGCATCACAAGCAGTTTCTTCACAAGTATCTCAGCTTTGATCAAGCGGCTAGGTTCGTTCAACTCAAACCAGATCTCAACACTTTTGAAAAACGTAATCATGCTCTTGATCAAATCGCTGAATATCTCAAATCTACCACCAAAAACAGCACAATCAATGGCTGTGATTTAGGCACCTATCTTATCAAAGGTTGGCGTAATGAGAAATTTGTTTGTTATTATCCTGCAAGAATTCCCTACTTTCTCGTTGAAAGAAGCTTAGCTCCAGCTCTCGGTATCGCCATGTACGGTGTTCACATCAACGGCTATATTCCACCTCAACTTTCCCAAGATCACCAACTCAAACTTTGGATTGCTAAAAGGTCACTCACTAAGCCAACGTTCCCGGGAAAATTGGATAACACTATCGCTGGCGGAATTGCTTATCCTTACTCTATTTACGACACGGTAGTGAAGGAATCCAAAGAAGAAGCTGGGCTAGACAAGAGTTACGTTGATAAGAACGTGCAATCCGTGGGGGTAATTACGTATTTGTTTTCTCCAGAGAAACCAAACCAAAATTTTGAGTATGATGTCAGTCATGATGAACAACATTTTATCCAGCCTGAATGTGAGTTCATTTATGATTTGCAATTTGGTGAAACTAATGATGATGGTAAAGTTGTCGGCCCACAAATTAATGATGACGAAGTGTTCGGGTTTACTTTAATGACGGTGAAGGAAACCATTTCTGCTTTGCAAAAAGGTGATTTTAAACCAAATTGTGCAGTGGTAGTTATTGATTTTTTGATTAGACATGGCATAATTACTCCAAGCAACGAACCGGACTTTATTGAAATTAATCAAAGAATCCATAGAGTGCTTCAGTATCCTACAATGTGAAGAGTATTGTAATTTTCTCTCTTTTAACTTGCTTTTTCATAATAAATTTTCGTCATATATTATACATCTTTTTGAGTATATAAACAGCTTCTGTAGTGGCCATTCATTTGGCAAAATGCAAAGTCATGTTAAGCCATTTTCTATTCAAAACTTGAGCAACGGTTAATCCTGTATTACCATAAGTTAATGGAGCAAAGAACACAAAACACCAGACAATTATCGCACTTAACACAACAAAAGCAATGGCAAAAGTAGCCTTATTGACCTCAATAATTTTAGATTTCTTGGTATTTTGCAGTTTCTCCCTCTTGGCTTCTTCAATTTCTTCATCAGTGAGTAATGCTTCACCGCGATTATCACTAAACACAAATTCTAACGCTGCTCCGGCAAATTCAGAAGCAATCAAATGAGCAGGCAAATAATGATGTAAGAATTTTTGACGGTTCATCAAGAAGAATGGAAAATAATGAGCACACCATCCAATAAAGAAAAATCCCAAACTGTTGTATAACCTATTTCTTGATAAATCACTCAAAGTAAAATATTCTCTTCTTCTTGTCAATTGGTCAGCAATCACTAGTCCAATATAAATGGCAATGAATGAAACTTGAATCCAGAAGCCACAAATGTTTCCAATAAAATAGATCTGTTGCTTGGTAGCATCTTTAGTCCAGAATGAAACCCCACTCAACGAAAATGGCCAACTTTCAGGACTTGACGCAAATGGATGATCAGCTGATAATTTATTGTTATGATAAAACATTAATCTTTGCAATTCGTACCATTTTTTCAAAAACGAAATATGTTTGATTTGTTTAGGCACATAATGAGCTCTTGGATCATCTTGACTTAAGCCAACAATACTATTAAAAAACCATAAATTGGATCCTTCACCTAATTTTTTGTTACCATTGACTTCTTGCTGATTAAACCCCCAATCCGGTAATAATTTGTCATTGTGAGTCCACATGGCTACCACGGTTGGCACATGCAAGACTTTAAAAATTGATCCTTTGGTTTTCAAATCACCATGTTTCTTGTCGAACGATTCAAGCTTGAAAAGCGTAAAGTTGTACTTTTCACCAAATGCTTGTTCTTGGTCAACTGTGGTGAATTCTTCATTGGTTGGATAATATGGTGAAGCAACATCATGAGTCAAAAGGAAAGATTTAGTAGCTGGGTGGTACAATCTAATAGTATCACCTAATTTAACCGGTTGACCAGTTGTAAATTCTTCTTTGAAATCCTTGGCTGGCAAAATTTGCCAATAGTTGTTATCATCAAATTCTTCCCCATTGAATGCAGTGACTTGTTGACCTTGAGAGGAGATTCTTCCATCTTCATATCTCAATGGATATTGAGCATTATGTGAATGTAAAAATGCCTCAGTGTCCTTATGTTTCAAAGTTAAAGAATCGTAATAGTTGATTTGTTTAGATTCTCTGGCTAATGGTGAGTCAGCAAGAGTTTCTTGGAATTCTGGTGACATGAATGGATCCCCAGGACCAGACTTGGTTAATACGGCAAAATGAATCCAAAACCATCCCAAATACAAAATGAATGGGAAAATAACTAAAGTAACAAGTCTAGCCAAAAAATGTTTACCGAAGTATTCCAAAGTATTTCCCTTTTTGACATCCAAAATGTCCCATAGATCAATTAACACCGCAAGACCAATCATGAAGAATGTGAAGACCCCAACATATTTAGTAGAAATTACCAAAGATAAGGACGCTCCAGTCAACACGAGCCATTTCCACCATCCAAAACTAAACGGATTTTTACGTTCCTTAGAGAACTTCACATATGAATAGATTGATAAGGCAACAGTAAGATTCAACGTAGCATCTAATAAGATCAATCTAGTTTCAGCAACATGTGCATTATCAAAAAGCACCAAAATTGCAGCAAAAAGACATGAAATCACTCTATAATTGGACTCTTTTAAAGTTAAAAAGATAATTGGCACAGTAATTGACCCTTGAATAGCACTAAGAGATCTATAAGCAATATAAGGCACATTATTATCAATATAATTATCGCCAATGTTGTCAAATTTGAATTTCCCATCATATCCAATTATCCAGCCAACGAAAGCAATAAGCAACTTGGCAAATGGCGGATGCAAATCGAAGAAGTAGGTTCTTTGTAAATAATAAGAAGCGAATTTACCAAAATGGACTTCATCAAACACAACTTCATTAGGATAGTTGATGGAGTAAAAACGCGAAATGAAGGCAACTGCGGTGATAAAGTACAAGGCAAGTTTGTACTTGTATTCTGGTTCTGGAAGTTTGGTTGGATAATTGAGGGAAGCTGCTTTGGGGGTCAGATGAATTTTCTTTTCAACTGGCTGTGTAGACGCAGCTGAAGCAGCTTTTAAGTTAGCCTTACTGCTGTTTTTGCCCAGCCTTTTCTTCAATGTTCCGCTAGAGGCCATCTTGGATATGTGCTTTCAATTTCTCAATATGATTGGGGTTACACTAGGAACAGTTATGACTTTGTTGAATAATCAGATTGATTTAGAGAAAAAAATAAAATTGAAAGAATTGATGAACCGTGGAAACAATTACAATTTAATTAATTTAGCAAACGGAAAACAATGGTCAACGGACACGACATCCACAAGTTGCAAAACTATGTTTCAACCAGTAGCTAAGCCTGGGAATTGGCCAGTGTGTATTGTGTGTATGCCTGTCCGAATATTTTGGTTTCAAATGGAAGAAAAACAGTTTAAAACATTGAACGTGGCAGGAAGAGCCCTTTTTTACTACGCGCGCGTCGTTTATTCTATGGAAGAGATTAAATATTTTTTAGAGGAGTTATTAGGAGTGAGAATATATATCTGGTGCCAAATTTATGGAAGCTACTGAATAGCTATACGAAGTAAAAGCGCAAAAGTTGTATATTTGTATTCAATAGCAAAATTTTTCAGCAAAAAAAAAAAAAAAAAAAAAAAAAAAAAAAAAAAAATTAAAAATCAGAGAATAAAAGAATACGATAGCGAAAGCTTTATAAAATGAGTTTAGACACTCCAGTTTTCAATCACAAAATCCTTAAGCAATTCACCAACAGTTTTTCCTCCATAATGCTTGAACTCATACTTACTCTCTTTCTTTTCACTTTCATCAAAAGTCTGATCCAACGCCCAGACAATGTAAGGTTGTAAGAAGTCGTAAAAGACAAAGTCCACTTCTTCAGTATTATGATCCACAACTTCCAATGATTTAACAATGTTTGGTGAGTTGTCAACTGATTCAGGACTATATGGGATATGTGGGGTATCATCGCCATCGCAGCCATCATCATCGCAAGTTACGTAACCTTTCGCAAGATTTTCACTTTCTGTGATATCAGAAAGTGACGGTCTTGTAATAGTTTTAGAGTTGTATGCTAGTTTTTGTAGTGGGGCAAGCAACTTAACGTTGACGTGATTATTTGGCTTCAATTTATTTGGCAGGACATCATTATCTGCTGCAAAGATGTAATCTAATCCATTCAAAATATCAATTACCTTTTTGATTCTCCATAATGGAAGTTTGGGCAAATAAAGCCATTTGTTTTGAAATGGTGATACAATGTACATTGTATCTTTGGTAAATGGTCCTTTATACAAATCATATCTAATGGATCCTGAATTAATAAGCACCACTCTAGAGTTTTTTTTCTCACGTTTTTCCTTATTGTCACTGACTAAACGAGGTAAAATGTTGTCTTCTAAAAACGTATACAAGTTTGACGTCGATGGGTACGAATTATCAATAATTAAGTAATTCTGAGGAACATAACCGTAAATTTCAGTAATGTTGAGTAGCTGTCTTTGTATATCCAAATTCTTGGTAATGATTTTACCTTTCTTTGTAGGGAAAGTGTCATAGGTCTTATTGCTATGCGTATGGAATGAATACAAGTTAAAATCAATGTAGCGACGGTTGAAATCAACAAGACCATTTTGCGAACTTTCTTGATAATCATCTGGAAACGAAACCCCTAAAAATCCCACGGTTTCGCAGTATCTGCCACTTTGCAATGCAACGGATCGATAATCCAATTTACTATAATCTCTAATATGACTATGACCGCCAAAGAATTGAATGGCAATATTTGGATAATACTGTCTGATAGCTTTATAAATAGCAACGATTTCAGGGAATTCATCAACTATTTGCACTGGTAAATGGCCCACCACAACAATCAAATCAATTTTGCCAATGTTTTTCTGCAACACTTCATGAAACCATGGCTGTTGGATCGTTTGTTCAACACTTGTTACTTTAGTCATTGCATTGAACCTTTTGAAATTGAACAAAAATCCTAATGCTAACACTGTCAAGTTTTGGTTTTTAGTTTGGAATATTTTATACTTGGTGCCAAAATCCACCCAATTGTCATTCACCAAATATTGAACATTGGCAGCAATATATTTATCCTTGAATTTATTAACCACAAACTCGTACTCTTGTTGAGAACTACTAGCAAGGTATAATTCATGATTGCCGATAGTCAACAAATCAAAATCCAGTTCAATGAAAAACCGAGTGGAAACTTCGCCATTAACCTCACTAGCGTCGCTCAACCCGTTACCATCATGTTTGTCACCTGAGTCTAGCACGATCAAATCTACACCAATGGAATCCGCATAATCACGAAGGTGTTTGATAAATGAGATATAATCACCCCAATCAGCGCCATAATTCTTTTGGTTCAAATGACCAGCATACCAAGCGTGGGTGTCAGTGGTGTGCAAGAAATTAATTCTGCCCCACTGTAATGGCCTGAGTTTGACATTAGTCTTTGGATTATGTGCAGTCGGCTGCTGAGCAACGTCAAAGTTTTGCTGGTTCGATTGTTGTTGTTTTTGGAGACTAAGCTGTTGAGAGAGCTGGTCGAGTTCTTCTAGGTTTTCCAAAAACGAGTTAAAACCATGACCAAAAGTGGCTGAAAAGAGCGAAAGAAGTAGAACAGAAACAACCAGTACCATGGTTGTAAGCAAAGCAAAAAAGAGAGAAGCGATGCTGTGCGTCAATGAGGGAGAACCAAGAAGAGGGACAAGAAACGGGAATGGTTAGTGGTTATATATAAGCTGATAGCGGGTGTTGTGCTCATCGCATTGCCGTGTAATTAACCGCTACCGGCACGTGTATTTTGCCTACTGTACCATTCACATAGTTCTCAAAATAGGTATAAACATACAGTTACTACAAAAATGAGCATAACAATTCTTGTCAATACAATAGAAAACATACACAGTATTTATTCGAACATTAACATAAATTTTTAAGAGTTTATCAAATAGTAGCACAGATTAGTAAGACAGCTGCCTAATTGCAGATAGGACAATTCTCTTTTCTTTCTGGCTCGAACACTAACGTGTATGGCTCACCGTCACCAGCATACTGCATGCAATACTCTAGCGTTGGATTACTACTGGTAAGCAACTTGAAGGCTTCATTAACACAACTAGCAGCAATCACAGCATTAGTACTAGCTATTGACGGTATAATGTTTTTAACCACCCCCAAGCTCAATGATCTCGTGACGCCTTCAATATTGAACAGTTTGGCTCTAGCTAGTGATTTCTCAAACAACCACGTAACATGTTCTGGGTTATCAGCATCAAATTTCTCCTTAGGAAACTGTTTTGGCCATTCAATTAAATTCACGTATTCAATGCAATGTTCGGGCAATCGCGGAGTATTGGCTATAGTACATACTGGATAAGTTTTCGCAGCTGGAGAAAGGTCTAAATTACATTCGTAGCAACTGGTAATCCTTGCAAAGATTATTCTTGATTGGCCTCTAAAGCCCTCGGTGCCACCATCAATTATCGGTATAAGTGACTCATCTACCGTTTCATCATACAAGCTTACCACAAGTGAATTGATCCATCTTCGCGCTTCCACATTATCTAATCCCGAAATAATTAGATCAAATTGCTGATAGAATTTCACTGGCATTTCTTGAAGTTTCTTAAAATGTGAAGTGATTTTAACATTACTAACTCGTTGTTGAACAAATTGCGCCGCCACAGTAGCTTTAGGTTTACCAATATCCTTAACTCTAAATAAAAACTGGCGATTCAAATTAGAAATATCAATGGTATCCATATCAATAATATGGATATTTTTGAAACCTGACAATGACATGTTCTTAAGTATTTCGCATCCAAGGCCGCCAGCTCCCAATATTAGTACTTTTTTGCTATGAAGCTCGCTCAAATTACTTTGAACATCATTGGCGAAAGCTGGGTCAGTGAATGGACCCGCATGGGTCAAGAATGGGGCGATGGAAGACTCGTTCCTTATATTTGACATTTTCTGCCTCTTATGCATGTGGTATCGTGCGAGCTATTGGAAACTAATAGAATTTGATTATTAAGGCTTAGTATACTGGCAGCTTATCAAGAAAATGGTATCTAAATACTGGTTATCGATGACCCAGAGACTTCTCTGCTAATGCTCATCGCTGCTTATTATTTTGGATCATTTTGCAATGTATTAGCCAACGTGACTATCAGGCCACTACGGGTGTCTGCACCCTGTATCTTACTCATAATTTTCAATCATTGATGTTTAATCTCACTAGTGAAAAGCACTTCAACATCAAGGAAGCTATAAAAAGCAACAACATCCATCAGTTTAGCAAAGCACTCAGACCAAAACCAATAACCAAAAAATTATAATGGTATTGGTAAAAACATGCGGTCTCCAGACCCGCGAAGCTGCTCAACAAGCAATTAACCATCAAGCCGATCTCCTTGGAGTGATTTTAGTTCCTGGAAGATCTAGAACCATTGATCACCAAGTAGCTAAACAAATCTCCCAACTAGTCAAAACAGCTCGTGATATCAGGAACCCGAATTTCAACAAGAAAGAATTTTTTGCCAACCTTCTCAACGGTGAGCATACATACACGTCCGCTGCTGAATATTACAGCCATGTGCAGTCTGAACTCCATAAGCATGGACCATTCTTGGTAGGGGTTTTTCAGAACCAGTCCGTAGACGACATTAAACAAATCATCACAGAAACAGACATAGATATTGTTCAGTTGCACGGGGCCGAAGACAAACTTTTTTACGTTTCTGAACTTCTGTCTGTACCAGTGATCTCCAGATACTTGATCAGCGATTTACAAGATTCTTCTGTGTTGAATAACGAAATATTAAAAATAGGTAAGCATTTGCTCTTGTTATTGGATAGCGAAAAGGGAGGGGATGGAAAAACTTTGAATTGGGATTTAATCAATGATTTGAACCCGAATGCGATTGTGAAATTCGTTTTAGCTGGTGGATTGAGTTGCGAAAATGTTAAAGAAGCAGTGCTGAAAGTTAATGGGGTTATTGGAGTGGATGTGAGTAGTGGGATAGAGACTAATAAAGTGAAGGACCTTGCTAAGATAGAGACATTTATCAATAATGCTAGAGAGGGAAGCGTGTGATATTATGTGGAATTTTAAAGATATTATAAAACTTGTATGCACAACTATTCGACTTTTTACAGAGGTTTGTTAAGAATTTTCTCATTACGAAATGATGGAAAGACAATATACGTTTTTTGACATTTTATCTCAATAAACGTTAACTACATAGACATTTGCATATAAAATGAATAATATATCGATTATCAATTCTACTTTTCGTTTTCTTTTGATTGAAGTAAAGCCATGTAGCATGCTACGCTAGTACTCTTCCCCTTTGATAAAGTCGCTTGCTAAAATTCTCACTAGAAAAGAAATCGATATCACATTAAAGCGTTCAAGAGGTTTTCCAACTGCTAGACTTATCGTACACAGTAGAATCACCATGTGCCGCTAGTAACATTACAAAGATTTTTGTAATGAAACAAAACCCTATTATATTGGGTCAATAGTCCATATTCACAGAGCTGAGATTTTGCTCAAAAGTTGCATCTAAGAACCCTTCATATGCTTCAATCTTTCCCGTACGAAGAGACTGGCATTCTACCATACAAAAACATAAACCACCAGCTGCTCCGCTAAAGCAGGGGTTTTGTACCCTTCAATGACATTATTTATTGCCGTATGTGGTAATCGCCGAGTAGTAGCACTTAACGCCCAAATCTGGAAATTTTGTATCAGTTTGACGTCACCGTGGAAGGTTTCCTGTTCATTGATGTTGACTAAATCGAAATTTTGTTGACCGCATGATTGATCAGCTAAATGCTTAAATTTGGTCTATTATCCGACTTTGTAAAAAGCCACTCCCTAATAAGTTTACAAAAACTGAACTGCTTTTGAAAAAACTTATCTTTTAACTAACAATCAGAAACTTCGCCATCTACGCCAACAATAAGCAATTAATTAATTCTATTTCTCATATATTTGCGACTATCTACGTACAATACTATTGTACCAGCCTGAAAATTAAGAATTCAGTCATTTCGAAAGAACCAGCATCCTTAAGCGCTAGCACCAGAAATGAAGAACCATTTGTCGATGGAAGAGTCAATCTTGGCATCTGGTTTTGGATCAGCCTTTGGAGCAGCAAAAGCAGCTTCAGCGGAATAAGTTTCAGTGTTACTCAAAGTAGTGTTAGTTAAAGCAATACCATGAGTTTCGGATTTACCACTGATCAATTTGTTCCAGTGCTCGTTACACTCGTTGATGATTTCTTCAGCATATTTCTTGTTTTTACATTCACCAGTGAAAGCAAATTGGTTTTCTGGTTTACCGTCTGGAATTTTGTAAATTCTAAACCATTCATTAGTGGCTCTCAACAAGCCAGGCAAGTGTCTTTCAACATCTTCAATGTCATTCAATTTAGCAGCTAATGGATCATTAACATCAATAACAATGACTTTCCAGTCAGTTTCACCTTCATCCAAAAGAGCCATGACACCCAAAACTTTAACTTGTTTGACTTGGCCAGTGTAACCGACAGTTTCACCAATTTCACAAACATCCAATGGATCATTGTCACCAGCAGCTTTGGTTTCTGGGTGAACAGAACTTGGATCTTCCCAAGTTTGTGGAAATGCACCGTAGTTGTGAATGTAACCGTGGTGAGGGAAACAGTTTCTAACAAATCTTAATTTACCCTTTTTGGTGTCTTGAATAATTGGGTTCAATGCGTCTTCCTTGTTGATTTCCAACTTGGCGTTGGTCCATCTTGGAATTTCGACAATCATGTTCAAAACTTTTTTGGATTCATCAGCGTACAATGGAATGTCGTGGAATGGAGAGACAACCTTACCATCTTGTTCAATGTAGGTTTTGAATTCCAAAGAATTCTTGGCACCGATTTGACGAACAGAGTAAACCATGGTGGAATAGGATTATGTGGAAAAATTGGGCTAAAATTTATTAGAGAATAGACAATTAAAAGCTCAATGCTGTTCTCTTTCTGTTCTTCCCGAGTTGAACAAGGTGGAAAAAAGGAGGGAAAAAGTCGAGTTCCAGCGAATTCGTTAGTTGATCGATCGCCAACAATCGCTGGCACGCTCCGGTCGTTGCCCGGTCATCCGGTGTACCTATTCGGTGCCAGTGCAGCGGTAGAACATACAGTCAATACAGTCAAGTCATTAGAAGGCTACAGGAATAGCTGGTACAAAGTGATAGATCACAGTTGGATAACAAATCATAATAAACTGAGCTTCATCATCATATTAAGTGATGCATAGTATCTATATTATTTACAATCCACTCATTTCTTGTTACCGTACTTGCTAACAGTCTTACCATCTGGAATAGTAAAGAAAACAGCTGGCTTACCGTCACTGGCCTGTTGGTCCAATCTAAAGTAACCCTTTCTTTCGAATTGAATAATGTCACCAACTTTCAAACTTTTAACGTTAGCATCACCAATTGCAGCAGTATGGAATTCGGATTGTGGAGTAATGTAATCCTCGAAATTATCGCCTTCTTCCAATTTGTTCTTAGTGATCAAATGGTCGAAGTCAACCAAGTCAATTGGAACAAGATTACTTTCAACATCAGCAACCCAGGTCAATTTCTTTTCAGTCTTACGGAAATCACCATCTAAGTGCAACTTAACGTCAATAGATTCAACCGTGGTACCATCGGCGGCCTTGGTGATTTTTTGAACAATAACGTTACCCCAATCCATCAAAGTCAATTCTTCATTATCCTTGATTAAAGCAGCATCTTCTTGATCAAGCAAGATCTTGTTAGCGAAGACAACTGGCTTTTTACCAACCTCAGGGTTCTTTTTATGTTTTGGTTTTTCCTCAGTGTATGGTTCCGCTGGTCCATCAACAATGTTCACCTTAACTGCGTTTTCTTTGTAAACACTAGAGAATCTTGGTGCAACTGGATCAATAACTTTTTTGTTAACTGCCCAAATTAAAGACCAGTCCAAGTTGATAATGTTTTTAGATGGACCTTGAGAAATAATAAAGTTTCTCAACCCTTCAACAGTCATACCACGTCTTCTGACACCTTTAACGGTTGGGAATCTTGGATCGTCCCAGCCACCAACATATTTCTTGTCAACAAACCATTGCAACTTTCTTTTAGATAACAAAGTTCTAACAAAGTTGACTCTAGCAAATTCCCAAAGGTGCACTTTTCTCAAATGCAAAGCATCTAACATCCAGTAGTATTGAGGATCACGATCTTTGTATTCAATGGTTCTCAAAGCATGAGTAACCCCTTCAACAGAGTCGACAATTGGAATACAGAAATCATAAGTTGGATACATTTTCCACTTGTTACCGGTCTTAAGATGAGGTGTCAAGTTACATCTGTAAATAACTGGATCTCTCATAGCTTTGTTTGGACAATCGTATTGGATTTTGGCTCTAAGACAATATTTTAACCCTTCTTCAGTTCCGTTTTTCATTTCTTGTTCAAAAATTTTCAAATTTTCTTCAACTGAAGCGTCTCTTCTACCGGATTTGATACCGTCCATTCTTTCAGCTCTCATTTGCTCTAATGGAGTGTCGTCACAGTAAGCTTTACCTTCTTTAATCATCTTGACAGCCAAGTCGTACATGACATCAAAGTAATCAGAAGAGTAAGAAATGCTGTCACCCTTAATACCCAACAATCTCAAATCTTCAAGAATAGATTCTTCAAACTCAAGCTTTTCCTTGGATGGGTTAGTGTCATCGAATCTAATAATCAATTTACCCTTGTAGGCTTGGGCAAAATATTGATTCAAAACAGCAGCTTTAGCATGTCCAATGTGCAAGAATCCAGATGGCTCAGGAGGAAATCTAGTAACAACTTTACCAATTTCAGCACCTGGTAAATCAATGTCAAAGTTAGCCTTGTGACCTTCTTTTTTGCCGCCCTTGGCCTTTTTACGCAATTCAGTCAAAGTTTGGGTGAAAGTTTCAGCAACAAATGAGAATTTTCTGTTACTGTCCAAGAAATTATACCATCTTGAAATATTGATGAAAACTTTGTTCTTGATGATAGAGCCGACGATTGGGTTAGCTCTCAAGTTACCCCAAATGGCAACATCAGCAGCAGTTGGCTTGTATCCAACGATAAACGATCTGAAGTTCAAATGAGCATCCAAAGCTTTCAAAGTTTCACTCAATTCTTTGAAGTTTTTAGTGGTCAATTTTCTAGCGTATTCGACCCAGTAAGAAATTTCAGTGCCGGAGCCAAAGACTTCAGGGTATTTTTCAGCTAAGGCAAGAACAATATTTTCTGATCCAAAAACTTTGTCATCCAAAGCAGCAGCAACGTCTTTGGAGTTTTTGGAGGCGGATTTCTCATCAACGAAATCAAGCTTGATAGCACCATCAGTGGAAGAGTTCACAAAAGATGCAGCGATTAAAGCAGCATAAGCAATTGGCTGTGCTTTACCAGCCAAAACTAAACTAGACATTTTGTTTTACTTAAAATAATTTTGGTTGTTTGGAACAAATGCAGTAATAGTAGTACGCTATTATTATTTAAAGAAGAAGATTAGTGATTTTTCAGGAACATTGGAACAAAAAAAAAGTTAGTCAACTGCAGCAGGTAGGGTTATTGCATATACGGGTGTGTACACCCTCGTCTTTGTTGATAAGCCAAAACATACCAAGTGAATCTATTGCTTTTAGTAATTAACTAACTACTGTGTTTGATTTATATATAGAGGGAAGTATACAATAAGATTTAAGGCTAAAGTAGATAAGCTTGTTTCTTTGATAGTGACTAATACTGATACCAATTTTGCTGCTTGGCATGAAGGAGCAGAGACTATCAAGATATCGGACATATCAACATACGTTTTCCCGACAGAAAGTTGTTAATTTACCTTGTCTTTATGAAAAGGTTCATATCCAAGAGTTAAAGTGATCTGTTGATATAGTACGGTAGATATGAAGAGTTCATCTTCTTTGATCTTCGCAAGACATTGTATAAAAAACTGTATATACACTCAAGTCAAAATTACCATACATCACCTTCTTCTTGACTGTCCCTCATGGCTGCGAGTGTACTCTTCAAGTTATTCGACCTTTCCTTTGCTTTGCTACAGTTTTATTAGTTAGCATATCTACTAATCCGCTAGCTCTTTTTAACATTGTATGCCCAAATTGAACAATTAACATACCTAAAAAATAGCTTCTCTTTATGGCCCAAAAGCTTTGCTGAGCACGGCGATATACCAAGGGCATCTGAGGGCGAATGATACACGTTGGCTCTGTAATTTGAGAGATAGCAAGTTAGTAACATACTTTATCAACCATTTACCGAAACGTGCAAGTTGATCCTCACTTACCGGAAGCTCTTGAACTTCTCAAAGTCCTTGCGCTGAGCAGCTGTTTTATTTTTGAGGATTGGATGTAAACTTTGGATGTTACTTTCAGTCATAATGTTGGTTTGGTGGTTACGATTGTATTATAGGTTTATGTTTGTTTTTGGTGAGTGAGTTGCAATAACTTCAGCAGTTTTTAAAATTGGGTCCGAGAGAGGAGGCCGATTCTTCTATTTATAATGGCATATGTAACAGACAGAACTGTCAAGCCTGTCATTGTGTTGAAACCAACAGGCTAATCCATGCGGCTGATAGCAGACAGCTGTCATTACAATGTAACTACAGTCAGTCATCTGGCAGTATTGCTAATTGTGTGTACAATAAGTAATTGGGTTACTGTATTAGGGAAAATGTCAACAGCAAGCCAGAATCCTCGAAGCGCTCCTGAAATTGTATAGCTGTCAAGCCATTGATATAAACAATTGTTTAGAAATTTGGGCTGTGAACGTAAATAATAAATTTCGGGCACTGTTGTTTTGTTTTGTAGTAGTATATTAATTCTCTTGAAATGTTGACTTAGTTTTATAGAAAGTATGGAGTGTGGTTCGTTAGTCCCGCGGTGGCGGTACAATGTTTTCGAAGAAACACTCTTCCAACTCAGAGGCAAACATGAATTGATGAGTGACAAGCTAGGTAGTTGATCTTAGGGGATCGCTTTTTAATAGCCCTTTAATAGAAGAGGCCAGAAGGCTAATGTTTTACCGTGGACAGATTTATCTTAGTACTGGACTCACGCTCGTCGTTGACATTAACATTCCATTCCATCATTCCGTAACACTGCGTCAAATGCCTCATGGAAACACTATGGTGCACCAAGCGATGATATCCACGGATTTCAGCTCCATACTGACTCCCAAAATGTCAATTACACCTTCAAATACCTCTATTCTCTGACATTGTTTCTTTTTATGTAGGTGGGGCCAAACTTCCATCCGCCTGATAATAGCACTAGCAGGAAGAGTATAAAATCTGGTTGATGGTCAGGACTGACTCAAAAAGTGTAAGTCCCCGCAAGAGCACCAACTAGCCAACTACAATCTAGCTGGGTGTTTAATGAAGTTGAAGAAGTTATTTAAGAATAAAAGGCCTTCCCTTGAGAAGCCTTCTGCAAAGGGGTTAGGTTTGAGGACAATTGATGAATCTTTGGAGAATGCCAGTATTAAGAAACAACTGGCGAGCTCCAGTTTACGTACTCATAAGAATTCTACCTTCACTGGAATACAAAATGAGAAAACCCACTCTATTGATAGCGCCCAGTCATCAAACCCCAGTCCTTTTGGGCTAAATTTTGAATATATTGATGACACCGCAGAAAACGATATCTCATCTACTGTCAATTCCAACGCCAATGCTTCAACTACTATAATTGATGCAAATATCAACACCACTTCAACGAGAAGAAACATATCTGTTCTGAAAATCAGCAAACCACAAAGATTCCCACGCACCATTCCTTCTTCACCCTCACCATTAGTGACTGCGCATAGTGATATTGCCAATTTTGATAGCCAGGAATTTGTTAAAATTGGGTTGAAGTTGGTAGTTAGTCCTAAAAAGGCCCCACCACCTCCTTCATATAAAAATTGTTGCTTATCTGGTACTACTGCTGGAGCTGGTTCTTCTGCTAATATTACTCAACTTGCCACTAAAGCTACTGCTAGCCGCGCCTCTAATGATTTTAAACAGCCAACTGCTCCAGGTGCCAATAATAACCGAAATAGAAATTCCCACCGGTTTTCCTCAATCAGCACCGCTTACAAAATCAAAAGATTGCCCGCAGAAACTCTAGAAACGCTAAGTTCAACCTTCAGCGAGTATGTTGGCGGTGAGGATGCATTACGGTATAAATCTTTAGATCCATGTTCTAAAGCAGCATACTTGTTGGAGCCGAAACTTGATAGTAGTTGTTTAGAGAAAAATAGCCAAGTGAAGCAAAGTTGGGGCTTATTCAATGGATGAGTAAGAAGAGTACTGCAAATAGTAGATTTGACAAGACTGGATAATGGCTCGATGATCAAGACTTGATGTTAGCAAATCTACTAATTCTGTCAGTCTTTTTAATTCTTTATGATTGTCTATTTCTTTTACTTCATATCATTGTTTATTTACTTATTTAACTCATTTTACTTCTTTTATCCACTCACGAAGCTTAATTTGTACTAGTTTGGCCTGTTTTCTGATGCTTGATGCGCCCTTTTTCTTGAAGCTTTTTTATGAAAAACACATTTTCAAAGCACAATCAAGGACAAAAACAACCCTGTTTGCTCACAATTCTCTTCTTCAGATAATCAAAATCCGGCAATATTCTTACAATACTTGCTTTATATTCATTTCCTCTCAATTCCCTTCTCAAAGTTTCAACTCCATTTTCTCATGTTATACCATAGCATATCGGCTGCAGTTTATGTCTCGATGATATAAAACTAACATTACAATGTACAACTTCTTCAAGTTTCTATCAACCCCTATCATAGCCTAGCAATGCCCATTTCATTTATTCTCGTTTACGCAGATTTCAATCACATGCCCCACAATGACCTCGACTCCAACTCTCTTTCTTTGCAGCCTCTCTAACATTTTACTGCTCTATATATATTGCGGATATAGTGCTTGCGATTTTGTTCGTGGCTTTGCGAAACAAAACCATAAAAGAGCTCTCTAGTGATCTTAGCTTCTTTACTTCTTTTAGAGAATCATTCTTCTTCCAATTGGTTTTCCCATTGTTTCAAGTCTCAAGCATAGGTGTTTGAATTTAGATTTTACAATAATTATGTTAAATTCCTACTACTCTCGAACTATAGTGAATATGTAGTGTCGATTATGTAATAATATATCAATAGCTTTTACAGTGATTGAGGTGATTTAATGTGCCAAAAAGAAAAAAAAAGTCAATTAAATTGAGTGTATAAAAGCAAACCAGGAAGAAAAATGAACAAAAAAAAAATATAATGTAATCAATTTTTTCCATAAGTTAACTAACTAACAAACAGCCAAACGATCAAACATCACCTTGAGTTAGGCTGCATTTATCACAAACAGCCCCACAACTTCTCTGCTGTTTTTCCATATACTCAAATATAATTCTCCGAGTTATGTATCTTTCATATTGTAATTTGCTTGTTTTTCCCACTGGATAAATAGGGCCTAAAGTTTTACCATATATGTCAAAAAAGTATTGACGCAGTTGCCGAAGTTCGCCGTTATATGACAGACTGTTAGTGTGGTTTATTAAATCACTGTCATTATTAACATCAACCTCCTCATCAATATCATGCCTATCCCTGTATAATTTTATTTCCTTCTCTGCTTCTTCATTATGTGCGTTTTGTTGTTTCTGATGTTGTGCCATGATTTTGGTCCTCATATCGTTAAAGATACTTGTGCATTGCTTTAGTAATGTGTCGAGGATGAGGGAAGATTCCTCTTCTTTTATTTTGGAGTTGCGTGATTTGGAAGATTCAAGGATATGTGACGGTTCATTTATAACTGTTTTCAGACAATGTTCAACATAATTCTCAGAAACTTTTGATTTCATTTCATGGTTGTCTTCACCAATAAAGTCTGACCTGCTTTTCAGGATATCTTTTTCAGCGTCACTTTCAAAATCTTGAAGAATATTCACTTTCTTGGGTTTAGCTTGCCGCTCTTCAAGACCGGCTTCAGTTTGCTCAAACTTCAGAATTCCTTTATTAAGGTTATCTGCTAGAGTATCCCATGAATATCCTGAATCATCACTCTCATTCCCAGTATCTTTGGAGATTATCTCGTTAGTGTCAAAAATCAAAAAGCTATTTTCTTTTGCCTCAAATTCTTCCAGCATACCAAGATTTTCTCCTTCCTTTAACCCACAATCTTCATTTTTACCAATAGACTTTTCCTTCTTTATTCTGTTCTTTCTTCGCAAAAGCTTTGCTTCGTGTGTCTTCAACACTCCAAACAACATATCCAAACTAAATTCATAATAAGCAACATTATGAAACACAATATTATCGAAATATTCCCCCTCCAAGCCTTTCAACACGCATTTAGTGACGCACGTCTCAGGAAAATTCTTCCCATCTTGTTGAATTTGGTCCACTAAGGTGTTTATATAGTTTTCAAACTCTTCTACTGTTCCCCTAGTGCCGTCAAATTTTAAGCAGCAGAGAGCCAAGAGACAGTCAACGGGATTTCTTACACCTGGCCGAACTTGGACTTTCCAGATCTTGAACATGTCTTGGATGCCTACTTTTGTAAATTTGGCACTCAGAGTTGAAAATGGTTTGGATTTTGCTGATTTTTTTGACTTTAGAATCATTTTGTTCTGCAATCTAGGTTGCTGATTGAAATTCTTATTTTAGGACAAACTAAACCATAATTCTCTAATACAGAAGGAACGTACCCAGAGAAAGATGGACATGCTACTAATTATATACAACATCGTGCTTCCTCTTAGCTAATATGTCATTTTATAATATTCCTTTCTTTTTCTATCCTTAACTTTATGCATTGCTCTTCGCAGTGTTGCTGAGCGCTCCTGATTCGTAATTTCTGACTAGTCATGTTGAACTTACTGACGCTTGAATACGCTTGAATCGATGGTACGCGCCCGGGTGATCCCTGTTTCCTTTCGCTAGTTCTTTGCTTTCACTCAATCTGCGACTCTTCCACGACGCCGCTGCTTCAGACAGACAGACAGACAGACAGACAATTAATTAGCCTGCGAGCCGTAACCAAAAAGAAGGAAGTATGGAAGAATACGGGTCAGCTTTTAAAGAAATTAATCAACTTTTGCCTGCAAGCAAAGCAGTAATAGTGTCACAAGATCACCATACAATAACATAACATCGATGTGGTGATGTTACATTGCAATGCTTCCTTTGCCCTCATTTTCCTTCTATCAGCGGCCTTGCTAGCTAACCATACTAATATTTTTGTTGAAGCGTACCGTTCACAGTCTCGATTCAATAATCCTCATTATTTTGACAAAAATGCGTTTCCTCAAAACTCCACTGCTCATGAATTTCTAGATTCTGCTACATTTACCAAAACAAACCTACGCCACTTGCGAGATCAAACAAAGCAGCTTTTCCTTCACGGTTGGCAATCATATATGCAGCATGGATTTCCCAATGACGAAGTTAGACCATTGACTTGTGAGCCCTATGGTCCCAATTATGAAAACCAGCAAGATTTACGTAATGATGTTTTGGGGAACTATTCAGTGACGCTTTTGGATTCCATTGACACATTTATCATCATGAATGATTATGAAAATTTCGCCAGGGGAGTTAAACTAATTGAAGAGAATATTTCTTTTGATATTGATTCCACTGTGCAAGTATTCGAAACCTCAATCCGTGCTCTCGGAGGTCTCTTGACTTGTCACTTGTATGCCAGCGATAGCAAGCGAGGGTTCCAGTTACCAAATTATAACAACTCGTTGCTTTTGTTAGCTTATGACTTGGGCCAACGACTACTACCGGCTTTTGATACCAAGACGGGGATCCCATATGCCCGAATCAATTTGAAGCATGGTGTTGCTTCAGTGCCTTCGAATTTGATGTATGAAACATGTACCGCTGGTGCTGGATCACCGATGCTTGAAATGACCATGTTGTCAAAGTTAACCGGCGACCCAATTTTTGAGAAAGTTAGCCGGAATGCATTCATGGCACTTTGGGACTCTAGAAGTGTTTTGGATTTGTTGCCAATGAGCTTGAATCCGCTGAAAGGAAAATGGCTTGATCTGATAACGGGGATCGGTGCCAGTGTTGATTCGTTTTACGAGTATGCTCTAAAAGGAGCAATTTTGTTCAACGATGAGGAGTTGTTACAAATTTGGAAAGATTCTTACAATGCGCTACGGATAAACAGTTTCCAAAGTGACTGGTTTTTTTCCAATATTAACGTGGATACATCATATTTGAGCACATACTGGGTTGATTCGCTAAGTGCCTTCTTCCCCGGTTTACTAGTGCTTGGAGGCAAAGTTAGCGACGCGGTGCGAACGCATACATTGTTCTTGAAGATATGGAACACTTTTGGGGCTATTCCGGAAAGATGGAATTTCTTCAGCGAAGTGCAAAGTAGTAGTGAGTTGAATAATTTGCAAAACGCAGTGGCCTTGGAGTGGTACCCTTTGAGGCCAGAATTTGTTGAATCCACATATTACTTGTATCGTGCTACTAAAGATCCATTGTATTTACAGATTGGAGTGCGTATTTTGAAAGATTTTAAGTACAGATTCATGGCAAAGTGCGGTTTTTCGGGAGTTCAGGACATAAGAATCAACAAAGCTCAGAACAGAATGGAGAGTTTTGTGTTGAGCGAGACGTTCAAGTATTTGTACTTGTTGTTTGATGAAGATAATGCCATTCATCAAGACAGATCGAATATTTTGTTTTCTACGGAAGGCCACCCAATGTGGTTGGATGAATCAATAATTATTCCATATGGCGGGGATGAAATGGATGAGTTGGCAGAAACGTTATTACCAAGCACCGCCGGTGCTACTGGCCGTGCCACGGCCCCAACTGCCACTACCGACACGCACGCAGCAAAATTACCAAATGATGACAATTCAATACCTAGAGAAAAACTTGTATATGGAGGAGTGATCGAATCACTTTTTGAATTTGCCTCTTCTAAATTATTTGCCAATGATGATATACTTGACCGACTAAAAACGTATTATAACAGTTACAAAAGGCAAACTAGATCTTCATTATCTTCCAACTCAGCGACCAATAAGAAGCAAGCTTTACCAGACTTTGCAAAGGTGCGAATGGAAGGTATTGAAGATTATGGTTTTGAGCATGTTGATAAAAATGCGTTGAACGGAGAATTATGCGAGGTGAATCCGTTGAGCAATGGCATTAACAACAACAGAAGCAGCAGCAGCGGCATCAATGCGGATTCGAGACATTTTGGTGTGTCTGCATTGATGTCGTGGGATAGATTTTATGAAATTGATCAACGATACGCAGGTACTTTAGTGCAGCCCAGCTATTTGAAGGCGGTTGGATATTCTGAATTTGAGCTTGATGCGCCGTTCTATGATAAGTGGGTCAATAGTAAAGTTTCAGTTTGTGCTAGACGACTGACTACTGAGGCGTTCGAGTTATTGCTTGGTGACAAGTCTGAGATAAGGGTTGCGCAAGTGGACGAAGTTCGCCCGTTGAATAGTAGAGCTTACCATCGGAGGCGAACGCGGAGTCACAACAGCAGCAATAACAATAACAATAATAACGATAATAGTAATGATGACAACTTTGATGAAACTTTGATTCCAACGCCAGTGGTCAAAGAAAACGACTTTTGGGTCCCAAAACTTGATGGCATACGATTACGGCTTGAACAGCTAGAAAGTGGTAAAGTTGCCTCATCGAATACTGTTATTAAACACCAACGCATCAGCGCGGTATGCCATTCCAGCTTGATCAATGATGTGAACGAAAGCTCCGATCTTCAGGGTTTCTGCAGTGTTGCTGATCGCCCCAAGACTCTCAAAGTATTAGTGGTCAATGGACGCAGGGTTGGACAGGACTCTGTGGTTTGGGTGTCGCCCCAAGCGATTGAAAGACATCGCAACTCGAGCATCTTGCTCCAGGAGGGCAAGAATGGAATGGTGGTGATGAAGAACGACCCGATTGAGAACATGTTTGTGTACCGTGGGCAGTAGCGAGGAAGGCATGCGCTACAACTGCAACCACAACCACAACTACAACTGCCGCTGCCACTACAACTGCCGCTGCCACTCTCTCCCGGCTGAGAGAAAAGAGCGCATTTATGATAGGCGTTGTCTATATGTTCGCATGTTTTTACTTAGAATATTTCCAGACGTCGTATTTCATATTCAAGAGCCTTTGTAGAGTCTCAAAAGCTATGTGTGCCTGCCTTGCGATAACAGGAGGCCTACATTTGAGTCAACTCGACCGTAGTATAAGCCATTGGCCCAGTGGACTCTGATTGGGCGAGCATAGACCCCCGGGAGAAAACTTATGTTGCCGATCAACGTTGACACTCATGTTGCAAAAAAAAAGCAGGGTCTGTATCCTGAACACAGCAATGGTCTAGACCCTCTGCATCTGATGCGAGCATATACCTGCATTTTAGTACATGGATGCATGACAAAGTATTTGCACGGTTCAAGCGCCTTCGCACATAACCAGGATGGGAGCGAGCCAAATAAGATGCCAAACAGTGTGAGAACGAAAAAATTTTTTTTGAGAAAATGCCGCGTGCTGTGGGGCTTCTGAGCTTGGGAGCTCCGGTATTAGCAGAAGCAGGAGCTCAGACGGTGGCAGTGCAGTAATAGAGAGAGAGAGAGGTGTGTGGCACTGCTGCGGCCACCCACATCGGGAAGTTTGAAAGCTAATAAGCGCCATGCCTGCGATTGAGTGAGTGAGTGAGTGAGTGGTGAGCGGGCGACTGAGTGAGTTGTAAGCAAGCAGTGAGCGTGTGACACAGTGGCGCACTACTATTGGCTGGAAACGGCGTCTTTTCCTAGTAGTGAGCATGGGCAGTAGACTGAAATAGAAGTAAATGTAGAGTGTAAAACCTGATTTATTTACCGAATTAAGTAGGGCTGGGTTAAGTTAAGTTCAGCTGTTCTTGGCTTGACCCTTTATTGGTGAATATCATAAAATAGAATATCATACTGGATACGTTAGCACTGCAAGGTTTCTGTCAACACTTTGCGGTGCCATACCATTTCTTCCACATCGTTAGCAGACACAAGAACTTGGACTGCTCTTCCCATTGTTTAGAGTGTTTCGCAGGCATCTGTTATTGTCACCACTGCTGTTCATATCTTCGGCACTGGGCACACATAGATCGATAGACAGACACGAGTACCGGCAGCACTGCTACTCTAGAGGTCGTCACTCCCACTACAATCGCAACCGTTACTATCGCTGTACTTGATTGACCCAGGAAGCGCCTGCTTAGAAGGGTACCGGGCCAAGGTGAGCGTTCTACTGCTGTTTCTTCTGCCTCTTTAACCTCTGTCTCGACCACCACGCATCATATTTTACACATCGCATCAAGTACCTTCCACTACAGTGCACTCTCCCTGGGCTGTGCAATACTCGTGCTGGCTTTTAACTTCGCTTTGGGCTTGCGTGCGTTATTTTATTCTGCTTCTTACTCAGTCTCACAAACTCAGTCAACCACTGTCTAAGCTCAAGACATCGGACGGTTAGGAGTAAACCGCCATATCCACATCCATAAACATCCAAACCACTTTTCTACGAAAAACTAAAAATTTTACTTCTGCTCTACTACTCTTCCCACAACACTGCCCTTGCACACTATCTTCTCTGCTCTGCTGATACCAACCGAACTCTCGCTTGAATTGAGTCACTTCTCCTCAATTACTCGCGAACTCTCTTCTCCCGGCTACGGCTCCCGCCCACTGCTTACTACATCCCGCTGTCTCGATTAGCGCCGCGTAGTGATTGGTCGGATAATCCTTTTTCCCACTTCGCTCCAAGAATTGACTGCAATTTCCGTTTTTCTTTTTCGCTGCGTTTGTGTGCGTTCGCTTCTTTCTCTCTTTTTTTTTTTTTTTTTTTTTTTACTTTTTTTTACTTTTTTACTTTTTTACTTTTTTTTTTTTTTTTTTTTTTCACCATCGGTGTTTCAACACTCTTTCGCTGGCTGATCATCCCATTATCACTGCCTGTCCCTCCTCATATCGCAGTGGCTCTTATCTAGCGTACTTCAAAGATACTTCTTTGGCAGCTTCTCACCTTGAGTATTCCAACCGCAAGGGAAAAAATCAACTAAATTTTTTTGCTCAACAAAGATCATTTCTAAACAAAATAGAGCAGAAATAGAGAGAATCATAAATTCTTCCTTTTCTTGTATTATCACATTTGATAAAAAGCAGCCATAATCGTTCAAATAGATACACAAGAACTGCTATATTTGATAAGAACTCCATCTAAGCGAAAACAGAAAACAAAAAAAACAAAGCAAATAAAAATAGGACATTACCAATGGCTAGTAATATCAAGAGCGAGCTAACGAGGGATGTCCCCAAGAACATGGCAAGCAGCCATGGATCAACCGATTTTGTCAAGAAGCTATTCCAAATGCTCGAACAAGACGTTTACAAAAACGTTGTGAGGTGGACAAAAAATGGTGACAGTTTCGTGGTTTTGGATACTAATGAGTTCACTAGAGACATTTTACCCAAACATTTCAAACATAGCAATTTTGCTAGTTTTGTTCGCCAATTGAACAAGTACGATTTCCATAAAGTAAAGCTTTCCAATAACGAGAAAGTTTCTAAAGACTATGGCGATGGGGCTTGGGAATTCAAGCATCCGGAGTTTAAAGTGGATAACAAAGACGCGTTGGATAACATCAAAAGAAAAGGCCCCACTCAAAAGAAAGTTATTGATGAGCAGTCACAAGAAATAATAGGCACCTTGTCAAAACAGGTTCAGTCATTGAATAACGACTACGAGGCGTTAAGTGAAGAACTAAAGATTATGAGGTCCAAGTATAACAATATTCTTGAAACTTTAATGCAGTTTAAGAGCGTGAATGATAAGTACCATAGCTCGCTAGCCACTTTGGTGCAATGCGTATCTAGCCACGGTATTGAGGTTCCGCCATTGAATTTGCCGCAGCTAGGTTCGCCTGCCCTGGCTAATGCTCAAACTTTAGCAGAGCAACAACAACAACAGCAGCAGCAGCAGCAGCAGCAGCATAATAATAACAAATATCATATGGAATCGCAACAAAGAGCTAGGGCTCATTCCCAGCCACTATCACAGAATCATGTTCCACAGCTGTTACAGCCGCTGCTGCAGAATCAACAAACACAACCTCAACAGCTGCAACAGCCATCATCTCAACAAGTTCCACAAACACAACAGCAGGCTCAGCAGCAAAGTCAGCAACCAGCTCAGCAGCTGCAACAGCCAGCTCAACCTCAACCTCAAACACAAGTACCACCACCGGCACCACCACCGCCGCCGCCGCCACAAGCACAGCAATCTGCTACTGGAAACACTCACTCGAATTCACATTCTCTTGAGTCCCTAGACCCAATGGTTAATCCTGATACACATATAGCCCCTGGCATCTATAGAGGAAGTCCTTCTAATCCGATTGGCCCAGTTCAGCCAACAACAGTACCAGCACCACCTGGTGGACCTAATAATGCAATGATGATGCCAAATCCAGGAGCAAGTGAGCTTCCACCACCATTTGATAGCGCATTTCATGTCTTGCTTGTGGAAGATGATATGGTTTGTATTCACTTATGCAGAAAATTTTTATTGAAATATGGCTGCACAGTGGAAATAGTCACTGATGGCTTATCTGCAATTTCAACTGTAAACAAAAGAAAATACGATTTAGTGTTGATGGATATTGTTATGCCTAACTTAGATGGAGTCAGTGCTACATCAGTGATTAGAAATTTTGATAGCACTACACCAATTATCGCTATGACTGGTAATATTCAAGATGATGATTTGATGGCATATTTGACTAATGGTATGAGTGATATTTTGGCTAAACCATTCACTAGAGAAGATTTATATTTGATTTTGGAAAAGCATTTGAAGAAAAGGGTACCTGTTGCCCAACAGCAACAACAACAACAGCAGCAGCAGCAGCAGCAGCAGCAGCAAACTCTGCAGCAGCCTAATCAACAGCCTAACCAACAACAGCCAAACCAACAACAAGATCAGCAGCCTAACCAACAACAGCCACAGCTGCAGCCCAATCAACAACCACCACAACCTCAGTTACCACCGGGTGGTCCTCAAGCAATACAGCAAACAGGGCCACAGCAGCTGCATCCTAGACAACTTTCACATTCTGAACCTCAGCAGGGTACCCCAACTGAGCAATCACACGCTCCTGGTGCTCCAGCAGCACTTAATGGTCCATTACCACCATTGGGTCCACCTACTCAAATGGGCGGCCCTCAACCATTGACATCAGAAAATGTTAACCAGTTAACAGGTCAACTAACAGGTCAGTTAACTCCACCAGTGCAGGGACACGTCCAAACATCCCAAATGGCACCGGTCAATCCTAATGTTTCTCAACAAAACATGAATGCAGCTGCAAGTTCCAGACAACATTCCAATACTCCTCAAACTCCTCAATTGATGAGCACCCCACCGCAGCAGCCAAATGATGGTAGCATGATTCAAGATCCACATCACCAGCAGCAGCAACAACAGCAACAACATATGAGTAATATGGCTATGGCTTCCATGGCAGGAGGTGTTCCTCCACCTCAAATGATACCAGTGAATGGTTCTAGAGCTGGACCTTCAATGCCGGGAAATAATGGAAGTTTGTTGGCCCAACCCATGCCGGGACAAGTAACAAATATTAATGCTCTCGGTGATATGATTGATGGACCATTAAACAAAAAACCTAGACTAGCTTAAACAGACTTTTTTGCGCTATTAAATTGTTCAGTGGACTGGCAATATCAACGAGCTAATGAAACTGTAAATTAAAAAAAAAAAAAAAAAAATTTTTTTCTTACGCTTATTTTATTTCAATTTTGATTTTAACGAATCACGATCATTATCTTTTTTTGATTTCTTTCTTTAGTTTTTTTTGTGCTTTTAGAGTCAAACAGGTGTATTTTATTTTGCTTTTCGTTTTCTATACTTATTCTGTTTATATTTTGATCTTTTTTCTTTTATTATGTTCTTTATCCTTTTTTTCGGCTTTTTCCAGATCCATTAACTTCTGATTTTGTTGAGACGATTTTGACGATTTGGGTTGTATTTTTACTTGTATTTACAGTTTGTTTTTTTGTTTTCTTTCTTAGTTCCTATTTACAATTTTACCTCGATTCATCCTGCTTTTCCAGCTTTACTTTGGCTTGCCAAAAATCAAATCTCTATTTTCTTTCTTCTATTGTTCGATACAATTACGATACAATTACGGCTGAATTGCTAATGTTTCACTTTTGGTTATTCATTTGTACCATAAAGTTTAGTTTCTTACATTGCTTAGTATTTTTAGCTTGATGAGCTTTTCAATCATTTATAAACATTTTATTACTTTTAGTTTGTTTATTATACATTTTTACATTCTTCTTTGTCTTTTTTGTCTTCAAAAAGTATCTGTTTTCCTATTAATTATCTAGTTTGCTGCTTATTCTGTATTTTCAATTTGTCAATTTTCAAGTTAATTGAAAAGTTATATTTTTTTTTGTTTTTCCATTCTTATTCTGCTTCTTTCAGTAGTTTTACATTCTATTTATTGAAGATATTGTCAATCTAATCAAAAATTCACAGATATAATCACTGCCCTTCTCTGCGCTTGCTGAGGTGTATCACATTTGATTGAATAGGCTTTTAACGTTACTTGTCTAAATATTAAAGATACATAGAAATGTCAACTAGAAAGATTCTTCTATCGAAAATAGACGTCAACGTGCATGAAAATTAGAGCCAAACTGGAAGTTTTTTGTTTTGGTTCTTTTTTATTAACTCTTTTTTACAAATTAGTTATACTCGACAATTGGTATGCTCTTTTACTATTTGTTGACATTGTTTTAAATTTCATAATAGTAGTCTACGTGGGGTTCATAGGGAAAGATGGTGCTAGTGTGGTAGTCAATACGTGGCTGTATATTAATCCAATGGTTACCCGCTCATATACCACATCTGCAGCGGTTAACTCATCAGCACATCAACATTAACTAACTACTGGATCATTTATACTACCACCATTCACTATTGCCATTAATATCAGTACAACTATCATTACCACGCACAATGTCCTCAGACATAGACGCCCTGGACACTCTCTCTGTCATCACCACTTCTCAAACAAACAACTCTCATTCCCATTACCTTCCTTCCCTTGCCTCCTCAGACTCCCTCAGCGCTTCTAGTTTTCTATCTGACATCAACAACTCCACCACGTCCATAAACCCAAATAACACCAACAACAATAGCAACACAACAGTATATTCTCCATTGGGCCCTAATTCGATCTATGAGCTAGTTCTGTCTACCGATTTCAAACGCAAAAACAAAATTGCTGTCCAAGTTAACAATAAAACCACCAAGATTCCGTTGGGCCCCCCATCTCACAATGACATTCCTCCAGTCAAACTCGCCAAACTCACCAAGGTCGACGATGCTCAATTCGAGCCTTACTTGAACTCTATTCGTAGCGAATTCTCCATTTTCCAACAGAACCGCAGTCTCACTGAATCCTCGTTAAAAGCGTTGGATAAAGACCCTTCATCTAACAGCAATACAAACATTGATAATGTGCCCGCAATCTTTTTCGACAAAAATTTCAGACTAGATAATCCAAGTGTGTTCTACAAAGTCATCGAGGGAAACAATATTTTCGATACTTCAAAAAACAACAAGCAATACCTTTCAGAAAGTTTAATACTACAAGAAAAGCTATCATGGTACTTGGATATCATTGAGATCCATCTCATTGATGAAATATCAAAATCTTCATCCTCTTTTTTCAACACATTCAATGAATTGTTCAAAATTACCGAAACTTCCAAACAAAGCATTACTTTATCCAAAAAATTGCTTGCGAGTTTTGATCAGCTTCATGCTAACCAAGTGGAAAAAGCTTATGCAGTGTTGCGCAACCTGAAAAAGCAACTCAACCTCCTCAAATTACAACAGTCAATGCTTCAAATTAATTTGGTGCTCAAAATCGCTGACTATGCAGAGGTTATCTTTTATAAATCAAATTATTTGCAATCTCTAAATCTAATCAATTTTTCCGAATCTTTAATTAAAGGTGATTTGTCATTGTTTCAAAACACTGAAAACTCCTTGTCAAAAACTTTTTTCACCAACTTACCCTTCATCGATGCAATTCTTGCTAAGTTGAATAAATTTCCACATGGTTTACAAAACTTGTCCTCTATAAAATCTCTAATCCACTTGCAACAACTTTTCGGTCAACTAAAACTCAAAATCGGTCAATCTTTCAACAACTTGTTTATTGATTATATCATTGAAGATTTGCGCAATTTTTTTGATTCCCTCAAGATTCAAGCAAGTTTTAAACGCTTGCTAAATTATACAACCATTGATAACCATATAATCAAGCAAACTTTGCCCACAAGCACTAACACCATTGATTACAACTTTTTTGCTCCTGAATTCAAAAATTTAATCAAGCAATACATTTATGGATTAGTCAAGTGTAACGAAATATTTAATACTTTTCAAAAACTAGAAGAAAAACTTATTGTTGAGTTCAAAAATATCATAAAGAATCATTTACCAAATGAAGAGAATTTCAGTAATTTGGAATCAGTTTCAAAGACATCGTCACATGTTCCAACTAAGACTATGTCCCAAGTATCTCTCAATTCAAAAACGAATACATTCCAAGCAAACAGATTTTTGCTGCCGGCAGGTGTCAGCCTTGATGATCGTTCAGAAACTGCAAGTAATACCTCCAGCTCAAGATTCTCCTCAAAGACATCCAACGCAAACCAGAAGTTAGTCAATTATTTGCGTGCCATGACCCCAAAGGAATTTGAAGTCATGTTAATCAACATTTATTGCAACTTGGCCGAATGTCTAAGAAGACTTTCTGCCCATCAGAAATTCTTGCTTGATATCTCTTTAGATATTATCCAGTACTTGCCAGACAACAATACGAATAATGAAGAAGATATTGTCCTCAAACTTGACCTATCACCAACCATTACTAAGCTCATTGAAACTTTACAAAAACGAATCTTTAAGATTCTCAACATCAGAAACGACCTAATTGGTCAATTCAACTATAAGTTTTTCATCCGATTCTATCTCATAAATCGTTGCTTTTTGATTGATAATGAAAATTTGTCCAACGGATTAACAAACAATTATTTCCTATCCAAATTTTTAAACAAACAAATTCATGATTTTTATACTATTTATACTACATCTTTGAAAAACCATACTATTGAGATTATTGAAAAAGATGTTTGGAAAGATTTAGGTAATGCGGCAAATGGTCAAGAATTAAGACAAAACGGCCAGACTTTAATCGATGAATTACTGCAATTTTCAAATTCAGAAAAACATGAATTGCCTTCATCGTGGTTAGAAATTATTGATTTTAATGATTACACTAACGATAACCTCCTCACTAATGACAGCAAGCCATTGCTTTCTGAAACTTCTGCTTCTGTCTCTTCAGAGTCAACTACAACAGCCGCTGCCACCACCACCACCACCTCCTCGCCATCAAAGAAAGACTTGGGGCGTATCAAAGTTAACAATCAATCAATAGTTATATCTCCCTTAATAGTAACCATTTTACAATCAATTAAAGAACTTGTCTTACTTCATGCAATTCTCGGTAAACATGTGCTGACATTTCCCTTCGTTCTAATTGATTTGATTAGTCTTACTAATTCCAAAATGAGACATCAAATTCTTGGGGCTAATGCAACAAGGACTGCTGGATTAAAACATATCACTGCTAAACATTTATCGATATCGTCACAATGCTTAGAGTTGCTTATTCAATTGATGCCTTTAATTCAAGCGGCAATTAGCCATATCAATAAATTCAATTTAAATAAGCAAGAATTCAAAAGATCAGTCGAGGTACAAAATAGCGACAACAATAACAATGAAAATAACATTCCTATTGATCAAGAGTTTACAAATATTACTAATTTACTCAAAGACCATCAAAATGACATATTCACAAAATTAATCTCAATAATGAATGATCGTGTAACGAATCACGCTATATCGTTGTCCAAAATCGATTTCTCTGAGCCTCTTTCCAATACAGCTGATACTAAAAATGACACCACAAACGACACCACAAATGACACCACAAACAGCACTACAAATGCAAACACCACAGCAAAACAACAATGTCATCCATATATGGAAACTCTAGTCAAAGAAACAATTACAATTTCCAAAGTTTTAACAAAATACCTAAACGAAGGACAATATCTATTGGTTTTATCCGAGATTTTTACCACGTATAAGAAAGTCTTCTTACGAGAATTTCAGAAGTTTTCTCCAGCTAACGGTAATGGCGGCGGTAAGCTATTTAATGACAATTTGGAGAAAATGAGTTTATTAAAAGATATCGATTATTTTAGAGTAAAGTTGGGGGACTTGCCAGGTTATGGAGAATCAGGTACTGTATTGTGGGAATATGTCAATGGGTTGCAAACAAAAGAAGATGGTTAACTTTATAATGGAATGTGCAATATATGTATAAATACATTTGAATACGATATTGATTGAAATTTAACCGCCATTACTTGTAAGATTAAGGCCAGTTAGTGTAGGTGGTTGAATATTACTGTGTAGCCTGCTACTTTTTTTTTTTCTGTTTTTTTACGACGCTACTTTTGAAGAAATTTGAAAAAATTTCTCGAGCTTGTCCTTATAACGCTGAATTGTTAAGTCATTTTTACATTTGTGTGTTTTTCAAGCATAAATAAAAATTGTATGAATAACTAGGAAAATAAAGTCGGCTCACAACAGCTACGTAACAATCTATTGAGCTTCTATTTTATTCTGTAATCTTACATTAAAATGGAGAGTGGAAACAAACCTCAGAAAAATGTAATGCAGTAAGCCCGGTACGAGCAAAGAATACAAAAAGGGCATAGAAAAAAAATAAAAAGCAAAAGAAAAAAGGCAGTGGAATGTGAAGTTGAGCAAAAGAACCAAAGGTAAAAAAAAAAGGAAGCAAAAAGCTGAGTCAAGAATCATAAAGAGAACTAGCAGGATGAAAAGGATATACTAGTTAATTAATTCGAAGAGAATTATAAAAATAAAATAACAAAAGCCACCGTGAAGGGGGACAGCAAAAAACCCTAACATAACAATGTTAATTTTGGAAATAAAAAACAGATCTAGTACGAAAAGAAACATCTAACAGAAGGCAAGAAGTAAGAATGTAAGGATAAGGCAAGCAAAGTAAAGCAAGACAAAGTAATGCAACACAACACAGCACAAATCAATACAAAACAAAAGAGAATAAGAGAATAAAAGAATAAATGGCAGTTAAAAGCGTTCAGTATGTCTAGGTTTACACTTTGGAATCCCGTATAGGAGTGATAGTCAAGACCTCATAGTCGACTTTGGTACATGGACACACAACCGTATTCCTAGCTTTGTGAATTTTGATACGAGTAGCCTCTTTAACCATAATACTATTTTGCGGGGGCTCAATTAGTACAATAAATTCACAAAAAGCCTTCCTTTTTGTTCCACTTTTCAGGCTCGTTGAACGTATGTATACTGCCAATAAAAATGAATCCTCAATGCTCCATGTCTATCGCTGCTGCATTTCCTCTTCGCTGATAACCCTTTGAGAAATTGTATTGTAAAAAGCTTTTCCCTGATAATAAGCAGTCTTTAACTCCAATTCACTAGGGTAGCGGGTCCCATTATTATTAAAACTCCCTGCGCCCCAAGGCGAGCCACCGTGAGCCTGGCCAAGCTCAGCTAAATGCTTGACCACCGGCTTGTACCCCAAGGGCACAAACAACATGCCATGATGAGTCAATGTTGACAAAGCGGCTCCCACCACAGACTCTTGACCAGCGTTGGAGGAACTAGTCAGCACAAAAACACCACACGCTTTATGATACGTGATCCCCTGAGCCCAAACGGCACCAGTACCATCAAACAACATTCTCCAAGGGGATGGGAAATGGCCCATTTTTGAACTGATGCCGAACATGAAAGCATCGTACTGTTGTAACGTGTCATTGGTGGCTAATGGATAGTCCCCTTCTGACTGAGTGAGTTTGTAAATGTCGCATACCCCACCGGCTTCGCGGATTCCCTTGGCTTCCTGTTCAGCAAGTTGGATAATGTCGTCGTAGAAGGCGTTGTATATCACTGCCACTCTAGGCCTAGACATGATGGATAGTCTATAGTTGAGAAGGTGCAAATATAGATAGGAGGATTATAGATAGGGTGATTATAGTATATTAAAGATACAAGATAGGAGAAGATTGTGAAGTGGCTCAAATGGCAATGGAAAGATATTGAGATCGAGATATTTTCCGTATAGGGATCAAGAGAGTAGCTAGGATGTTTTCAATGGACCATTAGTCTAGCAGTGAGGAAGTGTCTAGGAGTGAGTACCAAAAGCTGTCTGCAGGGATTCGTTATTTTAGTCCCGACTTTAATGCGCACTGCCAGCGAAAATTGAAAACCAGCAGGGCGGTACGGGACCGCCCTGCTGGTATTTAGTGGGATCTTGATGATAAGAGCCTGCTGCTTTTGAAGCTGATTGCTATTGTAATTATGTCTCTGGAAAGGCTTTTCTTCAAAAGTGCTTCGAATCACAGGGAACACCGCCCATTCTGACATGCCAGATCGAGAAAGCATTCCACGCAGCAATTCGAAAACACGCGTAGATTGTTTTATTAATTAGTCAAGCCGCTTGCCCAAAAAGGCAATACCTGTCATCGTGTTTTGCAGAAATCCTAGGGAAAACTTTTAGTCCGGATCTTTTCGCACGATACAGCAGAAGCGTAAACATGGATTGGTGCATTGAGTTTGATCTGGCACTGATAATTAAGATTATTTTCGACAATAGCAGCAGTTGCGGGAATGCGTGTAGTTTTTTTCTTTTTTGATTGAGCGATTTAGGAGTAACGTTAGCCTCTTGTATGATATAAACATTAGCGGATGAAAGAAGCAGCCGTATGCACTATGCTATCATCGCTCAGATTAAATGTAGATTTCTGCCAACATGCAGAAATATGAGAATACAATTACCTTAGTTCGCAAGTAACGAAGAGCCTAAAATACAAGTCGTTTGCTCTTTGTATACCAAACGATCAATGTTTCTTTCCCAAGACAACAACAACAACCTTTATTTTCAGTTTTAGATTAACGGCAATAATATATGCAATTTATAACGATATAGAACTTTATTATATGTACAAGGTAAATGCAATTTTCCACTCTCTTGGATGTAGTTTTTCAAACAAGAACAAAAGAATCATGGCCATTTAAGTGCCATTATCAGAGAGAGCGTGTCATCATTCGGAGGATGGTGTGTCCGGTGGTGCATCCCCAGCAGCCTTGATCAACTCATACTTTTTCTCCAACGCCTCAATATTTTCTTTCACTCTTTGACCTGCCACTGCTGATTCTGACAGCTTTTCTCCCAACTGGCTCTGCGATCCTGCACCCGCTCCTCCTGTGTGGCCCTCCGCCAGCGATCCCGCTGGTGCTATGCTAGGAGTCTGACTTTCCGCTGTATCATCTCGAATCTTCAAAATCTTTGGCTTGAGCTCCTTAGGCAAAGTATAATCGTCCAACTTCACATTATGCTCATTGAGTTTTTTCCGAATATATTCAATTTCATCCTGAAGGGCTCTGATATCGTCTTCAATCATCTCGGTCCGTTCATTTTGCTTCTTTTTGGCCTTATATGTCTCATAAACAATAATAGAACCAGCAACGCCAAACACAAACGTCTCTGCTAGGAAAGTAGCGCCATCTTCAATAGCTTTGCGGTCATTAAGAGGCCTCACTTTTGTGTTTTTTTGACCAAGAAGGGACATCCGGAGCTTGATGTCGATAGTGTGAAGCCGTTGGGCGATTGCTATGCATGTTTTACGGAACGATTCATGTTGAATTGCTTGTCCTTTGATAGTTAACTGTTTTTTGAAAGTTAGTACTCGGTAGAGCGTTTGGATGCAAAAAAAAAAAAAAAAAAAAAAAAAAAAAAGGAAAAAAAGCTGTTATTAGAGGATAACCGGCTAGTAATTGGTGGTACACTTGCAAGGTGCAGAAGAAACCTTTTGTAAAAAACACCTGACAAAGTCGAATTTTGGAAATCATTATGCGTAAGTCTACTGGGAAATCATGTAATGAACTTAATGCGTATTGTCATAAAAAGAAAGTAGATAACGTGTCTCGCATGACATTCTCTGACAATTGAAACTATGTTGGGGTGAATTGAAATCATAAAAGTTATTTGAAATGCACGCGCGTTGTACCTGCCATTCAAAATTGTAACACTAATGTATAAATTCCAGAACTTCGTCAAAAAGATGCATTGAAATCATACAAGATTCACACCAAATTTTGAGCAAAATATTAACAGCAATGCCAATTCTTTAGCCACCCTGCAATAACAGTAAAATAAGTAAATCAGCAAATAGTGCAAACTTTGAAGAGATCAAATACTTACCGATAGCGGTTTAGCAACTTGTCTGATTGCTGCTGCTACCAACTTTCCACCAATTCCACTCATTTTATTATTTTTTATGGTATAGTTGCGCTGGTACGAAACAGTGTTGTTATCGCGTGTATTGAATATAAGCTTCGTGGTAACACAATGTTATCAAATGTGGTTGGTATCTTTATCAAAGTAGACTCAATGATTGAGTATTCCGAGCTTCGATTGATTTGAAAAGAGCGTAATGTTTTCTATTAAAAAATTTTGAATGTTGCGTGAGAACAGGTTAAGATGTCCAGTAATAGTAGCTTGGCGTTGCAAAAGAAAAAGTATATATATATTGGAAATATAAGTCCTGCAAACTTTCAATGATAGTGCTGAGTCTATCAGCAGTCTGAGGAAAAGACTGCAACATTTATTGCCTCCGGTCCGTTACATTCTAAAGCCAGCATAAAAACGCCATTGCGATTTTCCAAGACGTTTCCATCCTAAAGTTTGTATACGCTTCACGTGCCGTTTTTATACTCAAATCTACTGAAGTCCGTATACGGACTTGCGAGCCTAGCGAAATTGGTTGAGTGAAAGCCTCAAAAAAATACTGCTAGAGAGTCAGGAAATTATTGTGAAATGCTTGTTGATATGATATGTTTTTCTGTTTATTGTGTTCAAAAAATTTTGAAACTGTTTTTACCAAATTTTGGTACATAATGAGGTCAGATCTAGAAGTCTTAATGTAAAAATGTGGCATGAACAAAATTAAAACTTGGTCGTCAAATTGTAAGAAAATCATTAGTGGATTGAGGCAATCAAAAAGCAGCAAACTGGATTTTGCGCTGCAAAGCGTAGAAACAGAATATATTAATATAGAGAATAAATCTTGCATGTTTTTCGTGAAGTCGAAAAATAAGTACCAACAACACTAGACAAAAGATGTTAAAGCAAGAATGAAAAGATACGTAAAAATTAGAAAAGGCACAAAAACATATCAAGTCAAAAAAAAAAGAAAAAAAAAAAAAAAAAGAAAAATAAATAAATAAATAATAGGAATACAATGAAAAAGACTTCAAGTGTGGTCAGCTAGAAAAATGAAGAAATTAATAAAATATAGATAAAGGTGAAAAAAGACAAAAGCTAAAAAAAAAAAAAAAAAAAAAAAAAAAAATAGCAGGCGAATCAATAACATTATCATTTGTGTAAAGTATCTTCAACGTCATAAACTCACTGACTACCATCACCACCATCACCATTACCGTTCACTGGCCTGAACTTCGGCTGAATTTCATAAGCATTAGGAGGCACCGGCTTTTCTTTTTCATCCTCTGTACAATTATTATCCCTCACTTTACTCTTTCCTTTAACTCTTCTTCTTCTTCTTCTGTGACCTTCACTGTGATTATGGCCATGTTCACACGATCCTCCGTTCTCCCCATGTTCATGTTCATGTTCATGACCATGTGCTTGTCCGCGTCCACTGCTAAACCGGGCCCTGTCGTCATTGTCACTATCACTATCACTACCACTGTCACTACCACTGCTACTGCTACTGCTAGACGACGAACTTTCTGATCCTGATTCAGGCTCACTTTCCTCTTCAAAATCGCCTCCCGCTGGATGGAAAATACAGCAAATTTTACTTTTTTTCTTATTCATGAATTCGTTATCAACAGTATCATCGGTCCAAGCAACATGTCTTCTGCTTCGTTGACTGTCTCCCTCGTCACCATTTTCGGTCCGATCTTCGTTTTCGGTTTGATTCTGAGTTGTAATGGCAGTTTGAGCTAGTGGCGAAGCACCTCGAAGATGCAATGATGCAGGCACAGACACAGTGGTGATGGTGGTGTGCTGTTGCGTTGTAGTAGCAGTATGAGCATTATTAGCTCCGCTGTAGGGTGACATCCTTAATATGATTTTATTGTATAACTGGCTCCTTGTACTAATCTGTGTGATAGAATGAAAGTGTATGTTATATTTTACTGTTGTCTATGATTAATAAAGCGATGTGCATGAATATAAATTGCGCAAAAAGGGTATCGTAGGTGAGTTGATTTGACGTTTTACTTTCAATTTTTAATACAGCTTCTATTTCCTCGGCGCTTTGTGAATTGATTCAAATAGATGGACAGACAATAAAATCTAAATGGATTGAATACCAATCACTCAAGTGTTTCTATTTTTCTTCCGTGGTGAAGATTACGCTTATAAATGAACTCTAGAAACTTCTTTATAAGTGCGGCAGACGTTCCAGAGAATGGCGAACTCCAAGTTAAATCTCCAAATCAGATCACAATATCAAAACCAAAATGCAAAATAAGTGGCGAAATGCAAAAAGAAACACAAAGCTTCGTGTAAGAATATCCTGTGACTTGAAAATTGATCAGTTATCATAAAAATATACAAGCACAGTTGTCACATTCACTCTTTTCTGTGATATTCTCATCACTTCTCATCATCATGATCATCATCCTTAGTCTCGATCACACGCTTTTTTCGATTTTTCTTTCCATGCGCTTCCTTGTTTATATGACTACTATATTATGTAATATTGAGTTTAAGTCACATGCAAGATATATATTCCAACAAGAAGGTGCTATTGGCATGATATATCAAAGGCAATAGTTAACATTATACAACCACACGGCGCACCACTAAAGTGCCTATACTGATTGAAGGTAAATGGCTGGCCGTAAAAGATCCAAAAATATTGCTTGGGTCCAAGTGCACTTTAGTTTATCATTTTGAGTTTTATTCACGAACAATCAGAAATTGTGGAAAGCTGAGAGCGGAGATGTAGCTTGTGTTTTTAGTCTTTCCAACTTAGGTGTCTGTTCAATACAATCTACAAGGTTCTTGTCGCTTCTCAAATAAAAACAAAAAAGAAAAATAAAAAAAGTAAAGTGCTTAGAGAACATAGTTTTTACTAATAAGCTGCAGAGCAGGACTTTGTAAATGTATACTTTCAAGCTGATCAATGGTCTAGAAGGTATAGAAGTCTGAGCAATGCCCCTTAAGCCACAAGTAGGTTACAGAGCTGTTAGCTTTTTGGCAGTGTGGTTTTCGGGTTGAGTTGAGTTGGGTAGTTGGTGTTAAAACAAAGACAACCTTAAGGATAAATAATAGGAGAGCCCATTTAAACAACCAGATCTGATAAGTCTACAACGTTTCAGTACCAACATTATCTTAAAGCTTTGGTGTTTCAACGTAAACGACTCTTATATTTTGACCATTGTTATTCGTAAAAATATCTCAGCGCGCTATTAAAGTCAAAATTAATTAATTCTAAAAAAAGAAACATAGCTTTTCTGCAATAGTGCGGTGATTTTTCCCTTTGCCACTTTTGCCATTTATAATTATCAACTTACTTATGAGCTTTTTGGCTGGTCTGCTACTGTTCATTCCCTAAATACAACCTATACTGTATCAAATGTTGCGACTCAAAGGTAAAAATTTTTCTTTCTTTTCTTGATCTAGGTAGGACGTAAATTTTTGGTGCTAATTTCCTCACTTCATTGTTGATCTCAGTTTCCTGTTGTGCTCTTGATGAGAACGCCTGTCTTACGGCAAATCAGTCTAATTGAAATAATTTCCTTTTTTGTCGAGGTAGGTCGAAAAATTGCAAAAGTCTCGAAAGCTCATTAAAGAAGCGCATGATATTAGCACACCATTTGATTGCCTGCAATATAGTAGTTTATGGCACTCAGTAGTACAGCACGCTATTTTTTTTTTTTTTTTTTTTTGCTTTTATGATTTCCTCTCTGTAAATAAAATATCAGAGAGCCACGACAAACAGTTAAGACATGCAAAATTTGTTTTGAGCCAGTGCTCGTCTTTTATGTGATGAAGCAAAGGCCTGGTATAACTTGTTCTTTTGTGAGACCAGCTGCACTGCGCTACTGTCTAGCCGTGTGCCTGTCTGTCTTGTTGATTGCAGGCTCCACCTATCAAACGTGCAAGGCAATGAGTGACGTTTACATGTAGCGCATGCCTTTCCTACGGATTAACTTTGGCCATTAGCCTGCTTCTTTTTGATTGGATTTGCAAACCAATTTGCATTGTATGAAACACTGAACGTGCAAGAAGAGTTTTTTTATTTTTTTTATTTTTATTTTTATTTTTTTTGAGAAAACCTACAGGATACGGAGACAATTTTACCTTAGTTAGGTGGCCTAAATAAACGGCGATACAAAGGTTTAGGGGTGCGGCAACGCAAAGGTGAAGATCAAAAGCTTTGCAATACCTAATGGTTAGTGATCTGAAACTCTGGTTATCTTTGACCGCATTGAGCAGCTTTGCTGATTGTTGTGTATTCATTCTATGTTACACATTGTGAGGCTTGAAAGATCACCGGTTGGCCAAATTGGTGGGATTCGGGGGCTGGCTAGTATGGTATTTTTGCCCTATTGGGATAGGAGAGTGCGGCAAGCTGATGAACTAGTGTAGCTCACTAATGTAACAGCTGATCATCAAATGTTCACCGTATATTTTGTAGATTGAAGTTTGAAATCAAAAAAATAACGCTCGAGCACGATGTGTAAAGCTGCTATAACTGTTAGTGTGTGTCGCAAGTCGCTGCTTTTTTGCGCAAATGGATGCAAACCCACAGAACCAGATACAGCTAAGCACATTATGGGGCATTGTGATGCTTTGCCAAACAGCCGATCCACCACCAAAATGGCAAATGCGAACGAAAGTAAACATAATGCACTATCCAAAAAGGAAAGCTTGAAGTTCAGAAAACAACAACTATTGTTGGAAGAGACAGCCTAGAGCCTGTAGTTATGCCGTAACATATTCCTGGACAAACATCTCATGAGCTGTGTGTTCACAGAATGCCGACTTCTCGAATTTTTCCATTAGCAGCAGAGGGTGTGCACACACCACCAAGTTGGATTTTAGGTTTACGCTTAGCGCGTTTTTTCCTAACGGCAGCGAACCCAATTACTGAGTGACAAATTGTAGTGGCAATAATAGTAACAGTGAAAACAATACTCATAATGATGATACACAGCGAGCCAACAGCAGCTTGTATAAAACATAGCAAAACAATTGTTTTGGTGCAAAGAAAGGCTAGTAGAATAGCGCTATAATGAGCGGCAGCATCCGCGACAATAACAATAGTGGTTCCTACTGCGATTGTCCTAAGACACCGCAGCGTTACTGCCGCGGCTCTCAAAGGAAAGCCTGACCAGGGACAAAAGACCGCTGCCACTGCCATAATGGATCTCCATATATGGCATTATTCACTATTTATCATACACTATCCACTATCTGCTATCCACTATCCACCATTCACTATTCACTATTCACTATGGCCATCTAAAATATTGCGCCCGTATAGCACCCTGTAACGCTGGCGGACCTGATCGGCAGAACGGGTATCCCCCAGGGGCCCTTAAGTTAAGCGCCGACAACGCGAACAACGTTAAGTGTCCTCCAGCTGAGCTAAGCTAAGCGCCCAAGTGCTAAGCGCCCAAGGGCTATATAAGCAGCACCGCGCCCACCTCGCCCACTAATACACAGAAGTGTATTATTTCCCCTTCTGACGATATCCTGTATTCCTCAACACATCTACTTCAACAACAACAAAAGCAACAAAAGCAGCGAGAAGAAATAACATCACCATTTCTTATACACAGCGCTTGCGTCCCAATTAACTTTCGCTCATTAATTAACATTTTTGTCACCGCAATCCTCGCCCAAGCACTTTCCCAATTCGTCACGACGCGCCCCGGTCGGTTTCTTCTGCAAAACCTTATCCTTGGTGCCTGTCCTCGCTTGCAATTTTCAGCTTCCCTTCCCTGTGCACACACATCATTACACGCATAAATTGTAAACAATAGCTTCTATTTGAGGAACAAACAACAAGCGGGCGAAGAAGTAACACACATACTAAAAAAAATAAAGAAAATTTTCTAGCGTGTTATATATATAGATATTCATCCATCCTTTGCCATGGCATTTCCGTACGCTAGCTCGCTTCACAACCGCCAAACTAGAAACGGCAATTACCTTCCTCGCCATTCATACCATTTCCAGCATCCACAGTCACCTCAACAACAACATAAACACCGCAAACAGCCACTTTCAATGGTTCACAATCACCACTCGTTGACCATCAATGGTATTTTGGCACAAGATGACAGTGCCTTGAATAGCGTTCTGTCTCCTCCCAGCTCTTCGTCTTCTACTCCTTCTGACAATATGTTTTCATTTGAGTCACCATCTAGCTCCAGTGTAAACACTCCAAACACCTCAGTTTTCGATTTCGAGCAGAAGAACAACACAAACGCTAAACTCAGCAATAAATCAAGAGACTCCCTACTTGAAAATGATATCACTGATATAATTGATGGCTATGCCACTGAAGTTGCCACTCCCCAATATGATAGAACCATTGAGACATTTAATGATAGCCAAATCAGCAGTGACGACGAGCAGTGGACACTCACGCTGTCATCTAGAGCCCCTGTTCTGTCTATCAAAAGAGCTAGAAGACAATCCAGCGTTTACCAAGACGTGATATCCATGATTTCTGAAGAAGAATATCAAAATTTTTCAAATAGTGACATCCATGACAAGAAAAGAAAAGTTGTGTCAATAGACAATGCTAGCTTGCAGTCTTTTGATGAGGACCAAGAGCAGATAATGCAAGGAGAGCCACATTCAGTAATTTACCAGCAACAACATCCAACTATCTATGAACAACAACCAGTGCAATTTAATACACCATATCCAGTAGCACAATCAAACAATGAAGAACCATCGCAGCTGCTACCAAGAAGATACAATACTTGCGCTTCTTTGATCAACCAATCCAAATTGTCAGTAAATATGTTGGAAACTCACAAACAACATCCGGTAAACAGAACAGGTGGATTCAGCTGCATATTCCGCACTAACAGCACAAGAACACAAGATATTGAGAACAGTTTTAACAACCGCTCTTCGGTATATACCCATTTGGTCACTAATGGTCTCAGACCAAGCGAATCTGCTAAAGACTCTATTGGCACTGATTTCTATAAACTATCATCTCAAGACTATCAAGGTAACCATTTTGAGTTTTCGGAGCTTGCAGATAAAGTGGTTCTTGTGGTGAATATCTCATTTTATGGCAAGTTGGCTTCAAAAAACCTCAAATATTTGAACTATCTACATGAAAAGTATAGTGCAAAAGGTTTAGTAATTATCGGATTCCCATGCAAACAGTTCAACATAACTAGAAAAAACAATTCAGTACCAGAAGTGCAGTCATTCAACGGCAATGAACAATCAGTGCCATCGCTTCATAAGAGAAGTGTTTCTTTATCGGACATTAGCAGTCGTATGCAACATGAACGTCAATTTTCTGCTCCAGTCCACGCCCGCACTACATCCAACACTTCGATTTTCTCACCCTTGAATAATAGTTGCAACTCTGACTTGTCAGTAGAAGAGCTAATTGCCACCTATGACATCAAATTCCCAATTTTTAGTGAAGTTAAGGTCAACGGTAAAAACTCTTGTCCTATTTATAGCTATTTGAAAAACGAAAAGAATGGGGTACTTGGCACAAAATTCATAAAATGGAATTTTGAAAAATTTATTATTGACAAGTATGGTAACGTTCATAAACGTTTTTCATGTTTGAAAAACATGAAGCAAATTGAGCAGGTCATTAATAACTTGTTGGACGACACTGGGGTGTTGATCGACAGTTGTCATTCCTTGGTTGGTTTTAATGAAAACATGTTCGACTAGAGCATGGAATTTGTTTTGGTCTGTTATGTTGTTACGTTTGTGCTTTTTTATTTTATTTTTTTTTTTTCTGATGTCAGTTGTTACAAAAAAGTTTTAATTTTCTAGTTTTTGTCTCCGCTTTAGACTATTAGCTTATTCTGAGCTTTTGACGCCTTTTCTGGCGTTTGTTCTAACGCTTTTTTATTATTTTTCATTTAAACCTGTTGTCTGTCTGTTTGTTTGTTTTTTCAGTCTACTTTTCGTTGTTTCATTGTTTTGGGGTCGGTTAGGTTACTTACGACAGTTCTTTGTTTCTTTCACATTCTTTACACTTACTATTCTTTGATTTTGCCCTTTATTGATCCATCAAAGTGGATGGAAGAAAGAGCTTAATGTTGTGTTATTATCATAGATTATTATATACTCATAATGTACTAATATCAAAATACCTAAGATGCGAAAGTCTTTAAAGTTGTAATTATTAGCCATTCAAAGCTTTTATTTAGCAATTGCCAGTGTCCCCTAGTCTGGAGATTAATTAGCCATCATTTTTTTGCAAGCACTGTCCAGCCTGTTCATACAACGTACAGTGGAGTAAGCAGTTCTCACACCACGCCAGCCTTCAACTCCTGCTGAAGCAAAGTGCCTTTCCATCTGTTTTTAGGAGAAAGACTCGTCAATAATTACCATACGTTAAAGGGACATTTAATTATCGGCTAAAGGCACGTACGCAAGGAGGGCCCGTCTCTCTGCAACATTTCCAATTATATAGAATAACTTTGCATAATTTTCTCCAACGTTGCAGATTTCTTTCTTTGACTGCATAACGGCAGATGGTATCAAGAAAAAAGAGTGCGGTTGCATGTGCAGTTTCAATTGCAATTACAGGTGGCGTCCCTTTTGAAGAGAAGGGAAAGAAGGGAGGACAACGTTGCAGAATGATGGGTGCGAGGCAACTTTTTTTTCACATCTGTTGGTGGCAATGAGATAGTCGTTTTTAGGCGTGAGGGCGCGCAGTTAGAGACGCGGCAAACAGCCGTTGAGCAATAGTGGATATAGCTCAGAAACGTTAAGCTAAGCATTTTCACCTTTCTTTAATGTCTCGGCCAGTTGGCACGGATCTCCGTGGACGGCGCCTCGCCTTTGCTTGAACTCTTTTTATTATTAAAAAAGCCTATAACTTTCCCCCTTTTGTGTATATGTATAATCTCCACATCACCACACACTGAGTTCAAATTATATCCCCCTATAGGGGCAGCCTAATTTATGCTTTCAACCCCTTGAAGTGGAAAGGATAAGGAAACCTTATCTTGAAATTTCAACTCAGGGACACAGCAATATGGTGAGACAATAGTCTGATGGATGCGATGTCGCCTACTTTTGCTATGTGGCTTCATGCGATACTGTACTTTTTTTTTATCACGAGGAAGAATATAATTGAAACGTTGTTTCCCGAGTGCTCAGATTACTTTTTTGGTGAACTGTGACTTGAGAAGGGAAAAGCATGCGTTGGTGGGAGGAAGCAAGCGCCAATAAAACGACAGCTGGTGAGCAGCTAGCTAGTTGCTTGGTTGGCATTGGGCAAGGACTATCCCCGTTTTGCGAGTTCATGAAACTGCATGCTGCGACCAAAGCATGTTGTGGTGAGAGCCATGATTTCTGAGATGTTAATCCAGCCACCAAGGTTCTAGGCGAACGAAATGTCTTTAAACTACAAGAAACACAGCGCAACACTACCACTTATGTCTCGCTTGGAAGCAAAGAGCAAATCAGCCATAAGCTGTATACGTGACATTTTAGCAATTACCAGAAATTATTCAATTGATAAAACAAACAATCTCTATATGCATATTCACAACCGACATGATCAGAAAACTCCATCCGCAAGCGCATCAAACAAATATCCCAAATATTTCGTCGCGCGTTGTTTCCACGTCGCTTAACGCAAGCCGGACCAGCAATATATTTCACCAGCAGCAGTGATGTAGCTCGAAGGTCAATTAGTGCTGCTGCAAAGCAAGACTGAAGAAAAAGCAGCAACTGCAAATATCTGGGAAGATGGGAAAGAGGCTGCTGGAAGGAAAGAGAGAAGATCATGTTGCCGAGAAAACACGGTTAGGCATGATAAAAAACAATTGAGGTATTAGTAATTAGTACTAGTATCAGTGTTAGTCGACTGGCATGAGTAAACTAAAAAGAGAGCACTGCCTGGTAGTGGCACCAGCGATAACAGTAATACCAGAAAGCAGCATTGGGTAATGATTAAAAAGAAAGCTAAACAAGAACAGAAGAAAACAAAACAAACAATTAAAAAACAAAACAACAAGAAAATCTAATGTGGGAAAGCACCAAGTGTTCAAGCTTCCCCCCGGTGCAGCCTGAGGTCATCATAGCAGTACTAAAGAAAGCCGAACAGAGGCAGGAGAACAATAATGTCGGTGAGATTATTCGCCTCGTGTTTAGAACAAGAAGGCAACACCAACAGCAGCAGCAGCAGCACCCAAGATGGAAGCAGAGGAAGCTTGAATGGAACCAGCAGCGTTAGAGGACTCGGAACCGTTCACAGTACTGTTGGACGAGATGGTGGTATTGTTGGCAGCCTGGGCAGTGGCGATCAAGGCAGCAGCAGCGAAAACAGTCTTGGTGAATTGCATTTTGAGAGATATTTGTTTTGGAGTGGTGTTTGCTGGTCTAAGATCACAGGAAACCGGACAGATGATAATTAATGGATAACGACGAGAGAAAGGAGTAAACAAATGCTGTACACAGAACCCTAAGAAAGAAGACAGAAGCCTCGCTATTTATAATTTTTCATCTCGGTTTGAGCCAGTCTCTTGTTTTGTTGTGTGGATCGTATTGGAAACCTCACCAAATCCAGAAGCCAAACGCTTCCTCATTCTGCTCAGAGCGACAGAAAGAGGAAGAAAAAGGAGCATGCGCCATGCACCAAACGGCGAGATCCGCGCGTATGGCAGCGCTAGCCCCGGTGCTGAGGCACATGTCAAGACATAAGACCGCAGTTAGCTGCGTGGAGGCACCAAGATCAAATATAAAGACCGCAGAAGCTCCAGACAGCCAGTCCAATAAAGAGCCGGTGAAACAAAACCGCTGTTTTTCTCACAAAAAGCAAACAAAAAACAAGAGCAAAGAGGCTCGCAGCGCAAAAGGCCGAAACTAGCACAGCGCAGTTTCTGTTACAGGCGGCCTGCTAAAAGGCGTAGTGCACTGTGCGCACCGTCTGCTGCACAGTAGTCCGCCGGACTGTTTGTTTCGAGACGCCGCAGTGCATTGTTTGCCTGAAAATCTGACACAAACAATGGAAGCTGGTCTGTATATGTTTGAGCGCTGGCTTTTGATGTGATATCGCCGTGGAGAGCTATCATTGCAAGGGATAAGCAGTATTGTGACACAGGCTCGGGCTAGGGCCACAGATAGCACGACAGCTACGGCCAGAGATAGGACGACAGATAGGACCACGCCAGACCGGCCGTACCGACCAGACCGGCCTTCGAGAAGCCGAGCTGCAAACGGCAACTTAGTTCTTTCTGGGGCGTGAGCTGAGGCAGACGACGCGTTGAGCGCGCTGGCAAAATTTTCTACTGACGGATGCAGTCCAAGAGCGCAGACACCCTGAAGTGCTTGAGAAGCCATGGAGATCTATAGCGCAGACGAAAGCCAAGGGCGGCGGGCGGTGGGCGGCGGACGGCGGACAGCGGAAACAGCAGATACGAGATATGCTTCGTTTTGCCAGAACCGGTGGTCACGTTTTGCCAGAACCGGTGGCGTCCTGTCCTGTCCATCCGGGGGCAGATCGATACGCGCTATCTATCAAAATCAATCACCACCAGGACAGCGACGTTTCCACCGACTGCAACCGCACCAGCTGCCAGTGTCAACTGCTGGCAAGAAAGAAATAAACTGCTTCGAACACGCCCAAATACACAACCAGCTGCTGTCCTTTTTGCTGCTCTTTTTTGGGCGCTTTGCACGGCGCTTCCCCCGCGAGTATGTGCGTTTTTGGAAGAGAAAATTTTTCGCGCTGCCACAGCTCTGCGGTCTCTTGCGGTTCTCGCAGTGTCCGCCGGCCTCTTCCCGCTCTCCGCCAGTCTCCCGCTCTGCGCCGGCGCTGACTCAGCAAGGCGCTGACTCAGCAAGGCGCTGACTCAGCAAGGCGCTGTGGGACATCTAGAAGGCCGGGTACCCGCCACAACGCCTTCCGCCAAAGCTTATCGCCCGCCACAACGGCACGGTGTGAAAACGTGACGTGCTGCCATCGGCGTCGCGTCGACGTTTGCGCCCAACATGGTTGAACATGATTGAACAGACGCATCCAGAAAATGGAAGAAGAGGCACCAGCTGCTTTGACAGAGCCACAGTTGGCAATGTTTGCCACTATGCAGATTTTTCCACGATTGTACACGTCTTGGTTGGCCCGGCCCCAGCATGGCACACACACTGCGGTAAGCGGCGAGGCTTGGAAGCTCAGTGCTTGCGGCTCGCTAGTGCTTGCAGCTCGCCAGTGTTTGCGACTCGCCAGTGTTTGCGCGGGAAGTGAGTGAGTGATACGACGACGGTCTGTCAGGGAGACAGGGCCCGCTTTCGCGTTCCGGTTTATCTTTGTTCCGCCCGTCTTTCGTTATCATTATCACTGCCAACAGCACAGTGCTTTCGGCTATCTTTCCTCGGTGAAGCAGGCTCGAAGCAGTTTGGCTGCTGCTGGAGATCAGCAGCCGGTGTGGTGAGCCGAGCACACAAAGGTTTCTCCCTCCATGTCTGTCCTGGGGAGTATCATATGCAGGTCGAGGTGAAACTGTGGTTTATCAGCACGATTGCAAATGTCACATTATCCATGCCACTGTAGAAGCACTTATCAGCTGTCCATAGATGGCGTCCGCCAAAGATGCACTCGCGGAAGTATAAAAGCTAGTAGGATTCCACAGAGGCGACGAACCTGCTCGGGCAAAGCAAAACGAAGAGAACGGCAGAGCAGCACATTGCCAAAACACAAGTCTCTCCTCTCAGTAGCGTCCTCGCTCTCACATTCCAGCATGCCAATAGAAGTTGCAGACTCGCTATCGTCCAAAAACGAGGCGGACAAGAGAGTCGCTGACATCGAGATTCAGCAGATAAGCTCGAAGCCTGAGTCCAGCTCGGCGGTGTTCTTCGAGGACAGAAGCAGACTCAAGTCTAGTTTGAAAGGGCGCCACCTACAAATCTTGGCTCTCGTCGGGGTCTTTGGTACCGGCATCTTCCTCTCGAGTGGCGGTATACTTCACACCACCGGCCCGGCAGGCATGCTCATCTGCTACGGTGCTATGGCCATTGTCGTTGGCTTGAACCAGGCCGCCCTTGCTGAAACAGCGGCTTTGATGCCGGTTACCTCTGCTGTCATCCGCCATATAGAGCAGTTCGTCGACCCTGCGTGGGGGTTTTCTCTAGGCTGGATTTCCGTTTGGGCCAACATCATGCCTGGCGAGATATCTGCTGCTGCGGTGATCGTTTCGTACTGGACAGACATATCACAGGCCGCGTGGATCAGTATCATCATCGTCGTCATTGTCGCTACCAACTCCTACAACGTCCGATTCTATGGTGAAGTGGAGTTTGTGTTTGGGTTGATTAAAATATTCTTATTGATTGGCTTGATCATCATCTCCATTGTCATTACCTCCGGCGGTGGCCCCAACCACGAATCCATTGGATTCAGATACTGGCACGATCCGGGCCCGTTCAACGCCCTCATTAAGGACGGTAATGTGGGCAAATTTATTGCCTTTTGGAAAGCTTTCGTCAGCACTGTTTATTCTTTTGGCGGGGTGCAAACTGTTCCAAACTTGGCCGGCGAAGTCAAAAATCCAAGACGCACTGTCTTCCATGCTTGTAAAAGGATCTTTGTTAGAGTCACTGTTTTGATGATGCTTACCGTGCTTTTCTTGACCACGATTATTCCGTCCAATGACAAGAGAATCACCAACTCTACCGGCAACGCGTCGTCCTCGCCTTTTGTTGTGGCCATAACTAATGCTGGAATCAGCGTCTTGCCAAGTGTTATCAACGCTGCTGTCCTAACGTCCGCATTCAGTGCCGCAAACTTGTCGCTAGTGAGCGGTTCCAGAACCTTGTTTGCTTTAGCAGTAAAAAATCAGGCTCCAAAGATATTTTTGAAGACAAACAAAAGAGGCCTTCCATACTTTGGCGTCGCCTTTGTTGCTTTATTCATGCCATTAGCGTATATGAATGTTTCCAGTGGCGCCGCCAATGTCTTCAACTGGTTCCAAAGTTTGACTTCCGCAAACTTGTTGCTTAACTGGATCATGATCAGCGTTAACCACATTCACTTGATGAGAGCAATGAAAGCTCAGGGCATTTCTAGAAGCAGACTTCCACACACTATTCCGTTCGCTCCAACTGCTGCTTGGATCTCAGGAATATTATCATTCTTGTTGCTATTGACTGGTGGCTTTGTGAACTTTATTCATGGGCATTTTCTCGTCAGTAGCTTTTTCAGTGCTTATTTCATCATCCCACTATCTTTAGGATTATACTTTTTTTGGAAATTCTTCAAGAAGACAAGATACTGGAGACCTGAGGAAGTTCAGTTGGAGCCTTTGTTTAGAGATGTTGAGGAAAATCCAGAACCACCTATAGAAAGAGGAAAATGGTGGTTTATTACTTTCATTTGGGATTGATTGCATCAGGGGTTTCTTTTGTTTTGTTTTGTTTCTTTTTTCTTTTTCTTTTTGTTGTGGTTTGTATATTTTGTGTCCAAAGTTTGCTGTTTATTATTTTTTACGGTTCTTTAGCTCAATTCTTTGTTTTTGTTTATCATCTAGACCAATGGTTTTCTGTTTGCCCATTGCATTGACTTTGCTTCCATAGTTTCAGAACTAGATCTTTATTATATGCTCCCTTCTTCCTGTGAATTCATTTCGTAGGAATGGCCTACAGTATTAATGTTCAGGTTAGGTGATACCGTATCTCTGCTCCCTAGGGCTCGGATGTCTGTCTGAGTAGTTGCAGCTTTTGATTGCAGATACCTGCAGGCTGAGAGCATGCATGAGGTAGCGCGCTGTTTGCACTCTTACAGAGAAAAAGGGCAACAAGACAAAATACTCAGCAAAAGTGCATCAGGAGGAGAGCATGAAAATGAAGAGAATGCTGAGAACTTGTGTCATTTATGTCTAAACAGTTACCGTATTCGCAGTGTACGTATTATGAAAGCATGCTAACACGCCTTTGAGTTTTTACTATCGCGACCGCCACAAAGCTATCTAATTAAGTTGCGACAACCTCATAGTCTGCACTTCTGCCTCCGTTTTAATTTTCAAATTATCAATCACCACCTCGAAATCACTCACGGTTTCCTTCTCGGATTTTGTTTCGTTGAACTCTTTCAAAAGAGCCAGTAGTTCTTCTGCGAAAAGCGCACTATATACTGCATCGCTGAATTTCAAAGGTATGGTAGCAATGGAAACATGATACCTTGATGGGTGAAGAGGCTCAGTGTACTTTTCGTAATACTCAATCTTCAGGAAAATTTTACGAAAAACTGCTAGTTTTTCCCTTGATGTTTTGTCAATTTCCAAAGTGAGAAAAAGCTTAGTAAAATATTTGTTCGGCCTAAGAAACAAGTGCGGTTTAAATTTGAGCTTGAGATCATTTCCGGGAACATCTTGACTTACTATTTTCTGAAACAATGACAAACTCAGCTCTGTCTCTTGCTCTTTGTTTGACGCTATTTCCGCGGCCCCATCGGTATCGCTCATCTTTGAAAGCTTCACTCGGTACTCGTCATACATTCTCACCAATTTTTTCAACTCATGTCTCGCTGATACACTTTGCTTTATTGTATCATATGGAGCCATTCTTCTATCTACCGTGAATGAAAAATGTAAAGGTGCTACTGACCCGAACCGACTGTAGTAAAGCGGTGTGAATAAAGAATCCACTTCCGGTCCCCTGTCATCTTGGTGACGTTGCACACCACTTCTATCGCCCAGCGCCGAGTGGGAGTACTCGGTATGCGAAAATAAGGGCTTTGCACTGGCTGCAGGCTGGTTGTTGAAAATCTGCATAAGCTGACAATTGTAATCTTCAATCTGTTCCAAATCATCTCTTCTATTGAACCTTTTGAATAATACATCAAATTGCGGAATCCCTACTGATTTGAATATCGGATCATTAATAAAAGTGAAATACAATGATCCATTAATCCCGGTCCCATTGCGCATATTTGCCAACGTCTTGTTCAATTTTCGTTGATCTAACCTAAATCTTTTATTCACCTGTTGCAGGATCATTGAGTTTAGCTGATATATTATCTGGTCCAAGCTTTGAAGTTGCTGTTTTGATAGCCTGAACTCAGTGTAGAAATAATTTGCGAGATCTAGCTTATGTCGCGGCTGCCATCTTTTTATAAACATACTTTTGCTATTATTAGAGTTGTCGTTAATTTTATTGTCGTTTCTATTGCCAGTGCTGATACTTTCTTCACTTTGAAGGTGTATTTGCTTAAAAACTTGTTGGTCTATTGGGGCGTTGTTCTCAGCTAATCCAAGTGCTGGAGCTTTATAAAATTTGTCAAATACAATATCTGGCGGTCTAGGCAATATTTTTCTCCTGCAACTCTTTGTGTTTTTCGGCTTGATTATCCCTCTTGATGACGACAGTTCGATATGTTTATAGTCTTTGTGCTTTATTGCTTTAGTTTTTGGTTGTGTAGTACTGTCGATTTCCTTTTCCTGTGATTTGTATTCACCTTTTTGTTCCTCGACTTCAATTTCACTTGCTGCTGCTGATGATGATGATAATTCTTCCTCGTCTTCACTAAAATAATTCAAATTTAAACTCATGAACTCTTCAACTTTCAATATACAACATGTCAAGAGAGGATGCTGAAACTGAAGATCAGCTGTAAAGATTGAATAGTGGTTCTATCTTTTCAAATTTCGAAATATATTGTTACAGTTTTCTGCTTGTTTTTTGCATTAATTTTTCGGGTGAAAAAAGAACCGTGTTATTGGTATATGTATACGCGACACTCGGATCTTTTGATGATAAATGAAAATTCACAAAAAAACTCGAATCTTACAAAACTTGACATACAACATAAAATAGAAAATTCAAATTATAAAATCAACAGCTAGAACTAGAACTACATGCATAAAAAAAAATCAACAAAAATGAACAGGAACAAAAATGAGAAGAAAAAGAGCAAAACTAAATCTTCTATGCTGATGAATCTATTGGAAACATTTTGTGAACATTAAGCTTCAGTCAGAGAAAAAACTCTTGGCCACATTCCATTTCTTTCTCAAATCTTCGTGTTCCTTTTTAACTGCATCCAATTCTTTTCTGCTATCTTTAAATTGATTCTCAAGGGTGTTCAATTGTTCTTCCAAGAATCTGTTTGCTTCCATCACTTCCAAGTTTCTCTCCATGGTTCTTCTGATTTCTTCTTCGATATTAACATCGTTATTTTTGACCTTATCAAGTGGTATTTCTTTCATACTATCACCTTTGGCCTCAATTTCTTCAAGTTTTTCCCGTTGCTCAATTTCTAAAAGCCTGATTTTTTCTTCCAAATGAGAGATTTCTTGCTTTAAATCCGAATTTTCGTCTTCCAAGTTGGCCAAATTCACTTTTCCTTGAATCATTTCATTAGCAACTTCGACATGCTCTTTATTTAAAACAGCGTAGGATTGTTCCAATTTCCGTATCTCCCTAGTAAGTTGCGCATTCTTTGTTCTTAGAGATTCAACTTCTTCTTCTCTCTCCTTTTCAAGTCTATGAATCTCTTGGTATTCACTTTCATATTTTTTCAAAGTTAATGGCAAAATTTTGATCTTCATGGCATCTTGTACTAATTCATCCACTCTATAAGAGTCTGTAGCTGCAACTTTATTAGAAACACCGCCACTTGTCATGAATGCAAATGGATTCAAGCTAGTTGTTTCTTCACTAAGACTTTTATTATCTTTATCATCAACCAAATAGTAATCAAATAAACGATCTTTCAAATAATCCAATAATTGGTCAAAATTGAAAGTCAAAAGCTTTTCTTCATTTTTCTGCATAAGAGCCACAGCAAACTTCAAGCTTGCTTCAACGCCCTCAGCAACAATAATGTCAAAAATTCTGATAACAATTTCTAACGGGAACTTATAAGCAAACATTGTCAAAAACCATTGTGAAGCATACATTGACGACTTGACACCTTGTCTCACTAAATGCGTATGTAATTTTGGACACAAGTCTTCCAAAAGTCTTTCAAATTGATACAAAATCAAATGTAAGCCAGGCATATCAGGCAAGTAAAATTCACGCAAGTTGTAGTTTTTCATCAATTTTACCAAAGCACAAAATGCTTCACTTTCATTCATATTCATCAATAATGGCACTGTAATAAATGCCATACCCTGAGTGTACCCAACTTCAGTATCATACAAGGAATATGCTTTTATAATGTTATATAATCCATCACCCTTATCTAGCATACTTGCTTCTGACACAAATCTAGTTCTTGACAAATCTTTTTTGATTTGTTTTTCATGATTACTGTTTTCCAGAACCATAGTGGTGTAAAATTCCTCAAGACCAAACGATTTTGAACTCAAAATCAACTGCCAAACTAATCCTCTCAATTTTGCGGGAATACCATTTGTAAGCTCAGCATACAACCTGATAGGATCATTCTTAACAACACTATGGTAATCATTGACAGCAGCGGTCCAGAAATCCCAATCGATGTAATCGTTACCTTTGGCATCTTGGTCTCCATGGCTTTCCACGTTAGTTTTGAACTCACTGAACAATTTTTTCAAAGTATCTGCTCCTGACTTTATTTGTTCTTGTTCTTTTGTATTTGACAATGACTTCAAATCTTCAAGATTTTTATCTGCTCTAGTGATTAGCAACTTAAAACTGATGATATCGCCTTGATCAGTCTGAAATGCAAAGCTATTTTTCGATTGGCGAGAGCTGACAGAAGTGACTGATTTTCTTCTATTGAACCAACTACTAATAGCGCTTACTGGCTTATTAGGAGCAATACTGGAAGTTTCACTACTTGGTTCTTTGATTTTTTTGGAATTCAATGAAAACGATGATGTTCCAGGCGTATCGAGTGGTAAATTGTCCGTCGATTCAGTTGATCTCACGGTTTGTTTTTCGTCAAGATTGATTTCTTGCATATCATCATCATATGTGTCATTTCTGATTTCTTTCTCTTGACTTATTGAAAAATCTGTCTGCGATTGTTGATGCTGTTGTTTCTGTTGCTCTTGTTGTGGCGTTTCATTATTGTTATTATTCTTGTTATCTATACCATCACCAATGTACGACTCTTTCGTCATTGGAGTTTTCTCACTATCAATAAATTTTTCATCATCAGAGACATCGTCATCATCCAGGCCTGCCTTGATATCTGACTTCAATGTATTAAGCTTGGCGTTGACACGATTTAACAAATCTTCGTCATCTGAATCTTCTTCGTCATCGTCTTCTTCATTACTTAGATTTCCCTTTTCGTCACTTTTTGACAAAATTGGAGTTTTGCCTTTATTAACTAATGTTGCATTATCAACATCGTCACTGATATCATTCTTGGTCATGTTAGTTGATTCGACTTGATTTGGTTAAATTGGTCCGAAGTAAGTATCAATTGATTTAATTAGAATCCAATCAAGCTAATGAATGAACTTGTGAATGTTTCTTGTAATATATTTTGGTGTATCGTATAGATTTTGTATAAAGTTATTCCAACCCGCAAGCCTCAAAAAATACAAAAATAAAAATAAAAAATGAAAAAGGCGTTTGGATGACGATGAGATGGGAAGATTCTTTTGCGTAGTTCACAAATATGAAAGAGGAAAAAATAAAATAAAAGGTGTAAGAAAAAAATCAAAAATCGTGCAGCTCAAAGGAGTAGTAATGACACACTGTAATCCTCAAAAATCGGTTATATTTGTCAAGAATACTCTGGCAAAAAAAGTTTGAGTAACGAAATCAACAGCTGTTACGTAGAAGAGGAAAAAAGCAGCGGCTATGTTGCTATTGTTTGCTATTGTTTGGTGCCAAATCCGCGAAACGAAGTTGAAGCAGTACTGCCCTATGGATAGCGACTATCACAATCAGCGGCGATCCCTTCTTGATTCTGACAGAGGTTTTTACGTGGAAAGTTAACACATGGCACTGCGGGGCGGATAGTAAACTACGAGTGATGCACAAACAGTGTATTATTATGCACTATAAAGCATGGATCATACTCCACGACTTTATAGCGATACGAAACCTCTGAATGCCACCAATACATGGCATCTACAAAAAAAATTACTCTGACGATGAGTAAGTATTAGAATACATTCAGATCTAACTTTTATCAGAACAAGGCGCAATGAAATTTTTTTTTTGCCTGCAAAAACCTATAGGTTACTTCATACATCATTCATCCTTATCCTTATCCTTATCCTTCTCATAAATTTGTAATTTCATTACCGTAACCATTATCATCACAATTATATTCCTGTAATCTACTATCAAGTTAAGCAGCACTTTTGCTATCTCCCTTGGCATTTACAGAATAAACGCCATTTAAATCTTCATAAGAATTATTGATCTCTAAATTATTCTCATTTTTGCATTCGCTCGTTGTAACATTCTCCCATGTTTGATTGATGCTATGATCTGTATTAGAGACTAAAGCCACTAATTCCGGCTCTTCACTGGACGCGTTCTTTCCTTCATTGAAACTTTCTTCTGAACTATTATCTATGGAAGCATGATAAAAACCATCTTTATCCACTTCATTCTCACCTGGTTTTTCTTTTGGATTCTCATGTTGTACATTTTTCGGCTCCTCTGGTTTACTGTAACTAGTAGATGGTGCCGCAATATCCGTTGATGAGAATGCCTCGAACTCGGCCCCCAAATCAACAAATTCATCACCAACCCCGGAATCCGACTCCACAAGTACTAATGGACCTTCCGCCAAAAATTTTAAGCTGTTTCTTCTTGCTTGTGAATTAAAAGTATTATTTCTAGTACCACTAACTATATGAACAATTTTACTCAAGCCACTTGCAGAAACAGACTGCTTGAAGTCTTCCCAATCAGCCTCATTCTTAATAAGAAATCCAATAAGCATTGATGGATCCATTTGTGATAGATGAAGCTTGTTAAAAGCGGTAGTATGGACAGAACTAATATCAGAATTAGTCAACAATGTAGCAGAATGTAAACTGTTCTCTCTCCTGAACTCCAGCTCGGTTTGATTGATTGGATTTTCATTAGAGAGATCAGTGACAACTGAATTTGATAAATCATAATCTGCGCTCAACTTTAGAGCGGGTCTATGTGATACGTGAGGATCTAAGAAGAAAAGGTAGTCACCTTGATAGCCAAAAAAGTAGTGAGATGCTGATGGTCTCCCTCCTGCAATGCCAACTGATTGTTTTAACGAAAGAACGTTTTTTAAGCCTGGATAATATATATTATTGACGTTGTCGACACCTAGCCTGATTCCCAATAAAATAAGAACAGGTGCTTGCTTTTGTTTGGATGTGTGATTCTGACGTTCTTCGTGTTGTTGATTATCCTGTTTCAGTTTGTTACTCCTCTCTTGACTTGTTTGATCAACTTTTTTTTGAAAATTACATGGAATTTGCTCTAGATGTTTTTTTAAATCTGTTTTTTCTTTGTCTTCTCCTTTGTCTTCTAAATCATCTGAATGATCATCTTGGACTCCCTCTTGATCCAGTTCCACGACAGTCTTTTGATCTATATCCTGTCCTTCATCAGAAGGGCTTTGGGTTTCCCTTTCAAATGCTTTATCAGTTTCGTATTCTCTTTTTTGCGAAAACTCTTGGCCCACTTGATCACAATCACCATCATTGCTCAATTTGAGTAGCTTCAAGAGATCATTTTCATAAATTTCACCACTATCATCGCCAATGTAAACGTTCAAGTTAGCTTCTGGAAACTCTTCGCATAATGCTTGGATAGATCTTGACGCTGCAGAAGGTCCAAACCATTCACCAGAACTCTTACCACACAACACAAAACCTTTCTTAACAAAATTATGAATAGAAAATGGTGATATTGGATCATCGACAAACCATGAAACTATTCTGTCGTGAACTAACTCAAGGTTCTCAGTCTGTACAGCCGCGTTTGGAGAAATAAGTTTCTCATCAATATCACTATCGTTTCTGCCTTCATTGCCTTCTTTTGCTCCATTAAATCTCCATTGTCTACCAACATGTAAATTTAATAAGCAATTTGCTAGCAAACTTTGGCTAGTTCTAATCATGCAACCCCATCCGCAATCGGTGCTGAAACCATCACTATTTATATCAGCAAAATTTCCTCTCATTATTGCCCCCATTACGGCAGAAGGGCTGTTTTTATTTTTTGGTATAGAAGGGAATCCTACTCTATAAGTTAGCCATATTCTTGTTTTAACATCATCAAGGAAATCTGGTGGCCAAGTTGAAAGCTCTTGTTGCTTTTGCTGTTGCTGCTGTTTGTGGTCATTGACTTCCAGACCAGTATTGTCCTGCCGAATATTAAACAATGAGTTTAAATTGAGTTGGAGTTTTTGCTTGAAGTCATTTATATTAATGTTGGGTGTCTGAGCAATAGACTCATCTGAAACCAGCTCTGCAGAGGAAGGTTTCTTCTGACTCGAAGATAGCTTTTGCATAATTGTGTCACTATGATTCTGTTTTTGATCTATTGTGTCACTCAAGGGGCTTTTAATTTGCTCTTTTGAAGTTTGTGTTTCAGGATCAATTATGATCAAGCTGTCTTTCTGTGAGGAATTTAAATTGATATCAGCATCTGAGTTAGCCTTTCTATCATTATAACTTAAAATTTGAGCAGTCTGATAAGTCTGACCTAGTACAATGAGTGGGTTCTCTCTATCGTCATGTTGTAGCTCTTTGTCCAAGAACATGCTGATAACCCTTTGGAATCCGCCCTTGGATGACATTGCATAATCGAGATAACAAGGGCCATAAAACAATCAGAACAAAAATTGAGCAACAAAAAAAAGAAAAATACTAGATAAGAGAACTGAAAAAGAACCAATAGATTCCAATAAACTGACATCCACAGCCTGTTAGCATCAACTTTGTAAACTTTAGCGCTTATCGTCTTTAGAGACAGCTTTCAGTACCCCGTAGACAGAACGCAGCTGGCGATGGCAAACACTCGCTGCTCCTTGTGATCCTGCGATGCTGTCACGCACGTGCCATACTACTGGGCAAAGCCAACGGGTGGGTTTCTATCTCTGATGAGTGCAACAGAACACTCTTCTCTGTGTGTAAACTAGCTACAAGGTGCTACTCCAACATTATTAATGTAAGCAATTTTTTCTGCTTTTCCTGCTATTACTCTATTGAATGTCTTCCTTAAGGCCAATGGTATATCCGCCAATGACTGATGGCATCGCGATGCCCTGTGCCTACTCAGCGCTTATATAATCTATGCATCTGACCTTTCTCTTTCTTTTTTCGTTCTTTTTTGCTTTTACTGCAGTGCTGAAAATGATTAGGAATCATTCATCCCAGTCATGAAGAAATTTCTTTGGAAATACGAAAATCTGCTGCTATTTCAAAAAAAACTCATCTAGACATTATTATTATCAATTGTGTCGGACCGTTCCACAAAGAAATATTAAACTCTCAGCGAGAAATAATATGGCTAAAAGAAACGGCGGGCGTGGGGCACGCAAAGGTGGTCGTGGTGGTGGCGCCTCAAGCGGTAGCCGTGGCGGCGGTAAACATCGTGGATACAGTAAAGGTAAAGGCAAACTGAAAAGTTTTCATAGACCAGCTTACCCAAGCCTGATTGGATTTGCACAAAATGATTTTCCCGAACTTATGGATCTTCAGTCTGATTTTGGCGTACAGCGTCCTAGCAGTAATACCCAGTTTGCTAGCGAGGTGGAAAATACTAGAAGGAATAGAAAAGATTTGTTTGGCAAGCAATTACGCAATAGACCTGTAGAATTCGTCAAATCCACCGAAGTTTATGATCCTTCAAAGCTTGTGAATTTGAAATTGAAACAGCAAAATTCCTTAAAACCTCAACTGGATGCTGCTGAAATTCACAAAGGTGAAAATGATGATAGTAATGTGCCTATGTCCGAAGATCATGATGAATCGATTAAACTGACTAAGGTTGATGAAGCCGACATCGAAAACGATACGAATGACAAAGGTACAGCTCATGAAACATCAAGCGAGTCTATCAATATAGAAGTTCCGCCACTAACAGTACCTCTTCACATCAAAGACGATGACAAAAAGGAATTACCATCTGTATTTGATTCTGTTTCTGTGAAGGAAGCTAGAAATGCGAATCATAAAGCTGAAAAGGATACTAGTTTAGACAATTCAAAACATGATATTATTCCAGAGCAACAGATACAGCAGAAAGTGCAGCAGGAAGTGCAACAGGAAGCGCAACAGGAAGCGCAACAGGAAGTGCAACTGCAAGAGCAACTGCAAGAGCAACTGCAAGAGCAACTGCAAGAGCAACTGCAAGAGCAACTGCAAGAGCAAATACAGCTGAAGAAAAAACAGGAAATAGTTGAACTTCAAGAAGTAAAAACAGAGATGCTAAAAGAGCAAACTATCATCGAAGAAAAAAATCTAGTAGCGAAAACGCAATCATTTTCCTTAGATGAGCCAAAATACGAAGCTACGCAACCACCAGAGTTAGCATTAGAACAAGAAGAACAAGAAGAATTTGACCCTGAGGAAATACAACCATACCAATCTAGCGACGACGACAACGATGACGATGATAATAATGATGATGATGATGATGATGTGGACATGATAGAAGATATAGACCAATCAGCATTCGACAACAGTAATTTATTTTTCATTGATCTGGCGGGCGACTCACAGTCATCGATCTCAGTGCCCAAGAAGGGTGTTTCCGCAATTCTTGCTGAAAAAATTCATAAAGAAGAACTAGCTAGAGCACAAGCAGAACCTCAACTCACTATGGCTAATAATAGTAACAATACAAGCAAAGGAAGAAAAGTATTAAAAAAGGAAAGACAGATGAAGTTCGAAAACTCTACATTAGCGTCAACTGATTTCAATTCAACTTTAACAATTGGCAAAGTGTCGCTTTATATGCAGCAAGATTCACGTAATGGCGGTGTTTACACTAGTATGCCGAAAGTTTCCAAAGCAAAACAAGGATTCAAAGACATTCCTCAAATTGATCAAAGACAAACAACAATTGACCAAGATCTTGATGATGCAGCCAAAGAGTATGCTGCTAATGTTGCAGATTATAATGATGAGAATGTTAAAGAGTACAGTGGTGACGATTACGATCCAAATGAATCAGATAGTGACCTAGACTACGAAAATAATAAGGATTATCTTGACAGTTTGAGAAAGACTCACGCTGATATGATTGATCGCGATTCTGATTTTGAGTTTGATGATGATTACGACTACGATGATGATAGCAACGAAGAAGGCGATAATTATATTGGCCAAGATGATTACGAGGATTCTCTTTCCGGTGGCGATTTTGAACTTTCTGAAGACGAAGATGATATCACGGTAGAACAGTTTATGTCTCTCAGTAAAGGCTACTGGAATGGAGTTAGCCACGATTCCAACTCTTCACTAAACTTAAAACTTTTACAACAACAGCAACAACTTACAGGAGCTGCAGATTACGGTTTCTTACCACCTACATTATTACCACCAGAAGCTCAAACTCAAACAATAAAGTATTCTGGTAAAGGCAAAAACAAAAAACCCATTTTAGATCATGTTGATGACCCTGAGTTAAGAGATCGTTTAATGCAACAGTTTGAAACTATAAGAGGCGATAAGAAAGCAAAGCGGAAATTACGTCATGATTCAAGATTACAACAGCCTGAATTGATGGAGAAATATCCTTACACGATGCATATTCGCGATATTAAAAGCGAATTGCAAGACTTGTATAATGACGAATCACGGTACTGCATCACTTTCCCACCAATGGATCCTCATGGAATTAAAACCGTCATTAAAATGGCTAAATATTTCAATTTAGCCGGTCGGAGAATGGGTAAGGGAAAAAAGTTGCATGCGGAGGCAGGCAAGACTAAAAACACGTACGCTTTTTCACCCGATTACTCAATGATTGAAAAACTATGCAAACAAAGACCCATTTTCAATAGAACTGATGTTCATAATAATGGTGGCAATGTAAAGAAATCAAAGAAGGAAAAGAAAAAATTGGAAAAAGAAAAGGCAAAAGTGGAAAAGGAAAAAGGTATTAACGTTGTCAAAGCACATATTAAAGAAGGTCAAGTTGTTGGTGAAAATGCCCCTGAAATTGGACAAAGTAATATTGGTAGAAGAATGTTAGAGCGTTTGGGTTGGAAAGCAGGTGAAGGTTTAGGGGCAGATCATAATAAAGGTATTTCTGAACCTCTTATGGCCAAAGTCAAGAAAACTAAACTTGGCATAAAATAAGTGCTAAGAAGTTCTTTTCATTTTTTTTATTGTTGTAAATTGTGTATTAATATAAACAGTACTTGTCATTTTATAAACCAATAAACATTTTGTGCATTACATTTTCGTTATCATCAATCTACTGAATAAACCTGTTCCGCCAAGTAATTCACCTTTTTTTCCATTTCACGAAGACACCTCAAGAAACTGATTTTCGAATAATCCATTCTACGCTGATCTGCTGGGCTAATTTTCTTTTTGTTTTTCCCAGGTAAAGATTGAAACTCGGGTACTCTAATGTTTGTAGAATATAATGACCAATGTATCTTGTCTGCAAATTGGAGCAAATACCGTTCTGATTTCAAAATGTCATTGAGTGACACTATGACCCCTGGCAATTCTGAAAATTTGACATTGAGCTTGAAGCAAATGTTTTTCAATGTGTTTTGTGATTTGATATAAGAGAGATTGTCAATAATCCCTAGTTCCAATTCGTCATAACGTGTTGTACCGCTTTTGGTTTTCATTCCTAGTTCAGGTACTGTAGTAGTAGAGATGGGAACATCAACTTTTACGGTCCTCGTTTTTGCGGCCTTTGTTGCTGTGGCTGGATTTTCCAGGTGAGTCTTTAGTAAAGGTGTAGTATTTTGGCGTTCCTTTGTTGTGCTATTTGCTGTGTTTAAACGTGTGTTGGCTATTGCTGGTGTATTATTGACCTTCTGTTTAAAAAACTGTAACTGTTGTTCTTTTTCCTCTAACATTTGCTTTAGACTTTCAATCTCATATTGTAAATGTTCAGTAGAGACTAGTCTATCAGAAAATGAGTTTAATTCTTTGAATGAAGCTTCAGGCTGATTTTGTCTTTCTTGTTGATTTCTTGTAATTGGCGATGATTGAGAAGTGGGCTGGGGTCCACCATTACTATTTCCAGCAGATTCTGTCCTATCATTGAAACTTGTTTCTGTGATATCTTCCAAAATCTCATCAGTGGGTGACACAATTTTATGATTAGATGAATTCAATGAATGTCTTATTTGAAAAGAAACATTTCTTTTTTTCTTTCCGTTTTCACTAGCTTCATCTCCATTCATCAAAGTGGAGTTGTCGTGATTACTACTATTATTTTTGTTATTGTTATTACTATTATTATCATTATTATTGATATTGGTGCGGTTACTTGAGAATCTAAAGTTTTTATTGCTCTTCTTCATGATGCTTTCGGGGAATTTGTCTTTGCTTTGAGATTTGACCAATGGAGTTGAGTGAACCAAAGACGTCAAACCATCATCGTCATCGTCGCCACTTTCATCAGCTTCACCGTTATCTTCATAATTTTCACGACGATTACTTGACCTTGTCCTATCATCTTTGGAAATGCTACTTTGAGTCTTTCGCTGGCTGTTCTGTTGGCGTGACGAATTATCACTAGAACTTCTTGAAGCTGATTTCTTATCCATAGTTGCCTTTTTTACCACTGATGGCGAAAGCTCAGCGGTTTGGTTATCTGCGCTAACTATAAACAGACTAGTGTTTAACGTTTCGTCAATATTTTTACCACCCGATACATCTGACTCAGGTTCGGAATTGGAATTGGAATCATAATCGTCTTGGCTGATATCATCATCATGGGCTTCCAGCAATGCTTCTAGCCTTCCCTTTTGCATTTTTCTGCGAAGCGAAGCTTTTCTCAGAAAGTTATTGGTGCCCTTGGCATCAAAGACCTGACCATTAATCAGATTACTGGTGTCACTATTATTAATTTTCTTTTTATTCTTCTTATCCAACATTAATCGATGCTGCAGCAGATACAAAGCACTATCATCCCAATTATCAAGCACCTTAGCCCCATGTCGTATAAACGACAAGTCAGCAAAACTATCTATTGTTGCAATATTAGTTTCTATTTCTGTTGGTTCAGCAGAGAGATAGCGATACGACTCTGTGTTGTCCGATATGTCAGATGTGATTGAGTATGCCATCGGTCATGTATGTGTAAGTGAGGGTGGTGTAATGCCTGCTAAAAAAAAAAAAAAAAATAGAGAGAGAAAGTAAAAAGAAATGCAAAGTAAGTGAACGAGGTGAGTTGGCAAATATTATAAGCAAATATAGAGCTGAAGTGAGTGACTTAGCTAGCTGATCAAGACGCCAATCTGTGGATAAGCAGTGAAGGCCTTTTGTTTTGGTTGTGTTGTTTTGGTTTTCTGTTTTTTCCCGTTACGAAATTTTATTTCTATCTTTTTGATTTTTTATTTTTTTGATCTCCGCGTCGACGTTTGTGTCACTCAATACAAAACGCGGTCGATAGAAAGAAATGCTACAACGATCGCAAATATAGTAAATAAAGCATTACAGTCGTTAAAATTGAAATTAGTATCTACTAGATGGCCACTCTCTATATCAACTCCTGATTGTTCTCACAAAAAGTAATCAACCGCTTCACCGCCGTAATCCACTTACGAGTCTTCTCATTAATCATAATATTGGCCACATTCTTCTCCCCAGTAATCTTCTCTTGAGCTTTTCTAGCGTGAATGCCTACCCCAATTACCCCAATAGGCCAAGCAACATTGCCAATGCTCAATTTTAAATACGTTTCGTTAGCTAACTTAAAATTATTTTGCTGAATGTAGTGCATGATGGTGGATACACTGGGGTACATGTTTTCTGGAAGTTTTTGCTTGCGAAGTTGTGCAAGCAATGGGACAAGTTGCTTTTTGGTCTCTGTAAGTAATTCATTATCTGAGTCAAATTGTGCCTGGTTGTGATGCTTGTGGTTGTAATCGTTGTGAATTTTTGATTCCCACTTAGAGAGAATGTGCATTATGAAGCTGCGGTCTTGAGCGTACACTTTTGGTTTGTTGGTAGCAATCTCATGGGCATCGATAATTAGGCCTTCCACCAGTGTTGAAGGAGTAATGCTGCTGGCGGCTGTTGGCGCTTGTGCGGGTTTTGTTTCTGGTTTCAGCTCAGATTGCGAGGGAGATTGAGTGTCGCTGGGCTTTTCATCTGTTTGCGCTGAAACCGAGTTTTGCTGTTCTTGCTCTAACCCAGTACTAGGGGCGTCTTTGGCAGCAGTAGGCGCCTTTGTATTGTCAGGTTGGTCAGAACTCTTTTGGCTGGTAATAGGTTTGGTAGCACCATCATCGCTCTCATGTTCTGTTTCCAGCACTGCCACACCAGCCAGCAGCACCTTTTGCACTTTTCGGTCATTCTCCTCAGTATTGTCACCGTCACCATTCCCACGCCCACTGTCCAGATCCAGCGGCAGCTTCCTCTTGCCACCAAAGGTATATGTTGTAGTTTTCACTTGTTGCTTTTTATTATCATCGCCGTTGCCATCATTATCGTGGTATTCACTGTTCTGCACTTTGTTTTGTGTGTTTGCTTGTGAAGCGGCAAACTCTTGCTTCTTTTTTGATATCTCACTATTCAAAAGTTCGGCAAAGTCCATTGCAACTGCTCTTGTGATATTCCAGACGACTATAAGAATCCCCAGCGGTTGTAACGCCGACGTTTAGTAAAAAGTTTCACTCCCATTTGTATATTTCTCTTCTTACTTTTTTTATTTTTTCTGGTGCCAAAATGCGGAGTTTTCTTACTAAAAATCCACCAAAGTCCTTTTCTATTCACTGAACAATAGAAAGACACCACAACCACCACCAAGCCCCAAACAAACCGCGCGACTGCCGTCCATGCACATGCTCTACCGTATCATGGAACAGTCCAAGCGTCAGTAAGCTATATAATAACACGAATATTCTGAGGCCGTCCAGACAGCCACACACGGCAGGCCGCTGCTCCAGAGTAGAGTGTGCGGTTGGGTGCCCCCGCGCGGTGTACCGCAGCGACGGCTCTTTGTCTACTCTACTAATCGCCGAGGAATCAAATTTTCGCTCGGCACACGCAATTGCGAATCTCCGGGGAGTACCACACACGGTGTTGCACATACCACGACTATAAATACTTGGGCAGTGAATCGCGCCTGCTAACTCAGCTTGTTCCCTTTCAGCCCCCCAGCCGTCCTTACAAACAAAGACTCAATCGTACCACCGCATAGCGCTCAGCAACATGGCCGAACAAAAATATTTGAAACTTGCCACCGACTTGGTCAACAAGCACCGCTATTTCCTCCTTGGCAAATCGTGGTGTCCAGACGTCAAATACGCGATCAATGCATTCCAACAGAACAGGGTGTTTGACAAGGTGTTTTTATACGAGTTAGACAAACTACCAGACCAGCAGGAAGCTGCAAAGATTGAAAGCGGATTTACCGAGTTAGCTGGCAAGAAATGGGTGCCTGCTATTTTCATCGATGGTAAATATTGGGGCAATGAACAGACTTTGAAACAGTTGTCTGCTCAAGATAAGTTGGAAAGCACGTTGAAAGAGCTCATCAAGTAAGCGGAGAATAGCGCTGCAAAGCAGCAAGGTGCTGGATCTGTCATCTATTCACAAGTCACTGGACAGGAGTCTGCTGGCCGCTGGTCACGGATCTGAAATCTCTCTTTCTCTTTCTGTACGAAATATACCGACTTCACGAAAACTAAAGTCGTAGCTTTCTAATAAAAAAGAAAACCAAAGCCTTTTGCCGGCCTTTTGCCGGCATTGGTAGCCTCTCAATTCAGATAGCGTAGCATGCCGAGGAATCCAGAGGACTCGTCGAACACAGCGATACTGCCTGGCGCCTACAAAACAAAACGCGGCCACAGCTGTGCAGGTTCACCAAAAAGCAAATGCCTTTTCAACGATCCACGTGGTTCTTATCTGCCAAACAGCAGCCGTTGAAGGCAAGTTGCCCCGTGGACACAGAAGTGGCATCCGTCAAGCTCGCAGCCCTTGAACGCATCGCTGCAACGCCCTATGTGCCATTTCTCTATCAATCAAGCGCGCACCAAGTGTTCCATGTCTATGGGAATGTGCAGCTTTGGCGGCTCCGGCAGCTTTGGCGGATTTCCTGACTCTCGGTGATAACGGTAGAAGCCCATGGCACAGAACGGCTCTCACAAAACGCCGCGTGTGTGCGTGCAAACACCAGCACTCCTCTCGTGATGAGGAAACGACGCAAGGTGTACTGGATGCTCCGTAAAGCCACGAGCTAAAGCCAAAGACACGCCAGCAGAGATCATCGACGCCTACACTGCGACTATAGCGAGCCTGCGCGGGTTCCAAACCACTGCAATGGCTCGACGGTCTGATTTGCACCACGTTGTGGTATACCACACACTACCACCCGTGCGTGTATAAGCAGTGGCGGTTTGACTTGCGTCAGGGGAGGGGGTTGGCTTAGCGTCCAGGTGACTGACTGACAATGTCAATAGAAGCACACACACACTCACACTCACACTCACACTCACGCAAAACCAGGAAAACGAAGGCGTATCCAATGACGGCCGGAGCTGCAGTTTCGATGCACCACGAGCTCATCACTGAAAAAACTAAAACACAAAAAAAAAATTTCAGCGGGTGCGGCACCCTGTGTCCGCGGAGCAGCAATTGCGGTCTCCGTGTTGCACAGCACTCGACCGACCACAACCGACCACAACCGCCGGCCTCGACGGCCAAAGAACGAGGCAAGCAGCGGCCGCAGTTGAGTACAGTGTAATGTTCAGTACCGCCCTGGGGCCGAGGGCAGCTGGAGCACAGCTGTGCGGTTTCCTCCCACACTCCCACCATGGGACACCGTCTCTTTCTGCTGTTGTGATAGCGAAGGACGAAAAGGTTTGGGAAAAAAAGATAACAGAAAATAATGCGCTTCCCTGTAGCAAGATGCAAACACCAGCGGGGCGTGCACCCATCACCCGGTGGTGCCAGTGCCAGTGGTCTGCGCAGCCTGCCTGTGCTCATGGATGGACGGTTGCCTGATGGTCCTCGCTGTGCTATAAAAGTCTGCTGCTTGCTTGCTTCGTCGACACTGTTCTTCATCCTCCCCTGCTTTCCCTGCGCAGCAGCTTGTATCCTCAATTGACACCCATTGCCGCTTGCTATACAAATCACCACATTAGCACACTACACTACCGACAACATAACACAATGGCCCCAACTTCCTCCCCATTAGAATGGTTGACTGGCCTCAACGTCACCGAAACCCCAGACAAATACTACCGTCGCTCTTCCATCATTGGCACCATTGGGCCAAAGACTAACAGCGTCGATGTCCTCGTCAAGTTGAGAAAAGCAGGCTTGAACATTGTTCGCATGAACTTCTCGCACGGCTCCTACGAGTACCACCAGTCTGTCATTGACAACGCCAGAAAGTCTGAAGAAATTTACACCGGCAGACCATTGGCCATAGCTCTCGACACCAAGGGCCCCGAAATCAGAACCGGCACCACCGTCAATGACACTGATTACCCAATTCCTCCAAACCATGAGATGATCTTCACCACCAATGACGAGTACAAGCTCAAGTCCGATGACAAAGTCTACTACATCGACTACAAGAACATCACCAAGGTCATCGAAAAAGGCAGAATCATCTACGTGGACGATGGTGTCTTGTCCTTCGAGGTCCTCGAGGTTGTTGACGACCAGACCTTGAAGGTCAAGTCCCTCAACGCTGGTAAAATCTCTTCCCACAAGGGCGTCAACTTGCCAGGCACCGATGTCGACTTGCCTGCCCTTTCTGAGAAAGACAAGGCCGACTTGAGATTTGGTGTCAAGAACAAGGTTCACATGATTTTTGCTTCGTTCATCAGAACTGCTAACGACGTCAAGGAAATCAGAAAGGTTCTTGGTGAGGAAGGCAAAGACATTCAAATCATTTCCAAGATTGAAAATCAGCAGGGTGTCAACAACTTTGATGCTATTTTGAAGGAAACCGATGGTGTCATGATTGCCAGAGGCGACTTGGGTATTGAAATTCCAGCTCCCCAAGTGTTTGTTGCCCAAAAGAAGTTGATTGCTAAATGCAACTTGGCCGGCAAACCATGTATTTGTGCTACTCAGATGTTGGAGTCTATGACTTACAACCCGCGTCCAACCAGAGCTGAAGTTTCCGATGTCGGTAACGCTATCTTGGATGGTGCTGACTGTGTCATGTTGTCTGGTGAAACCGCAAAGGGCTCATACCCAATTGAGGCCGTCACTATGATGCACCACACCGCTTTGCTTGCTGAAAAAGCATTGCCATACACCACCTTGAACCTTGACATCAGACAATTGCAACCAAGACCAACCGAAACCGTCGAGACCATTGCTATGGCTGCTGTTGGCGCTTCTTATGAGCAAGATGCCAAAGCTATCATTGTCTTGTCTACTTCTGGTACCAGCGCTAGACTCTGTTCCAAGTACAAGCCAATGTGCCCAATTATCATGATTACCAGAAACCAGCATTCTGCCAGATACTCCCACTTGTACAGAGGTGTGTATCCATTGGCTTACAATGAACCACCTTTGGAAGACTGGCAAGCTGATGTGGAAATCAGATTGAAGGCTGCTATCGAAGAAGCTAAAAAGATGACCTTTGTCAAAGAAGGTGATACCGTTATCGCTGTTCAAGGTTGGACTAAGGGGTTGGGTCACACCAACACCTTGAGAATCTTGACTGTTTAAATGCATGCATGACCTTTTTTTTCCATATGTTAATTTTCTTTTTTCCTTTCTCTCCATAATCTGTTCATTTATTTTTAACTTGTTTTGAGTTTCTCTAGTTAATGCAAAACTGACATGACCGTATCAACATTGGTGCCTTTGCAATTGTAAAGCAGAAATTTATGAGTATTTTAGAGGCAATCCCACAGAACCTTTACGATTTGCCTAAGTAGATATAGAAAAAGAAAGCAAGAATAAGAACCTAGACAAGAAATACAACAGTTGGTGCGGATCAGAATATAGCACAGACCGAGGTCGCCGCACCACTATACTACAACATACTTTCTTTTACTACCAATACGCAATTTTCTTGTAGTTATTGATCTCGTTTCGAGAAATAGAAAAAAAATAAAACCACCGAACCTGGGACTCGAACCCAGAATCTCCTGATTAGAAGTCAGACGCCCTAACCAATTAGGCTAGCCCGGCCATTTTGCTTTGAAAAGTAAACGGGACGCTAACTGTGTTTAAGCTCCGATATACCAGTATTCTAGATTGATTCTCAAACCACAGGTTCTTCTTGGACCAATATATTCTGTCTAGTCTTTAGACACTGTAATCTTTCTTGAAGATCTCTTACAGATCTTAAACTATTTAAGGATGCTTCTTTATCCTAAGATACTTGTTCTTATCTTAAAAGTCCTTGTATTTCTTCTTCCTCTTTTTTTCTACATTTTCTTACTAAAATATAATAACTATATAACAATGTTGGGTTCACCCGTGTTTAAATAATAATCAAGCTGATGATAACACATAGTAGCTGTAAATAGTAGTAAATATGTGTATTGTTTCAGATTCTAAATGAGGTCATTTTGTGGCTATATCTCTCAATCTGTTCTGGAACTCAATTTCGATTCTAAATCCTTCTAGTTATATCATTATACAGCACTCTTTCTTTATATTAGGGTGTATCGATCAACTATATTTGAATGATAGAAAACAAAATTTTATAAACTTGTTGTAAGGTTTTTACTTAATTAAGTTTTCCCTATATGATAACAATTGAACCATGCTCTATATAGGTAAGTTTATAAGATTCTATCTCCTATTATTCCTATATAGTTAATAAACCGACTTTGTATGTAAAAACATTTGTTAGTATATAAGGTTTGGAGACGAGCCATAGGACTGTGCTTTGTCTAAATGGAAAACGTCAGCATAACTTTTGATGATCAATCTCTCTTTTACCAGAAATACTAGATGGTTGAGACATTCCAACAAATTGACCTATTTATTCAGATTAGTTTTTATATACTATTTAACTAATTCTTGTCGTAGGTTTTGCTATTTAGTTATATTAGAATACAAGAAACTTATAATTAACAAGGATAAGTGTTGGTTTTACTTTTCAACAGTCTCTTTTACTATATTTTTAAACTTCATTTTCATTTTCTTGTTTTACTTTGTTCTTGTTTTACCCTTAAACTTATGCCTTTGCTTACATTTTTCCTTATAATCAATCAGACTAATGATCAAATAGAGGTCGGGAATATAAGCAGTGGTTGAAAGTGTACCTTCATCTATTTAGGTTTTGATCATTATAGTTTTTTTAAAGACGCTTTGCTTAGCTAATTACTATACGGTTTAGTATTTATATTTGACTGAGTATAAAAATCACCATTGCCTAAAGCTCAGCACTAATATCCATTCATTCTTTGTTAAACACAAAAACTCATTTGATATATTGACTATACCACCAGATCTGATGCCTGTCTTTTCGCGTGTTAAACGGGCATTGTTAATTAGTTACCGTTTGTCTGTTACATAGAATCAATTATTATAAAAAAAATTCATTTGGTTAGTTTGGCATCCTGTGCTTTCAAAGATAATTTGTAAGCCAAAGTTCATGAAGAGAAAGAAAAAAGAAATACAAGGATCACTCTTGATTGAAGGTAATAAAAGCTCGACTGATAGTAGGCAACAGTATATGTCTAGCTTTAAAGTAATGGTAATCTACCATTTAGTATTTGTTACGAGCCCTGTCCCACGCGCGCATGTGGTGGCTATGATTTTTTGAAAAACTAATACAGCAGCCCAACTGTCAGCTTCAACATCTTAATATTTGGTAATGATCTTATTTGATTAGAGAAAGCTGAAAATTTGTGAAGAAAGATAAACCCCAAAAGAAAATCGTATTTCAGGTAATATTTCTGAACTTAATGACTTTGGATCTCAGGTTTCTTCTATTATGGTCACATGTTAGCCACGGTTTTGTGGGAAACAAGGCCGCCGCATTTCCATTGCAATGTCTGGACTAGGATGTTGATGTGCTAAACATAGTTAACTTTTATAACCATACTAGCTACAGAAAGGTGGAAGGATTAGCAATGAGCCAAGAAGAGCTTCAAAAATTTTGCCTCCAACTAAGCTCCGTGATTTTCAATCACTATAATTGCTTAGTAACAGGCTATGCTTCAAATAAGGAACTTTTGACCCAGATTTGCAATGTGTGAAAATCATTAAGAGTGTCATTAAGTAGGGAAATACTTTAGCTTCTCGATCCAATTATGGGGGATAAAAGTATGCTTTATTTCGATAGTTGAGTAGCGAGTATATATCAAGACATTACCAAAAGCGGGATACGTCGATGTCAACACTCTCGATCAATGTGAAATCAATTTTATTCTTGGGTTCCCAGTAAATAGTGGGAACAGTGACGATAAAGCAGTTAATATCTTGCATGTGAAATACGAAGTCGAATATGTGACAATCACTCCCTTTCATTTAAACAATGACGAGAGCAAGTTATATCTTGTGTGTTTTAGTCAAAAGAATCATAAGCTCCATATCCAAGAAATCTAGGCGGTGATTGAAGGATACTTCACGGGAGTGGGAAAACTTTTGTCAGTAATTATTCTCGACAGAATCTACCGCCATCAACAGGAAGAAAAATTCCAATTGTCAATAGATGCTCGACATGAATGTTGATGTGACCATAGCGACGATGCTGTTGCTGTTTTAGCAGACCAAAGCTGCTGCTGATGTTAGCCTGCTGAATCGTGGTGATAGCGATGGCAGCGGGTTGGGAGCGCAGATGAAAACCAAGTTGACTGTGAGTCACGAGCTACGGTTGATCGACCGCATGCGCTTTTTCACATGACTTGTGCTGATACGTCAATTTTGCAATGGTGAATTTACTCCAACTTAAACAGTAAAAGCTACTCAATTTAATGAATCATTTGATAATCTCCAAAAAAAGGGAAAAAAAAACTTTCCTTGTTTTTTGTTTTCTTTTGTTTCTTGTTTTGTGCTGCATTATAAAAAAAGAGCAAAGAGGCTTTGGGACGTTCAGCTTTGTAACTGCTTTTGGCACTAAACTTCAAGATGTCGCTAGATAGGCATTTACCATTGATCAACAGCAGTTTGTACTCTTTAAACAATAACTCAGCTTCAGATGTGTCATCAATAAACATCAATATAAATTCTGATTCAGCTGATGGGTCTAACGGATACTCCAGTGTATCCTCGTCGTTACTGTACTCTTTGCCAACGTCTTCCTCAAATTCCGTTTTCTTGAACCACGACAATCCAACGTTATTGCATAGATGGAGTCACGGATTTTCTGTCCTATCGATTGCAATTTCCAAAAAACACAAACTACTTTTCAGTGGTACACAGGATTCTAAAATTTTGATTTATAATTTGACAACTTTCCAAAAGATTGGCACTATCGATACTGATCACAATGGATCAATTCTTAACTTGATTATATCAAACAATGAAAACTACTTATTTTCAACATCCTCTGACTCACTTATTAAGATTTGGGATATTTCAGGATTGAACAAAGACACAGAGCACGACTCTCACAAAGGAATTAAAGAAATTACTACAATTTATTCATTAATTGACATTGGTGATATTTTTTCCATTGCCCTTTCGAAAAACTTAAACATATTATTTTTTGGAAGTCAAAATACTTCGATTCAATGGGTGAATTTGTCTGATAAGCAAAACTTTGTAAAAGTTAACAAATCTACATTAAATAAGTTGCCATTCATAAGATATGACAAGTTTTTTGACTCAAAGCCAGGGGTAAGATCTCTGGAACAGAATTCGTCAAATGCAATCAATGAAAAAATTGAAAAATTTTCACATAAGTTGGAAAAAACTAAAACCAATTTAACTTTGATAGAAGTTCCGTTGGATAACGTTATCCCCTTTGCTCATAATGGCTTTATTTACGACTTGAAAATCGTTCCTAAAGAAGTTTTTCAAAACAGCAATTTTCCAATTACTCCAGATGAAAACTTTGAAGAGTACTTGATTTCCGTAGGTGGTGATGGATTGGTGAAAATATGGGGTATACACAATGAAATTTTAGCTAATGGGCCTCAATTGAAATTTCTTACTGAATTAGACAATGACGATCCAACTTTGACAATCACTATAAATGGGTTTTTCCTCTATTGTGGCTTGACTGACGGCAAAGTAAAAGTTTGGGATTTGTCCACTTTTCAATTAATCAAAATCATTGATACTGATAACTCCGTTGAGATTAATTCTTTAGCATACTATACAAATTTAAATTGTTTATTCAAAGGCACAGAGTTTGGATGCTGCAAGTATAACTTAAACACCACTGGCGGGTTTGTGCATAGTCCTGATGGGTTCACCTCTGAATGGAATTCAAATGAAAAATCGATTCAATCGGTCGACATTTTATACAACTATAACAACAGTAACGACAATCTATTAATAAGTGCTGGTCACTCAGGAATCTCCATCTGGAACTTGCCAAACAAGGTTAATGATTATGGTCATATTACAGTAACAGAGGATTTTCAGACTCGATTTGGTCATTCTAGTGATTCAAATAAAGGACTAGTTAGCAACAATGATTTATTGAAAATTTTGTCTAATTTTATCAGCTTTAAAACTATCTCTCAAAAACCAGAACTTTACATTGAAGATTCCAGAAACTGCGCTAATTTTTTAAACAACATTTTCAAAAAATACGGTGCCTATGAGTCAAAATTGTTGCCAGCGGAAAACGCTAATCCTGTTGTTTATGCTCTTTTTAAAGCAAACAAACCTGGAAAGCTGCATAATGAAAAGGTTCCAAGAGTTATTTGGTATGGCCACTATGATGTTGTTGAAACAGAAAATGATAAAGGTTGGGACACAGATCCATTCACCATGATTGCTCAGGATGGCTATTTGTACGCAAGAGGTATTACTGATAACAAAGGCCCGATACTATCATCAATATTTGCGGTATCAGACTTAAGCAAATCTAAAAGTTTGAGCTCTGATGTAGTGTTTTTACTTGAAGGCGAGGAAGAATCTGGATCATTTGGTTTCCAAAGTGTAATTTCCACTTATAAAAATTTGATTGGTGAAATTGATTGGATATTGTTCTCAAACTCCTATTGGCTCGATGACTATACTCCATGCTTGAATTATGGATTAAGAGGCTTGATTAGTGCTGAGATAGAATTGTCAAGTGAAAAGCCAGATAGACATTCTGGTGTTGATGGTGGGGTCTCTAGAGAGCCTACTATTGACTTGGTCAATTTGTTATCCAAATTAACAGACACAGCGAATGGTAGAGTACTTATTCCAGACTATTATAAGCCAATTCTTCCAATCTGTAAAGAAGAACTTCAATTGTATCAAAATATCATTGAGAGAATTGTCCCTAATGATAGTCGCAATGATCTCAATATCAACAACCTCTTGAAGAAGTGGAGATTACCTTCGTTGACAGTTCATCGTGTCAAAGTTTCAGGACCAAGAAATACTACGATTATCCCAAAAGTCGCTAGTTCAGCAATCTCCATGAGAATTGTTCCTAACCAAGATATTGAAACCATCAAGGAGAATTTAGTGAACTATTTGGGAGAATCTTTTAAGCAATTTGATAGTAACAATACTTTGAAGATCAAATTTATCAAGGAAACTGAGCCGTGGTTGGGTAATCTTGACAACAAACTTTACAAAATTTTAAATGAGGCGATTATCAGTGAATGGAAACTTAAGCCATTATTCATCAGAGAAGGGGGATCTATTCCGTCGATCAGATTCTTGGAGAAGTTTTTCAATGCTGATGCGGCACAAATTCCATGCGGTCAAAGCTCTGATAATGCTCATTTAAATAATGAAAGATTACGAATCATTAATCTTTTCAAATTGAAGAAAATTTTATTTAATGTATTCAATGCCGTTCCTACTAATGATCTCAAGACTGAGACACAACAGCATACAGATTATGTTTCTGTTAAGTCTAACAGAAAAGAATACATCTTTAGGCCTAAAGAGAAAGGAGATAGTTCGAAAAATGGCGAGGACTCTGCTGGGCTTGATAAGTACATTGAAAAGCTTATTATTTGATAACTTTATATAAGATTTTTCTTTTTTGCTATGTTGCTAGCAAAACTGCCCAACATTAGCTATTATTACTATATACTATACTATACTATATTATACACTCTTCATTTTTGTCATTTAATTTCATTTTTTTTATGCAAACGAAAATCATAAAATCATTTGTTTAGAACTCCTACTAATTGAAAAATATTTAATAAAAAGCGAAAAAACAAACAGAAAAGGCCTGTATTTGTTTCTCAACAAATTTATTTATAAAAGGTTTCGTGTTGTATGTTAGCAGTAATGCTTTCTTGTAGAAAAACCTAGGCTACACTAAAAATGCAGATTGGTCGATAGGATAAGGATGCTGATATGGTTCCTGAAGACACAATTGCTTAAAAAGCTTTGAATATCGCTTCTATTTCTTTGCATGAAGAGTTATTAGTATTTCGTATCTTAAACCTACTTAATAAGATAAAGTCGTTACTACTCAATTCAGACTATAGTGGTCTATCCGGGGCGTGATAAAGTGATTCAGGGAGCACTTTGTCTATATATAGTGTACATTACCGTGTGGTGTCTAGGTTAGTTTGGAGCAACACCCTTGCACCATAAGTGTTGAAAGAACAGAAAAACAAACTGAAAATGAAGTGAATCGCGAATGAATAGAGAGTAAATAGAAACTGCGTAAAAGAGCCAGCAGAGGTTGTTAAACTACAGAGCATAATCAGCATACCTATCAATACTATGGCAGAGCACAACTCTTTGGAAGAACACAAGAAATGGCTTGAAGAATCCACTTACCTGCTATACAATCTCGTATTCACTATACATTCTTACATCTTCCCTGAACACAATATCTCTCAATCTATATGGGATGCGGATGCTTATAAGCCAGCAGGAACTATCAGTATTCCCGACGAGTACCAATGGTCGCAGGTGAAAAAGCCATTGATTGACAATATTATCAATGATAGCATATTGGAATCTTTCTATCCTGAATTTATATCCAAGGTACCTGATGATACGAATAAAAAGCTATTTTTAGAGTTGATTTTCTTGAATGCTTTATCAAAGTTTGAACAATCTATCAACACCATTGTAAAGAAAATTGACCAAAAACACGATGTCACAGATGACGACAACAACAGCAGCGAAGATGACTATAGCATAGGTAGTATCGAGGAGCTCAAGCTAAATTTTTATGCTATACTATTAGACTTTGCTTGTTTTTCTGTCAATGCTAAAGAAGATCCACAATTTGATTTGCTCTTCATACTTATACCAAAAATATTCACCAGTAACTCACTAGATTTTCTTTACAAATTTTGGAACTATATGGAATCAAGACAGTTTGAACTTATCAAATTCTTGACAAAAAATGATGGCCAATATTACAAGCAAGGTTCAGGAACCGCTGGTGTACCTATCCACACTACAAAGTTGATTGGAAGAAGAAGACCAGGTCTGGGATTGTTGAGAGCAGTGAATGAGTTGATTGATCGTTTTGGACAAGTTAAAGACAACATTTTTACTCATAAAACTGAATTTTTGGGCAGAATTAGAGTATATTTATCCCAAAATTTTTCAATTAATGATCCATTATATGCTGATCAAAGTTTCACTTTTAATGAGCAGATACTTGATAGCATAAATCTTCCGCTAAAAAGATACGGAGACGAATTATTTTTTAGGTTTTGGAAAATACAAGAATGGTTGGCCAATCCATTGTTAAACTATCCTCCTATAAAGCAAGATTATGTTTTGAAAGACCAAAAAGCATTAGTGAAGGAATTAACGGATATAACTTTACAAAAAGCTGACATTGCGAGCAATGATATTCCTGAGACAGTTACCGATCCAAACAGATTAACAAAAAGCATAAGCCAGTATCTTGAGCATGGTGATCCTAAGTTTGTGGAAGATTTTTACCAAAGAACATTTATTCAAGATAAGTTAAAGTATTATAATCTGGAAGAGAGATTTAGCGGTCTTACCAGAATCGTAAATACCACTCTTTTTGACAAGCAAAAGGCTAATGATTCCAAATGGAGGTTAGAGGTGCTTGTGCAAATTTACATTGTTAACAACTTTATGTTTAACAATCTTGAAAAATACAAAAAAGATAATTTTGTTCAAATGACTCAATATTTCAAAAAATATGATGAATTTATTGAGCAGTTGAATAAAGGCAAAGATGACACTGTAGCTTCAGTGCCCCAAAACCCCAAATTGTTGTATAACACTTTTAAAGAAGTGTATCCTAGTTTGATAGACCGCCGAAACAATGAATATGATTATTACCTCAATATCAAGAAAACGTTGAGTGCTTTTTTCAGTGATTACAGCAAATCTTTGTATTTTACAACAAATTCTATTGTTGGACATAATGATTTGATTTGGTTTTCTTGGAAATTGAACAAGTTCAATTTATTTAATATTTCTCATGATAAGCCAAGTTTTGACAAAAGTCTTGATGAAGTGTCAGCAAAATTGAAAGCATCCTCCAGTTATGAAAACTTATTTGGTATTCAGTTTGGTAACAGAAACCTAACCAAAATATTAACAGCACAGAACCAGTTTGATTTTAAGAAACCAAGCGAAGAAGAACTTACTGAAAAATTGAGCAAGATCAAAGAGGAGATAGATAACGAGATTGGTATTCCTGATCCAAACTTGAGACCACAGTATAATTTAAGCAGTTGGAAAAGATCAAGGTATTTACGCAAGAGAGGCTCGTGGCTTAAAATTGATGCTTCCAAGTTATTATTACCAACAGAAGATGATGCTAACACAGAAAAAGATCAAAATTCTGGTAGCAATGTCAATGATCAAGTTAATGGTAATGGTAAAGTTGCTGTCGATTTTAGACCACAGTCGATACAGAAAAGAAATAATGACAGATTGAAGCGCAAACTTGAAGAATTAAAGTCGGAAGTTCAAAGTCTAGTTGAATCTAACAACAAGAAACTCAAGAATTCTTATATTCTGTGGAGTAAAGATGATCAGAATGATGATGAGGACGCCGGGGTCGGTTCTTCTGCCGGTAATGGAGGCGACAGCGAGGATGTGGTTATGAAGGAGCAAAATAATGCTGCACTAGATTACTGATAGGTTGTTGATGCTATTTTTGGTGAAGTTTTGGATAATGTGGACGCAGAAGTCCATTATCTGAGCTGATATTACGGAAAAAGAGGTGTATTTGTAACTAACAATTATGTAAATTTTATAAAAAGGGAAAAAAGTTTATTTAATTATTTTTCAATCTGTGCATATTGTAAGGCTATCCTAATACTGAGTTTGTTTTAGTTGTGCTAGATCAAGTAATGTCAGGGACAAGTACAGTACCCTGCCAGGCCAGCCTAAAAGAAAAAACTGAAGAGCTTTCAAGTTGCCTATAAAAAATGCCGACAGACATTTAGTTGAAGCTTATCTCATCCACGAAAAACAGAAAAAAGAATCACAAGTAAAAATTTCAAATCAAAGCATAGGAACAGTACAGTTGGCTTTGTTTATTCATATCATACATCACTTGGTTTAGCACCTACTGCTACTTTTCAGAGATTTTTTTTTTTTTTTATTTTCTTTTACTATTAGTTTGCATTGCACTTGCACTTCTGTTACGCTTCCAACGCTGCCAAACTGCGCTTGAAGAAAACCCATACAGCAACTGCCTCAGTTTTGTATTAAAGAACCACTGACCACTTAACAGTATCATAACACAATATCAAATCAAAACAATATAGAAAAAGAATATGCTCTTATTCAGTTCTGGGCGCACCAGCCTTGTGCGATCATGCTTGCCCCTATTCAAGCTTAGTGTCTACTCGCCATCATCATCATCATCATCATCGTCATCATCATCATTAAGGCTTTTAGTGCCGGTAATACCCTCGGTATTACTACAACTACAGCCACAACTACGACACAAACATGACCATCATGGCCCACCTCAGGGCCCTCAAAAGAAAAAAAGTGGTTCATCACAAAGGTGGCTAGCACGTAGTCAAAATGATTTTTACTCTCGTAAAGCACGTTCCCTCAATTTGAAATCCAGGGCAGGTTTCAAACTTCAAGAAATCCATAAAAAATTTAGCATTTTCAATACGAGCGTCCATCATAGACCACTTAATGTGGTGGATTTGGGATTTGCTCCAGGAGCATGGACTCAAGTCGCGGTTAGTTTGTGTCCCCCAGAATCCAAAATTTTGGGAGTGGATATATTGCCCTGCAAGCCTCCGAAGGGGGCTTCTTCAATTCAAGCAAATATCTTGTCTAAGAGAACTCACCATTTGATATATGAGTTTTTTGTCAAGAATGACGTTATAATGAAGAATATTAGGCAGAGGAGCACTGCGACAATGGTCCCTTCTGAGAGAGTTGCAAGTGGTGGTGACGTTGAGGGTGAAGAAAGCAGCAGCGAAAGTGAGCAAGCAAGCGGAAGTGATACCAACAACAGCACTAATAAGCAACAAATTGTTGATGTTGTGCTCAGCGATATGTATGAACCGTTTCCTCAATCAACTGGCTTTTGGAATAACACTACTAATAGCGCATACTATAGGATGCCAACACCACAGGGCTCAAAGTAAAAGATCATCTAATGAGTATGGACTTATGTGATGCTGGGCTCATTTTAGCCATTGAGATGCTTAGACCCGGAGGAACGTATGTTTGCAAATATTATACTGGACCAGAAGATTATTTGCTTGAGTATAGACTACGACAAGCTTTTGGTCGAGTGGCTAGATTTAAACCAGAAGCTTCACGCAGTGAAAGTAAAGAATGTTATTTTGTGTGCATGAATAAGAAGGCTAATGTTGATAAAGTGAAGGTGTTTCAGTGATTTTTGAAACAAATCTTTTGGTTGTCTGCCTGTACAATAACTTTTTATAATTGCCTGTGGTCAGTTTTCATTGGTGGTGATGTTTGATCCGGAACTTTTGGTTGTAAATAAGGGCTAATTTTATATAATTTATTAATTTATATAAACATCAATCTTATCTAAAAAAACAAACAAACAAACAAGCAAGCAAACAAACAAAACATCTGTACGCCATTTAAAATAAAACACATTGAAAAACCAATTATAGTATTCATGCATCTAATTACCATTCAAATACTTGCTTTCCTTATAATCCAAGTTGTTGGACGATTTATCAAGTGCATTAGGCCCGCCTAACTGCTCAACATAATTCAAAATGATTGATTTACTACGATCGCCAAACACTTCACCACTCGACTCCCACCACATGCCGCCACCGAGTTTTTGCTGAACGGTGTACTTGCCTTTCATCTGCGATGACTGGATATTTTCGTAAGACATGAAAGTGCGAGTTTGCGAATTGTATGAGTATCCGGTTCCCGCATTAGAGTCAAACTGATCGTTAACTGATTGGTCGTCTAGGAGCACTTTGTAATCAACTATCCCTTCGGTACCACCAACCCCGCTGAAGGGCGAGTTTAGACCACTAGTGCCCTCGAACCGCCGGGCATACAATGGCATACCGAGAATAAGTTTTTCTGGATTGATCTTGTATTTGGAAGAGGTCAAAAGTTGTACTCCTTGAGATGCAGACCACTCACCTCCTTGATATGGATGCAAGTTTGAATGGTATTGCGCCTTCTCAGACCAGCTGCCGGAGAAATCGTAAGTCATGAGGTTCCAGAATGAAATGTACTTGTCCATCAGCTTCAAGTCGATCCAACGTAACGAGTATGGAAGTGCTGGGATAGCCGCAGTCAAAATCAAAGACTCAGGGGCAAGATTTTTTTCTTGCTCAACTTGTTGAAGTGCCGATTTGAGTTTTTGGGCAAGCTTCATGTACTGCTTTTGCTCGGCAGCATTGCTTGGATACTCCCAATCCAAATCAATTCCATCAAAGCCATACTCCTTCAAAAAGTGGATAGCTGACTGGACAAAATTGTCAATCTTTTTATCGGTGCTGACGCCAGCGGAAAAATGGGATCTATAAGACCACCCGCCAATGGAGAATGCTGTCTTTAAGTGGCGATGTTGCTGTTTTAGCTTGTACAAGTGCTGCAAATTGCCCGTGGAGCCGGTCGATGGCACAGGGATCTGAATATCGGCCCAAGGGTCACTGAGCTTCAAGCTGCCTGACTGAGGGTCAATATCCACAAAGGCATAGAATAGGTGAGTGACGAGGCTGAAATCAATGTCTTCGAGCTGGTGCTTTTTGGCATAGATGGACCAGTTGGCGAAATAGAGGCCGGTTTTGTAGCCTCCTGTTGAGACTAGCGGCTGCTGCTGTTGCTGGTATTGCATTTGCTCCAGTGAACGGAACCTGCCCGAAAGTTTGTCGAGAAGTCTTCCCATGGTGTCGGTCAAGGTCAAGTTCAAGTTTCCAATGTAAAAGTAGCAGAACGAAAGCCAGCAAAGGAGGACGAGAAGAGCTTTTACAGTGCGCATTGCGTGGTATTTTTTGGCGATGGCGGCTTTTTTTGTGATGTGGAAAGAAGGCGAAAAAGGGAAATCAAAACGCACAGAAGCGGAGCAAGTTTCCACTGATATACATACACACCCAGTGGGAGGCACCAGGCGCAGCCTGTCTAACGCTTGACAGGCTAATGCGACCTCAGGCTTTCAGCTCAGCTCGTAGTGAGTGTATAGCTGAACCCTTGGTTGCCACAGCCAAAGGCAAGCTGGTTGAATCGTGGGAAAAGAAGTCACGTCGACAGTAAAACTAGTCCTACAAACAGTCGTTCTCACGCTATAAACATGCATTAAACAAATAAAACAAATGAAATTCTAAAGAGGCTCTATGAATGCAGTGTGGGCTGTCCCCGCAACTTCATTTAAGTCTGCGTTTTTTGATTAAGAACTTCTCGTTCTGCTCCTCGACCGAGTCCATCTTTTTGCGGTCTTGCAACTTGACGTACTCTTTGACCAGCTTGCCCTTGCCGTCTCCAATGTTGACCACAATTCTTTGCTGCAGACGGTCACGATCATGATCGCGATCATGGTTATGCTGCTGTGCAGCCTTCACCACGCCGCTGACCTGATCCAGCAACAAGTCGCCGTTCACAAGCCCGTTTATGTTGCTCTTCAATCTGTAGTCAAGCCACATCGGATACACGTCACTGGATTTCGAATCAGCGCCTCCCTGCCACTCAACACTGTCCGGGAACTTGCAGTCGTACAAGACCAACGGAATGTCGTGGGCCATGTCGTAAACAGGCTTTTTTGGGTTGCTGGCAACATCAAACAAGCAGTCAATGATCTCGGGCTGTTCCAACCGCGAACCAATCAAAAACAACACGGCAATCATGCAGCGCACCTGGTGCCACAAGAACGCGGTGCCCTTCAAGTCAAACACGCAAAACTCGTCATCGTAGTCGACGATGCTGCTGGACAAGATGGTCCGGCAGAAGTTCTTGATTTGCTTGGACCCGTCGATTTTGCAAAAGTTGCGGAAGTCGTGGCTGCCTTCGTACCTCCGGGCGGCTTGCCGCATGAGCCCAACGTCAAGGCCCTTCTTGTGGAACATGTACTTGTAGTGGCGGTACTGGCAGCTGAACCTGGCGTTGAAGCCTGCCGGCGGCCGAAGACACACTGCTTTGAAGCGAATGTCCCTCGGCGCCACCTTGTTGAGTATCCGCACGTAGTCTAGCTCCTTCTCGTCGTTTGCCGGGTCAAGCTGCTCTTCCTTGGTCTTCAAGTTGGACCGCACGTTTAGGGAGATTACCTGGTTCATGGCACTGACGCCCTTATCGGTCCTGCCGCACCGACTGAAGTTGAAGTCTTTCGGCTCCAACGACGGCACCAACCGGCACCGGTGCAACGCGCTGATTATCTCCTCTTCCACGGTTGGAAGAGCGGTCTCGTGGTTTTGAAGCGCCAAGCCGTTGTAGTTCCATCCCAAGTACGAGAACCGGAGCGCCACAAACCGCGTGGTGTACTTGCCAAAATCAAACTGTCTCTGCTTAGGCTTCGCTTTGCTCCCAGCTGTTTGCTGCCCTTCCGCGCCACAGCCGCGCTCCTCGAGCTCCTTTATTCTTCCGATAAGCTTTTCTTTGCTCCACGCATCGTAGCCGTCCGCCCCGGCCAGTACCTGGCTCTTGCTGTTCTCAGCAGCAGCAGCCTGCCCAGCAGCAGCCTGCCCAGCAGCAGCCTGCCCAGCAGCAGCGACAACTTTTTCCTCCTTTGTTCCCATCACCGACCTGACTATGTTTCTGCCCAAGGCTCTCCAAGTGCTCATCAAGTTGCGCCAAACGCTGTCTCCAGGTTTCCTCCAGTAGTCCTAGCGGCTGCAAATTCCTGGAACTCTTCACTTTCCGCCCATGGCGGCATCGCCGAATCTTTTTTTTTCTTCTTCTTCTTCTTCTTCTTCCTCTTCTTTTTCGTTTCCACCTCTGGTTATGTGCACGGGCGGGCAGATGTCCAGTATACGCCACGGCCTCGGGTGCCTGGCGTCTGGGAGAATGCGCTGGGCTACGTACGGGCAGGAAATGGCTGGCTGCTGCCAGGAAAGAGGAGCACAGTCAGGACTCAGGACTCAGGACTCAGGACTCAGGAACCAGGGCTGCCTGCCTGACCGCGAGGGCCGCAAGCCGGAGACAAACGCTGTTCGCGCTGGCCTCGCGGCGGGCACTGGAAACGTCCTCGGACACCCCAGAATCCGGGATGCCAGCATACAGCCACAGGTCTTCCCGCTCGCGGTGCTGTGTGCCAGTAGTCCTGGCGGCCACGTTCACGCGTGGCAAAACTCTGCGAATCTCGCTGAGCGCCCCGGGTATTCTGGGGCCTGTGCTGAGCACAAGGTGTCGCAAGCGCGGTAGCGAGCGCACGCTGTCGATGCCTGCCATCGGGCGATTGGCGCCGCTGAACCTGAGCTCGAGCACTTCTAGACGCCGCAAGTTGCGGAAGCGCTCTGCGGGCGGCAACGCGACGTCCTGGCGCTGCTCGGTGATTAGAACCCTCAAGGCGGCTAGCGAGCAAACGCGGTCGAGCAGCGCCAACGGGGCGTTTTGCGATACGTCGAGCACCTGGAGACACCGGGACCAGCGCCCGAGGCCCTGCGGAAGCGCCGCTAGCCTGTTGTGCGCCGCCGAGAGGGTCCTCAAGCTTTGCAAATTTAGCAACACGTCGATGCTCGCCAAGCTGTTGGAGCTCACGGATAGCGTCTGGAGCCGCGCCAAGCGGGCGAGACTCTCGGGGAGGCGCTCGATGCTGTTGCTGCTCAAGTCGAGGTGCACCAACTCCGTGAGCCTGGCAAGCGGCGCGACGTCGGCGATCCTGTTGTTCGCCAAACACAAGCGCCTCAAGCTGCGCGAGAACTGGACCTTGTCCAACCGCAGAATCTGGTTCTGGCGAAAGTCGGCTTTGGCAAGCGTGGGCAACTGGAACACGCCCGGCACCTCCGAGAGCCTGTTGCGCACCACCGCTAGCTGCTCGAGCTTGGGCAACAAGACGCGGTCGTTGAAACTGCGCAAGTCCTCGATCTCGTTGGCGCCCACTTCCAAGTTGCGCAAGCTGGGCCACGCGACGTTCCTCGCGTCGAGCACCCTGAGAGCGAGGTCTAGGTCGAGCAGCACGCTGGACAAAAACCGCGTGTTGGGGTAAAACAAGAGAAGCGCGCTGTTTGGCGGGCCCCCGAGAAGAGGGCGCGCGGGTTCGGCAGCGGCGGCGGCGGCGCTGCCGCCGCCGCTGCCGCTGAACCCGTGAACCGGGTTGAAGACCTGGTCTCTGCAACTTCGCAAGTGCAACGTTGCAGCCCGTGTCCTGGTGAGATGTAGCCGGTGGCAGTTGCAGTGTATGTAGATTTCTCGAGGGTTGCTCGCGTCGAACAAGCTTTCCAACGACGAGCTGTGGCGACGAGGGACACTGCCGGGCGCGGTCGCGGTCGCGGCCTCGTACGGCGCGTCGTGAAACTGCTGCCAGATCTCTGGACAGTGCACCTCGATGGTCTTGATGTGTCTTTTCACGCAGCGCAAGTTGTCCAACGCTGCCTCGTCCAGGGCGTGAACGACAATCTGGCCGCCGTGGCCGTGGCCGTCGCTTTGGCGGTACTGCTCGAAACAGAAGCCGCCTATCTCGACCAACGTCGCGCGCGGCTGGTGGCGGTACGCACACACGTTCGCGAAAAGGATGCTCGCCAACAAGAGCTTCAAGTTTCTGTCGCACCGTGCGGCCTCGTAAACCTTCTGGAGACCTGGTAGCCCGACCAGGGCGAGGATTCGCAAGACCACCTCGTTGGGAAGATCGGTGAGCCGGGCGGCAGCAGGGGTTGCCATTGCGGGGCCGCAGTTGCTATCTGGAGAGAAAAAGTTTGGCTCTTTGGCTCTTTGGCTCTTTGGCTGTTTAGCTGGTTGGCTGGTTGGTGGGACACGCTCTTTGGTTGGCTAGCTCTTTAGTTGGCTGGCTCGTTGGCTCTTTGGCTCGTTGGCTCGTCTTGCCCCCAGCGTGTCGACGTCGGGCTCTGTTTTTCGCAGCGAGCAAGCACCAGACGGACGGCACACGTTTTGCGGGCGGCCTGCGGGCGGCCTGCGGGCAGCGGGCCGGTCTACGAGATAACAGTGCGGTGCAAAGCGTTTGTGGAAACGGTCTATTCTATATGTGTATGTATGAATATATATACGTGTGTGTGTGTGCGTTTGTCTGTTCGGCTGTGCCTACCAGTTGAAGAAGGTCTGGGCGTTTTCGCGGCCGAGCTTGCTGATCTGGGCCACGTCGGCGGCGTCGAGCTCGAAACTGAAGATGTCGAGGGCCTCCTGCAACCTGTGCGGCTTGCTGGTGGTGGTGATCGGAATGACGCCCTTCTGGGAGACCCATCTGAGCAAGATCTGCGACTCGGACTTGCGGTACTTGCGGGCCAACTGGGCCAAGAGCTCGTTCAACGGGTTTGGCTCCGCGACCAAGGTGATCGGGGCCAACGGGGCGTAGGCCTCCACCTGGATGCCGTTCTGCTGGGCGAACTCGACCAAGCCCGGCGCCTTGTCCTGGGCCAAGGCGTGGTACTCGATCTGCAACACGTGCGGCTTGACGGCGGCCTGCTCGAACAACGGCCGGAGCGACTCCAACGTGTAGTTGGACACGCCGATGGCCCTGACCTTGCCCTCGGCGTACGCTTTTTCCAAGCTGGCCCACTGCTCGGCAGCCGAGAGCTGCTTGCTGCCGGGCGGATAGACGCTCCGCGAGGAGTGCAAGAAGTACAAGTCGAGCGAGTCTGTCTGGAAGTCCCGCAACGACTGGAGCACCGACTCGTACGGCGACGCTGTGAAGGCCGGGGTGTGCGGAACGCCGCAGTAGTGCTTGTCGGCAACAAACACCTTGCTAGGCGCGCTGGCGAGGGCGAGCCTGAGCTCCTTGCGGGTCTTGTATATCTCGGCGCTGTCGATGTGCCTGAAGCCCGCGGCGATGGCGTTCTCCACCGCGGTGACTAGCTCTGGCAACACGGTGTCGGAGTCGAGGTTGAGCTTCAGCTTCTTGACGCGCCAGCTGCTGCCGACGCCGAAGCCGATGGCGGGGACCTGGATCCCGTTGCTGAGGGTGAGTTGCGGCACAGGCATTGCTTGTGGTGGTGGTGATGGTGGTGGTGGTGGTGGCGCGTGTCTTCGTCGTCGTCGTCGTCGTCGTCGTAAAGAGCCCGCACGCTGCTCGCTGTTCTGTGCGCTGGCGGCTGGCGGCGCTGCTCTTATACTGCTGCCCGAGGCGCGCCCTGCCCATTAGTCATACTCTGCCACGTGACCATCGATCTCGCGACCTCGCTATCTCGCCGCGCTGGGCGCATGAGCACGTGACGCGCCGTTTGGCAGCCGCGGAGGGTCGCCGCGCTGTGCGGCGCTGTGCGGCGCTGTGCAGCGCCCAATTTCCCCGTAGTGATTGCGACTGCGATTGCGAGGAGACTGCACTGCGCAAGAAGCGGGTAACCGCGGAGGTTTCACAAAACCGTCACCACCCTTGCGCACAGAAGTGGTGTCTGGTCGTTGGGCCACCCGCACACCGCATACAGCCCGGACGGCCCATACAGCTCATACACCGCGGCCCTGCGCGGCCCTGACTGATATCGCACCCGCCCATCCAGAACAAAAAAAAATAAAAAAAACTTTTTTCCTTTGTTGCTGCTGGGCTGAAACCGGCCTTGCAATACCATGTTGCACGACGCCCACCCACGCTCGCAGTCGGTGCCGGATACCACCAAGACCACGATGCTCCCTGGCCATCTCGCGCCAGCAGCCCTCCCATAGACAACACAAGCAAAGCCAAAACCACACAGCACTTGGAGCCACCGCACACTCAGCACACACCGCCCAGCGCACGCCCCATGTCATCGCCCAGCGACCACTCCCGCAAGGCCAGGGCCGAGACCAAGTCCAAGTCCAAGTCCTTCTTGATCCCAAACTCCTCCACGTCCACCAGCAATGCGAGCGCCAGCGCCAGTGCCAGTGCCAGCGCCAGCGCAAAGCTCAAGAGCCGCTTGCACAGCCGCAGCGCCGACGCCACGGCTGAAGGCTTCAGCCTCCCCAGCAACTACGGCGCCACCTCGATAGGCGCCGGCGGCGCCGGCGGCACAGGCGCCGCCGCCACCGCCTTCCAGCGAGGCAGCAACGGCAAGAGAAGAAGATACAGCGCCACCCAGCACCCGTCGGTCTTGGGCAGCAGCAGCTACCACCATCACCAGCCGGCGGGGAACACTAACAGCGGCGGCAACGGCGGCAATGGCGCCGCCGGCGGCAACTACAGCGGCAACTACAACAGCTCCTTGCTCGACGGCCTCCACTTCCATCTGAACGTCTCAGATGCCGACAACTTGCTGGACGATTTCGAGGACTCCCACCCGAGCTCCTCCGACGACGGCGCGGACGACTCCTCTTTGGACGACGTCTGCTTGCCGATAAACACAGACTCCAGCTCGACGCTCCGCAACTGGCCTGACTTGTCTGTGCTCGAAGACTTCTACGAAGAGGAAATGAGAGAGACCCGCGCCATTGCCGAGGCGAACAAGCAGAACATCGCGTTTGCCGACGGCTACTCTACCGCCGACGAAAACTCTCACGACCCGCACCAGGCCGTGGGCTTCCATTTCCCGTTGGTCAGCAAGATCGACACTCCTAGTCCGCCGTCGAAAGCCGCGCCTGCCGCGCCTGCCGCGCCCCAAGTTCCAGCATTGCGCACTCGAAAAGTAAACGAGACAGAAGCTATCCAGGGCAGACTCAGACCGCCCAGATTCAGCCCCTGGGACAAGTCCGCCAGACAGAACTTGCAGAGATACTTGCCAAACGAGATTGCCGGCGGCCACTTGGGTCTCCACCCTGGCGCGTCGTTCCCGCAGCAGGGGAAGGGCGGCGCCAGTGCCGCCGCTGCCCTCGGCCACGGGCCGATCGCGGCGCGCCATCCACACGAAAGAAAATTCCAGCAGTTCAGATACACGTACTTCAGGCCCACGTTAGACGCCACCATCCATTCCCCCTCCATCTCGGGGCTCTTGCAGGACAACCAAACGTTTGCGGACTTGTTCGTCGTGTCCCAGCAGCAGAAGGCTAAAGTGCCGGCCCCGATAATCAAGCAGAAGTCCAGACTTAACATCCCAGACTCGGCGGCTACCGCTTCCAACGCTTCGTCCAACCCCAGGGATGGCACGGCGACACCAAGAAGTTTTACGGGCATTGGCACTGGCACTGGCACTGGTACTGGCACCAACGGCAGCAGCGGCACCGCCAACGGCAGTGCACCGCTGGTGCCGGATGAGCCTGTGCCGTTCTGGTTGGACGTGTTGGACCCCACTGAGGAAGAAATGAAGGTGCTCAGCAAGGCGTTCGGGATCCATCCGTTGACCACCGAGGACATCTTTTTGAACGAAGCTAGAGAAAAGGTGGAGCTTTTCAAAGACTACTACTTTGTCTGCTTCAGGTCGTTTGACATTGTCCAAGAAAAGTTGAAGCGCAAAAAACTCAATGAAAAGCTATCCAGTCTCGAAAACATCGATTTTGACGAGTTGAAGAAAAACAGCTCCAGGCTTGGCAACTTGAAAAGCATAATCAGCAAAATATTCACCCAACGTCGCCGCGGCAGCCATGACGGCGCCGGCGCCGGCGCATACGCCGCCTTGGACAGCGCGAGCACCACCACCACTGCCGCTGCTGGCACTAATGACCACCTAGCGAGAGAGCTCATCCAGCGGAAAAAGCGGCAAGGCGCAAAAGTGAGAAGACAAAGCAACAGATACAGAGAGTTGCAACCGCTTAATTTTTACATCATTGTGTTCCACGAAGGCGTGCTAACCTTCCATTTTTCTCCAACCCCACATCCCGTCACTGTTAGAAGAAGAGCAAGGTTGTTGAAGGACTACTTGACGGTTTCTTCGGACTGGATCGCGTATGCTTTGATTGACGACATCACTGATGCGTTTGGCCCGATGATCGAGACCATTGAAGACGAGGTGTACTCGTTTGAAGACGCAATCCTCAAGCTCCACTCGGGGAACAACAGCGACTCAGACTCAGACTCAGACTCAGATAGTGACGCCGGCCCAGCAGCAGACGCAAAGACAATCGGCACCACCGCAAGCCGCAGCAGCAGCCGCAGCGGCTCCTCCTCCATCTCCTCGTCCTCGTCCTCCACTTTGTCTGTGTCGTCCTCCTCCTACTATTCCACCTCATCGGCAGAATGGCAGCGCAAGGGCGACATGTTGCGCCGGATTGGCGAGTGCCGCAAGCGCATAATGAGTCTTCTTCGGCTCCTTGGCTCCAAGGCCGACGTCATCAAAGGCTTATCTAAGCGGTGCAATGAGAATTTTGACGTTGCCCCTAGATCAGAAATCGGCATGTACTTGGGCGATATTCAGGATCACATAATAACCATGGTCCAGTCGTTGAACCACTATGAGAAGTTGCTTGCTAGGTCACACTCCAACTACTTGGCGCAGATCAATATCGACATGACCAAAGTCAACAACGACATGAATGACGTGTTGGGGAAAATCACCGTGTTGGGCACTATTGTCTTGCCTATGAACGTCATCACTGGGCTCTGGGGAATGAACGTCTTGGTCCCCGGCCAGGACGCTGAGGGCTTGTCCTGGTTCTTCAGCATATTGGTCTCGATGTTGTTGATTGCTATTGCTAGCTATTTTATCACCGTTAAGGTTTATAATTTTTAATTAAAAGCTTGGCCACATATGTATGTATGTCCATGCTAGTCAAGTGTCAAAGACTTTGATCCTTCTTATTATATATTCAGCTTAGGTTTTTCTATACTTTTTTTTCTTTTCTATTTATTCAACTATCCTGTTAGCTTGTTGTTTTTATCGCTCTTGCTCGATTTACCATTATAGTTTTTTATAGAGGTGTCCATCATACTATTTTTTTCACAAGAAAAAAAAACAAAAAAACAAAAAAAAACGCGCTTCTGTTTCTTGCCCTTATTTTGTTCTTTCGTTGCAAAATTGCCCTTAAAAGCCTACTTGGATTCAATTTTTAATGTGCACTCATATTCATAATTCATAATTATTATTACCTGCCTACCTCGCTATTGATTCGTAGGTCTATTAACCATAGTTTTGAAATTTTGGCAAAAGGAAAAAAAAAATAATAACAATATGAACGCGGAGGTTCACTATGATCTTACGGTGTCTTGTTGCTCGCAATCATTCCTGCAAGCTGGTGGTGGCTGGACTGGACTGGACTGTATCGTGCTGGTTCAAGTTATGTACCTGCACTCCTCGTTGCCTTGCGACTCTCCGCAATTATGGCTCCACGCGTTAACTTTATATGTGCCTCCAATTGAAATACGCTGTTGTAAATAAAAGTAAAAGCTGGGCACCAGAACAGAAGCATGATTGTAAACTTGGACAGGACGACTATCATTTGCCGAACAAATACCGGGCCCTGTGGGCGATACGGCTATCTAACTGTACATACAATAATAGATTAGAAACATTTGTTTTTGACATCTGTGCCGAATAGCAGGCATTCTGTAGATTTTTGTTTGTTGGCTCTTGTTAACTCTACTTCATTTTCGTTTTGATTATATCCTCAATTTTTTTTTTTTTTTTTTTTTTTTGTAATGTCCTTACTATGCTCGCGTCCTAGTGTGGGAAAAAAGGGACCGACAATCATTCCGTGACTTTGATTCGCGGGATAGCTAGCCCTAGTCTAGCCTTGCCTAGCCTAGCCAGGGGACAGACATTTACAATAATCAAATTTCAAATAAATACCGACGAAATCTTGGCGATTGGCCAATCGTCAAAACGTTATGGCATGTGGCATCTTGACGACTCCTAAGTTAAACCATTCCCCAAGACAATTGTAGTCATACTTATATAAAGTCATCTTTGCGCATAAATGTATTTTGAATCAGCAGAAAAACGGATACTTGGAGACTGAGAATACAAAGTCGACAGGGGGAGCGTTGAGGAAAAACAGAACACATTTTGGTGGCTTTTGTACCTGCTTAACCATTCCACTAACGCTCATCCGACGTCGGCCCAATAAGCATATAGCCATCGCCGTTCTCTACAGCTACCAGTATCTTGCTACAACCACCGGACTGTAAGAAAACAGCAGTTTGCCTTCCTCTGTCCTGTCCACGCTGTTTTAGTCTGGGCTTCAACTGTGCTTGAAATTGGTGAAAAGCGTGAAAGTGTCTCAGAATCTGCTGCAGTCCACCAGAAACTTCGACCTGCATACGCACAAAATTCACAAAATTCACAAAATTTACTGCCGAAAAAGAAAAATAAAAAAAAAAAATAAAAAATAAAATTAAAAAGAACACCCAGGCAATATACACAAAACAAACAGCCACCAATCACCAGCAATAACTCAACACAGCATAGCAGGATCCCGTCTTCGCCAGCACACGGCACACAACACACGGCACACAGCACACACACTTATACACACTCTCCCTTTCTTGACGGCTGCCTTTCTATTTCCTGCGTGCTCAACCATCCGCCTACCCATCTATTATTACCCTTGTTTTTGGTTAGCTGTCTAGTGAATTTCCGTCCGTTGAGGTTCCTCTTCTCCGCTGTGTTCAAGTCCTCTGTATTGATTAATTCTAATCCAAGTAATCCAATTGCATTTCCCGTGTCTCAAAGGTAGCTGAGCTATCGTTCCCATCAATCAAGCACTACTACTACAAATTCCACCGTTATGGCCACTGATCCGATATATGAGGGCTACCATAACTTGCAGCAGCAGCAGCAGCAGCAGCAACAGCAGCAGCTGGTGCTCACCGATCAAGATTCTTCTAGTCAGACAAATGAGAAAATATCTACATTTACTGGCAACAGTCAGCAGCAGGACTCTTACTATGACGTGAATTCTCGTCAGACTTTTGATCAATACACTACGGTCAGCGCAGACCAATTTCAAGATGATGATCAGGGCCAAATACATATTGACGATTTCCATTTGGACTCATTGTTACTTTCGGATATCCTCAAGACCTGCCCTTCGTTTTCTTTTTTTGATGAACTCATCAATATCAAATCTATAGAGCAAGCACAAACATTGTTGCATTATGATTTGGTCAAGATTAATAATTCCATTCTTGATATCTCCACATACTTGGGCGAGCTTTTATTACTTTTGCAGAATTTGGATACTATCACGAATAACAACTCGCCATTGAACAAGTATTATGACAATATTGAGTGGATATACGAGGGAAGAAATGAAATCACAAAAATATCCAAAAATGTCGACGGTATAGACTCAATTATATCTCAACTTTTACACATCATAGAAAGTAAATTAGACGAATCCACAAACGATGACGAGTTTTTTGACAACTTGGCTAAGGATAGTGTGGATCAGCTGGACGATGAGGATTTTGTTGAAAAAAATGGGCACGATGGCGATGATGGCTATGACGAATACGGGCACGTTCATGGTCACAATTGTGAAAAGAAAAGACTTGAGTATTTGCACTTGTTGGGCAATTTTGATGAAATCAGCGACTTATCTTTGCAAGTAAAGAAGTATTTGATTATATACAAAAAAAGATTGGATATTTCTGTGCAATACAACGAGCTTTATTACCAGATTCTTGACTCAGTGAATGATGAAATTGAGAACTGTCTCAAGGACTCGTTTAAGACTCACGAATTGAAGTTTAGCTTGCCTCTAAAGTCTGTGGAAAATATTAATATAACGCAATTAGCTGATAAAATTAAGAAGATCCTTGACAGCCTACACGATATATCAAAAAGGAAGTCACTGGCTACAGCTGGTGCTAGTAACGATTGGAGAGCATCAACGGTTGATGCTTTACAAGCAAAATTACCTATTTCTGATCTTCTGTCTCTGGAAGAAATCACTGCGTACCCAATATTCGATGACAAAGAAGAAGAACTTTACAATCATTTGTCCAACTTGAAAAAATCTATTGACCCAATTAATGCCTCTATAGATTATATCAAACCGCAAATTTCCCTTTATTCTGACAAGGACGAGATTAAAGAGTTTTATGCAACATCGATAGAAAAAATGAATATCAAATTTGATACAATTGAAGAGAAATTTATTTTTTTGATTAATGATTTGGACGATTTGAGATTTGAACTTGTAGAGAAAAGATGGGCTGACGCTATACAATTTTTGACTATCACGATACAAAAATCTACATTCAATATCACCAACGAGTTACTAGAAAAGGGAATAATTCAGTCAAAAGATAATGATCAGTTAGCAATTGATAAAAATGTTTTGATTCCATTTGAGATAGAGAACCAGTTAAAATTAACATATTCACTAGTTAAGTTAACTGAAAAGAGCTTTGAAGAAAATTTAATTCCAAAAGAACCTCTACATACAAAATTTATTAATGAGGCTCAGTCCAAATGGCAAATTTTATATGATAAACTACCCGAGGAATGGAAACAAGATTGGTTTGGCATATCTAATCAAAAAGATACATTGACTCAATCAGAACAAGAACATAGCAACAACAGCTTTGGAAACCAAAGATCATCCAGAAACAGTTTCCTGGTCTCTGACGAACCTCAAATCAGAGCATTGAAACTTCGTTCAAAAAGAAACACTTTCGCAGGGAACACCTTTAATAATAACCCTATTTTCGGAGGTAGTACAAACATTTCTCCAGCACTATCACATACTTCTACATTCAATAATCATCATCATCATCAGCAGCAACAACAACAACAAAACCAAGCAAGAAGAGCGCCTGTTCGAAGCCCGTCTTTAAGTTCAGCAATTTCTCCGACCGCAGCTGATACTGAGTTTCAGGTGCGGTCTTTTAGTTTGAGTAGAAGCAACACCCTTAACCATATCAGCTCTTTTGCCAGTTCAGAGTTGGGAAATGGATCAAAAGTTATAAGTACTGTGGATAATAACTATATCAACAATTACAGTATTGATAATGTAATCAATAATGACAATCATAACAATAACGATAACAGCAACAATACCACTACTTCCTACAATGCAGCCAATATATCTGGAGAACTTTCATCAAATACATCAAGAAATGATTTACCAAATGTTAGTAGTAATAATAATGGTAGTTTTGGCCTCGGAATTAGTTCCTTTAATGCTTTGGCTAACAATACCCAGCATCAGTCGCAACCACAACCACAAGGTGAAAGCACTCCAAATAATGAAAAGCGACACATTCAACGAAGATCGATGACCGGATCTTTGTTGATTGGCAAAATGAATCTCCAGCCCATCTTGGTTCAAGGAACTCCTAGTTCACCGGAAAAGGACAAGGATATGCTTTTCAATAACGATAAAGTAAATAGTGAAGAAGAGCAGCATGATGCTAACAGCAAAAACAGCGCCAAGAAAATCACATCACCAAGACAAATGAAAAGTAGCGCTTTCAACGGCATTATTCCAAGAATGGGTCTTCTAGGAGCTAATAGAGATACCAAAGTTTTGAGTACAGTGGAAAGTGTAGCTGATGAAGATACCAGCAGTCTTCTCTATGATTATAATGACAACAGTATAGAGATTGATAGTCCGTTGACCAAGAAAATTCAAAGAATGAGCAACAATACGTACAAGAAATACTCAAGTGGTTTACCAAAAAGATATTCGTTCACCAACAATAGCGCATTTGCAAGTCCTTCTCCAAGATATGGGTTAGGATTTGATGATCTGACAAACATTTCAAGTATCGAAAATAGTCGTCTTGAAGCACTTCAGAAATTGGAAAATGGTGAAGAGGAACATGTTGTTGATAGAAATATTCTTGATCAATTGAATAATTTGACTTTGGATGATTTGCAAAAAACTTTGAGAGATGATGAAGAGCAAAAAGCTACTGTCAGCGGTGCTGTACCACCAGTCACAGCAACCCGTACTCATAGCACTGAGGGACGCAATTCCAGAACTGGGTCATTATACTCACCACGCTCTTCAATTTCTCGTTTACCGATAGCTAAGAGTAATCGCCCAATAAGCAAAAGATTCAATATTACGGCTAGTCCAACCAATGATTCATTCAACGAAACTGATTTCCATCACAATGAAGTTCCGATAATTCATTCAAGCACAAACTCCATCACCAGTACTTATTCTCCATTAACAAGAAAAAGTTCTTTGGTTCCTGTGCCGGCAGCAAAAGTTAACAGAATCAAAAGTCCAGAATCTTATTCTAGTTCCAGTAGCCGTCCACAATCGCCAGCGCAACCACCCCCACAGCTTGAAGGCAGCAGTCAATTTGATACTGTTGAAGCAATGAAAACAATTGACAGAATCAAAAAACTTAAAAAATATTCTGTCAAGAGATCTTCTTGGATTCCTCAACCAAAGACTACCAAATTGGCTAAAAGTGCCAACAGATCAAGTATTGATAGCACTTCCTCAAGTTTGAAAGATGTACCTTTAGGTTTTAGTGCTAATACTACGAAGGTATCAGAAAAAGAGAACGGCAATGTTGACAGAAATCGGGTCAAGCAGAGTTCTAATAGTCACGGCAACAGTAATACTGGAAGCAGAAGCTCAACAGCGAAATCAAATGGATTGAAACCAAAAAAGCGTAACTCTAATGGAAGAGCTAAAATCATCGCACGCAGAGAATTTGTTTGAAAAAAAAAAAAAAAATTTTTTCAGTGTGATGCGTTATTCTTCTTTAAACATGTTGATCCGATTTTTAATGTCTCTTACTATTTTGGCTGATATTTTGATAAAAAAAGAAAGGAAGGAAAAAAACGCCTTGTAACTAATAATGTTTTTTTTTTTTTTTCTTTTTTTTTTTTTTTTTTGTGGTTTGTTTTCAATCTTTTTATTTTATTTTATTTTTCTTTCTTGTTCAGATATTCTGAGTTAAACTTATTTTTGTTCTGCTTTTTCTGTCTTATTGTTTTGCCCTGCTTTAGTTATCTATACCTAGACTGCTTTTGTGCTCATGTTATAAATTTGCTATATTCGCTAATCCTGTTCTCGTTTTTATCGGCTTCATTTCCGTTCTTTTCTTCTCCTTCCATTTTGTTTATTGTTTGCTAATTTTTTTGCTGGTTTCGTTCTTGTTTTTGTTCTGTTTCTAGATTCGCTTATACTTGTCGTTCGATTTTGTTTGATATCCGCTTTTTTAGCTCCTAGTTCTTATTGTTTAACCCTTAGCTTTTTTTTTTCCAAAACATATACTATACTCTAGATATTTCTTTCATTTTATTTTATTTTTTGTTTACTCTGTTCCGTTGAGTTTGTTAATATTTAATTCTTTTTTCAGCAGTTTGATGTTAGCTGTCATCGGGTTTTGTCTCATCTATTGATTCTTTAGCAATCTACGAAGTTGAAGTTCATGACCAAAGGCCAAAAGTAGCGTATGGCTGTAGTATACTTGTATTACCACTTATCAAAATTGATGCATTCTCGAGCCCCACATTTCTATCGTTGCTATCTTACTATGAAGCTTACACAACTAAATCTACAGCTAAAAACTTCATAGGTATTTAGTTTTCGTCCTAGGTTGTTGATTTCTGTTTTTTCAGCCTGTATACATAAAAATAATTATATCGTAAATTGCAATTTGTCTTTCTTTTAATGTGTGCTATTTTATAATAGAGAATACCTGGAATCGAAAAACTATGTTGTTGCCCGTCAGGGCGCACTATTCGTTGCCATGTCAACTATAAACGCTGTGTGATACCCGGCAAAGAATTATTAGGCATTTGGTTGGTTACCTAGGCAACATATTTGTTTGTTTTTGTTTTTGTCTTTTTTTGTTGACAAATATTTTACTAGGTGCACATCTGCCAGGCTTTAACGCTGATATTAGATATCTTGATTATGATTTTGAAACTAATTTATTTCAAGTATATAATTGCTATTAAAACTTTTTCTTAGGGCATTAGATGAACACTTTCACTCTGTACGCGATGTTGTGTATAAAGCATTGTAGACCAAGGTCCGCGCTGAACGCCAACACAAGCCAACCTGGGAGTGCCCACAGAGTGCCGTTGTCACAGTAACAGTAAAATTGTTGGTTTGGAGCACCGGTAAGAAAAATCAAAACGACACAAGGAAAAAGACAAATGTCAGAAGCAAACAGGAAAAAAAAAACTATAAAAGGGCCAGACGACCGCTTTTTTGAAGACAATATTTTTTCTTTTTGACTGGTTTCCTTTCTTCATACTTACCTTGAGAAGTCATTGGGGATCATGAAGCCCATATGGCCATTTGGATCTGCTTACATTGCACAGCGTATCAGGTCCGAATGTCATATCTTTCCGATTTTCATTGGAGAGGTATGGGTCTCATAATTTTTGATTTTAACTAATAATTTTACAGTTGAAAATTATTGTAAATTTGAAGAAAGGGAACCGATAAGCAGTTACGGGTTGTTCTTGGTTTAGATCTCCTTTTCGTAATTGTGTCATTTTAATCTATCGACATGATTAGGATCGTTTGACGGGAATTATCTTTGTTATTGGTTTCTTTGTCTCTTCTTTTTAGAATTCTTAGTATGGTTACTAATTTTTTTAAAAAGAATGGCATGTGGTGTACCAGTTTGCACTCCAATATATTGAAAAGTGCTTGAAGTCAGGGCGTATAGTTTTCGTACCCTAATCTCAAACAAATGGACCGCAACTGGGCATACGTATATAGCGATTTTAGTCTAGTGTATAAATGTTTATTGCGATACATTGCAAATGTTAATTGACGCTGTAAATGTTATTGTTGAGATAGGCAACAAACAATATTGGGAACTGGTTCTAAGCTAGTCTTAGTACGTTCATAGCCGAAACAAGTCATTGAGCATGTCATTGAAAAATTAGACAGCGTTTCAGTTTACTCATCCTCCTTTAACTGATACAAAGAGGAAAAGATATGCCAGTCAAAACACATCAAGAACAATGAACCAGTAAATTGGCCGATAGACCAACATCAATGAAACAAAATGTCCCAAATATCTCGTTTGTCTTCCAACAAACAGTCTTGTTGCTTGTCTAAAAAATCACTATGTTGCGTTAACGACTTCGCTTATGACCAATAACATCGCATTCATTGATGTGTTTCAGCTGGCGAAAAGTTACAGAACGATTACGAAAATCAGAGCCTGCTATAATGCATTCTTCTAAGAAACAAAACTGTCTGTGGTAGAACAATACGAGAATAGACTAATAACCGCCATTAATGTAGTTAGTCCATGAAAAAGCCAGAAAATAAAAAAATTGGACAACATGGTGGTATCTCTTAACTATTTGAATTGACAAATTTCACTGGATTCAGAAGGACAAAATTGTGAACAAGAATCTCCAGAAAAAAAAAAAAAAAATATTAAGACTCAGAATTGGCTTTTATGCTTAAGTATTACTCACTTGTATGCATTTTAGGTTCATTATATCAATATTCAATACTGACTCAAAACAGATATTGAAATTCGTCGCTTTGGGCTTAGTAGGGCCGTTCACTAAGCGAATTTTTTGTGGAAAAATTTCACTACAGCTTCCTCGTGCTATACGTCGTAAATGATTGAAGAGAGTCAAATACATATAAGTAGCTCACCGGTATGCGTCAAAAGTTTTCATATCGTTTCGCCATTTTCATCGTTTCATACTTTTTATCTGCAATTAAACGGTCGTGCAGTGCTGCTCTCTTTAGCCTGTGTTACTGTGTATTGTCCGCATTGTTCAACTCACTAGTTTCAAATGGGAATACTCAGAAAAGAACTCAAGGCTGACAAACTCGCTTTTTATGAATATATTTGAAAACAAAGCATGATATACTCAGTGCATTAAAATGTAAGGAACATCTTTTGTCTTGCTGCATTTATTGTGCTGCAGTACGGTTTTAAATCTCGGTTCTGTGGAATTTTTTTGAGAAATTTTTTCTTCAAGACAATGTGATAACGCAAGGCCCCATTTTTTGCTTCTTTCGTGTCTTGAACTGTAATGAACAGCTCCGATAATTTTAGCGGGTTGACTATATAAACCACTGAATCAGAAATTGACATGGCGTTTTAACAATAGGCTAAACAAATTGAGGTGGAAAAAAGAAAAGAAAAGGAAATAGCCATTTCCGCTTACATTTTCAAGATAGGTTGATTGCAAGAGAACCCAGGTGATATATTATATCCAGGAGATTGCAGATTCTCCACACACGCTTTACTATTGGATAATCTATGTACTAAAGCAATGTGTCTTTTGATGTTGCCCAAGATGCCACCCCAGTAAAGTCCAAGAGCATGTCGTATACCAAAAGGCTTTGAGTTTCTGCACTCAGATTACCAGCACAACCAGACACATAAGAGGAGAAAAAACTAAGAAGTACCAATACAGATCAATTAATGTTTAATATGTTCTTATCCCTAAGCCAGTTCCTCACATGGAATTTCTGCAACAAACTTCAGCAAAAAAAAAAAAAAAAAAAAAACATTCAAATTTTCCGAAAAAGGAGATCGATACAAACGCCCATCCACACACACAAGAAAAAAAAGATAACATCATAGATTTATTTTTATTTCTGTTCAACCAGGGGCAGGTTTTCCCTGAACAATGGATTACTAACGCAATTGCCCCTTGCAGGAGGCATTTGTGTTGTTACCCCCCATCGGGCAAAATTATCGGTAATAGTAATTCGATTTGATTATACAGATTGTAATCAAAGGTATAAGAAAACTCAACAAGGAAGCTTAGAAACCGCCGATTGTAGCACCGGTGTATTGTAGCGCATGTTTCATCCTCATGCATGCATCGATATTTCTGTTGGGTCGCCCCAGAGGCAGTTTATTGCAGGCATGATTACCGTCGATTACTTATTTCCGACCGGTCTACCGTCGGTAACGGTGTGCTTTCCGAGAGCACCGAAACCGTACCGTCACGTACCGCACCGTGTAACAGGCTAATCAATTGTACCGCAAGGGCAACGCACAACAATTAAGGGGAGGTTTTGGTTAGTGTTCCTCAAATAAAGGAGCTCAATACTGCTATTGTTACTTGCTGAATTTTATGCTAATTTATGTGACGATGCCAGGAGCAGCCAGCATGGCGATATTACTAGGATGAATGGCATATTGGTTCTTGCTACCAAAAAATATAGTTATCTTACGTGCTGTAAATCCAACATTTTAGGTAAAAAGACGACGTCGTTTTTTTATGAAGTCATCTTGCCACTATTATTACTCATTCGGCTTTTCTATTAATCAAAATAACTCTCAAAATTGTAATAGAGAGTTGAGGATCAAAAGAATAACTTAACTCAACTGCCGAATTGTCATACTTTCATTGCGTGGTGGTGCCCATTTTTGGGAATCTCCGTTTGTTCATCTAAATTTTTTTAGCCACTCGTCTTTTTTTAAAACAGAGTGCTGTCCTATCCCAAGGCAGTCCATCTTGGATTGTTAATGCTGTGATGTTTTTAATATTTATGTGGTAAAATTATTTTAATTTCAAATTACACAAATATTGCTGGAAAAGCCACATCTTCTGCTGAAGATTGCTCGCGTTGTTCAACAATTGCAAAGAAGCGGTGATTGCTGAGGGTTTTTGATGTATTATTATATCGAAGCTGGCAGGGTTTTTTATTTTTTTACATAATAAGACATACATTGGCAGTCAATATCAATCACCAGCATGCTCAACCTAACCCCTGGACAGTTGCCCTTGATCTACTTGCTCGCATGAAAAAAATCAGAACCGAGTAAAGCGCTTTTTCTCCTTTAGAAACTTCACTGCTAAATTCCTTGGATCTATATGGGATTATCCCGGTATATTGAACTAGCACGAGGCAATTCACAGCGCTGCAGTATCATTCAATAACCTAGAATGTTTCCTATTTACGCGCCTTGCAATCTTGATCAAGACTAATGCTCTCGTCAACGAGGCTGGGGAGCTCGGTAATTGAGCATCTATGGTTCAAAGAATTTTGCTGAGGATGTTCATGTGGGGAAAATTAGTATGTCCAGCGTTTATAATATGATTAATCAAAACAGTAACATTAACAAGACTAATACAAAAGGGATGGCTAAATATATGTAATCATAATGTTAAGACGTGCTAAAAGCGTATTATTTACGCCCTCTATTATTTCCCGTCGTATTTTTTTGTTTTCGTTAATTATTTGGCGGACTTTTAACGTCCCAGATTAGTAAAATTTTTGCAGTCTAAAATTGAAGATCCCTAAATATCATTTTTGTAAACTGGGATTTAAATAAGGGCTTGAAGCTATACAACGAGATAATTAATGCTAGAGCATTGTAGGTGTCTAATCATGCGTAGTCCGTGTTTCAAATAGCATGCCTCACACTGTAGATTAAATAAATAAAATTGGGTATATCTGTAAATAACGAACTATACTGATTAGTTAGCCAAAAAGCGATAGAAAGCTTCAAAAAATTTGAAACTCGTGTGATGTCATTTTGGTTTAGCCTGCTTCGCTATCTCTTGCAAACAATCTACAAAAGTACTCAAAACATCAGTGACTTTCTATCACTTTGCAATGTGTTTTTGACCTCAGTAACCTGCATGACAGAGGCACCGCACAATGTGATACTAATTAAGACAGCTAACTGGCGTATCTACGTCATATATCCACTGTTCAAGAAACGTTCAAACACCAAGTTTACGTTTGATAACGGCTACATCACTGCGAAATAGTAGAAGCTGTTATACATGCCAAAAAAATCACACGCACATTTTAAACGTATTAACACTTAAAAAACGAAACGCCTATTTAAACAAAACGGTTAAAGAAGCTTTTCCAAAGAACCTTTTGAATCATTTTCGAGAAATTGATTAGAACACGTTCTTTACGTTTTGCGTATCTGCTTAACATGTCCGCTTTACTTGAAACTAAAATCGCTTGATACAACCTAATTTCTCGGAACCTTACGTATCGCGCACAGATCTTAAGGATTGCCAGTAACACTGGGCTGCGATATTCAATCGCGCTGCTATCCTGTCTAAGGAAAAAATATTCTTACTTTCAGACTAACATATAGCTCATGTGCTAACCTTTATAATTCAAAATTTGTTTGAAAAGTGAGCCGTTGCAGTACACGCTACAAAATATTGTCCATTCAAAACATTGGACAGATTTTGTTGCTTAGAGAATATATAGTCTTACTGTAAATTCTCATGGTACGGTAACCTGAAGTTCAAGGATTCATTTGGGCAGCAGAACGTTGACTGTATCCAAGATAATACAACTTCCCGATTATTTATACGAGAAGCATTTATGATGAATTAGAAGCACCTGCAATGGATTATAAACAAACTGATATCTTATATCTAATTATCTAAAAGTTGTGTCTTTTCCAACCTTCTTCATGTTGTATGCACATGTTCACGTTTCGGAGAAGTTCATTTGAGGAGTCACTGATAAGGTAAAACAAAATGCTTCTTTTTAATAATTGGAACAATAGTAAATTATTGCAAGTGAAGCTTTTTGGAGTTTGCCTTCCTGGTTTTTCTTTTTGTATTCTTTTTTTTTTGTCCCTTTGCAAGGATTTATCCTTGCTGAATAGTGGTTGGGTTTCCAGAACACAAAATTAGCATACCCTGATAAGGGTCATCAGGGTGCTACATATGCAAGAAATTAACTGCAAGGAATGGCACTCGTGTAAAGAACTATTCTGGTTTTGCTAGAATACCATAGCTTCAAATCAACAGTATGACCGCCACTGCCAGAATAGCCTCCTGTCAATGAACAACAGTATTGTGTTTTTTCTGTATAATAGAGCGAATTTCAGTTGGTCCTAATTGTCTCCTGCAGTCACTATTTTTGCAAGGTTAGGTTTCCACAATTATCCATACTAACAAGTTAAGGTACGAATTTTATTCACACAGTAAAATTCATCTGTTCAGATCTTAATAATCACTTGTACGGAGTTGTATAATAAGAAAAATCTAAATTACTGACAACTCCGCGAGTATTTCCATGCTTTGATAATAAAGTAAAGTTTCGCAACTATAAATATTTTATGCTTGCAAATCGAAAACATTTGCTATTCTTGTTGAAAATCTTTAAGTCCAGCCTTTTTTTTAGCAATCTTGGGCTGATAAAAAAGTACCAAATTGCCGGCAACTTGAACTTTGATGGTTTGTATGTTTCAGTTTTTGATGACCGGCATTTTAGACTTTCTTGAGATGCGAATTTTTGTCAAAGAAAATATATGAAAAAAACACCACACACCACCCAAACTATAGTAATTGAGAAATCTCAATATTTTTTGAGGTACACTGTTGTTCTGAACTAGTTTCACTGTCTTCCTGAATAGGCACACACAATAGCAATCAACGAAAGCTGCTTTTTTCTTCTCCACAATCGGCCCGTTCTTTGTCATAGTAAGTAGATTTCAGAACCCGACGCGGATAGAAAGCAATTAATATTAAAGGGTTCAACTTCAAAATTACGCTGTAGTGCGGCCAGCTGCAAGACAAACTTGAGCAGTCCAGCAATGTAATTGAGGATTTGAAAACATCACCACACAGGCAGTAGTGCTGGCAGTTTTGCAGCAGTGTGGCTCACCTTCACTATCAATCGCTACCACTATCATCATCTCAATCACTATTTTCTCCGAGGACGATCAATGATTACCGTAACTCCTGCCATCGCCAAATTCCCCTGTTGAGTGGACCTCCGCTTTCCAATTCAAATTTTAAGCTAAAATATGTAGTGTAATGCGAGTACATGTTTGGAGGGTAATGTTTCATCTACAAACTATAATTGATGGCCAAAAGTCCCAAACGCACCTTGCAAAAAGAAGCAAGCAGAAGCAACATCACCAAAAGTGAAAGCATGACGGATGATTGAGAATTCTGTGTAGTTTTGGTTTTTATTTCTGGTATTATGGATATAAGCTGCTCCTTTTCTTGAGAACGCTATTCTTCCATCTTGTCAGCTCTAACATGTTTTAACTTGCGGAGGTTTAGTTCGCTAGCTTCTGTTGCAACGTTTCATTTCACCAGCGAACTGCATGTGGATATGCGAGAGTCAGCATGGTTCAGTAAGCACTTTTTCGCAGCTGGGGAGGACGGGAAATAGCCGTCGCTCTTGCTGCAAGGCGATAACATTGCAAGCTATATATGGGTCGGTCTAATTCTTCCTTTCAAGGCTTTGTCTTTGCCTAAAGAAAATTTGTTAGTGAACACGGTCCACAATTTCCGAGTTCAGATTGATTTTCCCCAGCGTATTAATAATATTCGGGTTTATAAATAGGAAAAAGGTTTGATCGTGGGGTACGAGCTACTTGGCATAGTAGTTATTTTCTTTGATTATCTATTAACTTTTTTTTTTTTTTTTTTTTTTTTTTTGACAACAACTTGACTGAGATCACATTAAATACCATTTGACAAGCATATCAAAGCAAGCAGCAGCTTATATCAATAATATACCATACATAAGTAGCAATTATTCGGCGCAATTCGACAGTTAAACGTCTCCATACCCACCGGATTTTTGTTCAAGCCATTTGGTAGTTTAAGTGGCCTGCAGCGTATGTCGCGCCGACCGAACTGTGGAACCGGAATTCCCCATATTTCAATTAATTAGTGCTCTTTCTTCGCTGCTCTCGTACTGTTGCTGGGTGTAGTCACTCAAAGGCAGCCCTAATACTAAGTAGGGCGGGTCATTATGCAAGGAGCAAGGCACCCACAACGTGCATTAGCAATCGCATCAACGATAGCTCTAGCATCATGCACAGTGCTGGGGCAAGTCACAGACTCTATGTCCACAATGTTGTTCAAAGGCTTCTGTCAATAATTTCAATCTGTGTTGATCATTAGGCGCGAACCAAAACTTCTATTCGCAAAATAATTAATGGTAATGGCAAGCGGTGGTAACGATGATAATAATGAATGTGACGGTTTAGGTAGGATTCTGTAATGTCAGGTACATGCGGGCTTCTTACAGAATCACATCATGCTGCAAGGTGCAGTGGTATGTGCAGTAGTGAGTGCATTTCGCATAGAAACATGCTTGTAAACATATTTGCCTGCATCTTACTGATGCATGTATGTTTTTACAGCGCAGACGCTTCTTTTTTCTTCTTTCGCACTCTCAATTGATTGTATTACGCTCATTCTTGCTTTCACCGCGAGTGATTAGTAAATTATGGGCTGTTTTGACTTGTTTGATATCACTGAGTGAATGGTACGCTTATGGTTGCATGGACTTTCAATAACACCCGAACCGAAACACCCTAGAAATGCGTAATGATATAAAAGCATAACGTTTCCCACCTCGACATTCTTGCTACCGTTTTGATTTTATCTTACTTGTTGTACCTTTCCTTTTCTATTGCCACTTTAGTTCCTATTTCACACAAATCATCCTTCCACTCGAGAACTTTTCAGCGTTTCTTCCACTCTTGGTTTGTGCATCACATATTACGCATTCCGGTCTCACACAGTCGTTCCTTACTTAAAATTACCGGAAGCTCATCAATTCCGCGCCCGCATTTTTCTATACTGGAGAAAATTACATCATCGATAAATTGTCCGATCCCACCATTTTCTGATCCCATAATCGAAGAGTTGGCCATCTACAGTTGGTGAATATATTTTTGAGAAAACCTTGAGAAGCAAGCAGACATTCTAGTTTCTTGCTATCTTGAGCCTCTTTGTATCAATACATCTGAAGACACACGTTGCTGAACAATCAGCCAGGTTAGCCCCCAAAAAAAATAATTCAAAACAAGTCACAATTGAACATGATCAACAAAGTTTACAGTGAAGAATACGGTTACGACTGTGATGATCCAAGTATCGTCTACTGGTGCTGCTGCCACTGTCGTACTAAAAATCCAGATTTTTTCCAGCAATGTACATGCTGCAAAAAACAGAATTGCTCAAAGTGCAATTATCCTTGGGTGGATTAAGCCAGCCGTTGTTAAACATCAGCTTCACCGGCCCACCAAGATTCATTAACGATTGAACGAATACTATAACCTCGCTATCTCAAGTTACTTATAGAAAAAAGAAACTGAAAAAAGATCAGGCTTTACCTTTATCAACACAAAAAGAAATAGAGAAAAAATTCCTTTAACACGTCTACTGCTTAAGAGACAATTTATTCCTGGCTTTTACTTTCTTCGCTTTTTATTTCGCAGCTTCTTAAACTGGTATTCCTGCTCACGCTCATTTCAACTACACCGTTGTATTTTGTCTCATACTTTTTTTTTTTTTTTTTTTTTTTTTACTTCATTATCGTCATTTTTTTGGAGTTAAGTGATCATTAATCCCAATACTGGTTGATCTGGTATGTTGTTGCTAGCGACACTGCCATCGAGTTGCAATTCCTTGCTGCTATTTCCTTTCTTTTATACTTCTACTCGATACTTGGCCATGCAAATACACTCACTAAACTGGGTGACATTTATGGTTGCACTGGATGCCACTGTTGCAGTTTTTTTTTTTTTTTTTTTTTTTATAAGTTTCCTTAGTTCTGGTTGTTATGTTCTTTTACTTTTGTTGCTATATTATATTATTTATCACAGCCTAGAATCATTTTATCATTTTTGGTTGGTTCTTTGTTTTATCCTATTTGGTTTTTGTTCGCTATATTTTTGTTTTACCATCAAGTTGCTATTGTACTATAGTTTTTTCTATTATCTTTTTTTACGAATATTAACTATTAGAGGTCGATATCTATATCTAACATTACTTTCTGTGTTTGTGTATTATTTGTATTGGCTTTTTGCATCATATTGAAACAAGAGTTATGACTTTGTCTACTTAACATATTAATTTTGCCCAGTGTCTTCAGCTTGTTGAATGCCTCTTCAATCCCTGGCTTCGAGTGTGCTGTACAGCGCTCACCTATTTATGAATACACTTCTTTAGTTCTGTTTTTTTTTTTTATTTTTATTTCTTTTTTTTTCTTTTTTTTTTTTTTTGGTGAAAAAAAAAGTTTTTGCTTTTTCTTTGATTAATGGCTTTTTGTGTTACGTGTATACTAAATTTTTGCTCGATTATTATTTTTGAATCCTTAAATAAAAAGACTCTGATTTGTTTTTACGAACATGACCTGCTTCTTTTTCTATTCATTTCTGTGTACTAGAACGATCAAATATGCCATGAAACAGTTTCTTTAGATGGGTCTTTTGCTAGTCATTATAATAGAGGATGACTTTGTCGAAAATAAAACACCGTTGTGTGTGTTTGTCAAACATTGGCGAGACATTCTTTAAATTACCATTTTTATACAAGCAATGCGATTTTAATACTTGCTAACAGGTGTAGGTTTTGAAATCAATTGTAAAACTGCAGCCTGCAATTAGCATTACAAAAGCTTTTTGTTGATTATACTGCTGTATATTTGCTGCGAGTTATAGTAACGTAGGCAGGTAAATCCATAGGTTTAAAGGTTGAATAATACTTTTGGCTTTATGGTATCTGTACTCAAATTTTTATTAAAATGCTTTCAAGATATTAATCACACAATTCAGCACTTACAAAATTCATTACAGCAAAATTTTCCCCAAACACTTTACCAATATATCGTATAGAAATAAACAACAGCAAAATTTAAATCGTCCAATAATTATTACCGTACAATTACGTGTTCTAAATATATCACGACTATGCCTAAGGAACGCAGGATCATACGGCACGTTGATTATAAGAAATAGGTACAAAAAGTTGCAAGAATATTTATTGATTCATCTTTTATATAGAAGGTACCTCATATCCTTCTGTTCAATTTGGGTATATAATGTGAATAGTCACTGATAATGCCCGTAGGCTATTAAAAAAAAAAAAAAAAAAAAAAATGCCAGCAAAACATAACTACAAAGGCGCCCGTTTGAGAGACACAAAATAGAGCCCCATATTGCCTCTTGATATCTCATGTCTGCATATTTATTTCCGCTGATATACGAAGAGTTAATTGGTGGCAATAGTGGTCAAGTTTTCTAAACGAGCAACCACTTTACGTCTTAAGTTTTTTACTGGCGAAAAACAGGTTGTGTAAGATCGAATCCCCGCAAGTGAATACCATCAAAATTAAATAAAAAAAATTTTTTTTTCCAGACACTGTATTGATATTGTATCCAAAATTATGAGCATATAATTTTTGTTATTCGATTTCCCACGCCCACACGGACCCAAAATTTTACTGTCGGTGGTGCAGCAGCGGCACTGGAGAAAATTTTATTTTTAGTGTTTTTCTTGCTATGCTTCCCGTCACTTTTTCTGTTTAGACTTTTTATCTTATAGCTGCCCAAAATAGTCAATATTTCATTGAGCTTTTTCATTCACTGTCGTCTTTGGGTTTTTAGTGAATCGACAAATTAGCTTGTTTAAGCGACAGGGCAAACCAAAAATTTTGATGAACGGTAACAACAAGAATAAATGAACCAAAGAAAAAGCTACTCTTTCTAGAGACGATCTGCAAGTTTTTTTCTATTTATAGAATGTTTTCAAACTTTTTTTTTCTTTCAGCCGGGTTCATCTATCCATTTGTATATTGTTTTTCTATTATATGAAGTCATCATGCAGCAAAAGTTGATAGACAGCAGAAACTCTTGCCTAATTGGAGTTTCGCATCTCATGCTTGAATGCTTTTTACCTCTTCGTAAGAATATTCTCTTTCACGTAAAGCGGTTTTTTAACGGTCGCATGTAATGTATAGTAGATCGAATTAAGCACATTAACAGGTTCATCAAGTGTTTGTGAGTATCAATAGCTGAGACCCACATAATTATAAGTCCTGTGATGTTGAGTTGAGCAGCTATACAAAAATAGTTCAGAACCTGAAAGACATGTTTCGTACAGAATCCCGGTTTTCAATTTTTACGTATTAACATTTTCTTAAAAAGTAGGCAAAGAGTTTACGCTAAAAAAAAAAAAGAAGCACATAATAAGCAGATCAATACAAGCATCATGCACAATTTGCGGTTATCATTCAACGACTGTATGCTTTCAGTAAAAGAAGCAGGAAAGGTGTCCCATTGCTCAATTTCAAATCATAGCGAAATTCAAGGTTCCAAATCTAAACTAGCAGGCAACAACGAGTAAGAAAAAGCAATAGCTGCAGAAAGTGCTTTCACTTGTTCACGGTCCAACTACTCTTGATTGAGATTACTCTTTTTCTCTGAAATAAAAATTTTTTCAATGGAAATGTTCTCAAATTATTCTCAGTGCGCAACTTTCCCCTTTTGGACGCAAGCAGAAATATAGCTCTTTTTTTTTTTTTTTCTGAAATTAATTTTGAAAATTTTGCCTCATTAGATAAACTAGATGAATAATTATAGTTTAGCTGATCTAAAACAAAGTATTCTACATTGGTTTTAAGGGATTAGCAAATTTGGTTTCTTGACGGTTCTCAATTTAAGCTGATATGGATGAAATTTTTTTAAATGAGGAACCCTGTCAATACAAGCCTTTGCGATCTGGAATAAAGTAATGTCCATCTCTACAAAAAAAAAAAAAAAAAAAAAAAAAAAAAAAAAGAGAAAAGAGAAAAGAAAAATCAGACTAATGAACATGTACCTACTATTCTTGATGTTGAAACCCATTTCTGTTGCGATTTAAAGAGAAAATTTTTATATTGTAAATTTTTGCCTTTCTCCCTGATGTTCAATCATAGTGTTTTCTTCGTAAACAATACGCAGCTTAATAATGTCATTTCCCGTAGAGAACAAACATTCATTTGCCATCATATAATCTATTGCAATGTCTGAACACGAAAGTCGTGATATTTATTTCTTGTATTTAGATTCAATATGTTTGATTATTTGAATATTTGCTTTTCTAAAATTATGTAGCATAAGTCCACCTTCAGTTCAACTACTTTCTTTCCTTTGCTTTTTTGGATGCCCATTACTTAAGAACTCAACCGCAGGTGGTGACCATTGGTTTCTTGTCTACGAGTTGAATTGTTGTTTACAACGGCAGTCCTTGAAACTTGACTATTTAACCAAGAGTGTCCACTGTTTTCTATTCAGATGTATATAAGTAATACACTGTTGCTTGATTTACCAAAATCAGTCCCCACTACACATTATTAGACCTTCCAAATAAAGTGGGACTGCAAAAAAAAAAACAAAAAAAAAAAACAAAAAAACAAAAAAACTAACATTTAGGACAAATTATCTAAAAGTCTTCTGTCAGGAGCTACAAAAAAAGTATACTTATGTACTAAATTATAGATGGTATGTCATAATAGCGTACAAAAACTTAACAATGTGATGCGAAGCTTTTTATTCAGTGCAAAAAGACTTGAGTTTTTGATCATACGACACTCAATAATCAGCTTGATTTATTAACAACACATCTCCCATTCACGTAAACTCTCACAGTATTTCTGTCATCACCATTGAACAACCATTTTGCAATCAAATCCTCAAATTTCTGTTTGTCCTTTTCTGAAAACGTTCCGTCTTTGTTTAGTTCGGAATTATCAAATCCACCGTCATTAGAACTAGTTGACTGAATCTCTACACTAGAATCAGTTTGAATGTTAAACAAAAGGTCTTCAACTGCATTTGAACTCTGCACTGTATTAACAGCATTATGCAACTGTTTTGCTTCGCGTCCAAGGAGAAATGAAGGTATTTGCCAATTGAAAATATCTATTTGTGATCCATTTGATCTTAAATCTACCAACTGAGCTTCCCATTTTTTGCCAATCTGGAAATCACCCAAAATAGAATCCAACGCTAAACATTTTGCTCCTCCAGCTGTTGCTAAGTAAAGCACATCATTTACCGACAACTTATCATTATCTTGTTGAGTTTTCATAGCCAAGTGTCTGGATACTAAAAGTGCTTGACGTGCCACCGACAATATAGATGGAGAAAATCCCCCAGAGACATCAGTACCAAGACCAACTTTTATATTAGAATCAAGCAATGATCTTATTTTTGCTTCACCAGAAGTTATGGAACTATTGGATATTGGGCAATGCGAAATGCCTGTTTTGGCCCGTTGCAAGATACTTTTCTCATCTTTTGTCAAATGGACCCCGTGAGCTAAAACAGTCTTGTCTGATAATAGATTATGATCATCATAAACTGCAGTGTAATTCTTTGACTGCGGGAAAAGTTTGGCGACCATTGCTATTTCATCCACATTTTCAGAAACATGCGATTGGACATGAAAATTGTGCTCTGATCTCAATTCACCTAACCAGGACAATGACTTAGAAGTGCAAGATGGTGCAAATCTCGGAGTTAGTGTAGGTTGTACCAATAAGGTATCGTCTTGTCTATTATAATGAGGATTCTCCTGCAGAAGTTTTTGCAACTTTTTTATGTGGTCGCATACCTCAAGTGTATTTTTTTGCAATTCTTCGTGAGATTCGGAGTAAAAATCAGGAGAGTTATCATCCATACAAACTCTGCCAATCAATGATCGCTGCCCCACTTTGTAGCAGATATTGGCCAATAGTTTAGTAGCTTCAGGGTGGATTGTTGCGAAATAAGAAGCAGTAGTGGTGCCATTTCTCAAGGTCTGATCCACCACTTTGGAATAAATAGAGTGTGCTTTTTCTATGTCTTTGAAAGATGCTTCCAAGGGAAACGTGTATGTTTCCAACCAGTCTAGTAGAGTAGAGTTGCCAAAGATACCGTTATTTGGGAATTGTGGGGCATGTATATGAGTATCAATAAAACCCGGGAAAAAAAATTGATAGGGACTAGATGTGATGTCAACGACCTTGATTTTTCTGGAATCGAGCTTATGTTTATCTATTAGATCCAATTGTAATTTGTCTTTGGACTGGCAGTTTCTGATAATATCCTTTATAGTACCTTCTTGATTCACGAGAACAGCAGCTTGAGGTAATGCCTCCAAATTGCCTAAAGATGGTGTATGAACTAAAGTTCCGTAGTATATTGTATGAAAAATAGGGGCCAAAGCTTCTGATGTTATGGATAAACATCTTTTAGCGCCATTAGCACTTTGTTTTGAATTGAGCTGCGCCATAAGATATTTATGCAATGATTACCAATTGTTCGATGATATCTACTATGAGTGCACGGACTACCTTATAAATGATGCTACAATATACTATAGCTAGCTGAAAAGAAACAAAAGAAAGTAAAAACAAGTGGAAGCCCAGTGTGATTTATATACTAGAAACTTTCTCGAAAACCACGATAAGCAATAAACGCAGATGCATGTGCTCCGACGCGCCTTAAACATGGCCGCGGAAAAGCCGCGGGAGAGGCCTACAGTAGAATTTTGATGGTTAAATATAGATATTGTTGGGTGAGCTTATTGTATGTGAAATTGGAAGCAATTACAGGAGAGTATTGTCTTGTTTTCACAGTATGTGCTTTATGTAGTTACTATGAACGAAGGTAACATAAGGACCAGTATGTTTGAGGAAGTGACAGGGTTCAGTAAACCGTTAAAATGGTATATATACCGTTTATATGGTAACCATCAGTGCCCGCAACCCTTGGCGATGGTCAAAAAGAACGAAACAGAACCAGAAACAAAACAGAAAGCCACAAGAAACAGAAACTGTTGTTACCATACCGGTTATTGCTTCTTGGTCTCTTCTTCGACGCCATCTACAGGATACACTATCTCTCATAATGTATCATTTTCGATGTGGTATCACAGCTTTGGTGCTTTTAATAGTATCATTTGTGTGTGCGAGCTACGATGAGAAGTTATCCCTAACGCCTCTTCCCAATGGCCACTTGCATACAAATTTCAACTTCAACTTGACATCTTCGGAGTTCCCAAACCATGATCTCGATCAGCAGGGAAACTCAGCATCCATTATTAGTAATTTCAATATATTCCCAAACTCAATTATAAACCTCATCACTCAGACAGATACGAAGAACTTGAGCATTCGCTTCACCAGCGGGTATTGGAACTCTGAAAGCTGGGGCAAATTACCGAGTGATGGTTATACAAGCGGCGGCAACGGCTTGGAATTATGGGCCACCATAAAGGCAAATAGTCGGGAAGAAGCATATAAAAAGTGGACCTTTTTGGTGAATTCTTTGTCTGGCTTTTTTTGCGCTAGTTTGAATTTTATTGATGAGACTAGAACCACATATCCTGAACATGCATTCAGTCGCTCCATTCAAACTACTAACAATAACACATATTTGCTCAGAGCTGCCCTCCCAAGAGAACCAATATGTACCGAAAACTTGACGCCTATAATGAAGCTTTTGCCTACAAAAGGAAGAGTGGGTATTTCTTCTTTGCTCGATGGGCATAAATTGTTTGATAGTAAGTGGGTGGGTACATCTATTGATGTTAATACTTTTGATATTAATGATTCAAATGTCTACTATAAGTTAATCATTAATTTGAACACTGTGTTCAATATTCCTACTGTTTTAAACAAAATTAAAAGACCATTGCCAAAACCAATACCTGGTGAAGAATTGAATTGCGATTATGATAAACATTACGATTCATATCATTGTTTCCCAGTGAATGATTACTCAGATGAGTTGAGCTTTGATTTGGACAAGATTTTTGGGAAAAAAGTGAAAATTGACAAAAAAATAGGAACTAGTGAAATATGTGCCGATGTTAACCGTGATGATTATTGGGAACTCCGTGGTGAGTTGTCATCTATGGACAAAGAATCAGGTCACTTATTATTTGCCAATACTGATTTGGATTCCAACAATTGTTTCACTTTGCACAACAACCCGCCAAAAAAAGAGGAATTTAATTTGAAATTTAAGTTGAAGAACTCATATAATAAGATACAAATCAGCGAATCCGCTAAACCTGAAATTTATGTGAGTAGATCCATTACTGGTTATGAGCTAGACAAAGGTGGGTTTAGAATAGTCTTTAAAAATCCAACAGATCATGATTTGGATCTCGTTTATTTTGAATCTTTACCATGGTATTTGAGAATATATTTAAACACATTGAAAATCAGTCAAAAATCCGATCAGCAGTCATTAAATGGACCAGTGCTTAATAAGACCGATATCATTAAAAATATTTCTTATGTAACCGCTATTGATAGACAAAGGCCAACAAAGCTCGAGTTATTGCTTAGAATCCCAAAAAATTCAGTGATAACCTTTACTTACTCCTTTGACAAGTCATTGTTATTATATAGCGAATATCCACCAGATGCAAACCACGGATTTGAATTAGAACCTGCAGTTATTACTTTGATTGACAGTTTTAGCAATCAGTCTTATTATACACTACGAACCGCACCTTTGTTAGTGTCATTGCCAACACCAGATTTTTCAATGCCTTACAATGTTATTATTTTGACGTCAACAATAATGGCACTAGTATTTGGTACAGTGTTTAATTTGCTCATGAAGAGGGTCATCAGTGAAGAAGAGTATGAAAAGTTAGTAGCCAGTCTTCCGGAGAGAAAAAATTTGTTGCAATTGCTCATACTTGCTCCCATTAATAAAGTGAAGAGTACAATCAAAAGTAAGTTGAAAAAAGATTAGCGGTTTTGTTCAAAAAATTATATATACTTTTTTTTCATATCTCATGTTTATTCATTATTTATTATTACAGTAAGCATATTAATCAAATTTTTTGCATAATGATAATTTGAATGGTCTGTAAAATTAGCTAAACCAAATTACGTGGTTAATTGCTTGCAGTCTGTAGCGGTAAAAAAGAAGCATGGTGTACGGGAGCTTAAATATAATGTAGAGGGTTCACGGGTGTGCTGAAATGACAATAGCTCTTTCGGACGAATAATAATCACAAGGATGCCACGGCACTGCTGTTTCTTTCCTTTCGGCTTCTCCTGGCCTTTTGCAAGATGTATGTGTATACTTGAACACAAATTCACTTTTGCTACTCCCCAGTAACAACCTTGTTATCCTCAACTCACAAATAATCATGACTAATACATTGAGCGAAGACTTCTGGACTCAGGTCAAGCAGGCCGACCACATTGTGTTTTCTGATTTTGATGGCACTATCACTTTGCAGGTACGTTGCTGACGTATTAGGAAGTTGCTTCAATTTTGGACTAATTAGTTAGTTTTGGCTGGTACCAACCGGAATCTGTTTTATTTTTAGTTCTCTAATTCTTCGGGAATTTACCTTTGGATTGACCATAGTTGGTCAGGTCTGCCACGTATATCTCAGTTAATTGCCGCTGGAAGCAACTTGTTTGTGGAGTTGATCTGGTTGTTATCAAATTTTCTAAAATCTCGAGCTAACTTTTTTTTTTTGTTTCATTCTTACCATTCACATTCGTACTCATCTTTACCAGAAATTGTTTTACTAACTTACTCCAAAGGACAGCAATGATTATTTAACTGATACTCTTGGTATGGGATATCCAGAGCGTAAGAAGCTCAATGACGAAATTTTGCATGAAAGACTCAGTTTCAGAGACGGGTTCCAGCAAATGTTGGACTCTGTTCATACTCCATGGCCAGAATGTATTGAGTACTTGAAGAAAAATATCAAATTGGACCGTGGCTTCAAAGGATTTTACGAATGGGCCATCAAAAATAATGTCTTGGTGATTATTGTTTCCAGTGGCATGAAACCGATCATTCATAACTTGCTTCTTAAATTATTGGATGAAGATCATAGTGGATTTTACAGTAAACATCCTCTTGAAATAATATCCAATGGAGTTCAAGTAGCTGCCGATAATTCATGGGATATTGTTTATAGAGATGATACTGCATTCGGTCATGACAAGTCTATTGAAATTAAAAAAATCATTGCTTACAAAAATTCAGTCACTCCAAAGGACAAGAAAGTTCACTACTTTTATTGCGGTGACGGGGTTAGTGATTTGTCTGCTGCCAGAGAATCTGAGTTATTGTTTGGTAAGCAGGGTAAAGATTTGATAAAATACTGTGAGAAGGAAAAGATCCCATACAAGACTTTTGCTGACTTTAGTGACATTCACGAAGCAGTTAAGAATATTATCTCTGGAAAGAGAACTATTGAATCTTACATTGAATTGAAGAATAAATAATAGATTATTGATAATTTTATTACTCTTGTTTCTTTCGTTTATTTTGTATACTTCATGTCTTTTTTTGCGTTCTCCTCTTTTACATCTTTAGTTGTCCTCTTCCCCTTTCAATTATTCAATAAATATAGAATGTAAAACATCTAATTGTAGCATTTGTGTACGGTACTATTGTTGTATAAATCCGCTAATTATTACCTTTTGTACCGTATGCACGGGCCATTGGTCTTGCACCACCGCAAAATAGAATATTTTCACTGCAGTTGTGAGTGTCGGGCACTCAGTCTGTCAAATTCAAATACCACCAACTAACCGACTTATTGATCCTTTCAATAAGGCACAGCTCATTTTGCTATTGACCATGGGAGGCAGCTGTTTGGTGAAGAAGGAGAACCAATCCCAGGAAAATGTTCCTTCTGGTGGTAAATACCAATGGAGGAGTGCTACTGGCGCTAGAATAGTAATGAAGCCGCTGGTATTAGCGATTATGGCCATAGCCGCACTTTTAATAATGGAAATTTTTGCAAACAATAGTGACAGCATCCTGACATTCATCAGCATTAAACATGAAATATCTACGTTTTGGAATACTTTAAGAACAGATCCCTCACTCAGTGGAGAATCATTGACTTTTTCAGATTCGCCAATAAGTGCAAATATCAATAGCATTGGTCTCCAGGGCCAAAAAATATTACAGGGATCATCATCAGCATCGCAATCCTCAAATTACGATGAAGAATTCAGCCGTCTTGCTACAGTAAAAAATGTTGCTGATACCATAGCTGGTCATCCCAAAAATACCTATCATCTTCAAAATATTACTCTTCCACACATGAGACTTAAAAGTTATACTGCTGCCGGCAGCTCACTGGGGAACCATCCCCCACAACATGCCAATGCGACTTTGTTCACCCTTTGTCGCAACTCGGATCTTTACGAGATGCTCCAAACTATTCAAAATGTCGAAGACCGCTTCAATAGAAAGTTCCATTATGATTGGGTGTTTTTGAATGATAAACCATTCACGTCTGAATTCATTGTCAAAGTTTCCAATCTTGTTTCTGGCAATGTATTTTTCGATTTGATTCCGTCGAAATACTGGTCGTATCCAAAACATATTGATTTGGAATATGCCGCATACCTCAGGGAGCAACTAGCTGCCATTGGAGTAAAATATGGCAATTCAGAATCCTATAGACACATGTGCCGATTTCAATCTGGGTTTTTTTACAACACTAGCTTCATGCAAAATTACAAGTATTATTGGAGACTTGAACCTGGAATAAGGTTGAACTGCGATATTAACTATGATGTGTTCAAATTCATGGAGAACAACAAAAAAGACTACGGGTTTGTTATATCAATATTCGAATATAAAGAAACCATTTATGGGCTTTGGGATATTGTCAAAGAATGGCTTTTGTCTCCAGTTGAAGGTGAGGCAAAGCCAAATAACATAAATGAGCTGCTGCTTGAAAGGTCACGATCACAAGCTCTGCATTTTAATTTGGACAGCATTGACTCCAACTCATTACTTGAATTCTTAATAGGAAGTCCTCATGTAAATATTTTCAATGACTCAAATACTTCGTTCAAGGATCTTTTTCATCCCTCCAATCGTCATAAACTCGCATCCATAATTGAAAATTCTGAATACAATCTCTGCCATTACTGGAACAATTTTGAAATCGCCAATATGGACATATTTCGATCCGAAACCTATCAATCATTCTTCAAACATATTGATCAAACTGGAGGTTTTTTCTATTCGAGATTCGGGGATGCAGTGATTCATTCAATTGCAGTCTCCTTATTCTTATCCAGAGATCAAGTGCATTGGTTCAATGATATCGGATACTTACATGCTCCTTATGAAACGTGTCCATTGAATGACGAATTGTTTTTGAAAAACAAATGCGCTTGTAGTCAGATTTTTGATTTCACATTTGATGATTATAGCTGTACGGGATTCTGGTTGTCCTTGATAGGAAAGCTTGAAGACCAGCTGCAATATTATAAGTTGAAACAGTTAGAGTTCGGTGAGCAGTTTGTGTTGCAAAAATATAATCTTTACAAAGAAAAGTATGGTTGATTTTTTCTCATTGTACCTTTTTGTTTATCTAATTTTGTTTCTAGCATTCAAAAAAGCATTTTTCCTTTTTTTTTTATAATTTATAGTTTCTGTTTATGATAAGAGTTTTTGAATTCCATGGCCATAACGGCTGCGTTGATACTGTTACATTCCAACTTTTTCTTGTTTTTTTTTTTTTTTTTTTTTCGTTTTTCACGTAACGATGCTCAAAGGTACTATTAGTAAAAAAATACACTCATTTACAAGTCAATTTTACGAAAAAAAAAAAAAAAAATGTTAGAGTTATTTCATACCCGTATTGATTCAGTACTCTATAATGACTTGCGTAAAGAAACGAAAAATGTAAAAATGTGCCAAAACCATCAACGGCAAAAAAACTAATAAATTTTTTAAAAAACAAAGAATTTGAAATAGAATAAAAACTTATTTAGGGGAAAATTATAAATTATAAAGGATAGCTATTATAAAAAGATTTCGTGATATAATTCAATGCTTCTTCTTGTTTTTTTTAGCAATACGACGTAATGCTCTCATTTCGTTCTTCATAACACCGTCAACCATCTTATATTTACCTTTAACACCTCTTGGTCTACCAGATAAACCCTTGTTTTGGCCAGCAGCCACAACCAAAGTAACCTTTTGCTTTGGTTTAGGCTTCTTGGACATACGTTTCATCAACTTACTAATCTCTTCAGCCTTATCCTTTTCAGACATAGCAGAGTCATCATTAATCACATCAGATTTCTTCTTCATCTTCTCTAATCTTCTTAAAGCTCTCATCTTCTTTCTACCTTGAGCTTCAAGCACCTTCTTAATCGGTCTCGCATTCAATTGTTTGAGTTTTTCCTTGATGGCATATGCAGCTTCTTTGGTAATTGGTTTAGCGATCTTAGAGTGTTGTTTTTCTTCATCAAGGAACCATTCAGGTAGGCCATCAGTTTCACGGAATGAGTACTTGTTGAATCCATCATCCATCACGTCATGCTTGGATCTATGACCAAGAGCAAGTTGATGAGCTAACGTCATAGCCTCCACTGTGGCAATATCCACTTTTTCTTTATGAGCATTTTTACCATTGGATTCATCATCAGAATCGGAGGCAAAGTCAGATTCAGAATCATTAACGTTACCATTGTATTCTTTACCACTTGGCACTAATTCTATTTGATTATCCTCGTCATCTTCTTCGTCACTAGAAGAGTCGTAGTTGTCCTTCATGGTAACGTCTTCGTCTTCTTCTTCTTCTTCTTCTTCTTCAACTTTAGCTTGTTTCTTTGTCTTCTTCTGCGTCTGTGCTTGAGTCTCTGGTTTATTTTTCGGTTTAAGAGCTTCAGTCTGCTTGAAAATTGGGTCATCGAACAACAACTTAGCTCTTTCACTTAAGGTCTTCTTTTTCTCATTTCTTTGCCTAATAATTTCATTGATACGCTCATCATCATCACTATCGGAAAGCTCACTATCAGTATCATCAGCTTCGTAATCTTTCTTTGTTTCTTCATCTTCATTGTCGCTCTTGTCAGCCTTGTCTTCAATACCGCCCCATTCTTCTTCATCATCACCACTTCTATTATACTTAGCCTTGGCGTTGGCATCTTTCTCAATTTGACGCTGTTTGAAGTCTTGGTACATCGAGTCCAATTGACTTTCCAAAGAATCAAGATTATCCAAGTCACTATCTTCATTTTTGTGAGCATCCTTATCATCGTCATCACCGTAATATACTTCATTCCCATTAAAAATATCTTCTTTACTAAAAATCATTCTCTTTTTACCCTTTATCAAATCGTCAATTTTTCCTGACTTTTTAGCAGCTTTAAGACTGAAAAGTGATTCCGAACCATTACTAGCAGCTTCAATACCCATTTCTTTATCGGTAATCATGCTCATTTGCATTCTGTAAATTTCTTTTTGTTTCAATTCATTAGCTTTCTTCTTGATTCTTTTGATTTTCTGCTGTTGTTTGTTGGTCAAATCTTCCAATTCTTTTTCAATCTTTTGTTCTTCATTTAATGGTTCCACTTGAACCATTTCGGCCTCGGCCTCTTTTTTAGCTGTGGCCTCATCTTTGATATCAAGTAATTCTCTTGCCTTCTTTCTCCATCTAAGCAAATGCTTGAATTCTTTTCTACCCAACACTTTCAAGTCCTTCATGCATTCTAACAATTCTGGAGTAGTTTCTTTCATCTTCTTAAGAATTTTCCATTGTGGATCAGATTTATCAATAGTGAACTGATTCATTGAACCCAACATATCAATTGGTTCTTCAGTCTTAACCAAATCCATGATTGGGGTGGCATGGAACTGAGTATAATCACCCTCCTCATAACCATCTCTCTTTCTGACTTTCTTTTGAGGATTAAAAACTTTAGCTTCCATATTCTGTTTGCCATCAGGCAACTCTTGAAAAGCTTCTTTAGGATCCAAAAATTTAGGATCAATTCTTCTTGGAGCTTTGTAACCTTTGCAAAAAACAAAAATTTCAGCAGATACGTTTCTGGAAGATGGTGGTTTAGTTGCTTCCACTTTTTCGAATAACTGGTTAAAAATCCACATCAACTTGTTGTAATCTTTCGATCTGAAAATCTTGGTAACAAAAACACCACCTTGGTTCAAATGTTCGGTGGCTAATTTCAAAGCACTAAGAGTCAAAGTAGATTGATAATATGCATCTTGATACCAATTCAAACCAACATTTGGAGCACCATCATGAAGCACGACATCGGCCTTCACGGTTTTCAAGAACCCTGCTAATTGAGACTTGCAGTCTTGGGAAGTAATATCTGAACGGAAAAAAGTGACATTCTTCAATGGTCTAATAGGCACAATATCCACACCGACAATCAAAGTCCCTGGAGGACAAACTTGAGAAGCCACTTGGCACCAAGAACCCGGAGCGGCACATAAATCAATCACCACTTTAGATTTGGACAAGAAGTTGTTATACTTGGAATTAATTTGTAAAATCTTGAAGGCAGAACGAGCTCTGTAACCCTTCTCCTTAGCAAGATAATAGTATCTATCCAAACGCCCTTTAGCGTTTTTCTTTTGTCCCTTCTGGCCCATGCTTTTATATGGCTATTATAATAAAACTATCAGTATTACTTCTATCGCTCAGAGCTAGAAAAGAAATATCTACTAATATCTTCTCATCAAAAGAAATATTTTTCATACTCAGTTAGAAAAAACAAAATAAAATAAAAATTTTTTTTTTTACTTTTTCCGATGATGTGCACGTGAGAAGGATGACCCAAGGTTGTGGAATATACATCCGCGAAGGTTCTCCTGGTTGCTGGGACTGCAGATTTGTATCAACATTGGTTAGACAAGGAGGAATCTGTTAGCAATAAACACTAAAGCCTGGTAGAAGGAATCTAGCGCATTTGGAGGAAAGCACCATGGGTATGTAAGTCCGCGGTTATACAACCAACCCGTATTTATCAATCAATTGAAGTAGTATGGAAGTGCTGCACAGTTATATATAAAGACACTATTGTTGCCTTTATTTTGAATTATGGAAATCTATATTAAGAAAATTTAAAAGAACTTTAAAGAAACTTCAAAGAAACCAAAAACGCTATACAACTCCCAGCACGCTTTTGAAAGCCTGTATGAAACAAAGAAAGTAGTAAAAAAACTGCAAATACTGAGCGTATATAATAATTCAATTATGAAATTCATCGAAATAACTTGTCTTCTAATCTTCTTATCTACTGCCTACAGCTTGCCTACTCAGCCGCTTAAAGCACTCAACTCCACCACTGCCAAAACCAATAGCACTACCACCAATAAAAGGGAAATGACAACAGTTGCAGATCCAAGGGTTTATAGTAGCGGATTCGGGGCTTTTGCAAAACTTTTCTCTAGAAATATCGAAGTGGAAATTGTCACAAAAAGCCCGTAGGATGTCTAACTAATTCGGTGAAAAGTGGGAAGTGTGCAGTGTAAGAAGAATTTTACAAGAAGAGACTTATAGATATCCTCACAAATATCTTTGAACCAATTTTTTGATAGAATATGTCAAAGTGGCTTCTAAGAAATTATTAATAATGATTCGGAGAATGGCGGTTGGCAAAGCCAAGATAACTATTGAAACCGAAGTATGTGATCCAAATGTATGAGAAGGTAAAACAGATAGTTTCAAATGCAAAAAAAAAAAAAAAAAAAAAAAAAAAAAAAAAAAAAAAAGTTAATCTTTCACATTTTGATTAAACATAACCAGTGTGCTAATTATAAAACAAGATGGGGTGAAAGTTTGATTCAAGGTATAACCAACATTTTGACATAAATATTGTAATTAACGCAAATGATGAAAGATGAAAAGAAAGATAAGGTTGATAATTGACAAATAACACTATGTTTATCATTCATACCGTTTAAAGAAAGCATCAGTATATACCATAATTCATCCTTTTCAAAATAATGTGAGTAAACGCATTACCGAGAACAATCAAAGATCAAATCCACAATACAACACACCACTCCCATTCCTTAACGCAACACAATAATCATATTCGAAATTTAGGTGTTTGACCTTCTTAGAAGTATTTCGGTTTTCTGATATGTTATATTGTTTAGCTACAACATTATACATAAAATAGTGGCATTTTTGGAAATTTCAAAGTAGTACGTAGCTCTATAAAAGAATTTTCCTTATTCACTACATTACTAATTATAGGCTTGTATTATCATCAAATTGGCATTACTATTACTTCTATTGCAGGAGAGGATTCTAGTCCGGCTCATAGTTGTAATTTTGCATTTAGAGTCAGGAATTACGATACTGCAAGCAATAAGCTTGTCCACCATATAAGCCTTCTCATTTTCGGTTTTTTTAGTTTCTGGCTGCGTAGGTGATTATTTCGAATAACTGCTTACCGAATAACTGATAGAGAGTATGTTAAAACCAGCTTGCAAGACCAAGATCATAACAAAGAACGTTATTTTATCATCATGAAGAGTTAATTTAATCAATCCTCTCAAATTATCTATATCATTTATATATGTTAATTAATACCCATCAAGACATGATACTATAAGTTTTGTTCGGTGTTGAAACATTTCAACATCCATTAGTTATGTAATATTCTCGATATTTTGAAAAGAAAAATTCTACCTAAGAACTTTCAGCATTGTGCAAAATATTCATTGACTAATAAATTTTGTGTGCTCTTAGTATGTTATTTATTTGAAAAATGCAGAATTTCGACTAGAATACGCCACAATATTGCTCTTCTCTCCTCAAAATCAAAATTCAAGATAGTAATTGGTCTGCAGCGGTACAGATATTGATAAACTACAACTTTTTTTTTTTTTTTTTTTTTTTTTTTTTTTTGGAAAAGGAGGCTTTAGGGAACGATTCAAGAGATGTATAATAACTTGCATACAGATTCTAGGACAACTATATATCTTTTCATTCTGAATTAAGCTCAAAGAAGTTTTTTTAAATGATATTTATTGCGTTTATAAATATTTCCTCTATTCAACTATAGAAGAGATTGGCAAAGACATGAAATCAATACACAAAATGATCTTTTTTGATGAAATATGTATGTTGAGGCTAATTCTAGACAACTCCTTTTCTTGAAGAGTTAATGGCTTTGGCAATACTAGTAATGGCACGGATATGTAACATAAGTAAACGAATTCATCACCTTATTTTCTCTTTATTATGTCTCTCCTTAAAGGATAACGGTTATAATTACCCATTTGGGAAGTACTGTTTATTGATTTCGTAACACTCGGGGTTGACTATTTGACCAAAAGTAAAAGCTTTTTCTCTAGTTGGTTGTACTTAGTTATTACATCATCACTTGATCCGCTCATCAATCACACTACACGGCGGCTGAGACAGGTAGTTTTTTTTCTTGTTCAAGTCAAAAGGGATTCTGAAGGAAACAAAAAGGCAGATAACACAAGCTGAGTTGCAATAGCTACAAAAGAAGACGTGATACGTAAAAATATATTCTGTGTAGAATAAAAACAAATATAATAAAAAGAAACCTTATAAATAAACTTTATGGATCGTAGCTAAAGTATTCCTAAATAGGAAATGCTCACTCGTAGAAGAATTTTACATCAATCGATGGATCCTTCAACTTACATACTTACCTCTTCTCTTTAGTGTCCTTCATTTGAACTTAATCAATTGTATTCATATAGAAAAAATTAAATGGATTTGTCAGTACACGTATATTCTTCATGAAAATGTTTTTTTCCTCGAAGACACAATACTAGCCGGTACAAGCCGGTTCAAGCGGAAAACCCGGTATATGTACCGTACTGCAATGCAGTGTAAAAACTTTGGCTAGCCAGGGCCCATCGCCTGCTTCCGGGCGCGTCTGATGGCAATCCTTAATATGTCAACACGGGATAGCAGCAATGAAGAGTTTGCAATGCAATTTGCAAGTGACTGCAATACGTTAGCTGCCATCATTTGTTAGTGGCATTTGTATTAAGCTTTATAAATAATTGGTATGGAATCAATGAACACGAATAATGACAGCTATATATATTTTCCCATTAAACTGGTTTTGCTTTTCTTCATCTTCTTTCATTTTAGTAACAATAGTTTCAAGCAGGACCGTTAAGAAAGGAACTCGGAATACAAAACTGGAAAGTGGAATATTGTTGGTATATTAGTGTAGGTGTTTCTATATATTTATTAGTGCATAAGTAGAATGAAAAACAAAACAAGAATTGAGTCAGTGCACAAAAAACAAACTCATAAATAAAAGATTCATTGTTGTTGATAATGTAAAATTGATTAATAAGAAAATTATTTTTAGGCTCAACTATAAGCAAAGATTAACTAAACGAAGGTATAGTTTGATTAAAAAAGCGTGTAACAATAAACGTATGACCAGTAAAAGTAACATTAAAGATTAAGGGACTAAACAACTAAAAATGTAGTCTTAGAAAGTAAAAATTTTTTGAAAAGATAAAAAGGCAAAAGCAATAAAGTTTGAAATAAGAGACCAAAAAACCAAGCAGAAAAAAAAAAAAAAAAAAAAGCAGAAAAAAATAAGAACTTTTATTGATTGATAATCAAAACCAAGATAAAAACCAAATTTAATGTGTAAAATATATTTCGTCATCAATATTATCTGTGATTGTCACATTTTTTATGAAAACTGTAATTGTCATTATTGAGCTTTAGCATACATGTTAGTTATTATAATTATGCTATTCCGAAGAAGTTTTGAGTTAATTGCGGACGTTTAATTATTGGAAAGCATTGCATATGCTCATTAACCGAAAAACGTTAGCTGATAAAAAAAGTAAATTCGGGACTCCACTGCACAAGGCAGCAAAATTCTGATTCCAAAATGAAATAGAATTATTGATGTGAAATACTAATACATGGTGACTAAATGTTGGGTTCTCAAGTCTTGCGATTGGTCAAATTGTAGATGTTGAATTTAACTCATGTCAGTGATGCGTTGTTAATTGATGTGATGCAACTGTGATGTGGTCACAACCGTTAGTCTGGATTTGCAAAATAATGAAAAAAAAAACAAAAAAAAAAACAACAGTGTAGGTGGCAGAGGATAAGATCAAATATGGCATATAATAAACTCAAAAAGCAACAACTTAAGGGAAAACGGAACAACAAATATTGCGATGATAGAATACCCTATAGCACAAATACTCATTATAGACACTTGAATGTCATACTAAGGGACATTGAGCATATGAAAAAATAAAAAATTTGAAGACGGAAATCCAGGGTGTAGTTGGGGTAAATTAAACGAAAGGGGTATGCTTGAACGGAAATATAAGAAAAAGGCAGTAAAACAAATGCAAACCCAAACAAAGCGGCCATTAAAGTTTGTCAGCAATTTCATACCCAAATAGCAAAATATCCAGCAAATTTGGAGAAAAATAGCCATTCGATAAACACATAACGGTATGCAAAAACAAAAAACATAAAAACCATAGGCTTTAAGAACAAAATTTAGCCATCAATTTAATAGCACTGTACTTCCATATTAAGCTTCGACTTTCTTTTTGGTCTACTATCATAGCCATTTCCATTTCCGTTAGCACTGAGGTTCAATGAAGTGTTGGACATGCTTCTAGGAATATTACCATTTCCAGAAGATGAAACAAAAGATGAGCTTCTAGCAAATGCTGGGGTAGTGCTTGATCTACTCATAGATTTTTGATTAGCATTAGTGGTATAATTGTCGACTGAGGTTGGATTACCATTATTTACAAAAGAAACTCTACTTGATGGAGAAATGGAGCGATGTCTGGTAGTAGTGGATGATAATGATTCTTTACGATCATGACTCATATCAGATTGACTTTCTGAAGATGAATGAGCTTGCATTGCTTGTGCTTTCAACTCAGCATATTTGTCCATTGGGCTGGCTGGTGGGGTCCAAAATCCAAACTTGCTAGAAAAGTCCATTATTGGGGCAGCGTCCAAAGTGTCATTCTTCAAATCGTCAAATATGGTTGCTAAGCTACTTTTGTTGGAAACAGAGCTATTAGAAAAAGATCCGGTACTAGAAAACTCTTCTTGGTCTCGTTGTTCTGGGCTTTCATCCTCAACTTCAATTTCTCTAGTGAGGCGATCATCAGCGACACATAATCTGTGCAAGTTAATAATTTTTTGTTCAACTTTTGGTGAAATTGTTTGTGCAGGAACAGAAGTTGGCATTCCATAGATGGTGTTTCTTTTGACAAGCATCAGCCTGCTACTATTAGCAAGACCGTCCATATGGATGGAGAGTCTAGAGACATTTGGTGGGTTGATGGTCGAGAAACGGTTGCTGTTTAGGGCATCAGTGGACGATGAAGATTGCACCAAGGAAAAAGCGACACTTCCTCTCTTTGAAGTCATGGTTGGTTGTCTAGAGATCATGGTTGGCTGTCTGGAGATCATGGTTGGCTGTCTAGAGACCATTGATGGGTGATCTTGTTGTTGCTGTTGTTGTTGTTGTTGTTGTTGTTGTTGTTGAAAAACAACATCTTTTGGTGATGCAGCAGAATAATAATCAAAAGAGTCTACCATTTCAACATCGTGGTCCATATCGCCGAGACTATTATTATCACTTTCATCAGAAGATGATGAATCTTTTTTGATCAAAGAATCCAATGGAGCAACAAAATCTGGGTCATAATGGTGCTTAAGTTTGCAGTCCAACACAGGAATAGACTCAGTGTCTTCCATTCTCTTTGTTCTCTTGCTGTCCTTAATAATGCGCATGATAGCTTTCCATTTGCTAGATGGGGATTTGCTATTTTTACGATCGTCTTCTTCATCAGATTCAAACAGACTAGCGTCAACGATTTTCACTTGTTTGTTGAACAACTGGCGGCGTCTTTTAGAATAGTACGCCTTTTCGCGAAGTTTGCGGTTAAGTCTATGGCTGTATTGTAAAAGAGCAGTATTGGTTTCTATTTCTGGATAATTTTCCAAAAGCATTTGTATTTCCTCTTCAGTGTCAAAGTTTTTGTCAGCAACGTGAACCTTTTCAATTTTGACTTTTTGCAAATCCAAAGCGTCATCGTTATTTATACCGCTATCCATATTTTCTAAAAAAGGGGTTTCAATTGGGGATATAAAGTCATTCAACTCAATAGACTCCATTTCTTTTGGGTCGTCAAGGTGGATAACTGACTGAGTGTCTTTTGCCGAAAGTTTGCGCTGGACCTGGTCGACAACTTGGTCCAACTTAGACTCACTGGAAGCAATAGTACAGCTACTTGATGTTTGTAAAGATTGTTTGTTTGAAAGTTGGGTAACGAGTTTATGCTTTGACGTAAATTCGTCACCCAATATATCGGCGAAAAGCTGGTACTCAGGGGTGGCATTTGGCTCGTTAAAAATGAAATAAGAGTTGGCGCCAATGGAAATGACGGATTTTGTCTTTGCCTGTCTATCAGGAGCGACCATGGTGATGATGTTTATTTGTGAAGGTTTTATGAAAAAACCAAAGGAAAATTTGATATGATAGTTGGTAAAGACTACTGGGCAAAAGAGCAAAAAGAAAGGCAAAGGAAAACCTGAACGAAAATTCTTCCATCGCAATGTTGGCATTTCACAGGAAGGAAAGTGGGAAAGTTAGTAGTTTATAAATAAGTCATATTTTTTTCTTTGGGACTGCAGAGATCTGCGAAGCAGGACGCAAGCATGTAGAGGTAAGGGGGTGCAAAGCGGTGCAAAGCGGTGTAAGACGGGGGATTCCTTCGTTTTCACCTCAAATTGTCAGTCGCTGCGCCAGCGGTCGGCTATCTGCAGCGGTCAGTACTCACTTACTCGCACACTCACCATCACCACCACCACCACCACCACCACCACCACCACAACGACCACCGCGCTGTTCGCGGTATGATCTATACCACAATATATGATCTAATCGCAATATATGATCTATATCACAATACACTATTGTCACCTATTATAACTTGGAGATCAGCTGTCGCATCACAATGCTGCTTTTTGTGGGTAATTCACATATCTAACGCGAAAGCGCTTTGTGAACCGCCCGTGGTGATAATGCCGCTGCTTCCACGGTGCCACTGGCAGCGGCAACTGAAATAACCAAAGTGGCTGCCTAGACACAGAAGCAGCCACTGCATTTGCTATAGTAACGCCGCCGCTGCTTCCATGGAAGGAGCGGGGGCGGCGGAACGAACGGTTGGACGAAATAAGCTTCAATATGGAAATGTCCACGTTTCTTCCTGGCCTGAACCTGGCCTGAAGTCCTGGCCTGAAGTCACTATGTGCAATTGCAGTAGCCGCTGTTTGTAGAGCTGCTTAATGTGTTATACGGACTACGAAATTCGATAGCTTACAGCTTCGGTATACCAACAATAAAGTGTAGAAGCAGCCAGTTTCAGCTGGGTCGCGGTAGTGATGCTGCTGTGTTTCGTTGCAGAACTTGTCACTCGCGAGGTTTCTATGGAATCTCAAAGGCGGTTCGTGTTTGTACAGCTTTCCACAATGAAACTTGACTATGTCAACACTGCTGATCAGCTGCTGAGTTGGTCCGTTAGCCAATCGATTGGTTTGTGGGTTGGCAACTAAAGACATTGCCGCCTGCTACACGATCTACAACATTGTTAATGTTAAACACTTGAGCATACACAACGAAATACACATTCACACCGTCTATAGCAACATCCACGTGCTATGATCTTGGCTATACTCTTTTACGACTATACCCATGACAAAAAATATACATACATATAGAGGCATAGCAGCTTGCTATACAGGAAGCAGCCGGTGTAACGATCCGTGTAACGATCCGTGTACGCACCACGAAAGACCGTCCCTAGTAATGACTCTCGGCAAGCAGCTCGCAGCTTCACGGAGAACTTTTCTTATTACACACATCGCTTTCTACTCTATTTGGGTATGTGTGAATGTGTATGAATATGGTCATATCTTTAAACACAGATACGACTGAGGTGCGCGCTCAAGAATAGAAAAGAAAAGAAAAAAAAAGAATTTTTTTTTTTCCCACTCTATTGCATGCTGCTATACTTAGGACAAAAGGGCTTGGCCGTGGCTTTCCCCCTTTTTCTTTGATCTCGATGACCGGGTGTCTCCCACAAGCGGACTCTTCATGAATTTTAAATGCGTGCTAGCTGCGAGCCGACTGCAAGCTAGCGGGACGCTAGTGGCCATGGCTAGTAATGTCTTAGACGTCAGTTTAGCGCTCAGTGTAACGCCGGCGTTAAACGCGATTAACTTGGCTTGCTTCGACTGGACTTGACTTGACGTGACTTGACTTAATCTCAAGAGGGAGCCTGGAGCGAAGCACACATTGAAAATACCACGTTAGCGTACGCTATATGCAGTGCTGGTGTGGTTTGAAGGAGAGCACACATGGGAAGCTAGCCCGCTAGTCGCCGGGGTTCGTGTACAGAAAAGTTTATAAATACGAATAGCCCAAACCTCCGAGAACTACATGAGAAGCTTGGGCGTTATTTATAGAATCAGTGGTGTTATACAATACACGACACAATACACGTATACCTTTTTGAATGCCTGCCAGATCTCCCACACAATAAAACGACGTTTTATTTTTTTAACTTAATCAAGTAGCATAAATGTGTACTTGCATATCCCATGGCAAGTGCAAGTATTGTTTGCACTCACTAAGGATGGCTACTGAGAAGAGCTCTTCCCTGTCGACATACTCATAGTCGGCCTTCAGTTTTCGCCATTTGGGCATAAAGTTCTGCCAGTGACGTATAGAAGGTGATCGAAAAAGTTTGCATCATCACTTTTCCCGCGCAATTGCACATGCATACTATTTTTGGAAGGCCGTTTAATCCCTTCCAAGAAAAGCAAAATGAACAAAGTTTATTTAGAGATCTGCTGCTGCCCGCTTACAACCACTTTGAACATGTGCGTACAAATCAACAAGGTGTGCTCCTTTCACCATTGCGCGATATATCCATCCAAGTTTTCAACTTTTATTTTTTTTGATACCCTCACTAGTTAAACTAAAATTTATGCCTCGAGCAGTGACATACCCATTCATTGGCTACGGGTGATTATTCAGTCGAGGCCAAGGTGCGTCCTTGATGCTGGGCATTAATCGCAGAGGGTAAATTTGAAAAATGAAAAGACTACAGAAAAAGCTAAGAAACTGTTGATTTTTAAATCGATGACTGTCTATTATAATATAATGTGGTAATGTGATGATGTGATTGTAAATAATGTAGATATACTTTGGTATACATTTTCTTAGTCCACTTGGTGATTCAATCTAGTAAATCCTTCCAATTTAGGTTAATAAATTACCCAAATTTAAGTTACTTCAACAAATTCTCTAAAATTTGCAAGTTTTCAATTATTTTTTCCCTGTTATTAGCAGCTCCCAGTTTCGTTGCCTTCGCTTTGCCATGAACACTGTTTTTTCCAATGCCTCTCACATCATTACCACTATCGTTGCCACTAGTTACACTTTTATTAGCACTAACATCAGCATTGACATTGTCAAGGCTCAATACTAACGGATAACTATTTCTTTTACGAGCATCGTTTGGTGACAATAATGTTTTTCCAGATGATGGCGGCGAGGACGAAGCTGATGATGGCCATTGCCGTGGGACTTTAGCAGCTAAAATAGGCTGCCGCAAAGGCTGTTTTTGCTTTTGTAGCGATTGTGAATGCCTAGATGGTGATTGCAGCTGTAACTGTGTTTGTAAAATTTTTGCAATAGTTTGGTCGGTTAGGCTTAAGCGGCGCCTCACTTGTTGAATGAACGGGTCAAAAGGAACAAGCTGATTGGTTGATTGGTTATTAACTGGCAGTTCCATATTATGCTCATCGGTACGCGATTTTACTGTATTACCATGTGCACTATTATTGAGATCTGTGGTAGTCGATGCCGACAATGTTGACGATAATGTTTTCTTAGGGCTGGTATAAGTCACAATATCTGAATTTGTATTTGCATTTCGATTTGCAACATTTGATGACAAGCTTACCATGGTAATAGCATTCATTATAGTTTCCACAATGTAATACTGTACCAGGTCAGCAAGCTTGCTGAGCTCTTTCTTCTTTTTATCTTCCCCATTGTAGTTCCCTGAACTACTAGGCAAACATAAAATTTCAATTAACACATTTTTGCTACTGCTATTGAAGCTGTGGTCGCTAGCATAGGTACTATCGTGCTCAACTACAATAGCATTACTATTTGAAAATGAGCCATTTCCACTGCCACTTCCACCATCAAAAACAGCGTCAAAGTAGTCACTACCACCACCACCACCACCACTGCCGCTAATGCCATGAGCTGATAAAGGTGATTTTAGTTCACTGCTGTTTGAGTGTTGCTGATATGCATGATCAGCACTAGGCGAACTAATATCCATACCCAACAATGGCTTTGAACTGACTGGGATATTATCATTGTAGTTCTTATTGTTATAATATGCGTTATTGTTGTAAATGTCATTGTTGTTGCTTTTATTATTGAAATTATTCCTAAAGTTACCATGCAATGAAATCGGACTGCAATTTTCACCAGGGCTCAACATTGGGCTATTCCTAGGGCTCATCTTGATCCCTTTACTAGCTGGCGTTGGTACTGTTGTTGATGCTGCTGCTGCTGCCGCCGCCGCTGCTGCTGCCGCCATCGCTACACCAGAACTACTAGCACCACCAGAAGAACTCATTTTATACATATTTTTGTTCAAATGCAAATTTCTGTTACTCGAAATTGGGCTCTTGTTGACGTTAGTGATTTGCGGACTCTTTGTTGATACTGGACTCCTATTTTTTATTGGACTTCGATTAGTAGAACTGTTCTCAGGACCAACTGAACCAAATGTGCCGATTGAGGATAAACTATTTCCAGGTATATTAACATTGTTTTGGTTAGCATTACCGGAACTATTGATGTTTAAAACCCTACTGCTACCTATATTATTACTCCCGCCATTAAAAACATCTCTTGGCGGTGGCTTCATGTCAATTTTTTGCATTTTGGTAAAACTGTGTCTAGTAGATAACGACGATGCCGATGATGAAAACGGCTCTGCGGAGAGTAAAGCGCCCGGGGTCCCCGATGCCGAGGTTGACGCCGATGCCGATGCTGATGCTGATGTTGATGCTGAAGTAGGCCCTGTGATAGGACTACTGCTGTTAGTAATGTTGATGTTGACATTCACTTTGAGTCCATTGTTATTGAATTGATGATGATGACTGCTACTGGTATTACCACTGCTGGAGTTTGTGCGTAAATTAAAGTGAGTTGGTAACTTGGTAGCACTACTATTGACAGCACCACTGTACTTCCTTTCAATTGCATTTGAATCTGTTAAAGTGCTTATGGTTGCTGGTGAGGATTTTGCTGAAGTCGGGGCTGTTGTTGCTGTGGCTCCATTAGCCGCTAATGACGGTTGTTCAGAAAAACTTATATTATCAGAGACATAACTTGACTTTTTAGGCAACAATGATCTTTGAAATTGACTGGCAGTTACAGTCAAATTTGAATTAGAACGAATAGTGATATTTGCTTTGAACGGGCTGGAATTTGGCAATTTGGTAGAATTATTAGCATCAATAGACATCGTCGCTGGTGCTCCGCTGGAATTTGCAACAGCTTCCCTAGTATCGTTGCCAGTGTTAGTATCACTACTAGCAGTGATAGTGGACGCACCACTTGAAATAGCTTCCCTATGGCTATTAGACAACTCCAGCGCGTCTTCAATTTTCAGCTCGTCATTACCGTCACTGCTGCAATTATTATTGTCGTTGCCGTTGTCTCTGTTAGCCACTTCCGCAAAGCTCAGTCCTTTTTCTTTAAAACCAAAATTAATCACGTATCCTAGCTCTTCGAGTTTTTTGTAACCTTCGACAAATCCAATCGCAAACTTAAGCACTGCTTCTTTGTCACTAAACAGTGACTCAGAATTGAAACTCAGATTCAGATTCAAAGAATATAGGTAAAGTAACTTCCAAAAAAATTCCACAAGCTTTAAGTCGTTAGCATAGCAATGCTCATTATTAGTAATGTGAGAGCCATGATTATAGTAATTCATATTATTGCTGCTGTTCGAAAACACAGTACGTCTGCTGCCGTTGTTACTACTATAATTAGCGTTTTGGACAAAGTCATTATTGCTGCTGTTGCCACTATTGCAAGTACTGTCTCCCCCTCTATTGGCATAAATGTTGTCGCTCAAGTCTCGGCCGCCACTATCAGTATCATCGCCGATGCTGCCGCTACTAAAACTAGAGGTATTACCACTAGATTGATTGAGATAAATTCCACCGCTATTGGAATTGATAAAGTTAGGTTGTTTAATATGGTTTGCGCTACCGTAAGAACCAACACTGTTTCTTTTTTCGCTTATATCGACAAGGTTAGTGGCACTAGAGGAATCAGCAGAACCGGTTACAGGGGAAACGGCAAAAGGCAATGGGGGAGTCGAACTCTCCTTGCTACCAAAATTTGGTTGGCTAAAACTATTAGTATTAGTTTTCGCAGGAGCCAAAGTGACAGGGAAAGAAGAGAATGTGGCACCACAGCTAATTAATTTGACAATTTTGACCAATACTTCGTCAATGAACGAGAAGTTTCCTCCAAATGCACCATTATACTTATTGATGTTGTTGTTGCAACTGATCTCTTGTTCCTCTTTGGGTTTGTGCTTTTGCTTCAATGCCAGTTGTTGCGGTTGGGCCTGCGGTTGCTTTCGCAAATCAATCATCAAATACCCAAAACAGATTACTAGTAAGTCATTCAATTTGCCACTGCTTGAAAATCGCCAATTGTGTATTTTGTGCCATAATGAAACAAGTTTAGCGATAATCGCCTGTTTATCTTTGCTCGCAAAAGCTTCAAAATCAATAAGGAATTGCGAGAGAAAGTCAATCACTTGATCAAGTTTGTCAATAGCTTTCGCTTTAGTGAGTATTGTGAATTGTGCTTGTAATTTTGATCTCTGTGGTTGTTTTTGTGTCTCAACTTCTTGGTCTTCAAAATCTTCTTCTTCATTCTTGTCCTTTTTTTGTTGCTCGCTGCTGTAAAGATCACCATTTGGTGGCTCTTGCAACGCAGCCTGGGATTTATCTTGCACACCATCATTATAATAACTTCCAAGTTTATTATTTATGCCGTTATTGTGACTATTGAGAGTACGAATCGCATCGTTGACAACTTCTTCGCTCAACTCTACTAATCTGGTGATCACAAAAAACTTGTAACACATTATTGATTTTTGAAAGCTTATGGAAAAGCGAATGAGTTTGTTTAAACTTTTGAAGAATTCAAGGAAAAATCGTTCATTGCCAAATAATAGCATCCGGTTAGCCCTTTGGTGACTCTGTTGCTGCTGATAGTGCTGCACGGCTATCTTTTCGGTTATAGAATTTTGCAACGTCATCAAATCTATAGTTTTTAGGCAAAACATGTCAAGTTGAAGCACCTTTACAAAGTAGGTAACATCCTTCTTGTTGAAAGTATCACCACTACCACCATCATCACCATCATCAACGTTAATTTGGGTGCCACTCAAAAAATTGTGGACAATTTCAGTTGCTTTAACTATCATCACCGGATGAGTATGGACTAAATTCCAACGAGGGTCATATAACAAAATAGCAATTTTTTTAAAAATGTTGCTACTGACGAAATCGGTCATATAATTATCAGTGTGGTTTGATTGGGTGCCAGAACGAGAGTATATGTAAAGAAGATTAGTGATCATATCAAAGATTGTTAATAGTAATTCAATGTTTGGCTTTGGTGTGTGGTATCGCTGGCGATGCTGTTGCTGGTGGTTTTGTTTTTGCTGCTCTTGGAGCGAGCAAATCTCTTTGGAAAGCATTGGCCCAATAAGTCGTTCCAAAAGATTCATTTCTTTGAGAATATCAATGTCAGCTTCCTCGCGGCTGACAATTGTTGCGTAAATCAAATGGCTGAAAAACTGTGCTGCGGAGCTATCTAACTGGTTGCTACTCTTAGCGTGACTCGACTTAGCATCAAGATTTGCAAAACTGATAATTTTGTCAAGCACTTGATCTGATTCCAGTTGTTCAATAAACCAATCAAAGCCTTCTTTTGTGTCTTGAATAACAAAGCTCAATAACTTGATACTGTAGCTGATTAGTATCGCATTATAGTTATCATCACTGTTACCATTTTTATCCGGCCCAGCTGCTAGTATGGAGTCAAAGAGAGCGTCTCTCAAGCACTCTTCAGTCATTACCAAAGATACCAATACTTCAGGGCTGCTTCTTAGAAGCAAGCTGAATATCATGAGTCTATCAGCCTGATCGTACGTAGATAGGAAATCGCAAACGAATGAAGTGAAATGAGGGCTATTCGATGCCAGATCGAAGGGCACTATAGGATTTTGATTGTTGGAAATCTCCAATAAATCGTAAATTGCGTCAACGTAGATGTCCTTCTCTAACGGGGTGTTGTCGGTGGCCGCGCTGTCAGTGCGATAAAGATCATTGACTAGTAAGCCGATCATGTTGGAGATGGTATTTTCGTTGACAAAGTATTCCTCAACTATCTCCTTGTTATACTTATACGTCCTTATTATGTGGAATAGCTGCAACTTCAAGTCAGTGTTCTGATGGTGCTTCCCGTACAAAGCGTCCATGTTGGGTATCAATTGAGTGAAACGTATGAAATCGGTAAACGGCTGAGTGCATGATACCAACGTTTGGAACTTGGGGTCTAATAGCAATTCAAGGTACTTGCCTAGACACAGTATCAACGGTACTTCTGCGCGATGGTGGTGGCACTCCTGCTGTTCGTGTGCTTCCGCAAAGTGATTATGCAAATCCAAGTAGATCAAGTTGTCGATCCTGGTTTCTATTTTGCGGAGCTGGTCTGGCCTAAGCGGCACTTGAAGATAAGCTTGATCATCGTTGAGCACCCTTAGCAAAAAATCGACAATGTCCCAGTCATCGCTAGTGTTGCTGGAACTCACCAACAAGTTGCAGAGCACATCGTAGATGCTGGTGTTTAGGAGATTGTCTGTGCTGGCCTTGTTGATGATAGCGCAAGTGCTACCAGCGGCAGCTGGTTTGCTGTACTCTAGCCTGAAAGCCCTGGCGTGGGGACAGTCCGGGAACATTTGCTTGTAGCAAAGAAACAGAGCTAGTAGCCTGACGACCTCCGTCTTCGTGCTGCTGCTGAAGGGAAGCGAAAACAAAAGCTCGGACAAGTTTCTGAATAGGTTCTCCATAAACTTGTGCTGGAATAGGGTCTGCTCGTAGCGCACAAGCAAGCGCTGGAAAAACACGAAAATGAGCTGGTCGACGCGCTCAAACTCCTTATCGTACTTGTTGATCTGCAAAAAAATGATCAAGCATTCGCACAACTTTTTATCAACGATGGCGGATTTCACCTCTGGGCCTGCGGCGGGCTGCGCCGCGATTTGAGCTAGGACCTTCACGGCAACGGTGAAAGCGTTCATGTTGCTGTTGGTCAAGTAACTCTCGGCAATGGTGGTGGTGACGTAGGACTCAAACAAGCCGGACCGGGCGAACCGGAGCATGTGCCTGCTGTCCAACTGCAAGTAGCCGAAGAGCAAGCTCTGGTAGCGGTGGATGAGCACCATGCGCTTCTGGCTTAGAACGTCGGCACCGTGGTCGTGGACCTGGGCGAGAATGAGAAACAAGGTGTCGCCGAGCTTGCAGTCCACCAAGACCTTGTACTTGAGAGAGGCCGGGCACCGCGGGACGAGCGCCTCGAAGATGTTGAGCAACGAGTTCGAGATTTTGAGGAAGTGGTTGTTCCCCAAGAAGTTGAGCTGGAAGAGTTTCTGGACAAACTTTGTGAGGAGCAGGCTCTCGAGGAGGGGCAGGAGGTACGGCTCGCTGTCCGCGTGGCCTTCGTCTGGACTCGCGTCGATGTAGGCGAGGATAAAGTCCAAGCAGAGAGCGGCAAACTGCTCGGAGGAGTTGTCCAAGATCGCGGCTATTTGGGAGCGGAGGCGGCTGTCTGGGAGCAAGTCGCTGAGCGCCAGGAAGGACTGCTTGACATCCAATTCCAACGACATGGCGGGAGGCGGAGGAGAGCCGTGGTGGCGAGGGCGTTCTGGACGAGTGCTGGTGCGTGGATGCGGACGCCTGCTGGGACCTGGTGGCTGTATATAAGACGGCGATGATGTCCAATTTGTTTGTTCGTCTGTCTGTCTGTCTGTCTGTCTGTTTGTTTGTTTGTTTGTTCGGTTGCCTGTCTGCAGACAAGCGCTGAAGGCCTCTGGCGCCTGGCGCCCTGGAGGAGTGTTGCCCGGCCGTTGTCCTGGCTCTGTGGCTGGTGGGGACTGGCGCCGCACCAGCCGCAACGGGGCAGCGAGCGCCCGTCCGCGCTTCGCTGCGGCAGGACGCGAGAAGCACGCGCGAGAAGCGCGCGCGGGGCACACCGCCGCATTGCTAAGCGCACTCCGCCGCACCGGCGCCGGAGCAGGAAGGACAAATGCGGAAGGCGGCCGGCCGCAGCAGCAGCAGCAGCAGCTATTAATAGCAAGAGAATAAACGCTAGGCAAGCAAAGCAGTGCTAGCGGACCCGGGCAGGGCAGTCTTCCGACCTTGGCAGATGCGCTCCAATACCAGTCTATGTAGCCAGCTCGATACATTATTTCCCCATTCGGCGCCATTCGGCGCCATTTGGCGCCATTTGGCCCCCCTTTTTTTTTTCTTTCTTTTCTTCTTGCTCCTGTTCTTCTTCTTCCTCCTCTCTCGACTACTCACAGCGAGTAGTGTGCGCGTGCGCGTGCTCTTGCTCTGCTCGTGCTCTGCTCGTGCGCTGCTCGTGCGCTGCTCCCTTCGCCCACACACACACACACCCAGACATCTGACCTCCCGGGTGGTGCCGCGATTCTGCTCAGTCGGCTGGTATATTACGGCGGCCATCCCACACATCTTGCGCTCCCCGGCTTATAATCTGCCTCGATCTCAAGCAGACCATCCATCGATCCAAGTCTTGCTGGCAGCGCCGCTCTCGCACATCGCGCACATCCCGCACAGTACCAGCCCAGCAGCCATGCCTCTCCCCAAGTGCCTCACGTTCTCGTGGCGCCACAAGCTCCTCAAGAGCGCGAAGTTCAGCTCGTTCGTTGCCCAGGCGGCCAAGTTTCGCCGCTTCTGCCTAGGCTCTATCTTGATATCGGTGGCGTACTTCGACCCCGGAAACTACTCCACGAACATCACCGCTGGCGCGACCAACCGGTTCTCGTTGTTGTGCGTGGTGCTCCTATCCAATCTCATTGCCATCTTTTTGCAGTCCCTCTGCATCAAGCTAGGGTCCGTCACCGGCATGGACCTCCCCAACGCCTGCCGCATCCATTTGAACAGGTACGTCAACTGGGCGCTCTACGTTGCCGCCGAGTGCGCCATCATCGCGACGGATCTAGCCGAGGTCATCGGCACTGCCATCGCGCTCAACATCTTGCTCAAAATCCCGTTGCCGGCCGGCGTGGTCCTCACGATTGTCGACGTTCTCGTCGTGTTGCTCGCCTACAGGCCCGGCGGGTCCGCCCAGCTCATCCGCTACATCGAGTACGTCGTCGCCGTGTTCGTCGCCGGGGTGGTCGTCTGCTTTTGCATCGAGCTCAAGATGATTCCCCCGGTGTCTGTCCGCCAGGTGTTCCGGGGCTTTGTTCCCTCGGGCCAGATGTTCGAGCACAGCGGCATGTACACCGCCACCTCCATCTTGGGGGCCACCGTGATGCCCCACTCGTTGATCTTGGGCACAAGCTTGGTGAAGCCAAGACTACGCGAGTTTGACGAGCAGCAGAACTTCATCAAGGAGGAGTGGTTCAGCAACAGGGAGGAGGCAGAGGAGTACTTCTACTACCACTACCGCCCTACGCTCAAGGCCATTGATTATTCTCTCAAGTACTCCATTATAGAGCTCACCGTCACGTTGTTCACCGTGGCGCTTTTCGTCAACGCCGCGATCTTGATCATTGCCGGGGCCTCTCTTTACGGCACCGACGAGGCCGTGGACGCAGACTTGTACACCATCCACTCGCTACTTTCGAAGCTCCTCACCCCGGCGGCCGGAACGATCTTCATGGTGGCGTTGTTGCTCTCGGGCTTGATGGCCGGCGTGGTGTGCACCATGAGCGGCCAGATTGTCTCTGAGGGCCATTTGAACTGGTCAATCAAGCCGTGGAAAAGAAGAGCCATCACAAGATCCATCGCGATCATCCCGGCCTTCATTGTCACCTTGACCATTGGCAAAAGCGGGCTCTCCAAAGCGCTAAACGCTTCCCAAGTTTGTCTCTCTATCTTGTTGCCCTTTTTGACTGCCCCTTTGATCTATTTCACTTGTAAGAAATCCGTCATGAAGGTGGAAATCAAAGACGACTATGTCATCGATATCAAAAAGAGCGAGACCCAACACGAGTCCGTTTCGTTATCAGACATGTCCGCAACAACCGCCGACGACGAGAATCAGTCCACCATGAGACAGCGCCAAGGCGCTGTCGCTGAGGCCGGTGCGACCGCTTGTCCTGACACAGAGGGCCAGGTGATTAGAATTCAAACCACAGACCTTTCAGAAAAAAGGTATGTGGACTACAGCAATAATTGGTTCACTTCAATAATCGCCGCTATCGCTTGGTTATTTGTGTGTGTCTTGAATGTTTACATGATTGTCCAGTTGGGTCTCAGTGGCGGCGATATTAGTTGAGCATTGCTATTGGCATTTTCCACACCGGCTCTGCCAATGGCCAAGGTAAAGTTCCCAAAACGACGCATACCACTCACTTTCCGCATCCTAAGCATATAAATACACGTACCTTTCAGCACATACACGTTGATGTGCGTAGAAATGTGATGCGACGAAAAGCAAAGCAAAGTAGCCTATATTATACAAATTGCAGTGCAATGTAATACTGCGTCACCGCAAGATACTGTTTTTGGGTACTGTCTAACCATGGGAAACCTGTTGCGCTTTTTGTTCGCAACGGCCGTGTTGGTTATCCAAGTTCTTTAACATTTTCAGAACACAGCCTTAGCAGTGCGGTGACAGGCATATAGTGTTAGCTGTTGACGCACACAATCGTAGTAGTGCGACATTAAAGCTTTTAGTATTTAAGTAAAAAATATAATAGTGAATCAACAGAGTTATATTCTAATCAATAAGCCAATAAGCGGAGAAAATCAAAATAAAGCCTTAATACCAAAGAAAAAAAAAGAATTGCAAAACAATGATACGAAAGTTAAAAGAAAATACAAAATTTAAAGAAATCAGATTTTAAAAATACAATTATATAGTTTCACAAATTAAGGAAAAGCATATAAAAGGAAATGAAAATGATTATGATAGGTATAGAGAAAACAAATAAGATAAAAAAAATCGACGGCAACAACTGAAAATAATTGAAAGAAAGCAATATAAAACTGCATTTCTGGGCTCTATCCATAGTTAGTAAACTGCAAAGTCATTTAGTGCAACAAAAACAACAATAAAAAAAAAAAAAAAAAAAAAAGGAAAACACCACTAATGAAAGACTCCCTGCCACAATTCTGTGTTAATAGGAATTATCTTTAGCTGGTTCTTGCTGTAGGACCTAGATAAGCATACAACAGGATACGTCAAAAAAAAATTTTTTTATAAACATTTTTTAGGCAAAAAGAAAGATCCAAACCACATTTCACACTTTCCCATAGTAGCACCAGTTAGGCTGTCGAGCTTCGAATAATTAAAAAGAAAACCCTCACTAAATAAACATCCATAATACGTTTCGGCCTTCTATAATTGACGCTCCATTGTTTAACAGACAAACAGCCCATTATGCTCCTCTAGAACTTTTCTTTCGCTCAGAAGGTGGTGGCGATAACGGTCTGTTGAATCCTTTCAGCCTATTCATATACTGTCTGAAAGAACCAGCTTTTGGTTTACTAGCAGCATAAACATCAGTACCTGCAACATGTTTACCTTTGGTGGTGCCAAACCCACCAAATCCCATAAGTTGCTGCATCATTGCCGTTTGATCGTCCTCATCGTTATCAATTTTAATTTCTTCATTACTGATGTCATGGCTATCGGTAATCGAATTATCATTATCTGGCAATATCACATCATTATCATCATCATCATCATCCGCATTAATTGGCTTCTGCTGTTCGTGGCTATTGTCATTGAGACCGCTGAAACTGTTTCGTTTGCGATAATCATTAGATTCTTGAAATTGTTTGCTGCGGGGAGTGTTCTCTTTGTTATTACTCACTCCACCATTATCATTACCTCTCTGATCCTCGTATCCACCACTGCTTCTACGTCTATTTCTTCGTCTTTGATTATCCATCCTTTGTAGCTCTTCCTCATTTTTATCTATGACAAGTCCTTTTTTGCTTCTACTATTAGCTTTATCAGTATGGCCATTACCAGCGCCATTTTCAGTAGCAGCAGTTGATCTTCGTAAAGGATCTCTTTCTCTAATCCGGCGATTATCGCCAGCATCGTGATATTTGGAAGCGACAGAATCTCTATCCTTAGTGTTATTATTAATATCACTAATTCTCCGTTGATAATGACTATGTTGGTTTTGATGCTGATTATTTTGTTGATTAGAACGTGCGGTAATACCGTTTATACTGCCGTTATCATTATTGTTCCTACCTTCGCCATTGCCGTGGGCATTAGTGCCATTGATGCCATTGCTATAGTCGTTATTACAATTGTTCTGGTTACCGCCATTCTTGTTATTGCTACTGGTGCCGTTTCTGTCATTTTCTGGAGAGTGACGCGGTTTAGTTGTCGCTGCTGCTGCTGAGGACGATGGCGAAATGTTGTGTTGTAGTTCATACTGGTCTCTTCTAGAGATCCGCTCGTTTCTGCTCATTATGTGAGATTTTGCTTCCTAAATCTATCTGAGTATCTATCTATAGTGCCTAGATTGTCTCTATCGACAATTTGCAATATGCACCACAACTGAATTATGTAAAATGAAAGTCAAGTGAAACAAATCAAAACGGTAAAGATGAAAACAAATACAATCCAGTATTCCGTTTCTCTGAATGTTATTGGCTCGCTTGTATGTTAGCAAATTTGCCAATGGCCTGACTTCAAGGTTTGTTTGTGATTGCGGTTGTAATGTTCTGTGGTGCTTTGCGGCACTAAACGTTTCTGATCCCGATCATCTTGAACTTCACTACTCCTGCGCCTGTCGCGATTGCCCGGATGGCTCCTCATCGCATCGCTGAAAAAAAAAAAAAAAAAAAAAAAAAAAAAAAAAAAAAAAAAAAAAAAAAAATAAACTAAAATAAAATAAAATTTTCTTTTTTACTTTTTTCCCTTTTTACTGAGTTCAATAGTACAGATCGTTTACCAGTTTCAAATCTTTATACCTTACGAAAACAGCAATACAATTATTCCGTACAAGTATATTTGCTAATAATACAAAATGGCTGAAATAGCGACAGAGAAACTTACAAAGAAACAAAGAAAGGCTCTTGAGTTTCGTAAGAAGAAGTCTGGTCAGCTGGAAGATGTTGAAACCCAGCAGGAAACCACCAATAATGACAAAAAACGAGTACGTGACATACTGTCAGAAACAGGTCAAAGTAATGACAAAATATTCGATCAGAATGATGACCCAAAGAAAATCCAGCAAGATGGAGCAACTGTGATAACGAATGCAGATGGAGAACCGGTAAAAAAGAAGCGCAAGACCAGAAGAGGGAAAAAGGGCAAAGGCTCATCCAACGGTGTTCCAAGATTTATATTGTTTGTTGGTAACTTGCCATACAATACTACTGAAGACGAACTTCGCCAATTATTCAAGAATTCGAAGCCAGACATAATAAGAATGAGAAAAGACAAGGGCATTGCATTTGTTGAATTCAATGAAAGTACCATTAAGAGCAGTAAAAATAATGCTACAAAAAAGGATGGTGAAGAAGACAATGGCTCAAAAGTGGATGGTAAAGAACAAAGAAAAGAACCAAGAGCATCATCACTTCGCTCAAGAATGGATATTGCATTAACTAAGCACCATGCGATTTTCAAAAACCGTAAGATTAACGTTGAATTGACCGCCGGTGGTGGTGGTAATTCCCAGGCAAGATTGGAAAAAATCAAAGAAAAGAATTTGAAGTTAGATGAAGAAAGAAGAGAAAAATTGGCAAAGTCTCTTGAAGAACAAAGGAAGAAAAGAAAGAATGCTGGTTCATCGTCTTCTAGCCATAATGCTGGCTCTAGTGTTGATGGTGAACAGCCGACTAGGGGTATTCATCCTTCGAGATTAGCAATGATGAAGAAAAAATGAGGCACTTTTTTCTATTTGAATCTTGAAACATCAAAAAATACCCATGCATATTATATTAGGAACTTGTATAATTTTTATCTTTATCTTTGATTTTCTATATTTCATAAGCATTTTCCATAATTTACTGTTTCGTTTCCCCCATTGTTTGGGTAACATTTGCGTGATTATTACAAGTTTCATCTCATTTATAACCCATTTGTGTACTATAGAATTCAAATTATTTCGTTAAGTTAATCTCAGAGTTCACATTGTAAATATGTTGCTTTGTTCCATTGGAATATTCCAATTCAAAGTCAGTGTAAAAGCTACAAAGCACTATATTAAAGATCAAAAATATGCGATAGTATTTGTATTAACTTCGAAAGCCACAAATCGTTGTGTGTAAATAGCCTCAGCGAACGTCAAATGCTGTACAGAATTGAAACGAATCAAGTCAAGTCAAGTGGGGTCATATCAGAAAGAAAAGCAAAACTCAAAACTGATGACAAAAAAAACACTAGTTTGCCGAAGAAATAATGGTGGAACCGGCGAAACGGTAGATGCAATGGGAGAGGAAAAAGTGAAATCAAGTAAGAAAAAAAAAAAGATAAAGAAAGTACAATCAAGAGATTAAAGATAACAATAAATGCAGGAAATGGGACTTGGAAATAGATGAGTAGGTAAAAGGAGATGGAAATCAGAAATAGTACAGAAAGTAGCAATGAAGATGGAATGTACGTTAAACAAACATTAAAGCATAATCAAAAAGAGCAAAACAAATCAAAACAATCAAAGATAACCAAAGAAATCAGGTCAGCAATATCAGTCTATCATATTGAAACACAGGGTGACTTAAGAAATAAAGTAAGATGCTAAATTCTAAGCAGTATCTTGCTTACCAATATAGCTCAGTGTCTTCTGCGTCTCTTATTGTTACCGCTGCCATTACTAACGTTCCCATTTGAGGAATTACCTCTTTTTCCTTTCTTAACACCCATATCATTGGTGTTCACAATAGCAGAAGCATTACCTTTGAACTTCAATCTAGTATATACCAAGTAATAGGCATTTGGTTCTTTCAACACCTGGGCTTCGGAAATAGAATTGATATACTCATCATCATACGTGCTCCATTGACCAGATGGTTGGCGACAGTGCGCAACATAATGACCAGATGATATCGATCTGCCTTCGTGAACAACAACGGAAATTAACTGGTATCTTATAGGATCCTTGTTGTCACCTGCGGAAGAACTAGAAAAAAAATTTCCTTGATCTTTGCCCTTTTGGTTCAACTTTTCGTACATTGACAAATTCTCGTTTTCGAAGTCAGTCAAATCCAAAATCAAAGGATACGAAACTGGACTCTTAAGCTTAGACGAGCTGTTAGAATTTTCATTAAATCTGAATCTTTTGATATGAATGACTAATGTCTCTGGAGCTCTGTCGATAGAAGAGAATTTCAAGGCATCAGTAGTTTTTTTGCAGTTAGAACAAGCATAGCCTGCAGATTGATCATGTCTATCAGATTTTATCAATTCCGGCTCAAAGAAATCATTGATAGCATTGATAACAGAATATCTTGGTTTCTTCTTCGCCACAGGAGCAGGAGAATCTTTATTGTTATTGTTACTATTAGCAGAAGTAGCACTGCCATTGCCATTCTCAACATCAGCACTAATACTGTCAATTTTTGGAGAATTGCTCATTAGCTCTGGTGATGTTTCTTTGCTATTAATTCTGCTGGTATTCATAGAGCTAGGAACAATTTGCCTTTTCTTTTTAGGATCAAGGGACAATGATAAGTCATAAAACTCTTGTTTAGTCTTTGAAACATGATTACAGTTTTGACAAACCACAGCCTGATTAAGCACTCCACCAAAGATATCATAAATAATACTGGTATTCAACTTCTGTTTCTTTGGTGTTGAATCTTCTTGCAATCTAGAAAGCAAAGACATGAAGTACTCGTGAGAGTCTTCTTGTTGCCATTCAGACATCATGCAATTAATATCGTCAAGTCTTTTAATCAATTTCTTTGGATTAATGTATCGAGCCCCACCATTGGACTTATGTTCGTCCATAGTTTTCCACATTCTAGAAGTGATGTTTGCCAAAATAGCAGTGACTGATCTGCTGTTAATGATATCATCATATTTGTGATCGTTAACGTCTTTCAAATAGTGCTGTACTGCAGGAATGTGAATCATTGCTTGTACAGCAGCGTTCGTATAACATGTAACACCATGGTTCAATAATCCAACTGGTCGACTATTGACAAACGTGTGTCTCCAATTTTTCCAGATTCTTTTCGAATCAGTAGAGCCTCTATCATTAACGTATTCTTCAAGCTGATAGAAATGATCATCACTGAAATCCAAGTTTTGGCCATATAAAAACTCGTTATCTTGCTCATCTGATGAAGTGGCAGCCAGAGATCTGCTGGGAGAAACGCTTCTCACATTACTATTCTCTTCAGGTGCCAAATCATTACTTTTTTGCTCACCTTGCTGTCTATCAATTGCAGTTATAAGTTCTTGGTTGAGTCCCTTTAAGTCATGGTTGTTTGCAAGTTTCTTCAACTCTATCTTGTCATTAATTTTTTTGATGGCATTCTCATCCTCAGACTCGTCTATAGAAGTATTACGTGGGTCTACTTTAACAGAAGGCAGTATTATTTTGCTCTCAGCTTTGACTTCCTCTTTATCATCTTCTAATACGCCATCCTCCTCCACCTCATCCTCTTCATCTTCTTCTTCCTCTTCATAATCTTCATCATCTCCATCATCTTCATCTTCTAATTCATAATCTTCATCCTCATCATCATCATCATCATCATCATCATCATCATCATCATCACCGTGCTTACCAGATTTGGTAAGTTTTGGCTGTTCAGATATTTCGATACCGGACTTAGTAGCTTCATTTTTAACCCTAGAAGCCCTTTCCAATTCTTTTGATTGAACCTGGCTTCTGGTCTTCTTGGCCACTTCTCTATCATCGCTGCTGCTAATATCTATGACATTGTCAGCGTCGTTGTCATCATCATCATTAACAACTTCATCAACTGCCAGGGTATAACCTTGTTCATTATCGTCATCGGAGCTGTGTTGGTTGTCAGCGACTACTTTTGTAGCAACATCCTCGTCGATTTTATCGTTATGAATATCATTAACATTGATGTCTTCTCCAAAATCTTCACCGTCATTGCTGTTTTGAACAATAGCGCTTAGTGAACCCAAACTTTTTGATTTAGATTGTACCAATGGGCTGGTAGATTCAGCCGTCTGTTGAAGCTTTTCTTTTTTCTCTAATTTCTTTTTCATCTTCTTCTCTGCCTTCGTCAAGTATTTTTTGCCGGTATAGGCAGCAACAGCCTCAGCCATTGATTTTGGCTTTGGAGATGATAGCATGCTGTTCGGAGAAGTTTTGTTTTGCTGCTTTTTGATATTACTGATGTTGTTATTTGAACTTTTAGTCTGATCGGCGGAGTTCTGCTTGCTTGAATTTGTTATTAAGACGTATGAAGACGGCTTCAAGTTGTCTGATTCAGCATGTCTTGCGGGGCGAAACGAAACTGGGTCCGATAAGATCTTTTCAATGAGTATCTTGGAATTGTTTGTAGTTGTTTGTAAATCGCTCATCTAGGAAAAAATCAAACAAGAAAAATGAGACATAAAGGGAAAAAAAGGTGAAGAGAAAGTCCAGATTAAATGGTAGATGAGTGGGTGTGATGTATGAGTTGCAGTTAATGTGTATTGGCAACCTCCAGGCTGAGGAAATTATGGAGAGTTACAATTAACACACGATTTATATACTGGCTATGGGTAATATACTCTCAAGTCAACAATATAAACGAAGGAATAGAGTAGATAACAGTACAATAGATTGAGTTGAGATAGATCTGGCAAAAATATTTTTTTTTTTCTCTTTCTTTCTCCAATGCAGGAAAAAATATTTTACGCTGCTCCTGAGACAAAAAAAATTGTCGCTCCAAAGAAAAAAAGTAACAAAAAAAAAAAAAAAAATAAAAAAAAAAAAAAAAAAAAAGAAACTGCACTGATAAAGGCAAGGAGAAAACTAGAAGGAAACTCTCTGAAGTTTCAAGATCCAAATTGAAAAAGTCTCAAGGCTACTGCTTCAAAATTGGATTGCAAAGAAATTGCTTAATGTTGAACTGGTTTACCTTAAATACTGCCTTAGCTTCTTGATACGTTCTCCTCAATTTGATTTAATGAGCTCCCTTTTTCTTGCTTTGCCATCAAAAAAAAAAATTTTTTTTTATTTTTATTTTGTGGCGGAAAACAAGAAAAACTAAGAAAACTAAAATTTTTTTTGCCTTCTTTCACGCGCAAAGACGCTCTCTCATGCACTGAACGCAGCAATTTTCACACCGTTGCATGTCTCTGCAGAAACGTCTTTTTCTATCTCTTCTTCTTCATCGCTGCTGTCGTCGTAGGTGGTTTGAACATCGCGATGGCCTTGAGAATAGGCTAGAATGTCACTCCAGACAGGGTTGATTTGTACTGATCCAATAGTTGTGGTTGTGGCGGCATTCGTACACCTAGCGTTTCTTACGTTTCCAATTGCTCGCAGGGCAGTACCGTAGCTGCTAACGTCACAAGATGGTTCCATAAGAATTTCAGGTTTACCACCAATACCAATAGCACTATCCGGCCACAATTTAACTTGGTTAAACTGGTTTCCAGCTATGAGGCCCTGATTGTTGGCTAACGAATCTCCGAAGCATTTCTGGTTTGAGAGTTCTGGTTTCCCGTCCATACTTTGGTTTTCGCTGTATTGCCATTCATTCAACATGTCCACAACGTTGTAGTTCATTCTCTTATCAAGAATTGGGATCGAATTGCCGCGCCGAGTCATCAAATAGACGTAATTGTTGTTATCTGACTCAATTATTTGGTAGATCCCATTTCCAATACCATCACGGTACTGTGCGAAAGACTTGTTCGCCGTTAGCTTTTGTGAGTTTAGGTCAATCACGCAAAATTTGTTAAGGTAACTCCCTAAGTAACAACAATTTGGTTCAGATTTGCAATTAGTAATTGTGCTGAGAATTCCAGCCTTTTTCCCCGTGCTAGCTAACTGCTTGTCTTCCACATTATAATCAAATTCTCGGATAAGGTTTGGCATTTTAAAATGGGCAACGGGCTCACTGTAGTCTAAATTAAAAATTCCCAACTGATCTTTACTGCCAGCAAGAAAATTCCCATTGTTGATGAAATTTAAAGAGAAACTATCAAAATACTTTTCATTTTCCTTGTCTTTGAAATGATAGTTGCTAAGCACTGGATCCAAGGAGTTATTTTCCTCTGGTATCAATGATACTAACTTGATTGGTAATTGCCGCTCGGCGATCAATATATTATTTAAGCCATAGCTATAAGAGCGCTCATCATAGAGACAAAACCCAGGATTTACCGAATGTGACAATATGGAGTTCTGTCTAAATATTCTATTCAACGGGATCATTAACTGCGGTTCCTCCAGGTTTGTTTGGTTGTTTTTCTTAGAAGCGTTACCGGCTATGTCTGCCGGAATTACATACATTCTAACGGCAAAATCATCATTGATGGTGATTAGGGTGGTACCATCTTTAGACCATGACATGTGTTTGACAATATTCGGTCTCTTCAAGTCAAGTGCCGCGCCTTCATAAGAAGACTGCAAGCCACATTCCAGAGCGAATACGGGAAACCTTAATTCTGGATATTTGTAGTCCTGGGAGCTAGCGTTTAGAGCTTTATTGTATTGAGTTTCGCGAGTCCATGATACCGTTAGCCAATTTCCAGTTAGTGTATCGCCGGTAGAAGCAATTGTTTTACTATACCTCATTTCATTGCAGCCAAAAGGTGCCCCTGGTAGCGCCAACGGTAGCAAAATGCTAAGTTTTGAGTAGCAGCTCTACAAACTACTGCCGTGGTCTTAAAGAAGATAAGCTTGGAACCTTTCATTTTTAAATATACACTTTTCTTCTGCTATGAGAGCCTCTAGTACGCCCATCAGAGCGGTATATGAATGTCCGGGTATCCCCTTTCCATCACACTATAAGCAGCAATTACGGGAAAGATCTAGCACGTAGTCCTGGTATCCATGGTCTGGATACTTGGTACTTGGTATCTGGAAAAAAAAAAAAAAGTGCAATTTAGGGAAGTATGAGAAGTATCTATTATCGGAGTTCGATACATGCCTGCGTCACTCAACTTTTCCAGTAAGCATGTCGCAAAGATTGGGTTAACTTTCAATCTTACATCATCGAGCCAGATTAAAAGCTTCGTGGTTTGTGTGCGACTTGTAATCGATATCAGTCTATGTAACTCTTTTTCAAGATATGCGTGTTCGCATATATCAAGGAAATGAACCTGTGAATCTTGAAAGAAAGATTATAGTAGTAGAGACGCTGAAAAAGAGTGTACCATCGTCATCAGCGTCTTTATTCGCAGTGGCACTACCAGTAACGTTTGGTTTTGCCGCATGATTGGTGGAATATTGCTATCATTTTGTAATGGACAACTTCATATCCCGCCCTCATTAGTTACACCGTATTTCATATTGGAGTTGATCCATGATGCTACAGTGATTCCAAAAAGATGGAGCTGGTATAGTAGTTAGTACAAAGACTTGCAAGTTCGCAACAATAAGAGGTTGGCCATTGTGTTCAACAATAGGCTGGCCAGGTTGGCAGGGTGGACGACAGTCCTTTGACAGGCGAATTTGATGTCGGAGAATAACAATCGTTCAAGCCATATAGCGGCCATACAGAGCGACGTTTAGCGGTTTCCAACCCCGCCTGCGGCACGCTGCTAGGAGCAAGATAGATCTTAAACCTCAAACGATAAGGTGTGCCACAAGGAAAAAAACAATATGCAAAGAACCCAAGACAATCCAAGCCTAGGCAGCCAAACGGTACTTCCGCCAGCCAATTATATCGCCAAGCGGGCGGCAATTAGCGGGTATGCAATTTTTCGCTGCGCTCGTATCCGCAACTGCCCAAAGTGGGAAGGCGCCGCCAAAATGGCCTTCATAGAGACTACATGTGGTACTACATGTGTGTTTCCACAATACCTGAAATTCCAACACAGTCTCGGGAGCTTTAAGCGGGGATAAATTCACCATCCAATGGGATATAAGCCGCTCTAGCTTTGCTGTGCATGTCGTATAGAAATTTGCCTTTGAGAACGAGTTCATTCACTGGAAGTGAAAACACTTTGTGAGTTTACAAACGCAGCCGCGGAACAGGTATGTCGGATTTAGTGCGCCACAATGCCCGATTATGCTTATCAAACGCATTGTGCTGCGATATCCTGCATTACCTGCCGCGGGCTGCGGGCATCTGGCGGCCAGGCGAATGGCAATTGCCGCTTTGAGCGCTGTGCTCTGTTGAGCTCTGCTGCTCTGCTGCTCTGCTACTCTGAAAGGGCCTTTTGATTTATTGAGCTCAAGGCAATCACCGCTATTTCCGCCGGCAGGTTGCTGCTGAGGCCGCCTGATATGCCTTTCGGGATTAACAGTCGACGGCCAGGCAAACACTGGACACAGCGCTTGCTATAGCATTGCAGCGCAAAAGCACTGGCTTAGCAGTGCTTTTAAAGACCCGATTACAGAAAGCAGCCAGTGGGGAAGGCCGAGAGAGCACAAGTTCGCGGAAAGCAAGTGGCTACGGCGGATATAAGAGACCAGCAGCAAGAGTTTCCCGTTCTGGGAAGTGTGGGTACGGCAGCAACTGTAGTTGGTTGGCCACCTAAGGTTAGCTAGTTAACTACCATGGCGCTGCTTTTGGGTTGCGGGCGATCTGTACAACGGCGATGACAGTTTGATTAATTGAGTTGTTCTCGGGAAAAAAGAAAAACTGGAAATTTTGTTCGGAAATAGAGCAAAGCCTGCAAACCATTACAAATACTGGCTGCTATCTTTTGCACTAGCGGCATCACCAGCTATATATATAAGAGATAAAGCCCTGCCTTTTTTTCTTTCTTCAGCCTCGCCATCCGATTCCCACCTTTTCTCCGCGGGCCCTCTCTCTTTCCGTTTGCCGTTTACCGTCTGCCGTCTGCTTGGCTACGCTTACTTTGCTTATCACATCTTACACAGAGCACAGGTCGCTTCCATACGTAGCAAGCAATTTTCAAAAACATCAGACCATGGTTCGAAGCGGCTCGTCGTCCAGCAACGGCGACAATGAAAAGGACCTGAAACGCCAGTTTTCGCAGCCGCCTTCAGATATCGAGAAAGAGGCCCAATTAAACACAGCACCTCAGTTGCAAAGACACTTTTTGACTCCTATCTTGCCTAAATCTGTGCCCCCAGTGCCAGACCAGTCAGAGAAGAAACCATGGCCCAGATCTATCAAGCACATATTCAAGTTCATCTTCTTTTGGTGGTTGCATCCGCTAATGTCAGTTGGCTATAAAAGAACGTTGGAAAATGAAGATTTGTGGACTTTGAAGGAAAGTATGGAAGTTGAAACTTTGTACCGTATCTTTTGCGGCCATTTGCAACAACTTGCCATCAAAAACAAAGAAAAAGCTAAGGCAAAAAATCCGAGTTTGTCTGACGAAGAACTCCACGAATTGGGTCTTACAAAATATTCCATTCCTATTGCCCTTTTCAAAACTTTGAAGTTACGGTACCTTTTGGGTGTTCTTTGTAAAGTTTTGTTTGATGTTGCTTCAGCACTAAATCCCTTGCTCAGTAAAGCCCTTATCAATTATGTTGAAAAAAAATATCATTATCCTGACCTTTCTCTTCGTAAAGGTGTTGGATACGCATTAGGTACATCTTTTGTTGTGCTTGTCAGTGGTATTTTGATTAACCATACCTTCAATTTCTCGATGACTTGTGGTGTTCAAGTGAAGGCTATCTTGACTAAGCTTGTGTTGGATAAAGCTTTCAGACTCGATGGTAAAGCAAGACAGAATTTTACAACTGGGAAAATCACTTCCATAATGGGTACCGATCTTGCTAGAGTTGACCTTGCTATTGGTTTCCAGCCATTTTTGATCTCCTTTCCTGTTCCAGTTGCCATAACTATTGCTTTATTGATTGTGAACATTGGCCCCGTCGCTCTTGTTGGTATTGGTATCTTTATCGTGACTTCTGTTTTAATCACAATGTTGTCCAAAAACTTACTCAAGTTTAGAATAACTGCATCCAAGTACACTGATGACAGAGTTAGTTTGGTTAGAGAAGTGCTCAGCTCCATCAAAATGATTAAATATTACGGCTGGGAAGTCCCGTATCACGAAAATATCAAGAACAGACGGCACAGAGAAATGAAAGTGGTGTTAAAGATGCAACTTCTTAGAGTTATTTTCACTGCTGTGGCTATTTGCTTGCCAACTATCTGTTCAGTGGTTACTTTTTTGGTGCTATTTCATTTACACCCACACAAATCTCCTGCTGATCTTTTCTCCTCTTTGTCACTTTTCTCCAATTTGGCTCAGTTGGTTATCATGATTCCAATGGCATTGGCCAGTAGTATTGATTGCTTCATTGGTCTTCAAAGAGTTAAAGATTTATTGCAAAGCAGTGAAGAACAATCTGCTGATCCTGAGTTTGAAAAACAACAAGCTATAGTCAATAATTACAAACCGGATGACTCTATGGCTGTGCAAGTAAAAAACGCCGAATTCAAATGGGATAGTATTGATTATGTCAAAAATGAAGATGATGTGTTGAAGCCAGGTCATTCCAAACATCATAATGCAATTAGTGAAAACAGTTTGTCTAGACAAGTAACCAGAGCCAGTGTCAATAGCAGAGGGTTATCAAGGGTCGGCACACTTGACGTTGTTGACCCATCGTCATTTACTGGTCTTCATAAAATTAGTTTTGATATCAAAAGAGGCGAATTTGTTATCATTACTGGCACCATTGGTTCTGGTAAAACTTCGTTATTGAATGCTATTGCTGGATTTATGAAGAAGAAAACTGGGGTTTTGGAAGTCAAAGACTCATTGTTGCTATGTGGTTATCCATGGGTGCAAAATGCTACAATCAGAGAAAACATTCTTTTTGGTAAAGAATACGATGCTGAAAGATATACTAAAGTAATACAGGTTTGTGCATTGAATGCTGATTTGGCAGTGTTGCCGGCTGGTGACATGACTGAAGTTGGTGAAAGAGGTATCACATTGTCTGGTGGGCAAAAAGCTCGAATTAATTTGGCTAGAGCTGTTTATAATGATAAAGATATTATTTTGCTTGATGACGTGCTCAGTGCCGTGGATGCTAGAGTTGGTAAACACATTATGCAAACTTGTATTATTGATTTCTTGAAAGAAAAAACTAGATTTTTGGCTACTCATCAGTTGAGTTTGATCAATTATGCTGATAGAGTTATCTTTATTACTAATGAAGGCGAAGCAGTCGTTGGTACAGTAGATGAGCTTAAGGCTCAAAATGAAGACTTTTCCAAATTGATGGAATTCAGTAACCAGCTTGAGGAAGAAGAAGAAGAAGAAGTTGAACAACAAGAACAAGAATTTTTGAGTGACCAACATCAGCAAATATTGAATGAAAAAGTAGCAGTTTCTTCTGCAGTGGTTCCATCAGAGTCTCATTTGTCAAAGCGCAAGTCAGCTACTGCCAAAAGTGATGAAGAAGTTGACTATGATTATCAAAACAAACAAGGTGATGGTACTTTAGTGAAAAAAGAAGAGCGTGCTGTTAACAAGATTAAGTGGGATGTTTACAAAAATTACCTTACAGTTGGAGTTGGTAAGAAGGCAGCATTGCCTTCAGTGGTTTTCCTTTTCCTTCTTGTTGCTCTTGCCACATTCTGTCAACTTTTCACCAACGTTTGGTTATCATTTTGGACTGAAGACAGATTTCATAAGGGCAAAAGTTTCTATATGGGTCTCTATGCCATGTTTTGCTTCATTGCCCTTTTCTTGACTACTTTTGAATTTGGATTTATGGTCTTCCTTGTCAATCGTTCTGCTAAAGAATTAAATTTGAGAGCAGTGCGCAACGTGCTTTATACCCCAATGTCTTTCATTGACACTACTCCAATGGGTAGAATCCTTAATCGTTTTACTAAGGATACAGATGCTTTGGATAATGAAATTGGTGAGCAAATCAGATTGTTTGTTTTCCCAACAGCAACAGTGGTTGGGGTGTTGATCCTTACCATCATTTATTTACCGTGGATTGCAATTGCCATTCCTGGTATTGTGATTATTTTCGTTTCTATTACTTCATTCTACCAAGCCAGTGCTAGAGAAGTCAAGAGATTGGAAGCAGTGAACCGATCATTTGTGTTCAACAATTTTGAAGAATGTTTGTCTGGTGTCAATACCATTAAGGCTTATCAATTGCAATCAGATTTCATCAAGAAAAGTGATAAGTTTATTAATCTTATGAATGAAGCATATTACGTCAATGTGGCCATTCAAAGATGGTTGGCTATTCATCTTGATATTACTGCTTTCGTTTTCATTTTAATCGTGTCTCTACTTTGTGTCACCCGACAATTCAACATTAGTGCCTCTTCTACAGGTTTGGTGCTTTCTTATGTGATGAACATTGTTGGATTATTATCACTTTTGATTAGAAGTTTGACCCAGGTTGAAAATGAAATGAACAGTGCTGAAAGAATGATTCAGTATGCTACAGACATGCCTCAAGAGGCTCCATACAATATTGAAGAAACTAAACCACCAGCAGATTGGCCACAAGCTGGGGAAATCACTTTTGAAAACGTGGATATGAAGTATAGAGAAGGATTGCCTTTGGTATTACATGATTTGTCATTCGAAGTTTTACCTGGTGAGAAAATTGGTATTTGTGGTAGAACCGGAGCCGGTAAGTCTTCCTTAATGACTGCATTGTATAGACTAGCAGAATTGGAAAAGGGCAGGATTGTCATTGATGGTATTGATATTGCTAGTCTTGGTTTACATGATCTTAGATCCAAGTTGTGTATTATTCCACAAGATCCGGTGTTGTTCAAAGGATCCATCAGGAAAAACTTGGATCCGTTTGGTAACAGTAATGATGAGAAATTATGGGATGCGTTAAGAAGAAGTGGTTTGATTGAAGGCGCGCATTTGCCAACAATCAAGAAGCAAGTTTTACAAGATGAAAATTTAGAATCATTGCATAAATTTCATTTGGACCAACAAGTTGAAGAGGAAGGCTCAAATTTCTCATTAGGAGAAAGACAGCTATTGGCTTTGGCTAGAGCATTGGTTAGAGATTCCAAGATTTTGATTTTAGATGAAGCTACTTCTTCAGTTGATTATGAGACTGATGCGAACATTAATCATACCATCAGAACTGAGTTTAGCCATTGTACTATCTTGTGTATTGCTCACAGGTTAAACACTATCGTTAAGTTTGACAAGATAATGGTCTTGGATAAAGGTACTGTTGCCGAATTTGGTAAGCCTATTGATTTGTTTAATATGGAAGATGGTATTTTCAGAGAAATGTGTGAAAGATCACAAATTACGGAGGCTGACTTTGCTCCTGATATTGTAGAGAATCTTGTGCATTCTTAAAATTTTTATTATAGTTTTTTTTTTTTTTTTTTTTTTTTTCGTTTTCTTTGCTGTTTAATTTTAAAATTTTCAAACTTTTGGCATACTTTTACTAATTTTGATGTTTTTGCTTACATTATATATTCTTACTTTCTCATATCCCTGATTCTTCTAACAAACAGTTCAATTTTTTTTATTTCCTTTTTTTAACATTTAATTCATTTTCTGTTATACTGGCTCCTTTAGTTTAATCCATGTATATAACTATTGTCATACTACTTTGTCATTTATATTCTAATAAAAAAACGCATATAAAGTTGCTTAGTCATTTTTTTAACTTTTTCTTTCAAGGGTTTGTGGCTCTTTGACATTTGCAGCTCATGACTATTTATTGAAATTTCGTACCTCTTATGGTGGGACAAGATCACGGGATAAAGGCAAAATTAATTCGCATACCGATTCCTACATATTCTGCATGCATAAGTATAGTTTGTCATGCTTTGTTGATACTGTTTGACCGTTTGATGGATAAGATCGATGCGAAAAGGAGATACAAGTACCCCTCCTGTTTTGTTGTTATGTTTTTCAACACGCATTTAAGAGAAAAAGGACTTTTGTGTACTGGGTGAACTAAGGAAAAACCATATATAAGATATATTTCGAGTGAAATATGTAAGGATATTAGGTGGTGTTGATGATACGGTGTTTGTAAATGGTTTTCCAAAAAAAAAAAAAAATACCATTCATTAGTTTGAATAAAAATGCATTTCATTAAGGATATCAAAAATTAAAAAATTGGTGTACAACAAAATTAAAACAAACTTGCACACATAAAAGAAAAACTAATCAACAGAAAAAAAAAATTACAACTAATAATATAAATAATTTGAGAACATAACAAAATTTGAAACAAAGAGAACCAACAAAAAACTATAATATGAGAAGAAATTGAAAATGAAAAAAAAGCTTCCAAATGCGTGAAATGAAATCAAATGCGTCAAAACCATAGAGAACAAATCAATCTTCAATATTGCAAATTCATGTCGTTATTAGCTTTACGGCCTTGATTATTAGTTAAATTGAACATTCCTTGTCCACTAATATTACTATTTTGTATTGGTGCCCCTCCCCCAGAAGATACAGGAGCAGTGAACATTGTGCTTGGTGAGATATTATACTTAGCGGTATCTGGGACTGGAGGATAAAACAAGTAAGGGTTAGGATTAATAGCTGTACTTGGTGGAGGGTATGCGTAACTTTCGTAAAAAAAAGTGTAAGGATTAAGGTTGTAGTAAGATGAACTTCTTGGAGGAACTGATGGATTGTAGCCAAGATTAGGTTGCATACCTTGAGTACCAAAAGAATACAAATAAGGATTTTGACTTGAAGGCGGAATTGGCGCTGCCATAAATGGATTGCTGTTGTAACCAACTGAGGACTGAGGAAGTGGTGCTTTCTTACTATTGCTATAGTCCCCATCTTGAGAAGTTTTGGTGTTAGAAGCAGCCGTTGTTGGCGAGTAAAGAGTCTTTGGCATTGCTGGATGGGAAAATGCCGACTTGCTAGATGGGGAAGTATTCAATGACCCAGTTTCTGTGGTAGATTTCTTTGGAGTGGAAACTCTTTCTTTACCAGTTGCTTCATTTAATAATGCTCTATCGTTAGTAATGTTTTCCTGATGCTGAGGTTTGTTGACAAAAGAAGACTTGTTTTCATAAGCAGCTGAAGGCTGATATCCTCGATCATAACCTGAACCAAAATTGTTATAACCAAAAGAAGCCGCTGGAACTATATGAGCTGGAGAGTTTGAAAACACTGAAGAATGATTAAGAGGTAGTGAAGGATTATCGTAAGTAGCTTGCCTAGCATTTGGGAAGCCTCTTGTAATTGAAGCCACATTTGCTATCTTTTGTGGCAAGTTAGCTGGAGGAGAACACAAAACAGGAACAGGTTTGTTGGAAAACTTAGTATGAGTCTTGTTTGTTTTATGGTGAATTTCCCGATACTGAACATGTAAAGTTTCCTTCATAAACATAGAGTGATTTTCTCTTTCAACTGCGGCAGCTGCGGAAGACTCTTTTTCAAATCTAACAAAGGCAAAAGTTTTATTTGGTTTTTGAACAATAACGCATTGTGTAACTTTTCCATGCTGACTAAATCTTTCTGTCAAGCTTTCTTTGGTGACTTTTGGGTCAAGATGACCAACAAAGATGGAGCATCTGTCGACAGTTTTACTATCGGCAGCATTTTCCACATTCTTAACCCATTCGATTAACCACATTGTACATGTTGATCTCAAGCTTGTATAAGCATCCATAGCATCCGATCTGTAAGAGAATTTACAAAACCATGCGGGGGCCATATCGTATCCCTTCGGATTAGGGTTAATTTGATCTAATCTTTCATTACTAGCGAGAAGCTGCTCAAGTTCTCCATACTGGGTGATAGTATCAATGATCTCCTGTCTTGAAATGTCTTCACCTACAGCCTTGATATATATGGTTCTGTTAACATTTGCAGGCTCACAGCGAATTGCCCTACCATCAATAAGGGTGTGTTGGGCTTCTGTTCTAGCTCTCTTGGCGGTTTCATCATTAGTGAATTGAACAAATGCATAAGGTCTCTGTGCGTTATCACGCAAAACTTTAACAGCAATTTCGCCCCATTTTGAGAAATGTTCATGAACCATGTTACTTAATTGAGTATCTGTGCGGATTGATGGGAGACTTGCGACAAAAATACAAGCACTAGGCTTCTCTCTAATGCGATTACCTTTGTCAGTGGTGACATATTCATCATCCTTCTCACCAGAGGAAGTTCTTTTGCCTTCTAAAGAGCCGAGCTTATCGACATTGTCAGCTTGTTTCAACCCACTGACTTTGGCATTATTTCTTTCCCGTTTAGTTTGGGAAGTTTGAGAGTCAATGGAATCATTCTCATCTAATGATTCTTCTCCAGAAGAAACATAAGGTGGAGGCAGCATTTCAGCGCCCAAACGTGTAGTAGAGCCTTTCGATAAAATCAAGTCCGAGTCTTCGATACTGACACAATCAGAAAGTTGTTTTAAAGAGTGCATGTTTTTGTCTGGCGAGAGAGACGATGAGACAAAAATTAAAATAAGTCGGACTCTTTAAAATTTTGAATCAATGAATAGAGAGGCTTGTCTGGCAAAAAAAAAAAAAAGGAAAAAAAAAGAATATTATATATCAAAGGCAAGCTCGAGATAGAGAGGGAGAAAAGGGGAGTTATGTTGGTAGCCGTCAATCAACAAACAAGATCGTGATCCAGCTAAGCATCAATTTTGAAATTGCCAGATATGGGAATCAAGAAAAAAAAAAAAAAAGTAAAGTAACGGAAAAATAAACTTAGAGATATAGTTCCAGCAAATGAACCCGCCAGTTTTTGTAGCTCTATGTCCTGAAGATGTGGAGTAGACCGAGAGAGTAGACCGAGATGAGTCAGCGCTTGGGAGAGTTATTGAAAGATATGCCTCGAAAAAAAATTATAGGAGACATATCATTACAAAGAATATTAAGCGCCCAAGGGCACATCCCCTGGTATTTATATTATTTGTCTCGCCCTTTTTGCAATGTTGACAGAGTTTTTTGTGGTGGGAAGCTTTTTGGTTTTGTGTTCACGGCGATGCAGCTGCATGCATGCATAGTTGAAGCACGCGTTTACGCCAATGTGATGTCAAAAACTGAAGGCAGGGCCGAGGGACTGGAAGGCTAATAAATTTTATGGATCTGTGTATGAATTCCCTTTGTGCCACTAGGCTTCCTATGAAACGGGAACGGCTAACACTACAAGCCCAGCAGAGCAGTAAGAGAAACAAGGGCTAAAGAAACGCAATTTTTTTTTCTTTTTTTTTGTACAAATCTGACCTGCCATTCGCCGAAGAGTCGATAGTGTCTCTATAGTAAAAGGTAATCCTTATGCAAAAAGGTGTCCAATACTGACACTTAAAACCGCCTCTTCACGCTCTGTGCTACACAGAACACAAACATGACCAGTTTGCCCGAGCAATTTTGAGTTTTGAGCTGCACTGGCCTGCATTTCAGACTCTTTCAATTACAATAATAGCCTGCAGTATCTTGTTATCGGAGGATTCGAGAGAATGGAATAGGGAGAGGGAGGGAATTCTGGCAGACAAGGCGGAAGCCTTCCAAATCAAGTGCTAGCCAATACAGGTGTCAATCAAGATACCTGCGCTGCAGAAGCTCCCGCAATTTTCTGGTTTACGATGAAAACCCAGACTGCAACTTACACGTTCTAAGTCAGACAGAAATGTTCTGTTGATGTTCAGGAGCTACTTACTGTACTGAAATGACGTATGGGAGTAACTCATTGTATTTGGCATCCAACACCATCTGCAGTATCTTGCTTCTCGCTTCTCGCTTCTCGCGGTCCGTAGTTGTTTGCAAGAGAAGAAAAAAATAAAAAATAAAAAGACATGCCGCAGTTTTAACTGGCGCGTCGCACGCAATAGCCGCCATTAGATCTCCCGGCAATACATCCACGATTTTCAATAATTTGGGTCATTACAACGACATACGCGGACATAATCAAGTGCTTCTATATTACTCACTATTATACAATATCACAAATGGATGACGGTTATTTAAACAAGATGAAAAGGTTACTTACTTTAGCGCCAAACCAGATGTTAACAAGGGATATTTACGAGTAGAGTGGCAGTCAAATCTGTGAGTGCAAGTATGGTTGAACCAGAGTCAAAACATTGAAAAAGCTTTCGGAGGGAAAAACAGCGGGAAAAAAAAAATGAGTAAGGAAGTTTAAATCTAAATAAATGAATGCATAATTGCGTGATTGTTAATATCGCCGAATTGCAAATTAAACTGGCTGTAATAGAAGACGCTACCTGCCTTTAAGATTTCATGAGCTATTATTCCCCCAGGCACCGGCAAGCCCGAGGATCTTTTTTGGGAAGCCGTTCCTGCTGAAAGGCAAAAGGAGAATTTCTTGCTACCGTATTGAACAGCCGTGTCTCAACAGCAGAAGAAAAAAAAGAAAAACACACCGAGAACAGTTCTCTGACAAAACGCAGCCAGTGCCCTTCCGCCATTTCTGGAACTCAAACATCAGTGCTGTTGCGTCGATGGCATAATGTTTTCTACCGGCTCGCCTAAATTTGTCCCAAAGCTTTTTCGAACTTCCTGAAGTTGCTCCTAATTTCTTTTCTTTTCTTTTCTTTTTTTTTTTTTTTTTATTACCTGAACTCGTTACAAATTTCTCTCGTAGCCGTTAATTTTTCTTTTCGATGCGTAGTACAGATCCATCGGACCTTTGCTCAGTAGATGTTTCAATGGGCTGGCCAGCCTGTTCCTTTGTGAGGAAAATATACTTCAAAGTAATCATAACCAGCCACCAAAGAAACAGAAAACCGAAAAGCTTATCTACGGTTTGAGATGACAGGCAAGCGGATGTGGGGTGGAAGTGGTGTGTGCTGAACAACTCAAGCAACAAGGGCTTTCCTATTGCGTCTCCACGCGATGCGGCCTGAGTAACGCTTTTGGAGGGACTCGATCTAATGCTGAGGAAGCCAGTACCAATACTGCGTAGTGCATGCTGGCATCCCTGCTGCCAATTTAATTTAATCTGCCAGATTTCTTTAGCGCTGGGAGAACGGTTGATTGTCCCGATGTCAGCGCTTATCACAAAAATTTAAGGACTGGTATACCGCGCATGTAGTGAATGGCAATGTCTCTGACTACCGAGTTACTCATTGTGCTTAATTGGCTCATTTATCAACCCAAAATGTCAAATATTCGGCTTGCAATATGAAATTGCCTAGCGCAGTCTCACTATGGCAATCCAAAACCTAAGTTTAATTGAACAAAAAAGGATAATTTCACCATCGGTGCTTGTCTGGAAAACTGCAGCTAATTAACGATGGTCTCCGCCTAGTGGCAGTTACACTGGCAACCGCCTTGTTTCTCCTTCCATTCATTTTTCTGTGTTGCAAGCCGGCGCTTACAAAAACTGCAGACTTTAAAAAAGTTCAAGCTTGTTACAGGGCGTTAGGCTAATTTATATATAAGCAGACGGTAGGCTCCTTGAAGCTTTCAACTTACGGCAGACAAACGTCCCTGCCTCGTTTTTGTGCGCCGCAGTTTCTAAGTGAATGTGCAAACAATTTGACAATGTCTATAGAATAAAAAAAAAAGAAAAAAGAAAAAAAAAACAAAAACAGTGTAGAGAATTTATAGATAAAAACAAACTATCATAACATTCATGAAAAGCAGAAAGGAACTAAGGAAGAAATAAACCAATCAACAACAACAACAAAAAAAAAAAAAAAAAAAAAGCCATTTATGAATCAAAAACACCATCACTGTCCTTTTTTGAAAACTCTTTTTTTAAATTTTTGTATTTGTATTTGTACTTATACTTTGTGGGCTTCCTAGACTTGTATGTTCGTTTCAAAAGCTTCTTCAACCCTTTGATTTCAATGCCCAATTCAGCAATTGATGGAGAAGTAATTTCACCGTTATTTTGCAGCAGTTTCAAAGAATCAACCGTCTTTTGTAAGTCATAGTTCTGGTGATAAAGTTTTTGGATATTATTTGTTTGGCTATCAATGATAAACAACAATTCTTTTTTAGACGCTTTTTCTAAGTTTTTACGCAACACTACTTCTTTACCGCCAACATTTTGCGGTTCGGTGTCCCCAGAAAAGAACTCAACATCAGACTCCTCATCGTCTTCATTGTAAACAGCATCGGAAGTAGTCGTAGTAGTAGTAGTAGTAGTAGTAGTAGTGGCAACATCATTAGAATTCGTCTTGTCACGCTGTTCATCCATCCGTCGCTGCACCTGTTGTGTCTCATTGGCGCTTGGGGTAGAATAACTAGGAGTATCAACTGCCACATGATTAATATCATCAGCAACGGAACCTTGCTGTTCTTTATCTTGCATATTGCTAGTGTCAGTTTTTTGTTTTTGCTCATCGCCGCCGGTGTTTTGAACCGTTAGGTGTCTCAGCTGATGCTCCTCTTGCTTATTTTCATTATCATTACTCTCTTCTGCATGGTCATCGTTATCCTGTTCATTTCCACTTTCATGCTCATCTTCATTTTCGATGATAACATTTTCACTTGAAGCGTTACCGTCATGGTCATTCCCATCACTGCCTTCCTCATTGCTGTCTCTCTCGTCTTCTTCATTACCACCGTTCACCTCATTGTCGCCCTCCGGATAACTCGCTTCTTCATTATGAGTTCCAACGGACCGTGATAACCTGGCACTCTTAATTTTATCCGTTTTTTTCTTTGTATTGCTTATCATTGCCTCACCCAATTCTTTTGCCTTCTCATACAAAGCAAGATCTTCTTTGTCCAAGTCTTCGGTGTGTTCTTCCAACGCTTTTCGATATAGTCTGTTAAACCTTCTGCGAAGACTATCTTTACTTCTGGGCACAAATTCCTTATCCTCTGACCCATTAGAGTAATTTTGGTCATTATAATATTCAGCAAACTTCACCCAAAACCCGCTTATACCGATGTCCGGGCTTTTTTCAAACACGAAGGTATCCAACAATCTGATCACAGTTTGATCTTCTTCGAAAGTGTAGTATGCGGATTTGCTGGTGTTATAAGCGCTTATTTCATAGTCAACTGCTCCATTAATTGGTTGGTCTTCCTCGTTGTTGCTAATATCTTCACCTTCAACAGCATCATCGTCGCCCTTTAAAAGCTCTTTATCGTGGTCTTTATCGGGCTCTTCTTTGAAAATAAACACATAGCCAGACATCTGTAGTGCTTTCGATATTCACGTTAGCGAAATTAATAGCGTTACCGCTCTCTTTGGTTGTTCGATCCACTAAACAAATTAGATTAACTAAATGGGCTATCTCCGTGACAGACTCAAACTGTTGCGTTGGTGCTGGTATTGGTGTTGTAATGAAGCTGTTTACGAGGTGTTAAAAGCTTTACTCTTCACAAGGCTTAGTGTTTGCACCACTCACAGACAATCGGCAGTTGTTCAAACTACCCGCTCACTCACCCAGTCAACCATCTTTTTTTTTTTTTTTTTTTTTTTTTTTTTCACCTCGGGTTTCCTCCGCTTTGCTATCCGAGCCGCTGGTTCCCAGGGGCTAGCTGACGTCCTCTGCCGTTTCGAAGCTGCTGCCAGCCCCGCGACAACTGGATCCCAGATCGTTCGCCCGCTAGTGAGGCGAAAATATTCTTCCGCGCCATTGCCGCTCGCGGAATTGCTTAGATAAGCACAAGACCAATGCTATATCACATGATATATCAAATTACCCAAAATGGATGTCAAAATAAACATCCTTCCTTATTGGGAGAAAGGTAAACACAAAACAGAGCATCGCTGCAACACATACTCTTCCTCTTCGAGTGATTTTCAAACATTCAAAAAGACTTACTACTACAATTGGCAGTTTAGCTATATTTGCTCAGGCAACTTGCGCAGCTTTTGATTTACAGCTGCTATTATTTTCCTTTCTGTTGTTGTTGTGCTTTACTTCTTTTTCTCTCTCTACCTTCCATTTCTCTTCTCTCCTCTCTCTACATTCGTTTAATCTGCCATCTACCAAAATATTAATCCATTTTTTTTTTGGATATTTCGCTCCTTACACAAAAAAAAAAGTGTACGGCCAGTATAAAGAACGATAGTTATTTATAATAAAATTACAAACCAAAATAAGGGCACTAGCTATCACTAATATCCGATATATTTCCAACAGTTCAAGTTACCATGCCCTCGATATTTGATTCGCCTAGAAATTCTGAAAACGACCTATTTTCCAACAGTTACAAGTCTCGACATGCCTCACCGCTCAAGTCTTCCTCACCATCCAAAAGACTCATATTTAGTAGCAGATCACCAAATATCTCAAGAGCCCAAAGTTATCTCTCCAAGCCAACATTTTCGTCACCAACTAAACTCAATGTGGTGACTTCAGACTGGAATGACAAAGCAACACCTGTTGACTCGTCCTCCAATAGTTTCCCAGTACTCAAAAACAGATTAAACTCCAGTAGTAGTACATTTAACTATACTAGCCAAAAACCATCATCATCCTCAGGACCACCTTCACCTTCACGCCGTGCTCTCAAGCGGGCATCCACAACTGATAGATTTATTCCATCCAGGCACTCAACTTCTGGAAAATTATATTGTGAGGAGATCAACCCTAAACCTACTGATTCTCCAACAAAACATATTGAATTCCAGTCAACCAAAATTTATCAACACTCGGTTGCTCAAGTTTGTGGTGTCAACCTCAATCAAAAGATCTTGCAGTTTCAGCCTGCCCCACCAGAAAGAAAGAGAACTATTGATCTTCATTCGCAATTTTCCAGCACTTTGAACGATGGCCTTTCAAGCGTCTTAGCGAACTCCAGGATGTACAACAATGGTATTAATCCATCTACTGCAATTGCCAGGGCTAGAAAGATCCCAAGCATTCCAGAAAGAATTCTTGATGCCCCTGGATTAGTGGATGATTATTACTTAAATCTCCTTAGTTGGTCGGTAACTAACTTGTTGGCAGTGGCTTTGGAGAACTCTGTTTACATATGGCAAGCTTCTGTTGGTGCGGTTAATCTTTTGGCAAACTGTGACAGTTTGATCACTTCTCTTTCTTGGTCCGATGATGGGTCCTATTTGTCGATAGGTAAAGAAAACGGTACAATTGAAGTCTGGGATATTGAAGATAATGTTAGACTAAGAACTATGAAAACCACTGATTCCAGAGTAGCATGCCATGCATGGTCGAACCATCTTGTCACCAACGGTTCCAGATCGGGGGAAATTTACCATCATGATGTCAGAGTCGCCAAGCACGTTGTTGGTGAAATGAAAAACCATACTGCAGAAGTGTGCGGTATACAATGGAGACCAGATGGTAATCAACTTGCCTCGGGAGGCAATGACAACATTGTGAATATTTGGGATGCAAGATCTTCGATCCCTCAATTTACTAAAAATACACATACTGCAGCAGTTAAAGCAGTTAGCTGGTGCGATTATCAATCATCTTTGTTAGCTACTGGTGGTGGGTCAAGCGATAAGTGTATACATTTCTGGAATACCACCACCGGGGCTAGAGTAAACTCAATAAATACTGGATCACAAATAACTTCCCTCAAATGGGGGCTGGCCAACGGCACAGGCAAGGAAATTGTGGCCACAAGCGGATACCCAAACAATAGCATATCGGTATACTCATATCCAACATTACAAAAAACTGGTGAGATTGTTAAATCCCATGATGCTAGAATTTTGTATAGCGCATTAAGTCCGGATGGTATGACGTTGGCAACCGCTGCTGGTGATGAAAACTTGAAGTTTTGGAAAATTTTTGATGTGCCTAGTAATAGAGCCTCTGATGAAGAAAGCTCGTTGACAAATGGTGGTAAACAAATTCGTAAAGTCATGACTATTAGATGAATGGTTTATGCTTCATTTTCAAAAACTTTTGAACCGAGATCTTATGAGACCTTCTTAGTACCCATGCAATACAAGCATCAGCCCAACTTATTCTCATTCTGTCCTGTTACGAAAAATTTTTTTAGTCATTTCTTTGTTATTTCTTTTGTTGGTTTCTTTGTTAAATCTTTCACGCTATTTGATTTAATCTCTCTCATCATTGGACTGTTTTCTCGTTTCCAAAGACTCTTTGTTGTCATTTTTTTGTCTTCGTTAAGTTTTAGTTTTTTTCTCATTGCATCATTTTCTTTCTTTAAAGCATACCCACATCATCATGTCCCGGTTTCGAGACAAAATAAAAAAATTTCATTTTTTGAAAAAAGAATTTTTAAAACACTTTGTAACTACATCTATTTTCATATACATATATAGCAATGACTTCTCGTCAAAATTTTTGTTTTCTGAATCATAATAAAAGAAAAGCGCTAGCATAGGATCTAGTTAATTAGAAATTCAAAGAAAATGAATATCTATTTATTCAACTAACATTAAATTTCATACAAGCTAATTATCAAATTTAATTAACTGTACTTAATTTTATTCACAAAACAGAATTTTTTAAGACTAGCTTCTTAAAAGAAAAGCTCCTGTTGAAGCTTTAGTGATAATGAATTTCTAAGCTCTTCATTTGCTAAATTTTTGGCCAGATTGTTCAATTGCCCAATATGTATATCAATATAATTATTTCTTGTCTTTTCATGCTGGTGTTTACGTTTCTTCTTTTCTTCAAGGCCATGAATGTACCGTTGATACATGTGATCTTCGTCGTTAGCTTCTGAAATTTCATCAGAGATGAGCAGGTGTTGCTTTTCTTCATCTTGTTTGCGTTTGGATTCATAGTATTTCAACAAGTCTTTCCTCTTTCGACGTTGCTGCTCAAATTGTCTCTTGAATTTTTGGTCAATAAAGTTTGAACTTCCGATTGGTTGCGGTTTGGCAGAAGTAACAGTCTTAGCGGCAGCAGAAGCACCAATGTCAGTAGCAGACGCACCAGACACACCAATCGATTCAGCATTAACGAAACCTGAATTAGAGGCTGACACATTTAAATGCGTCAACGCATTACTTGAGTTTACATTTAAGCTTTGACTACTATTTAGCTTTTTCAAATAATTGCTGCTCGATTTACCAAAAGGCTTTAAATTGCTATTGACAGCTGATGATGATGAGAAAGTAGAGACATTGTCAACTGAAGTATCTGAATCAACTGAGCCATAATTTTCATAATTATCATCATCATCAGCATCTTTCATCCTGATGTCAGCCGGCCCAGTACCGCCACCCAGTCTATCTTCATGAAGGATAGGCGCAGGTTTTCCTGCCTTATTATTGGTAGTAGTGCTGCTGCTATTGGCCGATACAGAATCATCATTGTCATCCAAAACTTCTATATCAACGTTGTAATCTCTTTCACTAATTTTGTAATTATTATTATTTTTATCAACATTCAATGTTTGTTGTAACTGAATATCACTAGGGGTGTTTCTCGATTGGGAAGATGCCTTTCTTTGGTTAGCCAGCTTTACCTTTTCTGATATAGGCAATACTAAAGCAACATGTTCATTCTGGTTGCATTTGCCGGCATTACAATCTGGCAAATTTCTTGATAGCGAAGGTATTGCTTTGCTTGATTTTATCAATAATTTTGACTTGATTGTCTCATAACTCTTATCAAATTTATTCAACAACGATAATATTTTGGCATTAGTTGATTCCTCTGACTTTTCTAACAAATTTATATTTTCACCGTCGTCATCGTCGTCATCAAACAAGCCTGTAAGCCCTGACACCCAATAGTTGTTCATTAATAGTCTTAAGATCGACTCATCGTATTTTGACTTGAAGATGCTAACGTTCAATGAATAATACCTTGATGAATGTACACCAAAATCCTGTAACTTGGAATTCGGAATCTTTCCAGGAGCAACGTCACCAGTATTCGTCCGCTTACTCTGCTTTTGTTTCTGCTTTGTATTATTGCTACCAGTGTTTGGGTTCTCCTCAGGATAAGTTCTAAAAGCGCCAATTTCAACTTTGCCGTCAATTTTTGTCTTTTTAGGATCAATAACAATAGCCAAGTATGGGTCCTGATACGTTTGGTTCAAACTTTCGGTAGCCACATCGATACCACTTAACCAACATCCGTACCCCGGATGCGAATGGTACCATCCAATAATGTTTTCGTTTCTATATCCCAACTTGTTTAAGGAGTCTAAATACTGTACCATAAACTCATAGGACTCTGACTGGGCATTAACTCTGGTTTCGGTACCAACAACGGGCAAGGAATAAGTATCCATGATAACCATCCCATGGGGAATAATTTTGCCAATCATCATTCCCATCACCTCAATATCGCCTCCTGAGTCAGCATGAATTGTCATTTTCATCAATGCCACTGAAGAAATGTAAACATTCTGGAAATACGTTGCATTTTGCTTCCAAGGCTTGCTATCCTTTAATGATTCAGGTGTATAATTGTCCAACTGATAAAAATTTTCTGCTGTAGACCATTTACTATGCGTAGTATTGCTATCGCTGCTATCACTGTTGCTCTCGTTTTGAGAGTGTCTTGCTTTTTGGAACGCTTCGCTTTTCAAGATTTCGTTTAAATTAATAGTCAGAGGCGCTAAGTCTCTGGCGAAGTCTGCCGAGCATGCGGTTGTTGCTGTTCCACAAGAATGTCTGTGCTTTGCTTGCAAGTTAGCACTCAAATGATATGCCAATGAAGAATTTATATTTGGGTGAAACATTGCATTGGTGTTATTGTAGTCAGTCAAGATTGATGGCTACAGGTGCAATGAACATTATTGTAGCCGATGAGCGTTGGTGTCGATGCGGTCAGTGCTTGTGTAATTTCGGAATTTGGCATGTTTGCTTTTTTCTCTTTTCTTCTCCTGCACCGCTATCGTTACTTTTTCACGTTTTAAAACCTCCAACCAACTTTCACTTTCTGAGATCAAAGACCGTCAAAACTACATATTAAATTAAAAATAATTACTCTCATCATTATAACATATGAACATGCACCATTAAATCAAAAAAACCTAAACTATTTTTCAACACAAAAAATGTGTACCATTTAAAAAAATAAAAAATAAAAAATAAAAAACTGACAGTAACAAAGAAATCCAATCAATAGATCTAAATAGAAGTAAATAACTTTAATAAAATAATCATGGCATAAAAAGAAAAAAGGAAGAAGAAGTAACTGATTTTGCTTTCAACTAATCAACAACAATGTCTTCTTCATCGAGATCAGCATCATCATTCCAGTCATCAAATTCAATATCTGCTTCACCTTCGTGGTTAGGCACAACTTCTAGACCATCGCCAAGTCTATTAAGTTCAACCTTTACCGTTTCTTTGTCCAAAACTTGCTGTCTCAAAATTAACACTGCTAACTTGTTTAATATTTCAGCTTGTATCAAACGATTTAATGGTCTAGCACCCAAGTCATCAGAATAACCATTTGCACACAACCATTCAACAGCATCATCAGAAACATCCAAACTGATATTCTTGTTATTAGCATTAAATCTGAGCTCAATTTCCTTTAATCTAATATGAACTATCTTACTAATAGCCTTCTTGGACAATTTGTTAAAAACAATGGTTTCTGAAATACGGTTCAAAAATTCCGGTCTGAAATGTAATTTGACTTTGTTGACAATTTGTTGCTTGATTTCTGGACTTGGGATTGAGGTTGGACTACCAGCGATCAATTCTGCACCAAGGTTGGATGTCATAATGACAATAGCATTCGAACCATCAATAGTCTTACCGGCAGAAGATGTAATTCTACCATCATCCAACAATTGAAGCAACACCGTGGTAACTTCTGGAGCGGCTTTTTCAATTTCATCGAACAAAATGACTGAATATGGTTGACGACCCAAAGCGTTAGTCAAAATACCACCTTCTTCATAACCAACGTAACCAGGAGCACTACCCAACAATTTGGATGCAGACCATTTATCACCTAATTCTGAACAGTCAATTCTTATCATGGCTTTCTCATCATTAAACAAGAATCCTGCCAACTTCTTGGCCAACTCTGTCTTACCAGAACCAGACAAACCCAAAAATAAGAAAGATGCTGGTTGATTTGGGTTAGCTAATCCAGATCTACTTAATCTGATAGCATTGGAGACAGCTTTGACTGCTGCGCTTTGACCAACAATGTCCTTGGAAATCTCTTTTTCCATGTGAATTAATTTTTCATTTTCTGCTTGAGTCAACTTGGAAACTGGAATACCAGTTAATCTGGCAGCAGTTTCGGCTACTTGCTCGCTACCAACAATGTTTTGAATCATAGTATTTGCACCAAGATTTGCTTCTTCCTCAGCAGCCTTCTTTTCTAATTCGGCAATTCTTTGCTTAATATCTGGAATGGCAAAATATCTTAAATCGGCTGCTGTTGCAGTATCATGTCTTCTTTCTGCATCTGTAGCCTTGATTTCCAAATCGTCTAACTTTCTCTTTGCAGAAGTCAATTCTTCATGACCAGCCCTTTCTTGATTGAATCTTTCTCTCAATGGTCTCAACTCATCTTCCAAAGATTCTTTCTTTTGAGTAGCTTGCTGGAGTCTTTCTTTGGTTGCAGGATCAGTATTAACATCTCTTTCCAAAGCCTTAATTTCAACTTCAAGTAATTGCAATTCTCTTTCTTTTGAATCAAGCTCTTCTGGTTTGGAATCTCTGGTAACAGCAACAGTAGCGGCACTTTCATCAATCAAGTCAACAGCACTGTCTGGCAATTTTCTATACGTCAAATATCTTTTTGCTAATTGAGCAGCAGTGACTAAAGCTGAGTCCAAGATTCTGACACCATGATGAATCTCATACTTTGGAGCCAATCCTCTCAAGATGGCGGTAGTCTCTCTGACTGTTGGTTCTCTAACATCGATCTTTTGGAATCTTCTCTCAAAAGCGCCATCTTTTTCAACATATTTTCTGTATTCAGTGATGGTAGTAGCACCAATACAATGTAAAGTACCTCTAGCCAACATTGGTTTAAGCAAATTAGCAGCATCCGATTTACCATCACCCATCAACATATGAATTTCATCAATGAACAAGATGATCATGTCTGTAGCATCCTCAATCTCTTTCAAAACACCTTTAACTCTTTCTTCAAATTCACCTTGGAATTTAGCACCAGCCCTCAAAGCAGTGATATCAAGAGCAAATAATTTGCACTCCAGCAAAATGTTTGGTACATCACCGTCTATAATTCTTTGGGCAACTCCCTCAACAATAGAGGTCTTACCGACACCAGGATCACCAATAAGACATGGGTTGGACTTAGTTCTTCTAGCCAAAACTCTTATCGTTCTTCTAATTTCTTCTTCTCTTCCAATCACTGGATCAAGTTTACCTTGTCTAGCTTGTTCTGTGACATCAATGGCATATTTGCTCAAAAATTCGTATTTTTGGGAAGTATCTGCTTTTCTAGAATCTATTCTCTTGCTACCTCTCAATTCATAGACTTGGTTTCTTAAAGTTTCTGGATTGACACTGTTCTCTTTCAACAAAGTCTTAATTGAAGAGTCATCCAAAAGAGCAAGCAATATATGATCTTGAGCAATATAGCTATCTTTTTGCGTCTTCATGTACTTTTCGGCTTTTTCTAACAACTCCTTGGTTGAGTATGAGATGCCAATGTCATTAGGGACAGGAGTCTGAGACGGCAATTTTACCAAATGAGAATTGATTGATCTGAACAATTTTTGCCAGTCATATCTAGCTCTTTCCACAATAGTCTTCAAGTATGGCGTTGTGTTATCATTCTCCTCGGGGGCTGCAAATGCTCCAAGGAAATGAAGTGGTACTATTTGGGTATTGGCTTGCTGTTTAGCCAAATTGGAGGCATTAGTAATAATGGCCAATGCGTTGTCAGTGAATTTAGATTCTTCCATATTTGTAGTAGTCTATGTGTATGTGTGTGTAACTATGTTTCTGACTATAATTGTAAATGAACAAGTTTGTTTGCTTATGTAGAACTAAATAAAATGCGACGAAGAAAGGTAGGTATAAGCAATGTTGGCAATTGGCTTGAGTGATGAGCTTATATACTTGACTTTGCGTTCTTTTGCGGCTAGCGAGGAAGCTTCTAGCAAAGTTCAGCTGGAATATTCTCGAAAATGCTGGAAGGTGCTAGAATCTGTTAGATTATGCAAAAAGATGCTAGAATATTCTTAGATATGCCAGAATGTGAACTTTAGTGCATATTAATGCAGAATTTTATAAGCATACTACCGCATCATGTCACAAAAGTTTCGCTGATTATCGCAGCAAACTACAGAAAAACACATAGTAGGACAGAAAAACGAGATTTTTATTATTAATTTGACTATGACTATAATCTAGTATTGGCAAACTGATTACAAAGTGATGTATGCAATGATGCTTTTTTCGTAAAATGAGAGAAACTGTGCTTTCGTGAATTCAAAATCGTGGCATTAGAGGAAATGATTTTTTTGTTTGTTGGTATTTTTGTGAGTGGGGAAGATAATTATAATTTTTTCATTTTTTTTTTTTTTTTTTTTGGTTGTCTTGCTTTCCTAGGTTAGTTTATGTGTGAAATATATTTTTCTTTCTTGTGAATTGTGAATTTTGCGTGGAACATTGAGGTCATTTTCAGGTGCAACCTAACTTGCTTCAACCTTGTAGCGAACGATTGGAAGTATATCAGCAAGTGACAAATATTGGATCAACAATTTGGAAAATGAAATGAGTAAATGTAAAAGGATAGAAAAAAAAAGGATAGAAAAAAAAAGAATAAAATGATAGCTATACAATTATTGATGGAAATAAAAAAAACAAAATAATAATAATAATAATAATAATAATAATAATAATAATAAGCAAATATTGATGTGTGAAATGATTGCTTTAATGACTCTTGTAAGAAAGAGAACGCAAAATCAGTTTTTTTCAACATCCTTCTTAGCTTTCTGGAACTTTCCAGCAGGCTTTTTGTTATTAGCATTGATAAATTTTTTACCATTTGACTTCCCATCCTTCTTAAAGTGCTTCCCTTCTTTATCATTGCCCTTTGTAGTTCTCGGTTCAATAGTGATGTCAAATTTCCCGTCAATAGAGACGGTCCTGGTCTTAAGTGCTTGTTCTTGAGCTCTAGCCGTCTTGAAGTCTACTAACGCAACAAAATTTTTGACCACACAAGAGAAAACGTCACCAAAATTAGACTCCAACTTGGCAGTCAATTCTTCAGTGGTCAACTTCTCAGAAATACCACGGATGTAAACAGGATAAACCTCTGCTGAAGAAAGCTTGAAGGACTTCTTGATTTTCTTGTTCTTAACCAAGTCAAATCCGTCGTCCTTTCCAGAAACTGGTTCAGTAGTAGTATGTGGTTTGGATGCAGCAGGCTTGGAAATAGGTGGCGTAGTAATAACTTGCTTCTTGACTGGTTCAGTACCTTTCTTCGCTGCTCTAGCAGCCCAGGAAGTTGGACCTTTAGATTCTGGTTGAGAAATTGGTTTCTCAGCAGCGGGGGAAGCAGGGTTGGCAGAAGTTAACTCTTCAAGCTCTGTGGAAAATAATTCCTTGGACTTCTTTTCATCTATTTTTTTTGAAGAATAAGTAGCCTGTTTTGAATCTTGAGAAAACTTTGGGCCATCCTTTTTATCGGGAGTAGAGACAGAAGAAGTGGCAGCAGTAGAAACATCAGCAGTAGAAGTGGCAGTAGATTCATCTTCTTTTCCTGCTTTCTTATCGGCAACAGACTTCAATTCAACATCTTGCTTCACAGTAGGGACAGCATCTGGTGTTGATGTTTTTGAGTCTTCTTTTGCTGCTGCTCCAGATGTTGATGGCGCCCCCTCTCCAGCCTCAGCTGCAGCAGCAGAAGCTGGAGTAGAATTTGGATGAGCAGCCTCATAATTAACATGCTTGCCTTCCTTTACTTCCTTAGCTGCTGGTTCTTTATTGATGGCAACAAACTCTTTTTCGTTTTCATCTTCCAATGGAATAATCCTCATAACATCATTGACAATATCGTACACATTTTTGTTAGATTGGTTGATGACGAAAGTCTGAGCAAAGCTGAAAGCCGGCGAATCGCCTCTAGCAAGTTCGCCAACAACAACGATCAAAATAGTTTTCAAATCACCAAACATGTTCAAGTTGTGAATGTCTGCAGAGTTAACAACAATCTTAAACTTATGCTTCACGTTGTCCTGGTTCTCGTCGGCCGTGAAGTTAAAAATTTTGGATTTGATCTCCTCGGTGCCCTTAGCCTCAACATTGACGAGAGCAGGATGCTCCTCAGTTAAAAACTCGTCAAAGTCATCATGAGCTACAGTTGCATTTGGAGCATACAACTTATAAACTTCCCTTGGGTTGCTGGAAAACAAGTTATAGTAATACTGGACAAATGACCAACCAATTTCCTTGGACTCTAACTCAAGTGCAGAACTCTTGTCAGCGCCAGCGGTACTTGGGGTTGTGGCAGGAGTATTAGCATTGTCAGGGGTCTTAGCATTAGCAACGGAGCTGTGGGTGGCAGAGTTAATTGAAGTTGTTGATGATGAAGTCATATTTTCTTTTCAATCGACTGTGGCACGCTGAAAAAGTAGCAATTATTGAGTAGTAATATCTTTTATTAAATTGAGCAATCTATCAATCAAGGAAAAAAAAGATTTAGACACGATGTACCCGACAGAGTAAATTGAAAATGGCTGGAAAAATGCAAAAAAAAAAACTTCAGCGACAGGTTCTAATTTTTTGTTTTTATGTTTTTGAAGATGATAATCCCAATGGAAAAAAGGAGACAAGCCAAAAGTGTGGTTTGGGAACTGGGAAAAACTGAAATAAAAGGCAAAGAGCAAAAGCTTATCGTTGAAGAGTTATGGTTGTTATGGAAAAAAGTTGAATGTAAATGAAAATCCAAAGCGCTGGAGATCTCTTTCTCTTTTATTTTGATGAGCTAAGAAATTAGTGTGGACAATTAGACACATATAATATATGTCTATATATATATATATATACACGAGGTATGAAATAGTAATAATACACGTAAACAAGCGGTGTATATGGGTTGATTTGAGGAAGAAATTCTGTCTCCGATTTCTAGTTTCCTGGCCATTGAGTTTTTCATGTTCGCGGAAAAATGAGAAAATTTCTTGGAAAATCGCTTTAAATTTCTATAAGTATCACGTGATGTGTCGTTCAATTGGGAGCTTCACAAGTCGTGTGAAATTAAGCGTCTTCCACAGACATCTTGCGTTGCTGTGCTTGTGGGTGCGTTTTATGGTTTCAACATATAGAAATAAAGCATAATAGCACCCAACTATTCTCAGCTTTAAGGGTTTCTTCATGTTGAGACATCATGAGTAGCAATATGCTTCACTATTCGTTGCCAAAGAATTAAATATTGGCTAATGTGTACTTATCTTGACTCAAAATTTTCTCTTTGAAGAGTATAATGCTTAGCTCTTGTTCATCAATCAACAAACCTTTGCTTACATACGTAATTTTCCAAGAGACAAAAACAAACACTTTATAACGTCTAAAAACTTATACACAAAAATTACAATAAAACACGAAAGCTTGTAACAATGATTTCAATGAAACCTAAACAAAATTTTCGTCTGCAATTGTTTTCTTGTTAACAACATTTATCACACTGTTGCTTTCATCTGAACTATCAGCTTCATAATTAGATAACAAATCACAGTAACTCCCAGAGGTATTCACTTCCTTATTATAAAAGCTGGAGTTTTGTGTTCCACGTAATGTGTTTTTGGCAACGTCCCTCAACGACAATGTAAGTCTATTATGATCGACAGTGTTATACGATTTTATTGTAAGGACATTACTTGAAACCTGTCGTTCTCTCATAGCTTCCAATCCTCGAATAGAGCTGGCTCTTGACCTTTTTGCAACTGTAATAGTATCTTTGGTCAGCAAGGCTTTTTTTGGCTCTTTTTCTGTGGTTCCCATATTTATACTAGTGTTGGTAGTTTGCTGACCATCTATATTATAAACCAATCGTTTTAATGGTGACTCATTGTTATTTATGCTAGACTTTTTCGTAGAAGATTCTTTAATAGTTGTATTGGAGTTACTGCTATGAATAGAGCTCTTCACTGACCTATTGAGATCTTTGTTGTTATTTGCATTTGCATACATATCTTCAAAGAATCGGGCATGCTTCTTCACTGAAGAGGTACTAAAAGCCGCTTGAGCAACACTCGTATCAACACCTTTCAAAGGCTCTTGCTTGCTCAAATTATTCAAAGCAAACACTTGGCTGGAGTTTTTCTTTGCTGAGCGGTCCACTGATGCAAGAGCTGCTTTCAAAGACATTTCGTTTACACTATTTTTGCCTTGTATATCATTCTCTTTCTCCCACTCTCTTGTTCGCTTGTCACATTTATAGCATTGGCATACCGACTTTTGAGTAAAAAAAGAGTTCCTGGATATCATGGAATTCTTTGTATGGACAGTATCAAACTTTCTAGTTGATATTATTGATTGTTCTTCCTTGATAGTATTTTGATTTGATCTAACACTCGAATGTGGTTTGACCACGGAATGACCGTTATTGCTGTACTTATTATCATTACTTTCTTCATGAGTTGGCATAATTCTTTGGGGCAGAGTGTTATTGCTCTGTTCATTTGCACCTAATGGTGCTTCTTCTGCCAAGGCAGAATTTGCTTCTAAGATGGGCGATGGAACAATAGTAAGTAAGTTGAACCGTCTTTTTCTAAATCCGCTCACAACACGATTGGCAAAGTTTTTTTGGGGCTTTCCAGTCACAAAACTATGATATGGCCTTTGGTAGAAATCAATACTGGATTCTCTTTTATTTCTAATTGAAGGTTCTATCTGTTTATTATTTGAAATTTGAGCGCTATTTGCGATATTAGCAGTATCGCCGCTATCATTACCATTGTAATTGCTGTAAGTTACGGTGCTTCTAGATGGTGAATTGGCTGTATCCGGATTAGCACTCTCGTATCCTCGCCTCTTACTATAGTTGCTATCATATGCGTTTCCACAGTGATCGCAGCGAATCTCAAAATCGAAATTTCCAGTACTTTGATACTCCTGAGATTCTCTATGAAAGCCTTGCGCGGACTGTTGAAAGCCAGTGCTATCTTCTGGCTGCATAAAATATTCACTAGCATCCTCATATTGTAGCATGTCAGCAGAATAATTATTGCTGTTGTTGTTGTTGTTGTTGTTCTTGTTTTTTAGCTGATATAGTACCTCGTACTGATTGCCAACCGCATTGTAAATATCCTCCCCCTCTTCTAATCGCATGTCTTGTCCAATAGCATAGTTTTCTTCTGCTCCAGTTGAAAAACCTCTAAATTGTTGTTGTTGGCTTTGTTCCAACATATCTGGCACAATATCCCCCCCTTCATCATGTTCAGTCCGCAGCGTGGTCAATAGTGTATGTGGATTTCTCTTGTCAATCACACGGGGGTCTTTTCTCGCTGTGTAGCGTCTATGACGAACCTCAATTTTCAACCTGTCAAACTTGTATTTCAGTTTATTGAAGTAGTACGACATTGTGGATAATTTGTAGAAAAAGTCTTCTGGCTGTTTATTCTCTTGTTCATGCAAACGCCAACTAATGCCAATATAGCTTTACAAGTATCAAGATAACCAAAGAGAAACAAAAGCTTATAATAAGAACAAGTCCGAACGTAGCCATAGGGACAATGTGAACAATGTAGCACTTTCACATTATACCAGAAACACCCAGTAGGCTGCAACATCCAACACTTACAGAGGGTAAACAGAAACAAAACACTTTTTGTGTATAATGAAAGTTGTTTACTTCCACAAAGACAGAATGTTGAAAAGAAACTCGCCAGGAGGCGCCCATTAGCGCATGCTACTGCGATGCACACGCTGGCAACGGACAAGTGGCTACTACAACTAGTGAAAGCGATGCTTTTTTTCATCATCAATAAGAATCTCGATTTCGAAGCTTTTCAAAATACTTTGATTTGTAGCCGTCCGTCAATATTTCGAATACTCCTTGTCATAGCTATTGTGGCCTTTCCTGGAGCGAATGATGATATAAACTTCTGAATATCCTGCGCAACAACACAAGCATTAAAAAGAAAGGCACTTTATTTGTCCCTTTAATTTACGAAATATTGCTATATGGTTGGTGCACTTGCTTAAATGATGGTGTTCCATCATGATTATAAAATAAATACTTGTACCAAGGGGGTCTTCACACCCCTCAGATACTGGCTCATGACCAAAGCTTAGGCCCTCAGGAAAGGCGTCGACATTTCGAGAAAGAAAAAGAGGAAAAGAAACAAAAAAAAAAATGATACGAACTCAGACACAGTGAGGACACTCACTTACAGATTGATGGCCACGCGCATCGCTACCTTCTACACAAGGCTTACTACGCAACAGCATACGTCGCAACAGTAGCTTATAAAATGGTACGTTAGTTGAGGATTACGGGTTTTAGTATAGAACGGGCAATGTGTCTACTGTCTCATTCAGATTACACTTCCTAATATGGTTTTTGAAATACAGTATTTAAATCCATACAATATACTAACACACTAATCAGCAGCAATACTATATTCAACAACCTCAACAAGGGAACATATCTCTACAACAACAGCAGCAGCCCCAAGCATTGCAACAACAACAACAACAACAGCAGCAGCAGCAGCAGCAGCAGCAACAACAACAACAGCAGCAACAACAACGGCAACAGCCTCCACAGCAACAAGTAAATTTAAGCAATCTCAAACTTAATCAACTGCAACAACAAGGCTTGACTGCCAATATTGGTAATTTAAATATAAACCCGAATGCCATAAACCTTGCTAATAATCCACCAGCTTTGAATGTGTTGAGTAACAATGTGGGCGGACTTAATGGTGTCAATCCTCAGCTTTTGCAAGGCGGCCGATTGGTGAACCAACAAAATGCAACAGCTAGAGCTCAAATCTTAGGGGCTTTAAACAACCCTGGGTTTGCTAGCAATAATGGGGCCGGAATTGCTGGCAATGCAAACGTCAACGTTAATGTCAATGCGGCAGCAGCAGCTGCTGCTGCCGCGGCTGCCGGAGCAGGAAACGGCTACAATATCAATGTTAACAACATCGGATCTTTGATCGGTAACAACGACATCAATTTGGGTGGTGCTGGTGGTAACGCTGGAGGCGCTGCTGCTACGAATCTTGTCGGCATTGCCGGTATCAATGCTAATTCTAATGCTGGCTTTCCAGCAGGTTTAGGTAATCATGGTGCGGTGCCTAATCCAGCTGCCGCCGCAGCCGTTCTTGGGAATGGTCTTAATACTTTAGGAGCACACGGTCAACAACATCAAGCACAAATACAAGCACAGCAACAGCAACAACATATGTTGGCAAATGCTCAGTCTCTTATTGCTGAGCCAGATTTGATAAAAGAGGTTTGGCACAATAATTTGTACGCAGAATTCAACGTAATCAGAAAACTAGTCAAGACATTCAAGTACATTTCTTTGAGCACGGAGGTTCCTGGGATTATTGCTAGACCTATAGGAAAGTTTCAATCGGTAAGTGATTATCATTATCAAACAATGAGAGTAAACTCGGACATATCCAACCTTATTCAGCTATCGATAACTTTGAGTGACGCCAATGGTAAAAAACCTAACAACTTGAATCCTGGGTTACCATCTACTTGGCAATTCAATTTTAAGTTTGATTTGAAAAATGAGATGTTCAATAGCGAATCAGTCAACGATTTGAGATTAACCGGAATAGACTTTGACAGATTTGATAAATTTGGCATTGATTACGTTGAATTTGCCGAGCTTTTGATTGATTCTGGGTTAATTTTGAGCAGCGATAATGATGTTTGCTGGATAAGTTTCAACTGTGGCTACGACTTCGGGTTTTTGTCCAGCCTATTGATAAATAGTTTGATGCCAGATGACAGCGAGGACTTTTTGTGGTGGTGCAACAAGTTTTTCAACAATTTTTACGATATTAAATATATTTCATTACATCAATCCAATTTGTTTCCAACCGGCTCAAATAATGCAGCTGCAGCTGCTGCTGCAGCGGCTTCCATTAATACCAGTTTAGGTAACAATGCAGCTAATGCTCTCGGCAACATTATTAATGGGTTGAACAAGAATGGAAACAACAACAACAACAACAACAACAACAGCAACAACAACAACAATAATAATAACAATAACAATAACAACAACAACAACAGCAACAACAACAACAACAACAATAATAATAACAACAACAATAATAATAACGCAGGCAACAGTAGCAATAATGCTAATGGTTTGAATGCCACTGAAATCAATTTTAAAAGATTCAATTTAGAGAACTTAGCAGACAATTTGGGTATTCCAGTTCAACAGAGCACTTACTTGCAGTCAGGAAACCAATCGCTTTTGACCAATATTTGCTTCTTTGAGCTCAAACGTTTAATCGCCTTATCTAACAACAACAATAATAGCAACAATAAGGAACATAATAGTTTGGAACATTTTAAAAATTTGATCTGGGGTATTAACAAGAACAATGATATGCCATATTCTGCCGCCGCTGATGATACTAATAACGGTGGAGCTGGCGCCGGTGGAGCTGGAGCTGGCCCTTATGGAATGGCTGATACACAGCAACACGGTGGTGTTGGCAGTATCAATATTGGCACTCCCTTGCAACATGCAATGAGCATGGGTACTAATGTAAGCTCTCCAATGTACCTTAATAGATGATTTTGGTTTTTGTACTCAATTTTCTCGTTGACCGCTGTTCTGTGTGGTTTTATAATCAATTTTCTTGTTTTTGATTCGTTTTAGTTGATTCTTCCGTTTGGTTTAATCTTTTTTTTTTTTTTTTTTTTTTAACTTTGCATTGGTTTAACATCTTTTTAGTGAATATCTTCTCAATGTTTCGTTTTCTCGGCCTTGAGTATGTTATTTAATAGATTGAGGTAGTTTATTATTGTAATAAATCTATTAGCTAACAATTAACATGTATTGCGTGATATATACGGAATGGAATAGAAGCTATTGACAATTTTTATACTCTTATAAAGGATAAAGTTTAATATTTATCAAATCTATCTGACTGTGAACAAGAAGTCTTAAAATTTGAAATTCAGACTATAGGTTCTCAGATAGTAGGGTGTGAAATTCCCATGTTCGCAGCTTGCTTCCTGAACTTTAAGTGCAGTACTGCACAGCGCAACAGTTCTCTCAAATAACACTATAACCTTTGGAAGCCTCTGTGGATATCGAATCTGTAAAAAACTATAGTATCATCGTCACCACCATCATAAATAACCGTAGCAATGATAATCTGTATACAATACGAGTAGGTAGTAAAGTGCTATCTTCCATGCACGTGAAGCGGAGGCAGCGAAAAATGCGCTTGTCCAGTGGAAACCGGATTTGTGATACGCAATGATGGAAAGAAACCTTCAATGTTTGCCACCAGTGATAACTGCCCATTGCTGTAAATCTAGACGAAAAGAATAAGACTGCTTGAGAAATATACAGCCGCAGATCCCATATTGTTGCGTTTTACCAAATAGTTAGTCTTCACGCATTGTTACTATACCACCAAGTTGTATTAAAATCAATCGCACCACCACCATGTCTAGGGTAAAGAGAATTATGAAAGAGTTAGAGGACACCAAATTGGACACCAAGTCTGGGGTCACTTTGAAGCTCAAAGACGAATCTGACTTGTCTCAGCTCACTGGTACATTTTTGGGTCCACCGGACTCTCCGTACGAAGGCGGCCGTTTTGTCATCGATATTGAAGTGCCATCAGAGTACCCATTCAAACCACCGAAGATGAAGTTTGTCACTAAAGTGTACCACCCAAACATCAGTTCCGCTACCGGGGCCATATGTTTGGATATTTTGAAAACCGCATGGACTCCTATTTTGACATTGAAGTCTACTTTGATATCTCTACAGGCGTTGCTCCAGTCTCCTGAGCCAAATGATCCACAGGATGCAGTGGTAGCTCAGGCTTACTTGGCAGACAAGAGCCAATACGAACTAACTGCTCAGCAATGGACGAAACAATACGCTCAACCAGATGGTGCTGATGCGGTCAGAGACGAGTTTGAAGGGATTGAACCAAAAGCCGTGCAGATGTTTACCAACATGGGGTTTGGTCAAAAGAAAGTCATTACCGTGTTGAAGCAAAACAAGATCAGCAAAGCAGCAGACTTGAATGAAGAGTTGCAGGATAAAGTTATTCAGAGCCTTGTGTAGCTTCTGGTTTTAATCAACCTAAATATGATTTGAATTTGCCATTGTTTTTGATATGATATTAGCTTCCCTATCTGATTGTATAGCATTTTATTAGTTTTTTGTTCTTGGTAAGTCGTGATAAGTAGTATACCGTGGACATAGCTGTTTGTTTACTACTGATTCCTATGTTTCAGTTTTCAATCCACATTATAATATGTATCTATTAAAACAGATTTGTTTTGGTGATAACTAATAATAGTTCTCTATCGATTGGCACAGTAATTTACAAAAGACCCGTGCCCATGGTACTAGGCAAAAAGTGAGACGAAAACATCCGCACTTCGGTAATACTGAATTACAAAGAAATGCCGCGTATTGTAGCAGATCAAAATATTTAAAGCCATCACCATAATACCAGCCCTATCATCTAATATGCCAGAGCGTCGTACCAAGCGCCAAAGAACTTCCTACGCCTGTCTGTTTTGCCGTTCCCGCAAGCGCAAGTGCGACCAGTCTCGTCCAGTATGTTCTTACTGTCTCAAACACAACTCCGCCGGCCGATGCGACTATGAAAACTCATCAACCTTGGTGAGAGTGGCAGCTCAAAGACTACTTGAGGTGAACAATGGCACCAGTGATATCCATGATGCTAATAAAGCTACCGTTTCTGCCGCCATTCCATTCGCAGTGCGACCTCCACTAATGAATAACAACATTATTGACGACCAGTCTTCATCACAAGAGGTCTCGGTGCTGTCGCCGCTTTCGGCACTGCAGTCAACGCCGCCCAGTAGACGCCGCAACACGTCAATTCAGTCGCTATTAGTTGACAGCGTTATTGATAACGAGGTACCAAAACAACAAGAGATTGATGAAAAAGAAACCATTGAACAGCTAAAATGCAAGCTTAAACAGTATCATGACAAGATAGTGCGGCTTACAAATGGTGACAGTGAAAATAGTACAACGCTTCTTCCCCAGATCAGCGATTCCGATGTGGTAAATTTTTTTCAAGAGGACCCCTTGGAGATCCACTTGAAAGTCAATAGTATCAACGAAATTAAGCCTTTGACCCAGGACTATTTCATTCAATGTGATTATCTTTATTCTGCGGTGCTAGCATGTTTGGCCGATAACTATCTGATAATGAAACAAAAGCTCAAGGAAGCCAAGTTGGATTCTAATATTTACTACTTGATGAACCCGCTAGCAACTGCCCTCAACGAAGACTTTAAAACCAGTAACTACATCGTCATGGGAAAACATATTCTTGACAAAAATTCGTATTACTACCATTATAACGTCAAGCTCTTTCACTCACTATGCACCTCTAAACAAATCAAGCCTAGCTTCTCATTTTACGCTTCCAGCTCAAACGAATTCTGTTCTCAGCTCATCAGTGAAATTGAGTCCAAGCTTCCACTGCTAGAAGTAATTCTATTTTTGTGGAACAACTTTGTCAAGTACGTTTATCCATTTATACCTATATTAGATTTGCCGGTTTTTAAAAAGGATTTGGAATTGATTATATCGGGGTTGAAATTTGATATCCGTCCCGACGAGCCTATTGACTTGTCCCACTCCAATTACAAAATTTACATTACCACTTTTATCGATATTGGCCATGTTGCCACTTTTCTCACTATCCTAAGGATAAGCTATTTGGCTCTTAAGATCAATGTCAATTTTATAAAACCCAACAGTCCCGTGGAAAACAATATTATCAACAGCAATTGCTTGCAGCTTATTGGACCTGAATTTATTGACTTGGCATTTCTGGGCCTATCACAGTGCAAAACCATGAAAAAGGGCAGCTTGGTAATTCTCATTGCTCATATATTCATTTATTACTACTATTCCATATGCGAAGAAAGACCTAATGGTATTGTTGGCAACAACAAGCAAATTTTGCTTGGTACGATATTCTCTTATGCATACTCAATTGGCCTATACAGGGACTGGGAACATAGCAACTTGCTATATACTATGAAGGGATACACTGATACTGATTTGGAAAGCAAAAAGAAGCTAGTACACTTGTCAAGAAAGGTCTGGCATTATATGAAAAGATTGGACGCTCGAGAAGCATTAATCTCTGGATTCCCTGTACACTCTAGTCTCAATAAAGTTAAGATACCTAAAAGTAATCAAAGACAACTTTCGTCGTTGGAAAAAATCGTTGAAGAGGACTTTGCAGTTGAAGCCAAATATAATAAAGTATTTTGCAAATTGCCAAAGTTTGTATATGATCAAGATTTTACAAAAGTCAGTGATTTATACGCTCTTTGGATTGAAATTGATAACTTGATTAAACTTGATTTTCCCAATCCTGTACAATATTTTACAAACAATGAAAACTTTACTGAAAATATTTTGTATTCGCCACTTGGTCTAACAAATGATTTTGACTCCAAGTATTGTCTCATGGTCCGCAAAATCTTGCTATTTGAAAAATACCTTCATTTAGAACTAGAAAAATTTAAACTAACACAATTGTTATATTTTCATTATTCCAAAAAGTGTCAAACCAAAAACTACATGTATTTTCTTAGACAAGCATTAGTGTCAATAGTCACTATTTTGAAAGTAGTTTGTCACCAATATATTATTCAAAACAAAACTTTTATAGAGTGCAGCGCCCAAGACACAACTGATTTCAAAAATTTCAACTCTTATTTGGTTACTATTGTTGATGAACTTCTCGGTATCATTCTTCATTTCCTCACATGCTTAATTATTTCCTTGTTTAATGCTACGTACCTCCTTCACGAGCAAAGGACAGCATACTTGGCGAAAGGTACTGCTAATGGTCCAACTACAGGAGCAAGCTCCCACGTTGCACAAGAAATTTCAAACAAATTAACAATAACAATAGTCTTCAAGCAATCGTTAATCAAGATTCTCGATATCATCAGCAGATCTTTTTACCAAAAGTATTGCCGTTTTTATTTTTTCATCATGCGGTCTGGGTTTGTTTTTCATGGTTTGCTTGGCCTGATTAAACGTAACACAAAACCTAACAATACTGGATTCCACAGTGCGATATTGTCTGTGCTCTTCGGGACTAATGAAACTAATGATTACGATGAAGCGGCAGATCTGAGTGATGCATATAAAGGATGTAATAATGGCAATAGCAGCGGTAACGATAATTGCGACATTGTGAATGACACCAGTGGTAATGCCGCAGTCCATAGCAATAATGGTGTTACCAATATTCATGCAAATAGTGGGCGTATGATTTTCAATGATAAAGGTCGCTGTAAAAAGCGTCTCTCGTGCAGCGATGAGCCCGAGGCTCCTAAAGTCGACAAAACCGTAGCTCCAAAAGAATCCATATTACTTAATTTTTCCACTGATGACCTTGCAAATTTATGTCATTTAATTGGCATTGATGTGGATGCTAATGAACCGCCTCTGCTTTTGGAGATTATTACTGAGTATGGAACTGGAAATTTGGATAATAGCGATCATAGCAATGGGAACTTTGGCAATACCATTAATGAAAATGTTTCTGACATGGGGAACGGCAATGATAGCGATCTGGATCATATTAATTCGTGTAGCAATGGACAGAGCAACATCAACAATTACAACACCAACCATGAAAAGACTAACTCTGGGAGCTCAACAAGCCCTAATAAGTCAATAAGCGCTAACAGGAATATTATAGGTAAAAAGCCCGATTGGCTTGATGAAATAATCAACGTTATTGACAACGATGACCTTTATCGAACATTCCATAAAGAGATTACATTTCATGAATCAAGACAATTCTTCTTGAAAGAGTATATATTGAAGCTGGACAAGAATGATGTATCAGCTTGAACTGACTGTTGTCTTTTAACTTTAGTGTCTGTGTCTATCTTCTATTCTTTTTTTTTAACTACCTTTTTCATCTTATTCTTTGGCCCTACATTTTCTATCTCATTTCTAATTAATTCAGTGTTAGTATAAGCAGCAAGTACCAATACAAGTTTTGACACTATTACTTACATTTTGGACTAAAAGTATGCCTGTAGTTGTGTAACATATAGGTAAGGATTTTGTGGCGTTGTTGCAAAGAGCACCATAGAGATTGTTGCAAATATATCTTTTCAATTTGGGGGAAGAAAAAAAGGCAAAAAAAAATAAAAGAAAGAAAAAACAAAATAAAAAAAAAAAAAAAAAAAAAAAAAAAAAAAAAAATTAATTACTTTTTTTTTTGAACATGTTATAGTTCGGAGTTAAAGATATTGAAGTCACTAAATTTTGTTAGTTAACACTCATGCATAATTATCCTAGCTACATACTACTCAGCTACATACTACAATTATCCTGGCTACATATTACTCAACTACATACTACAATCATCCCAGCTACATACTACTCAGCTACATACTACAATTTGTTAGCCAGGAAACGCTTCCGATGTTTCCGAGGATGTGTATATAAATACTAGCCTTGAAGCTACCTAAAATAGCTGACAAGATGTTCAACAGCCCTTTTAAGTTTATCGTTTATCTCTTAGCAACAGGATTAAACATGGAAAATATAATAGTTTCTTTCGGAAGCTGTACTTTGTTTATACTATATGCTCATACTCTTTATTCTTCCTCTTTGTTGATCTAACAGTTATTGTACATTAGGCATAGCTAACTAATATGTACACAACAACATTCTCACAGTATAGTGCAGCTACCAGACAAAAACGCAACTTGCTTACTTCGACGGCCCAAGACTGTTCAATCTGTATCCACCCCAAACAGGAATTTGAAAGCTAAATATTACTTCCTAAAAGTTCCGAACCAAGATTTTTAAACTTTAGATTTGTAGATGAGATAGCAAGTGGTAAACAACTTACAATGTGTAAGAGCTTGGCTTGTCCACGCTAAAGCATGGAGCTGTTAACGCATTTATAACCTGGCTTTTTACTACAAAAAAACGTTGTTAATCTGTCAAAATACAAATTGCTGCTTACCGTAATATAAAACCTTATTTACCCCTTGCTATTTTATCAAGAATTAAAAACTCTGAACCTTATCTTTTTTTGAAAACAGATTATAAAGAGAACATGTTGACTATCAAAAAAAAAAAAAGAAAAAGAAAAATATAATAAACGTAGAATTGAAAAGCTATTTATAATCAAATACAGTAGCGAATTGAAGCAAATGAGTAAAATGCAAAATGTAGAATGTAGAAAGCAAAAAGTAACATGCAAAAAAAAAAAAAAAAAAAAAAAAAAAAGAAGCAGAGAAGAAATGCTAGCTAGAAATACAGTGGATATGATGAACTTTAGTGAAAGGCGACAAATCAAAGAAAGAAGAACATTAAGAATGAAAACGTTGATTAATCTGTTAAGTATGAATGTAAGTGCTCCACAGAGTCTTTCTTTGACAACCCAACTCTGTATCTGACTCTACTTGGAGCAGATTTAGCACATAATTCTGCTAAGCTTGGTTTTTTGCGCTTTTTTGAAGGTATGTTTTCACAAATAGCAGGCGCATGTCTGGTTTTCAACTTTGAGCATAAATTGGAATTGATGTCTGCTTTCATCTCACTTGCTGCTTCTGCAAGTCTATTTTTGGGTTTTAAATTGAAATCAACATTTACTTCTACTTCGGTCTTGCTTGGGGGTTTGAGAGCCGTGGGTCCGTTTTCTGATTCACAAATACCAAAACCATTAAAACCTACTTCCATTTCGCTTGAGGGTTTAGATTCCACATCGAAATATGCATTAGAAGTTTTCTGATATTCGGTTGTTTGAACTTTTCTCAAATAATCATTGTTTAACATGTTTTCATTCAGCGGTGCCAGTAAATTTTTATGGTCAACTTGAACTGATTCATTATTTTCTTCCATAAACAAAGATGTAGCCACAGTTTCATTTGCCATGCTAGTATCTGCCCGCAGAGTTGTATCCTTTGAGGAAGAGGATGGTGACAAAACTTCCTTTTCTTGATAGATGTCAATGTCAGTAGAATTACCGAGGATATCATTCGGACCTTTGGTAAATTCCTCTTCACTATTGGTTTGGATAATGTTTATGATGCTAGAGTCAGCACTTGCATGGTGATGCTTTGTCGCTAGTTTGGTTTTATCCAACTTCTTTTTAACCGGTATTATTGGTCCACCGTCTTGCGAATCCAAATCAATAATATTTTCTGACACAGGCACAATTTTTGAAGAAGCTGTTTCGCAGTTCGCTTTAGCGCCACGTTCACGTATTATTCCTATCAGCGCGTCATAGACATCGCCAGAAATAATAATATTTTGAATTATATTTGCTTCTTGGGAGATTTGAATATTTGAGATTTGTGAATTAATAGGAATTCTATCTTGTTGGGAGTCATTCTCCTCATCATATGTAGAAGGGATGGCAGCTTGAAACTGTTGCAGGTCTGATACTCTGGGTTTGCTTCTTGGTATTAGCTTGTAGTCATCATGATTTTCATGTACTAGAACAACATCTTCATCGTTATTTGAATTCAATTCCTCATCCAATTCCACCACTTTTGCATGAGTCTCTATCTTTGGCTCCAACGCAGACCAATCCTCAACATCGGTTTCATCTGCATCGTAATCTTCATTTTTATTGAAGTTGCTAACATCATGAGCAATTTCTACAGAATCCCTCACCATGTTTTTTGGTCCATGTGCTGGGCGGCTATGATGTTCTGTAGCGGCGCTTATGAATTTTGGCTCTTCTCCATCGCTGAGTGATTCATGAAAAGTTATATTGCCGCAATAGCCAATACCATAGTTATTTTCATCATGTCCATGATTCTCATCCTCAAACACCCTTAATCTTTTGACGCTTCGTTTAGGATATGTGCTCGGCCTGACTAGGTTTCTCGGGGCGCTTATCGACAAATTAGTTTCTTGACTATCTTGGTTCTGACTTCTCTCATCAGTGGTCACTAGAAAATCAGAATCAGACGGTGGCATATTGGCCAAAATCATGAATCTCTAATGTTTTGAGCTTGACAATGCGTTATTTTTTTTCGTGGTTATATGGCCTTTGCTTTAGCGCCTAGATGGCTGATAAAAGTAAAAAAAAAAAAAAAAAAAAAAAAAAAAAGGTAAAAAGATAAAAAGGTAAAAAGAGACACCATCTCATCGCCGAGTTTTGTAAACAGAGAACGCGTCTCCATGTGACAGGAAAAACTTATAAAATTAAGAAAAAAAAGTTTACCGGAGACGCGCTTTACACACGTTTTGATCAACACAGAGTTCTGTTTAAATAGGAACAATAACATCAGCGAATTTGGTGTTTCCTAGAAATGACAGAGTATGGCTTCCAAAATGAACAAGCGTATGACTACTTATGGTTCGCGGCTAAGGAAACCCTTCACCACAAGTCATAATTTTTTTCAAGAGGCTATCTCTCCAGAATCACACAATACCTCACCAGCCAATACTTGGGACAAGGGTTTGGATCTTCTGTCAATAGAGAACGAAGCTGACAGACACACTACACTTATGAATGAAAGTACCACTACAGAACCAAAGCTTTTGAAGTCTGTAGCTTTTTTCTCCAAGTTGAAATCAGATACTTCGGTCCTTAAGGACATACCAAGTGATGATAATGATAGAAAAGTACCAAAAATCAACTCCAACTTGGATAACAATTTGAACATCACAGAAGATGAAGACATCTTCGATTTCGGCACAATATCTCAGAATCTCAAAGCACCTGCTATCTTCAAAAGAAAAAAGAGGACCCTAAGTAAAGATAATTCAAGCTTAGGATCCCGAAAGCTTGCTAAATTATTTCCGACTGATGACACTCAACCACCAAAACACATTGGTATCAGAACTTCTCCTATTTCAAACGAGGATAGCATAGCAATTTTACAGGAAGATATTGTTGATATGGCCACCAACTCTTTTTCAAAGGTTTCAAAAGAGGATTTAAGCGATTTATTTCGTGAATCAGAACTGTCCGGAGCGGACGATAAAAGCGAGGTATTGTCTACTGGTAGGCAAGACATTGTCAGAATTACTCCTGCATCTGAGAACGAGCCAACAACCAAGTCACAAAATCAAAGTAGGAAGGCTATTGTTGCCAAAGCTAGTAAACGAGTAACCTTTGCCGAAGACAGTTTCATCGACACTATGAACTCCCATCGCGCTAATATTGCAGAAGTGAGTTCCCATCCACCTCCAAAAAAGATTACTTTCGGCAAAGAGGCAGAGGCGTGGAGTTTATTAAATAGTATGAGCGATAGTTCACAGTTTTCTAAAAGCCAGGTTATGAAAGTATCAGATAATATTGATCCACTTTTGGATGACTATGATACCGAAACTGATAACGACGAATTACAGTTCGAAGACCTGGAGTCTGTTGATTTGGATGAAAGTGATACAAACACTGATATGCTATCATCTCAGCTTTCACAAAGCTTGTCTGAGAGTTTCTACAGTATAAATGAAAACCTGGGAGAGTTGAAAGTGCCTGACTTATCTACTGCAGCAGAAGCAGCTCCTCGTGATGCCTTAGTGTCGCTGATTTCTTTAGGAAGCAGAACTTACCGTTTACATAGAAGTTATCTTGCAGATCCGGAAAATGAGGATGAAAGTAATGATGAGCTTGATAGTGATATTGAAGAATCATCTCATTTACTTAGTGTACTCTTACCTCAAACGGGCCTACATACATCAACTTCAACTGCAAATAATGTCTCGCTGCAGATAGTACATAAAAAGGTAAGGGGCATAAATGATCTACGAGCATCCTCAACAAACAAACATAGCGACGAACTCGAATTCATATTGCATGGACTAATTTATACTGAAGACATTAATCTGAAACGTTCGGCATTGTTAGAGTTAAGCTTGAAGATTATTAAGAGCAGAAAGCAGGAATTTCAAGGCGGAAAAAGCAAAGTTTTGTTTATAGAGTTTTTGAGAGATTTTGAATTTCCACAATCTTTCTACCAATCAATAGCAAAAGAGCAAGATCCTATTGTATTATTCTGTTTTGGGCTAATAATGAATGAGTTAATTACTGGTTTCGGAACAATGCCCAAACCCCTCGAAACTATACTACAAAATGAAACTAACTTTTACTTTTTTAAAGCAATATTACTGAATATGATACTTGATTGCCAATCGAGTACTTTAATACAGTGTACCAATGTCAAGCCTAAAATTTCCAAAATTTCCAAAATGACACTTGAAGATCTTATTTTTGAGTTTGCTAGTCAAACATTCTACCCAGAAAATCAACTTGCGAGAAGCAAAAATTTGACAAATAATGGTAAAAGATCAAAGATCAAAAAGTCAAGAAATGATGATCCAGCTGTCAAATTCACACAAACAGAAAACTTAAACTCATCTTTCTTTGCTGTCAATATACTCAAAAAAATTAATTACTACAATGATACTCTGTTAATACCTGCGCAGTATAGTGCGGTGGTATCATCCTTAAACTACGAAGAAGGAATTGTGGCTGGTCTATTCAATTCCACTTTAAACTGGAATAGACTAGTATTGACGAAGCATCAAAAGACACAAGACCTACTAGCCTTTTCCAACAGCATCTCTCTATTTGAGCTAGCAAATGTGTTCCTAATTTTAGGACAATGGATTTCATTGTTAAATTTTGCTGATACTGAGCTCCTGTTCATTAAAAACGCAGACCTGTCAGTTAACTGTGACAATTTGCAAAAGATACCCTCATCAAGCACAAATCAATTGAGAACCATATTTGCTGCGCAAAAGACCAGATCTGCTTTTCATCATATCTTGAAAACTTTTCGACAGATCATTGTTATAACTAGTGATTTATTGTCAGAAGAAAGTCTTATCAAATTTCAACATTGCCAAACACATGTTGGTTCGAGTAAGAAACAACTAATAATAAAAAGCAGACACTGGGAAAAAGTTTTGCTCTTCTCAAACTGCTGCTTGTCTATCCTCAGGCTCATGATTTCACTATCTTCAAACTTTGAAAAATTTCTTAACTTGGGAAACGATGTCGATTCTAAATATGTAATCCATCACTCTGTTTTTAGCAGTCAAACTATCGACAGTGTGATAAACCTTGTTTATAGGGCCAAAAAGTTGCAAAATACGAATGTTTCCGGTGAAGATACCTTGAGTGAAAAGTGTGATGCGGTATTTTCCAGCATTTACTTGTTTGGATTGGGATGTCTAGTCAATTTAGTCGAAGATGAAGTGTGTGTTGAGCATTTTATGCGAACAAATACTTTAGAGATGTTGAAAGATTTGTTCCTGAATATTGATTTGGTGAAGCAGCAGCGGTCGCTGGGCTATGGTAACGCATTAGGTGCTGGTGAGAATCGTCGAGATCGAGGGCACTTCTCATCTAGTGGAGAGGAACACTCCACCGGGTATCTCTGTTTACTTATTGGGCTACTTTCAATTTACGGGAAGGACGGATCCAAGGTACATAATATTTTCAACAAACAAGATCACAAACGCTTGATTATTTGCTTGAATAGCTTTATTGAGCAGATACCCAAAGACAGTGTCAACAGCAACGACGATGACGTTACAGTATCAGCAGCTGCGTCAGCATTTGATGGTATTAAGCACCAGATACACCTAGTCTTGCAGAAACTTGTTCAAAAATAGTAACGTCAATATGCTTGACAATAAAAATATCCTATTCTTTTGCAACGAACGTATCATTAGCTGCATTCTGGCGACTATTGCTAGCAATTGACGAAAGTCTGGTAGGAGCTTGTGGCTTTCAATTGTTGCGGTGGCCGCCGTGCGAGACCCTAGTGAAAAGGAATCACATGGACAGCGTAACGGTGTCTACCCGTTTTTGAGGGTAAATCATGTGCTCTGCTTGCTTGCTAGAGACAACTTGCGGTGACAGTATAAAACGGGCGGGTGGTGCCATCGCAGACGCAGCATCGGCTGCCATATCAGACTAATATATAAACGCAACGGCAGCACTTTAAACTCAGAATATATCTAAACGCCCTTCTCCTTTTATGTCTACCAGAATATTTACCAGATCATTTACCACTTTCAATTCATTACGGTATCACACATCAAAAATATTATTATCCTCAATGTCTGACGAAGCAAAGCCAATTATTTGTATGTTTTTTTTTTGTTTGTTTGTTTGACCGAAATGGTGTGCCGCAAATGATGAATAACTTGAGTCATTTATTTTTGTCTCAATTTTTCCGATGAGAAAATACTAACATTTTTCAGTCGCCCCGAAGACATACCAATACAACAAATTTAGTTTGGATGCCGACCAGATTGAAAAAGAACCAATAGCACAATTCAAGAAGTGGTTTGATGAAGCCAACAAAGCTGGGGAAGATTTGCCTGAGTCGTTGACCTTGTCCACTGCTTCAATTCCTGCAGGAAGGGTCTCTTCTAGAGTTGTATTGCTCAAGGAGCTTGACACTAAAGGGTTTGTTATTTTTTCTAACTGGGACAAGTCTAAGAAACATGAAGATGTCAAAACAAACCAATTCGCTGCATTGAATTTCTTTTGGAAGAGCTTGCAGCGTCAAGTCAGAGTTGAAGGTGTTGTCGAGTTTGTCTCCAAGGATATCAACGAAGCTTATTTCAAAACTCGACCAAGAGGCTCCAAGATTGGTGCATGGTCGAGTCCGCAATCTCAAGAAATCAAGGATAGGGCAGAGTTGGAAAAGCTAGTAGAGGCAAATGAGAAAAGATTTGAAGGAGTGCCAGACGATGAAATTCCATGTCCAGAGAATTGGGGCGGCATCAGAGTCATTCCATTAGAGGTTGAATTCTGGCAAGGAAGAGAAAGCCGTTTGCACGACAGACTAGTTTTTAGAAGAAATAAGCAATTAGATGATTTCAAGTTGGTTCGTCTCGCCCCATGAACGCAAGAACAGCTTTCATATTTTTCAGTATAATAATCATCATACAGCTCATAGATTAAATCTACAATCCTTTTGCAGTGTGCATGGATCGCAATTAATTCCTGCTACTCCATCTGTTATATAGCTTTTATTTCAATGAAATTTGCAAACAAAACATGCTGTAGCTTTCGAAAAATTAGTGTCTGAGTACCTCTGCAGTATCCAGTTAGCATCACCACTATAGTATGGTGATATTGTTGAGGTCTCGTATGTAAGTAATAGATTACGTAATCGATATTACTCCGGGTAATGTATCTGAAGCCCACCAATGAGATGGGAACTCGAGGAAAGGAAAATGTAAGAACAACAACAGTGCTCACAAGCTATAAAAGGCGTGGCGCCCGCCTCCTCAGTTTTTCGCCACCTTTGTTTCCCAACAAAAGAATAGTGTATCGTTGTTTTAGTTCTTTCCATTTCCTAAAATCTTTTGCCAGCGTTACTAGTTAATTCAAGTACTGGAAGTTCTACTTTATATTTTTTTGCCTTTTTGCAGCCTAATATTGGTAAACTTTTTTTTTTCTATAATTTAAAACTCATTGAAGGAAAGTAAAAGAGACAATTAACAAAGGTTCATCTTCATAGCCGTCATCAAGAAAAGTAGTTCATACATTGTACTTTGGCTTTATCTAAGATCTAGTGCGTTGTGTTGTGTTGAATTTTTAATAATACTAAATTAATAAAACATCAAGTAAAAGTCAGATTTCATATAAATACCATAATGTCAGATATACAACAGATTGACACAATTTTAAACGAGATTAGTGCTCTTAAAGCCCCAGGGGTTTCTGGCTCTCGTATTAAAAAATTGACCGAGATTGCAATTAAAAACATAAGTGTATGTATAACACCCATCAGTAACTTAAAGTAACCAGCGTTGTTAAGTATCATAAGTTTTTTAGTTTTTTAACTTTGTGTTCTGTTGGTAAAAAATACTAACTGTATTTGCTGCCCTTTTCTTCTTTTTGTTGAGAGTTACTGAGGTTAAGCTCTCAAAGTTTAAATGGAGAAAAAGAGCTGTAAATTATGTTTCTAGGCTGAAGCTGAAATTGTCAATAAGATCTCGAATTTTTGTAAAGATTCACAACCATCTCATAAATTAGGTGCTCTCTACATCATCGATTCTATTTCAAGAGGTTTTCAAAATGAAGCTCGTAAAGTAGATAATCAGCGTATTAACTACTCAAACTTGCACAATATGTCTATTCAGGAGGGCACATTTTTGTCTGGTTTGCTAAAATTAAACAACAATATTCAATCGCTATTAGAGGATATACTCAGCTCAGTTGACGATGCTGCTCAAAAGGAAAAGATTCGTAAACTAGTAGATATCTGGTTGAAAGCTGGTACCTTTGACAAGGACGTGTTACAAAATCTTCGTAACAATTATTTTGGCGGTGCTGCTGGCTCTTCTAACTCTGCCCAATCTGAATCTAAACCTTCTGCCCTTGCTGCTGCCGCAGCTGGTAGTGCTCCTCTTCCTGATGCCGCTGCTGTCGCAAATGATCCTTCGTCAATTTTGAAATCTTTGGCCTCTTTGGCTGGACCAGCTCCTGGCGCAGAGAGCCAAAAATCTGCTACTCCGCCACAACACCAATCCCCTGCTCCACCAGTACCGGCAATCAATAATCCTTTACCTTTCCCATTCCCTGGAGCAAATGGTGCTCCTGGCATTCCTGGTGTTACCGGCAGTGCTCCAGCTCCAGATCCTAATGCTATTTTCCAAATGTTACAACAAATGCAACAAACTCAAAACTTGCCGATGCCTAATGGATTTTCTCCACCTGCTCAGCAGCAATCACAACAATATAGTCAGTATGGCCAGTCGCGTCGTAATAATGATTACGGATCTCAGGATTCATATTCTCAGGACTCATACGGTAGTTATGGTGGTCGTCGTGGAAGACGTGGTGGCGGTAATGGTCCAGGAGGTAGAAATAGATCTAGATCACCATCAAGAGGTGGACATGGTTATCACGATAGAATGGATTATAATAATGGTGGTAGAATGGATTTCAATGATAGAAGAGGTGGTAGACAACAAAAAGTCAATACTGCTGAGACCTCTTTGTTAAACCCAGGTGAAAGAAATACTCCTGGTACTCCACATTTCAGAGTTAGAAATGTTTCCCATGATCCAAGTTTGCCTGCTGGATCCATAAAAGTCATGAGTAGAACTTTATTTATTGGAGGTATTTCTAACCATATGGACGAAAGAAGTTTAGCATCAATTTTAAGACCATACGCCGAGGTGCAGAGTGTGATTCTTAATGTTCCAAAAAAACACGCATTTGTCAAAGTCTATTCTCGTGATGAAGCACTCAATGTTATTTCGTCATTTAACAGAGACGGTCAATACAACTTACGTCTTAGATGGGGTGTGGGTTTTGGCCCTAGAGACTGCTGTGACTACCAACATGGTGTCAGTATAATTCCAATTGCTAGATTAACTGATGCTGATAAAAGATGGGTGGTTAGCGCTGAATGGGGTGGAACCGGGGGTGCTCAATTAGTTCCAGGTATCGTTATTGATGAACCAGATATTGAAATCGGTAAAGGGGTCTCTTCCAAAGCAATTTCCAAGAAGATGCCTACTGACGCTTCAAGAAATGGGCCTAAATCTACCAAACCAGGTGAACCAGATGATGTTTATACTGACCCATTAGCCAATCCAGCAAACGTCATTCCGACAATTAGCAAAGAGTCAAATCCATTGGCTAACTTGTTTGGTGGTAATCCAAACTCAGCTCAAGCACCTCAATCTGTACCAATTAATCCAAACCATATGCCTCTAGGCCAACCATCTCAAAATCACCAATTTAACAATAACGACAATAATAACAATAATGGTGGTGGAAACAGTAACGCTGCTGCAGTGGCTGCCTTGTTAGGTTCCATTCCAGGGTTAGCAAATAATCCAGGCTTGAGTTCCTTGTTGCAGCAAAGCAATAATAATCAACAACAGTAAACTTTCTACGAAATTTCTTGTCAGTGGGTTCGCCCCCCTTCATTCCCCATTATTTTATAGTTATATTAATTTCTTTTCATTATTATTTTTTTTTTTTTTTTTTTTTGTTTTTCTTTTTGGTTTGATTTGTTTTGCTCAAATGTGTATTATTATCTTTTTGTTTTAGTATCTTAATTTTTTCGCAATATAATATTATCTCCCGAGACGATTTTAGATTTTCCAAAAAGTAAGGGAATTTTTTGAATTTCAAAACTGATAGTTCTATTCTTTTAGATTTGAATAATGTGTTTACTTTCTATTCAATTAATGAGCTATGGCGCTCGGTATCAATATAAGCTATGCCTCTTCCTAGTTGACAATTTGAATGCAGTTGAAAGCCAAAAAAAACTGCCAAATTACAAAAAGAATGCAAGCACGTAAGAGGTTTATTGTAATCAAACAAAGCTAAGTAGAAAACACAAATGAAGAGTTAAAATAACGCGTAGGTTAAAACAAAGCCGAAAACATAACACACTAAGAAAAAATATTGAAAATAGAAAATTTTTAAAATATATATAAGTTTTTGAGCCACTCGTAAGACGAGGCGAAAGCACTTATAACAACGCCAAACAAAGCAAGCCAATCACACTAGTGCTCAAAACAGTAGTGAATTTGCTGTCCGCAAATTGAGCAACGGCAAGATTAGAACTCGAAGAACTAGAGCTGTTAGATGATTCTCTAGTGCCATTGCTCAAAGATGATGATGATGATGATGATGATGATGATGATGATAACAAGTCTATTGATGATTCCAAAGTGGAAGGAGATGAACCACCATACTGAGCTAGTGTGGTACCACTGTCATCAGTATCATTATCAATACTGGTACTCAAAGTAGTGGTGCTATCAGATTTTATCGAAGAACTGTTATTTGATGTAGTTGATGTATGTATGGACAATGAAGAAGTATAATTGGTCTCTAGTGAAGTAAGCAAGGACAAAGATAACGAGGAAGCTTTAGTCCCAGAAACCGTAAGAGTGACAGTTTCTTTAGGTGGACATGAGCCACTGTCACAAGATTTATGGGTAATACGCTTTGTGCTGTAGGTACTTGTAGTCATCATGTAAGATGTTTCAACCGTGGTTTCACATTGAGACGAAACAGGCACGGTAGTGACAACCACAACAGTATTACGGTCCCTTGAGGTGAGTGTTGACGTGACCGGCACCAAGGTGGTGCTCAAATATGTAGAGACTTTGTAGCCTCTAGACATACTAATGATGACATTTGCGGTTGGTGAAGCAACTACTGTTTGAATCACTGTGGTAGTTTTCTCATCTGAAGATAACTGTGTATTATCATCATTAGTTGAAGGGGAGACCGTTTCAGTTATTGTTGTAATACTATTGTTCTCATCACCGGTTTCTATACTAGTACTTCTGCTGCTGCTATCGTAACCAGAATCTGATGTTTGAGCATCGCTATCTGTTTGTTGAAGAAGAAATGACAAGGAGCTACCAGCAGCGATCTTTACACCTTGGGAAGTCCTAAGAATGTCTGGAATGTATGATCCGATGGCGCTGCTCGACAGAGTAGAGATTGGTCTCAAATTGACAAGCACTCCATCAGTGCAAATATCCTTCTGGTTACCAACGTACAAACTATAACTTAAGGGGGAATTGGTGGAAGAAGGACAAGCCACGAAGGTAAAATATTGGTCAAAATGCAAATGGTTGCCCGTGATGAAAAAGATGTGGGACTTGTCAGTTTCGTCAGAAACTTTGAGTTTATTGTTATTGCTAGTATCAACTGTCAAATACTTTTCAGTATTTTGTACTTTGATAAATCCATTGTAGTCTATTTGCATTGTTAACACAGTATCGGCAGTGCCCAACAGAACTTCATTATTGCTGTTGGACCCCAATGGAAGTGAACTGAGTTTGTAGTTTTGGTTATCAATGTCATTAACATTGAATAACTGGAAGTACTCAGACACTGTTAAACAGTGTACCGTTCTTACAAGCAACGGCAACAACCATAAAAGTTTCATCCTTGTAGTGTACTATTTTCTGTATTTTGACTATTCACCAACACTGGATCTTTCGTTGTGTACAAATGATAATGTTTTCCGATAAAGTTTTTGCAATAAAAATCCTCGAGTAGCGACACTCACAAAGTATTATAAAAAAAATCACAAGAACTAAGGCCGCAACAATAGCATTAACAGCAGCTCAGCGAAGCGCCTTCAATTAATGGGGATGGCCGGTAGATATATAGCTTTTTCCGAGTCGCTGGTTGGCATGTTGAGCAAGCTACACGATTTTGCCTGAGACACTGTTGCAGGCAGATCTTTTAGCGTCATAATTAAGAGACAGTGTGCATTGACGGCCTCGTAATGGGCCCTTCTGGATCCTACAGTACCCTTAGACGAGCACTATGTGCTCTCAATGCTTTAGCATACCATTATAGGTATATAGTCAACTATTATTAGGCCTAAAACTAACTTATTTGTGTTACATTCTCTTTTTTTTAAAAAAAAATTCAATGCTACATTTATGCTGCATGTTAACGTAGATACCGGTATAATGCTCCATCTCGTGGATATTAGGCACGTGACAAAACGCCAAATTAAAGAGACAAAAACGGAATCAGCGTTGTTTATGCTGCCATCGCCAAAATAAACAATTATGGTAAGATAACTAGTGAGCGCGCCTAAATCAATGGCCTAGTGGATGAATCCTTTCACACTACAAATATCACATTACACTAACACCACCATAAGTTGCAACATGCAGCGATGGAACGCCCGCGCTCCTCACAAATTGAAAAAAGGGCCAGCAGGGTCCGCATGTTGATCAAAAAGTTCTCCGACCCCAACTTTAAGACCCCTCCTCCTTCGAGAACCACTCTGCTTTTGGAAACTGAGAATGATTTGTCTATAGAAGTGCCCAGGGCCCTGTACCATGCCAAGAATAATGATGATAATATAACTCAAATTACCGATGATGACGAACTACATGACTACGATTATGATATGGATAATCTTGCTACCAATGTGGATACAAAGCTCTTAATTAATAAAGCTACTAGACCTCACTTTGTCCAGCATGACCATGATGAGCTTACAGATGGCCAACCTGAACTCTCACCATCGTACTATGACTCCAATACAAGATACGATACAAATCATTTGATAAATTTAGCTACCAGACATCCAATTTTGTACAATAATGACGAATTTGAGGACCAGCCTAATCGCACCACGGAGAATACTAAGTCATACACGGCCAATTCTAATAATACTCCTGATGATGATGGCGATGGTGAAAATCTTCTGATATCTGATAAGGTCCAGCAATTAAACCAAAATTTTAAAGTTGAGCGTAAGAATGATATTCCTGAAGCTGAAGCTCAGCGACGGCCAGATTCAACAAGTATGAAAACACAAATTGTTGCGCCAGAAAAAGAAATCACCCAAATTTTTAGCAAAACTAATTCGTCACAGATTGTGTACATTGATTCTCAAAATCTGAAAATAGTCTCTTCAAACTTTGTCAAGCATCGATTGTTGCCGTTTAAGGAAAAGGATTTTAATTGCAAGGTTTCATTTATTAGTCCTATTGAGGATTTTTCACCAAATTATCCTGAACAGACTAACAAAAATCTCATACTAAAAAAAATTTATATTGCAAAAGACAATGATTTTGAATTTTATAAAGAGTTATCCGAGTTGATTGAAAATCTTTTAGATGCCTTTCATTATAGCAAGTTTAGAGAGTTTCCTTATGTTTTTTACAACTATTGCTGCGTGCTAATGGATAGCGGTTTCAATCCTGTTCAGGACCTCATTGTTGCATATCTAATTACTTTTTTGAAGAAATTGAGAAAGCATAAAGATAAGTTCAAGAAACTTCCTTTGAAAATCAAATTAATTGCCCGAATTTTTGCATTAAAGAATTTGAAGTCTGAAAATTTTTACGATAATAAGGATGTTTATGATTCCGACGATAGTTCAGATCAGGGTGAAGTGTATGAAGAGGATATTGTCAACAAAGGCGAAATTGCAAACAGCAGCTCAATATCTGCCTATCAATTTAACAATAATTGGCTTTTGAATGATGATTTTTCACTAGTTGAATTCAACGACGCAAACTTTAATTTGCTAATTTCTCGAGCAATTAGGTATTCTATTTTCCTATATTGGACGAGAAAGAGGTTATCAAAAAAATATTTTCTTAACATTTGGAATAAGAACTTTCAGTTGATAAAAAGGGAAAAATTTCTCTGTCAAACCTGGGAAAATTTCCTTTTGAAAAAATTTTTTGTCAACAAATTTTATCTCAACTATCTAAAGACCAAAAAGTCAAATAGAATTTCAGTGATGTTCAATAAAAAACACTTGAAGAGCCGTTTTTTTAATGTTTGGAAGGACAAAGTTGCACATCAACAAACAATTTCTGTCAATTGCAAGGTTGTTTTGCAGAGAAGATTTTTGAGATTAATGGTTGCTAAGTATCAACAGCATCAAAAGTTACAAGAATTGGCCATTAATGTTTTCCATAAAACAGTATATAGAAATTTTTTTGCTAAGCAGTGGAAAACTTTATTCAAACTTCGTCAGTTTGTACAAAGATCAGAAACAGAACGTACTAGTGCAAGAAATAAAATAGCAATAAGGGTCGCTTTTCAAACTTGGAAGCAAAAATATCTTGAAATTGAAACTATGACAAAAGACGCTCATTTACTAAGTGAAGCGGTGTTCTGCGGTCCAATACTTATCAGTTGGCATCAAAAAGTGACGCAAAAACAATTAGAATTTGAAATGATTTGTAGTAGTCTCAATTCAAAAATTCTACGGCGCTATTTTCTTCAATGGAAAAAACTTGCTCAGATACGCTTATTATATTATGAGTTTAAGGACTTGCAGAAGCGGATTGCTAGAAATTTTGTGTTCCGTGAAATTTTATCAAAAAAATATGAGTTGATAAATATTAAGAATCATTTCAGACAAGACAAAAACCAAAAGCTACTAAAAGACACTTTTCAGACTTGGAAGGAACTTACCATTCTCAATATTAAAGCAACGAAGTTTAGCCAACAAAGGTTGAAGGTGTTTTTTATTCATGAAATAAATAAAAGCTATGAGGTTAGCATGATTGATAAATATTATAATTTCAAATTATTAAAAAATTTGTTTAAAAGATGGATTGTTTCATTTTCTTATCAACAGAAACTTTACCAGTTTGATTTGGTTATACTTCGAAAATTTTTCATGATTTGGAAAGAATCTTATTTTCAGCTAGACAGCCAGCATGTTAAAGCTGTAAACATCCAAAACTATTTTCTCCGATTCCGGTTTATGAAAAATTGGTTTCAAACCCTTAAGTCATTGCAAGAGCAAGCCGCGGAAGCTGATGTTGTGTTTTTGAAAAATAAAGTCTCGCACAATTTTGTTAAAGGTCTTCAATTCAAACTTGAAATTATGAGTAATAATGAGTCGATTTTGATTGCTAAGCATGATTTCCATTTAAAGAAAAGATATTTTGAAACGTGGCTGGACAAAAAACAGAAAATGACACAAGCTAAACTTGAGGCTAATTATGATTTTTTCATGAGCCGGAGAAACAGTCTGCTAAAGAGCAGTTTTTGGCAAAGATGGCGTGAAAAGCAGAAAACGTTGGTACAATTAAACAAAGCATGTCGAAAGTTTATGCTTTGGAAATTTTTGTTGAAGTGGATCAAACACTTCATTGAAGTAGACGACATGATTATCCAGTCAGTTGATGTTTGTAATAGAAACTTAATGAAGAAATGTTTCCATGCACTTATAAATACTTCAAACAAAAACTATGAATTGAGGTTTAGATTAGAATCATTTCTCAACAGTACAAATTTTGAGACTACAAATAAAGTTTTTCGAGACTGGTCCTTCAAGTTGATGAAAATCAAACAAAAAGAGCAGGCTTGTGAGCCATTCATTGTACGATGGAACAAGGCTAAAGCCAGAAACCTACTATTAATTTGGTACCAAAAGTCATTAGAATTGAGACAAGGTAAAGAAGTTAGCACTTCACAAATCTTTAGTAATAAAAGCTATCGACAGCAATCTAGCGTTCGCAAAGTTTCACCGATAAAAGCGATTAACGATCGTATAAACAAGTCATCATATTCATTCATGAATGAAGATTACGATGATGTGGCTGGTGATGAAGATATTGAAGAGTCACCGTTAATGAACAAACAAAAACGAATTATATCCACATTAAAGCTGCCATCATCAAGGCAGCAGCAGCAGCGTCAATACCCACAACCGCCACTATTCGGGAAATCTCCTGGAGTTTTGAAATCACCAAATTTCGCACTCAAACCACTATCCGCATCTACTCCTTTTGCAAATGACTACAAAATTCGTAGTCCACAATTGCGAAGATTCCAAGCACCCAACACCACAACCACAGAGTCTAGTACATCTCGAGTAGCAAGCACTGCTGGTGTAGGTGAAGCTGCTAGTGCAACCGTGATTCGTCCCGTGAATGATAGTATTGCAGGCAGTACTACCAGATACGAAAATAATGAAACCTCAATAGCAAACACTAGCTACAAGTCAACGACGTCGTCGGCAGCAGCAGCACTGAAAGATCCATCGAGCATGCACGGTAATACCACAACCACAGCAAGTAGCAGATTTGAATTTCGTACGCCGTCAAAATCGAGGATTATTGATGTTTCAAATATGGCTATTCCGAGATCCGAAGCGATAAAGTCACAGCGTTTGGAAAGTTTGAAACGGTATTATAATACAGGCGTTAGGAAATATTGAAACGGTCATCTCTTTGCACTTGGCAGTTTTTTCTGTTTATTCTTACTTTGTTATTATTATTTTTTCTTTTTTCCTTTTTTTTTTTTTCTTTTTTTATTTTTCTGTTTCTGCTTTCATAAAAGAATGTGTCACATTAGTCTTAGTAGCTTTGTATATTAGAAATTCTGTGTATTTTCTTTGCTTCTCTCTTTAATTGTATACCCAATCGCCACGCGTGAATAAATTCATAGTTATAACATGTTTAAATCTGCACAGAAATCCCTTTGGGAACTGTTGCAGTATTACAAAATAAGAGCATGCCCAGTATCATCAAGCACCCAAAGAAAAAGTAAAACAGAAGGAAGGGCCCTATTTAGTTAGCGGGCAGCGGCCAACTGAAGTTTTTCCGGACCGTTTCCTACTGTTCTTTGCGTATTCATCCTGTTATTTATTTATTTTGTCTTTTACCATTTAGCTGGATATACTCGGCGCATTATTACCATCGTTGAAACCATCAACGCATCCTTTACAGCATGGCTGAAGCTCAGTATACGGGCAGGCGTTCCTCCGGAGTCTCGGGTCTACTTAACTTACTGCCTTACAATGAAAACAGCACACACTATCATTAAAAAATCCAAAAATTGATTATGCGGATGATTGGTTAACTGAGTAACTGGACAAGTGAATATTAACGCAGGACAAGACAAGACAATGGAAAGAGAAAGAGAAAAAAAGAAAGGAAAAGAAAAGCCAAGTACAGACAAAGAAAGAAAGCCATAGGAACAAGGTTTTTCATGAGTGTGGGAAATCAGAATAACAGTAAGTGTATTATGTAACAAGTGGCGAGTGACAAGTAAGGGCAAAAAGGCAAAAAGACAAAAAGGCAAAAAGGCAAATAGGAACGGACAGTAAAAGTAATGATGAAAAAAGGATGATAGAAATATGAGAATTAGGGCAGAAAAGGAAGAGGAAAAAATAAGCTCAAGGAAAAAAAAAAACAATGACCAATGACCATGTTATTATTATTTGTAAATGTGTTTTTATTATACATAAAGTTTCAAACGCCATCAATCTGCTAGCTATCTAGCTACTTGCCAAAAATCCGGTTAATTTGGTGAATCAACTTGGTAACCCCAAAAAAGAAACTTATAAACAAAATCACAAAGTTCAAGCACACCAAAATCAAAGAGTTGAACAAGAAGCACGGCACAAATATCTTCCACACCATCAAATGCCGCTTGAAGAAGTTTGTGAAAATCAAGCTACTCAAGGTGATCACTGTCTGCGACATCAACAAGGTCAAGCAGTTCACGATGATCTTGGACAATAACGAGATTGGTTTCAAATTTGGCGGGATCTTCCAAATGGTGATTAGCACAATGCAGAGCCCCGCGAGGATGAAGGGTCCGAAGCTGTTCAAGACTAAGGGGATGTGCGAGACTGGGAACACGATGGAGTCCGAGAGCTGGAACGCTAGTTCCCACTTGATGGAATTGATGGTAATTTGGTGTCCGCCGGAGTAGAAGAACGAGTACGCTAAAAGGTTCAAGATAATGGGGCCCACCATATTGTTCCGCAAGTCTAGCAAGTTGACGATTTCAAGCACGCTGAGGATCTGGTAAATCAAGAGCATTAGAGAGATGGAGGCGTACGGCTTGCTGGTGATGAGGATGGCCCCAAAGAAATTTAGCACTAGCAAGAGATACGAGGAGCCGTAGATATTGTCATAGCCTACAATTTTGGTCTTGCCGGTCTTGTTAGCTTCGTCTTCGTCATTCATGTACTCAACACTGGAGTCGCTATCGTTGCTGCTGTTATTGTTATTATTATTGCCATTCTCTGCACTAACTGGCGATTTTGGCTTCTCGGGAAACACAAGCTTGATGCACAAGGGGCCCTTAGACCAAGCAAAATTCCCCGCGACCAAGCAGATACCAATAACGACTCTAGCAATAGTCAACTTGAGGCTTTTTATTGTGCTGAAGGACAAATTGAAATACATGGAGTTGAAATCCAGGTGGAACTCCAAATAGTCGAGCAACCAGTACCCCCAGTTAGCAAACAATACTAGTCTCAAGAACGTGCCTATCCACAACTTGGCAGAATTTTGGTACGAGTTGACGTTGCCAATGTTCAAGAACAGCTCTAGAATCTTGGGGAAGATGCAGTTAACCAAGAATAGCAAGCCGAGAGCAGTGAGCGTAAAGTTGTTTGTTGTCTTGCAGGATGACTGGCCGTTGGTGTTGGTGATCAACTTTGGGCAATGGTTGGACTGTTCTTCGCGGCATGTTTTGATGAGAGAGTTTAGTTTTTGAATAACAACAAAAGACACAGAATGGATAAGACCGTAAAGTAGTCTAATTTTTTCCGTTGTGCGATTTTTGGTTTGCGCATGTTCAAGTTTACTGTGATGCGTTGGTGGTTCGTCACTGCTATTGCTGCTGCTGCTGCTGCTGCTTTCGTTCTCCTCAGCAATTGCAAGTTTTGATGGTGATACTGCTCTCTGGTGCACGAGCAAAGCACGAGTAAACACCCACAAGTTGTACAATCCGTAGTTAATCAACAAAAAGTTGATTATGGTGTCCTGGAAAATGATAAAGCTATTAGAACTGTAGCTGATAAACATAATCGCCAAGAATGCAAGCGAGATGAATGACCAGCTCGCGTCGACGTCATTCACGAAAAACCTGAACTGTTTGACGAGCCATGTGATGTTATACCTGTCAAAAATTATGATTAAAAACCCAAAAATTATCCCCACAGCGACGGCGAATAGGTTTATTGTAAAAAGGGAGAATATGGATGGTTTAAGGACAAAGTAGATGGCGTTGATGATGATTAGCCAAAAGAAAATCATTAGCACAATGATGGTTAGGAATTCTGTAACCAACTGGTTAAAGACAATTGACGGGATGATTTTTGCCAAGAGAACTAGTATGACTAGAGAGAAGGCCATCAACGTGATGCCAAGGTAAATGTAGAAATTGTTGAATTTGGCCCAGATTTCATTGAACAATGCAAGGGATCTGTTTTGGTAGCTGACCATTGAGTCCAAGAGGCTGTTTAGTTCTCGCAATGGGACGTTCTGGGTGGTGCCGGGCTGCTGTTGTTTGAGCAAGTTGTCGATTTTTGTATAGTTTGCATAAATGTCGAGAAAATCCTTGAATAGCGAATGGTCTTTGAGTGCCACGTCGTTGGTTTTTGAGATTAGGGTCAACTTGTAGCGCTGCAAGTTCAAAATGTTCAAGTAATTGACCTTGATCAAATTTTTCAAGTTTTCAAACTCGCTGAGTTGAGGATCGGTGTGAAGAGCATTGATGGGCTTGCCAAGGTTGTTGAAGGGGATTGGGATGCCCATGAGCAACGCAAAGCTAGGCACGAAATCGATTTGGGTTATTGGCTGGAACTTGGTGTCCAAGTCGCGCAAACTGTATTTATGCGAGGAGGAGGCCACAGGGGTGCTGGCCGGACTGAAAACTGGCTGCTTAGAGTATAGAAACAAAGTGCTTTCTAGCTCAGGCTTGGAATCGCCGCCATGGTTGCCAGTGGGATCCATGCCGTGGTCGCCCATAATCACCAAAAGGGTTTCGTCGTCAATGGAGTGGATGAGCCTGGACATTTCCGTGTCCATCTGCCTCTGCTTGTTGAGCATTTCGGAATTATCAGGACCGTATCTATGGCCGACATGGTCCATGCCTAGGAAATGGGCGACTATCGTTTGCCAGTGCTGGGAGTCTGGGTTGGAGCGGTTTAGAAGCGGGAACAAGTGTTGGAGCACGCCGTTATCAACGGTATGGATGTCCCACACGTTGAGCGACTCGTATGGCCACGAGAGGTTGGTGTTCAAGTACGGCCGGAAGAGGCTGTCCCAGGTGTCGTCGCCAATCAAGGAGACATTGCTGCTGCGGCTCTGGTAGAGCTGGTACACTAAGTTATCTTCGTTGATCTCGTCGCCGTCGAAGTTGGAACCCGCGTCGATGAAAGTCGGCAAGGAGCCGGTGGTGAGGCCTTTCAAGCGCTGCAACGTTGTAGTGGGCGGATCGGCAACGAATTTGAAAAGAGCGGCGTTCTGGCTGCGGTTGGCGTAAAGGTTGTACAAAAGGGGGAAGTTGTTGTGGTAGTTTGGATTGTAGCTGGGGTCCTGCTGGTCGATTGGGATAACGAAATCGAACCTGAGCGCGTCAATGACAACAATGATACTTCGCTTGAATTTCGGCTGGATCCAGCCGGCGCCGGCGCCGCTGGCGCCGGCGCTAGCGCTGTGGGCCAACTCGCTTTGGAACAAGTAGTTTGAGGGCGGCTGTATCTGGATGCTGTTGCCGGCAAGGTGGGCATTGTAGTACAGTAGGGAGTGGCGAGGGACGTGGTTGAGCAAGTAGGCGGTATCGCTGGGGGAGGAAACGTTGGGCAAGACCAGTCTGGATAGCAAGAAGCCGAGCTTGAAAAAGTAGATGGCGATGATCTGGAGGACGCAGATGGCGAGAAGGTTGAAAAAGTACAAGAAGTTGGAGCGCTTGAGCTTGAGGATACGAGAGTTCTGGCGGAGCGACTGTTGTTTCAAGAGCTTGAGGCGCTTTTCGCGGTAGGCGAGGAGGTTGTAGTCGAGCTGGGCGGCAGCAGCGGAATCAGGCTGGGGAGGAGCAGCGGCAGCAGCGGCAGCAGCGGCAGCAGCAGCGGCGGCAGCAGCAGGAGGCGGAGGAGCAGAGCGGGAGTCCATTGTCGAAGGCATTAGGGCAAGCCAGCATTCATTTTCCTCTCTGGGGGATGCGGGAGGACCGGGGACGATGGCGGGGGCGGTTGGTTGGCTGCGGAGTGAATTGAAGTGCAGTGAAGTGTGCGCGAGATCTCACCAAGTGTTTTTGGTTTTAGTTTTTGATTTTAGTTTTAGTTTTTGGTTTTTGGTTTTTGGTTCCTGTTGAAAGAGTTTTTCTTGTCACTCTTTTCCGCTCCCGCCGCGAAACAAAACAAAACAAAAAAAAAAAAAATGAAACGGAAAGATCGTCACGTTGCCGCGCACATGACAGAGCACATGACGGTGCACGTGGCACCTCGCATGACACAGCACATGGTAGAGCACGTGCGCTGTCATGTGAAAGGCTGCGGGACACGCGCAGATTGCTGCGCGCACTGCGTTTCTGCCCCCCGGCGGCCACCAGCGGCCACCAGCGGCCACCAGCGGCTACTAGCGGCTACCGGACGGCGGCTAAGGACGGCGGCCGGCGGCGAGGCGTGCCCGGCAACAACAGAACTTTAGCGCGGCGCTATGCCGCACGGCGCCGCACGGAGCCTCACAGCGCAGCCCCACGCTGCGACGCGCTGCGACACGCAGCGTGACTCACGCCGCCGCCCAGCGCCAGCAGCTCTACCAGCAGCGCTACCAGCAGCGCTACCAGCAGTACCGCTGCGACAACAAAACGTGAGCGGAATGCGAGCCAGCGCCCACCGGACAGCGCCCGGCGGGCAAAAGAAAAAAAGAAAAACAGAGCAACCGTCCGCTGGTCTGCTGACGCCCGTCCGCTGGCGACCGTCTGCTGACAGCAGCCTGCTGACAGCAGCCTGCGCCGACGCCCCTCCGCTGATTGGCCAGAACCCTATTTGCGCCGCCTAAGGCAGAATGAAAGCAACGCTCCAGCGAGGAAAGCAAAACAGAAAAAAAGAGAGAAAATTTTGCTCCCTAGTGCGAGGACTTTTGGGCCTAAGCTCTGCAACCGTGCTGTGGTGCGCTGCGCTGCGCGGCCCTCGGTGGTCTGTGCAAGATAGTCTGTATGTGCATGCGCACACACACATACGAATATATGGGTATATATATATATATATATATATATAAACCCATATATATATTCATGTTCTGATTTTTTTCCTGGACGTCCCTATTTAAGTCCTCTGCTGCCCTCCCGTTTTCTCACAGGCGTCTCTCGAGCATTCTTGTCTCCATCCGCCACCGCATCCGCCACACATCCGCCACACATCCGCCACCGCCCACAATGTCAGACGTCTCCGCCGATAACACAACGCCCCTCTCGAAGCCAGCCGGTAATGCCATCACGTACGTCACGTACATGGTGTTGCTCGTCACCGGGGTGGGCATCGCGTTCTGGGGCAACAACTCCAAGTCGTCCTTCTTGGCCGCCAACAAGACCCAGAAGGCGCTTCCGCTAGCGTTGAATTTCCTCGCCTCAGGTTAGTATCTCGTCTCGCAACACAGCCAAAGAAGCTCCGCGCGCCGGCAACAAACATCGCAAGTTTTAATGTTGTATACAAATAACTATTCCGTCGCCGCGCAGTCCCGGAAGGCGGCGCCTTAGGCGCCGCCTCCCGGCCGTATTAACCCCCCTCTAGGCTTCCCCAGCGCCACATTGAAATACTTGAGCACGGCCTCCTCCGAGGCGCTGTTGGATTATTGCAATAATAGCGGGTGCTTTTCGCGGTGCTGCTCTGTCCGCCCTGGGCCTTTGGTCCCGTGGGCACCACGGGACTCTGCAAGAAAGAGCGCGCACCGGAAAGGCTGAGAACATACCGTGGACTCGATCAAGATAATACTTGCGAGAGGAATATTATTGTATATGATTTAAAACTTTCCTGTTTCTTGAAGCAGAAGCTAGTGGCCGGGCCAGGCCGCCCGCGCCAGCGGCGCCACCACCACCACCACCACCACCGCCAATAAGTACGTCCCCCGTACAGCCCGGCCACTAGCTCGGACGTCTGTCCCCGAAAAGCCACGGACAGCACAGCAAAAAGAGTCCTGCTTTCGTACTAACCTCCCTCTAGGCACGGGCGCCGGTATCTTGACCACGTACACCGAGATCGCCAACATCGCCGGTCTCCAGGGCTTGATTGTCTACTGTCTTGCGGGCTGCTTGCCCATGTTCCTCTTCGCCTTCTTGGGCCCCGTCATCAGAAGACAGTGTCCGCACGGGTTCGTCTTGACCGAGTGGTGCTTCCAGAGGTTCGGCCGCGTCGCCGGCTTGTGTCTCTCTGCGGCCACGGTGCTCACCTTGTTCTTGTTCATGATTGGCGAGATCTCGGCCGCGTACTATGCCATCGAGACGTTGGCCGGCATCAACGGCGTCCCCGCAGTCATCATCGAGTGCGTGGTCACCTCCATCTACACGTCCATCGGCGGCTTCAAGGTCAGCTTCGTCACCGACAACATCCAGGCCACCTTTGTGACCATGTTGTTGGTCATCGGCAGCTGCGCCATCGGCTCCTACATCCACCTCGACCCCTCCGTCGACAAGGCCCCGTTGCTCGCGTCCACCAAGTTGGGCTGGAAGTTGGTCTACATCTTGCCCGTGGCCATCTTCACCAACGACTGCTTCTTGTCCGCCTTCTGGTTGCGAACCTTCGCCTCCCGGACCAACAAGGACTTGATCATCGGCTGCTCCATCGCCAGCGCCCTCTTGTTCATCTACCCCTTCATGATCGGCTTCTGCGGCATCGTTGCCGTGTGGACCGGCGCAGTCCGCCAGGGCGACGACGACGTCACCAACGCCTTTTTCTACTTGGTCGCCTCCTGCCCAAAGTGGGTCAACGGCTTGATTTTGATTTTCACCGTCTGCTTGAGCACCTGCACCTTCGACTCCTTGCAGTCCTCCATGGTCTCCACCATTTCCAACGACGTGTTCAGAAACAAGTTGAAGTTGGTTTACATCAGAGCCGGCGTCGTCTTGGTCATGATCCCGGCCGTGGTCATTGGCTTGAAGTGCGCCGACGACGTTTTGCAGATCTACTTGATTGCCGACTTGATCTCGGCCTGCGTCATCCCAATCTTGTTCCTTGGCCTCTCCCAGAAGTTCTGGTTCTTGACCGCCTGGGAGGTGGTCATTGGCTCTCTAGGCGGCTTCTTCAGCGTCTTTGTCTTTGGCGCCATCTACTACAACTCCGCCAGGGAAGGCGGCAAGTTGTTAATCATCTACAACGGCATCTACATCGACGACTGGTCCGCCTTTGGCGCTTTCATGGTTGCCCCGGGCTTCAGCTTGGTTGTCGGCTTCTTGACCCTCGGCCTCAGACTCGCGGTTTTGAAACTCGTGTCCAAAGTCAAGAACGACGACTCCATCTTCAGAAACGCCATCGACAGATCAAAGCACACTTTTATCTACCATCCCGAAGTCGACGCCCGCGAAGACAACAACGGCATCAAGCTCGACGACGACGACAACGACAACGCCAGCAGCAGCAGCAAGAACAACGTCAACGTCGACAACGATCTTCCTGCTGATCCGGAGTACCAAGCTTCTTCCAGCGGGTTCAAGGGCTCCGTCCAGAACTTTTTCAGATGAGCTTCCCAGCTTCTCGCTGCTCTGCTCCCCCCTTCCTTGCTTGGCTGTTTTTATTTTAGATATTAGCCGTTTTGTCTTGTTCTTTTCTATCTCTCCCTATCTCTCTTTTTTTTTTATTTTTATTTTATTCCATAGAACTCTGTATCTTCCCTTTCCTTTCCTAGCCTCCCGCAGTGACAGTGATAGTTGTAATCGTTTTGGCACTTTCAAAGTTTGCCGTGCGCCTTTTGTCGCTTCTGTTTCCTGTAGCATTCGGTGTGGTTGTACGTTCCCATACACGCTCTATCGATAGCGGCATGGAGACAATCCGGCAGATTGCTGGTGCTCAACAGCCCAGCCGCCCAAGGCCAGGGCACAATGTCTTGTCAAAAGTCCCCTTGCACTACGCACATCTTCATCTTCATCTTCATCTTCATCTTCATCTTCATCATCGTCACTATCTATATAATAGAGGGTGCCGCACCCGTGCAGTAAACTTTCTCAGTGCTCCACACATACGGGTCTTACCCTGCCGCCGTTTTTTTTTTCTCTTCTTTTTCTTTCTTTTTTGGCTTTTACTTTTACTTTTTTTTTTTTTCTAATCCAAATTTCCAGATTCTTTTTAGCGAGTCAGTCAGCAGACGATACTTACTAAGTGCAGTCAGTCAGTCAGTTTCGGTAATACTCCTGTTAGTCATCATAGTGCTCCTCCTCTGCTCTCGACTCTAGAACGACGTCCTATTGGTACTATAAATACGGATAAGCACAATTAAGCAAGCCAGTTCAGCACCGGCGTTCCCATTCACAACACAACACAGCACAACCAACCAACCACTCCACCACTACACCACTCCACAATGGCTAGTATTGAGATCCAGCCAAGTTTGGAAAGCTTGATCCAAACCATCAAAAACGACCGCTTGGCCCACTCCAGCGACGAGATCCCAAACTTGTACCCCATCTACGCCTACGTCCTCAACGACTCCTTGACGCCCCACATCGCATACTTGAAGCTCAGCAACCCGGAAAACAAAATCAACAACGGCCTCAAGTCTCCAAGTTTCCTCTTTGAGAGCGCTATCAATGGGGACCAGATCGACAGATACTCCTTCATCGGGGTCAATCCATACAAGACAATCAAAACCGGCGCCAGCGGCAGCTTTGGCAGCCAGTCGCAGCAGCCACAGTTGTCCAACGAAGAAATCGGCGAAGAGGTGGACCCTTTGAACTTGTTGGAGGCCAACTTGAAAAACTACAGACAGGCGCAGTTGCCGGGGGTGCCAAAACTCAGCGGTGGTGCCATTGGATACATTTCGTACGACTGCGTCAAGTACTTTGAGCCAAAGACGAAAAGGCCGTTGAAGGACGTCTTGAAGTTGCCTGAGTCCTACTTGATGCTTTTCAACGTCATTGTTGCCTTCGACAATGTCTACCAGAGATTGCAGATCATCAACAATGTTGCGGTTGACCCGAAGGATGACGTGGAAGCCATTACCGCAAAGTACCATAAGCTCTCGCAGGAAATCAAAATTATCAAAGACGTGTTGTTGAACGACAAAGTCGTCTTCCCGGCACAGCCACCAATCAAGCCAGACCAAACCTTCACGTCCAACATCGGCCAAGAAGGGTACGAAAACCACGTCAAGACTTTGAAGCAGCACATCTTGAAAGGCGACATCATCCAAGCAGTGCCATCGCAAAGAATCGCTAGACCTACAACGTTGCACCCGTTCAACATCTACAGACACTTGCGGACCGTCAATCCGTCTCCATACTTGTTCTACATTGACTACTTGGGCTTCCAGCTCATTGGCGCATCGCCGGAACTCTTGGTGAAGTCAAACAACGTCGACAAAGTAGTGACGCATCCGATTGCCGGGACCATCAGAAGAGGCAAGACTCCAGAAGAAGACGACGCGCTAGCCACCGAGCTCAAGTCGTCCTTGAAGGACCGCTCCGAGCACATCATGTTGGTGGACTTGGCCAGAAACGACATTAACAGAATCTGCGACCCGTTGACGACTAACGTTGACCGTCTTTTGAGTGTCGAGCGCTTCTCCCATGTGATGCACTTGGTCTCAGAAGTCAGTGGCACTTTGAGGCCAGACAAGACCAGATTTGACGCATTCAGATCAATCTTCCCAGCGGGAACCGTCTCGGGGGCCCCGAAGGTCAAAGCTATGGAACTTATTGGCGAGTTGGAGAAGGAAAAAAGAGGCGTTTACGCAGGAGCAGTGGGCCACTGGGGCTACGATGGAAAGACCATGGATACCTGCATTGCGCTAAGAACCATGGTGTACAAAGACGGCGTGGCGTACTTGCAAGCTGGTGGTGGGATTGTTCACGATTCTGATCCGTTTGATGAGTACATTGAGACCATGAATAAGATGAAGGCTAACAATAACACAATTTTGGAAGCTGAAAAGATTTGGGCCAATAAGCTTGATAGCAACAAGAGTCTCTGAGAGGCTTGATTCAGGAAATGGACACTAAAAATATTGCGCGAAGTTGAGTAGAGGGGAAAAAAATTCTCAAATATCCAACTACTGTATTTATAAAGTAATAAACGAGTGGAAAACCGCATAGCATGAATTTGTATTTTGGGATTGTTGTTTTCTGTTTTTTGTTTTTTGTTTTCTTTTTTGTTGATTAATGTTTGATGTATTCCCCGAAAAAACTGGAAGGAGATCATTATTAGTCTTTAGCTAAATCTATTAGCTAAATCGCTGAATAGTGTCGAACCAGGTAAAATCAGAGAAGCCAACACAAATCGTGTAGACGTTGTGCGAGCCAATTTGCTAAGCTGCCCTGAGAATGATATCCTTGTTCACTGTACACGTGCGTCCTAGTATAGCAATGGCGTCGAACTTCTGAAAGTCCTTCCCACTGTTGCCAGAATCGCTGAATAGAATGTTTATACCAGCGTCGCACCAGTTGGCGAGTTCGTGGGAGCGAATTTGCCTGCCTCGGGTTTCGCATACAATGCATAATTGCAAGGCATGACAGCAGCCTCTAGTCTACTGTCTCTTGATGACGACAGTTTAGCGTCACGCCAATTAACTGATGAGACGTTCTGAAGAGCTAAAAACGCTCTTCTTGTATGGACGTATCTGGCAGGGAAAAATTCCAATAGCCCAAGAAAGATGAAGGTAAACAAAAAAATTTTGATTGCTACTGCACTTTGATAATTTATAACACAAGAAAACGCAATCCTGCTTTTAATTTCGTTCATTTTCTTTGTTTTTTCGTTTGTTTGTTTGTTTTGGAAGAAATGAAAAAGAGAAAACCTATAAGAAGTATTTAATAAGCTAAGACAGTCAATAATACAAAATTAAAATGAAAACAAAATTTAATAGAAAAAGAAAGCCAAATGTCTCAACGACTACCAGCACTGCCCATGTCATACGCAGGCAAAAGCTGTACATTACCGCCAACATTTCTACCTCCTTTGTGACCAGAATGATGCAACTGCTCATTCAATTCAACAATAGGGAACGTTGGGAACTGCATTTCCACCGGTGATATTGGCGAGGCGAGTCCAATATTATTATTGTTTGCGCCGTTGGCGCCGTTCATCTTAGCATCACTCATGACTGATGACGAACTTGGGCCATTGTACTGAAGCTTCATATTTGGAACGGTAAACATTTCTCTGTTCGAATTAATGGTGGATAACCGCACTGGGGTCTGAGTCTGTGGTGGCGGCATCATTTGCTGCTGAGCAAAACTGAAGTTGTGGTTAAACTCCAAATCAACTGGAGAGAATTGCATGCTGTTACCAGCACCTTTGCTGTGTGGGTTGTAGGTTGGTGGCGATCTCATCATGTTTTGCCTGTACATTGGGGAACTATTATTATAACTAACATTCAACGACTGAGAATGGAAATGTCTCTTGTTGGTGTTATTGTTATTGTTGCTGCTGCTGCCGTTCATGGCAATGTTGAGAGCATTAGCACTATTGTGGTGGTTTTTGTTATTGTTGCTGCCCAATCCTGGTGAGTTTCTTTTCAAATCAATAAGATTATAAGTTAAGTCAATGGTTTCCTTATCAATCACTTTGAAATCATAACTCTTCAAAAACTTTTCCAAAGCCTCAATTGCAGCTTGTGAATCCTTCATATCATTGCACGTCAAGACGATTTCGCTATCATTGAGCACTTTAATTTCAGTGTTCAAAAATATGTTAAATGGCACAACGATTTTGTTCAAGAATTCTTCGTTAGAATGGCTGATAATTTTATTAGCCTTGAAGCTATTTGACACTGGTGAGCTGATGGTTAACTTTATTTCTCTAGCAATGTTTTTAGCAAGCAACTTGAACGCTTCAATAGAACTCTTGGTATCAATTCCTTTCACGTCAACAATATCATAAAATTGGGACGAATTAGAAAAAGTAGTGGTATTGCTATTGCAGTGAGGAGTAGTGTTGATAACAGCAGAAGCAGCAGCTGCAACAGACTGACTAGGAATTATACCTGAAGAAGCAATTTTCAAAAATTCAACTGGGAAATTAATAAAACTGTTTGTTTTCTTTTCAATCTCATTGATTGCGCTTCCGTGGAAATTATTCAAAAACAATTTGTACTGATTTTCAGAAATTCTAAAGTTGATAAAATTAAGCTCCTGACAATTCTTTACCAACATTTCAAGCTCTTGTTTGACCCTTGGTATATTAGTAGCGTTTTTCTTTGGACATTTGACCAATACATTTTCAAATCTTTTGAAACTTATCAAATCTTGTTTCAATTCGAAAGTGTTAGAAAATTTGATGAAAACATTATATTTTCTCATAATTGACTGGATCAAGTTACCTCCAATACCAATGATTTGTCTATGATATATTTCAGGAATGTAGAAGGACAACTCAGATGGGAATTCCAACTCAAGCAATCTTAGACCAATTTCCAAGTTTTTAGTACTGTCGCTGGAGATCTGGATTAGAAAATTGTACTCGTTAACAGATTTAAATGCTATCAGCGTTGAAGTCTGGTTCATGATCTTTATCAATTTACCATTCTTTTTCCCGCAAATAAACTCTTTTTCGGTGTTGAGCAATTCGATATTGAAGCGGTATTGGAAAGTGCAGCTATTAGCAGTATTGATAACTTCATTGGTCAAGCTAGACAAACGATTGTTGAAATCAAGCTCATCGCCAAAATTTTGGCTACTGTTTCCTTCATCATCATTGTTGTTTTGATTAATAAAAGAGTCGGTTTGTGATTTGAACATCTGCAAAGCATCCTTCACATTATCAGTTTTGCCAATAATTTTGTAACTTAATTTTTGGTTGTTCAGTAAAACTAAAGTATTGGTAGTGCTACTAATTTGCGCTAAAACTTCAAAAACTTTTTCCTTATTAATCGCATCACCGTTGTTATCATTGTTGCTATCAATGCTGATTTCTAATTCGTAAATTTCACTCTGCAATTCCATAAGCTGCTTTAATGTTTTTTCAACAAAAGTCTCATTCATGGCTTGTACCCTAACAGTATCACTGTCGGAAAAAGCATCTGGGAATTGTACAAAAGATCCATTGTTGTACATGATTTCATTGATGGAGTTTTTCATGTTAGCCAACATGTAGTTCAATTTTGTTTTGCTGATTCTAATGTCCTTGAAAAAAATCAATGATGCTGCTCTATCTTTAAGCTTCTTGAGCATGAATTTGGCATGTAGCACTTGGGACTGTGCTCCAGCCAAGAAAATTCTGTTATTGTTATCATGCTTAGCAAAACTAGAATTGCTAGCATTCAATAACCCAGGAATATAAATAAAGATTCCAGTTTGCTTTATGATATTTTTGAAATTGTCTAAGTTGATGCCACCAATTAAATTGATCATACTCAAGTCAACAGAAATTGAGTCCACAAATAGATTTTTGAAATGATCAATGAGTAACTTGCATCTTAGTTCAGCCCCAGAAACAGCAGCTTCGCTTCCAAGAATCTGCAAGAAATATCCGCTAGTATTGTTATTGTTGCTGTTTTTTTTACTAAAAGTGTTCAGGTTGGTATCAAAGAAAATCTCCACGTTAAAAAACTTCGATATGGAGTCAAGCTTATCAAGAAAACTAGCATTGACTTTGGATGTTGCAACGTCCATCAAGTAATCATGGACGAAGTTCTGAGTTAAGTTAATCTTTTTGATGGCGTAACTGTTAATTTTTGCCAAAAGGTTGAATTTTGTTTTGTAAAGAGATTCTAATGAAGCACTTAAAATAGAAATGCACTGGTAACCTGTGGCACTGCTACCATTAGGCAAAATCTCAACCTTAGAATCTTGGTCATTAGTAGCTATAAACTCTTCCACCATATTCAAGTTATTGGCAAAATACTTGCCAGTGTGCTGATCAGGTTTCCAAAAGTCAGCATTACTGGTTTGGTATATGATAGATTGGCTATTAGTATAAGTTGGTTTAGCAAAAATGGTTGCCTTTAATGGAAGAACAACGGAATATTTAGTGGAAGTATCAAACGCCGACTTTTGCGTTGACGATGACAAAACGTTAGATTCATCAATTGAACTGACTTTTAACGCAGCTGGAGCAGCAGGAACCACTGTCTCTTGGATATGCTTAATAGTACCAGAATTCTTCTTCATGTTGGAGTTTCTTCTGTATTTGTTGGTAATTTCTGAAAGAATTTTATTGCTGTTTCCATTGCCGTCAAGTCTGCGTCCATTACTGTTTTGGTAAGACAGCTTCAAACCCAAGTTGCCCAAAATGTTGCTGCTTCTGCCATTGTAGTTGCTGTTAACGTTGGCATTGTGATTAGAAGAAGCATTGTTGTTGTCAAAATCGCTGTGGATAAATGGAGCATTATTGGTGTTGCTCGTGCTATAGTAAGCAAAGTGATCGTAATTAACCATATTGAAAAAAATAAGGCCTGTGTGTATAGCTTTTTTATTGTCGTTTTTTGTATATTAAAGACAGATGGTAAGTAGTTAAAGGGTATCAATATAAGTAGCACTTAATGTCAATTACAAGAAGAAGTTTTTTTGACTAATCTGCCTTTATTTTTTGTTGTAGATGGTATCAAAGGGAGTAATTTGTTTCTTTAGTATCGCTATTGATGTAATGAATTATTGGTGCAGAAAGTGAGACAAAAAAATGCAAAATTTCTAAATAGAAGAGGAAAACCTGAAAGAAAAACCAAGCCGAGCAGAGCACACAAGACAGCTTAAGTATAAATGAGTATCAATGCTTCCCATGTTATCAAGCGTCTGCTTTTGTTTTCGCCTGTTGCCTAAATTTGACAACTTGAGGCTGTTTTCGTTCACTGCAAGCAGGCAGCACTGCTGCAGCAAGGAATAACAAACAATTATTTATTTATAACTTTCCTAAAATGGAAGTTTCACCTGACTAGTAATTTCCATTAAAAGTAATCTCAAAATAAACACACACACTTCAAAATATACCATTACTGTGGGTGTTTGGAGATGTATAAAGATTTCTATGTTTTTTTCTGTTTTTTGTTGTTTTTTTTTGTTGATTGTTTGGTTGTGTGATTGTTTGACAATTTAGCCTCTGGTGATGTTTTTGGGTGCGTCTTTACATGGCTTAATTGTTTTTCTCACTATCCATTCTCAATTTAATTATTAGCTAATAAAAGCGCAAGAAGCCAGAGTCATTTTGTTTTGAGATCAGCGCTGACGCATCATAAATTTGATGATAATGTTTTAAATAGTTTCCATAGTGTTGTTGATGATATATCATACTGATGATGAACTGTGGTGAAGCTAATGGCAGTTTTGTAAACGTGCTGGTGCATATTCCTTCGAACCATTCAGCTCATGCCACTTTTATGTTTTGTACTTTGGGACAAAAATGATCAGGCGGTGGCATCTAAAATTACCACTCGAGGAACCAAATTGTAACTTTCCCTACTTATGTTTACATTCTGTGAGTATGCTATACCCTTTAGCATGGTAAAAAGTCCGGATGTGAACTATCATAGTGAGACAAGCAAGGATTGTAAGCCTGTGCAATAAATTATTAATTATATAGCTACGGTGACAGTTTCCGTAAATATTGTGACATCAGCTAAAATAGGCAAGCAGCCAAGGTTTTAAAGTACCATTGCCAGGGGTATCTAATCTATATATTAACTTTAAAGACCACTGCTGCTTTGGGTTGCTCAACAACATTGTAAATTTTTTGTTCGTGTCACTTGCTCGAAGCTCTAGATATGATGGGTTGCAACACCTAATCACCATCTATTGATAAATATTTACTCGAGCTAAAGAGCCTTCGACTTTATTCCACAATCAAAATGAACTCCGTCTGTATTCACAATGGCACCGAGAAGCTTTTCTTTTTTCAAAAATATTTTTTGAAATTTACGCACCTTAGAAGCAGAGATGCTAAACATTTATTGGAAGAAAAAGCCCCCGTAAGCAAGAGAGAGAGAGAGAGAGAGAGAGAAATGAAGGCAAGAGAGGAAATAAAACAGAAGCCTAGTATGAAAAGCAGAAACAAAATGGAAGAAATAAGCTTCTAAGCAAAGTTGTGATAACGCTTGAATCTTTCTATAATGTCTAACCAACTATATTTTTTATATAGAAAACTCTGAAACACAAATCTAGGCAATAATATGTTTAACCACGTTGCAATTGTAGAGGCTCTACCTCTGTTAACGTTAAAAGGAGTATTTCTGTTTGTCAAATCTTTAACCAATTTTAAAGCCATATCTTCCGGTGTGGTACTTTTAGCCTTGTTTGAGTACACTCTGGATTCTATTTCCGCATTAACATTAGTGCCATCATGAAAATTAAATAAAGCATTATCTTCTGGTTCTAAATTAGCAGAATTGGAAAAATCAGTGTTGACAGCACCAATGGTAACATGGATGATTTTCACTCCAAGTGGTTTCAATTCCAAATCAAGACAGTTCGCGTACTGAAGCAATGCGGCTTTAGAGGAACAGTACGCTGACAAGAGAGGAGCAGCCGCGAAACGGAAAATCGAACCTGAAAAGGCAATGGTGCCTTTAGCCTTTATCACAAGCGGTGCAAATTCTTTGGTGATTCTCATCGGTGATAAAAGATTCACATCATAGGCGTATTTGAGCTTTTCGGAATCAAAGTCAACGGTGGCCGCGCAGTACGCGAATCCGGCATTGTGGAAAAGCAAGTCCAATGTACCTTCGTTTTCTTTGGCAATGAGACTTTTTATTTCTTGGGTTTTATCACTGTCTGTAACATCGCACTGGAATACCTGGACCCCAAATTTTTTCAAAGGTTCCATTCTTTCTACTCTTCTTCCAAGAGCGTAAACTTTGAATCCATTGAGGGCCAAATGCTTAGCTAAATAGAATCCGATCCCCGAAGTTGCGCCGGTGACAAGCGCGGATTTTTTGTGGTTTTCTTGGTTGTGGGACATGTTGTGTCGTACGGTTTTAGCTTATTATTGTTTTAACGCTTTTGTCCTTTCTTGCTTTTTTTTTTCTTGGGAAAAAACTTCTCTTTTAAGGTGTAAAGGGTGCAGTTTGAGAAAGCATTGAACATTGTAAAAAATATCACTTTTTGGAGGCACTGGGCATAATTATATACTCTGATGTCAGTACTCGAAAGTGTTTTGCGCCGGCTGCCGCGGCTTTGAAAGTTTAAGCAAGGCCCGAGTCTAGTAAAGGCATACTGTAAAGCATCTAAAAGGTAGCACCCTTTGAAACATAGGTTAGATAGTACTGTGCGATGCTTCAGCGCTCAAAATAAGCTACGGTGCACTTCATGAGTACAAGAGGGAATTGGTACTAAAAATAGGCTAACCAAACTGAAATTCCTCAAGCTGATAGTGCATGCAGCAAGAGAGGTCTGGCAAACGAAAAAAAAAAAAAAAAAAAAAAAAAGAAAAAAGAAAAGACAAAGACTTTTTTTTCCAGATATCAATATAAAAGACACTAAGCGTGCAGAGAGCGTTCAATAGTGTATAAGAAAGCATGCATGTACAGAAGCAAGAGCGAGCACTCGCTGTGGTCTTATAATACTCTGGGCAAGACGCCGTGGCCTTCGGGCGGAGGCCATGTAATGTTGGCCCATTTTTGCGGTCTTTCATGTAAGTCCTGTGCAGATAAATGCATTTTTACGCATATGAGTGCTTCTACTCGATTTGATCTAATTACTCACTTCTCGTTTCTCGAGACCTCGAACAGGTCTGCACGGTTGCATTCAACAATCTAATGCAAATGTATAAAGATTCGGCAAATACGAGCACGCCCGGAAGTTCAAGAGAGCGATCAGAACCCAATAGAAAGTTCTGTAGAAATGGCTTGTGTAGATACATATCTGTGAAGCCCCTTATTTCCGTAGGCGGCAAACTTTAGTGTCTCCGAGTTTGAGCTGTCCGTCTATCAAACATCTATTATGCGGCACATATATGTGCAACTTTTTTTATGAATACATTTCGTGGCACAGGCCCAATAGTCAACGATCCCGCTGTCAACAAAAAGAGGAGACAGTTGAAAGAGAAGATAAAACTTGCTATATTATAAGAAGATAACCTCAACGAGCTCGCCAAATTTGCCCCTTGAGATTAGGTTTTGCTCGACAAGAACGGTCAGATCTTACATGCGTACAGTGCGTTAGACGGTCAACTATATTGCATTTTGCAGGAATGTGAATGGAACTAATTGGATTATTGGGAGAGCAGCATACATATGGCTTGATACTTTTTGATCTTATGCTCTCGGGGATCTAACCTTTGCTTTTAACAGATTAAAATTCCATTGCAAAAACGAATGCTCGAGTTTTTTTGTTTATTTTCTTTTCTGCTGCGCTGTAGATCGCAACCTGTAACATATTTCCGGTAACCTCTTTTTTCACAACAATCTGTCTAATTTTATTGTCGACCAAGTTTATGCATGGCGAATAGACGGATTCTGCTGATGGTTTCTGAATACAAAAGTATCTGCGTAAAAAAAAAAGAAAAAAAAAGGTTATTATTCCACTATCGTCAATAATCAATAACGAGGAATGAGCAATAGAAAAACATATGGGGAACACGTCTTGTTGAAAAATATCTTTGCTTGGCGGTTTACGTGTATATACTTAATTTCATCACTGTTTTGGTCGTTTTCAAGCAGAAATATAAGAGTTGGGTTAGAATCAATTAGCTGATGGCGTGACTATTTGTCTCATCCAATTAGTTCACAGTGACACTTGCAGAAACTATGAAGTGCGGTTCTACAGTAGTATATCGTGCTTGTTATACGTTTTCTTCATTCCATCAGAATTTACCATTGGCTGTGGTTTCCTTTTTTGAAATTGCTGTTGGTTCTTTTTCATCCCAATTTTCATCATTGGTAAAAACTACAGCAGCGGTTTAATGCCAATCCAGCGTCTCTCAGTAATTCACAGATTTTGGTTTAGAGACCTTAAAATTGTAGGCAGCTACAGTGGTGCCATTCCTTTAAAATAGCCCTTTTGTTTTGTGTCAAACTTTTGACATTTTCCTACTGCTAAGCGTGCTCTACAGCTCGCTTGGATCAATCAAAAAAAAAATGTTGTAGGATAGTCCAGTGAAAATTAGTCTGGTCTCTCAAAATTCATCCATCCTTCGGGGAAACAACCTAGTAGCAGAGTTATGTGATAACTATAAAAAAAATTATTTTCTTTCTAAATGGAAAGAAACCAAGTACTACTGAACAACTTACCATACACCATAGTGTTACATGCTTACTTAAATGTTGGATCATGAAACAAGGCTTATTTTAAAAAAGTTGAAAATCGAAAAAAAAGAAAAAAAAAAAAAAAAGAAAGAAAAAAACAAAGAGAAAAGACATATTTATCATGTTTTTTAGTTTAAGCATAAGCTTACCTTCAGTGCTCCATCTTCGCTGTCACGAACCTGTCAACGCCTCGCTCCAATGCTGGATTGATGTTAGATCTTAGTGTAACAGTTTGCATAGCCCGCACGTACTACCCAGAAAATGCTATACGCACGTACTACCTGGCTGGAGTCCTGAGCGAAAATGATAAATGACAAATTAATTAGTAATTCTCGCTAAGCTCGCTTTCAATTTATGCTGCACGTGAGACGTGTACTGCTGCCATATTATGCAATTTACCTGCACATAACCTTCCATTTTGGGTGATATGAAACAAACAGTGTCCCTTCCAGTGTGGTGTCCGCCCTGTTCATAAAGATATACGCCCTTGTATATAATACATTCAGTACACTGACATTTCATTTCATGAAGCACCATTTTCCATTCTGCTTCCATATGGCCAATACTCAGGTTATTTACTCTTTTCTTGGATAATATCAATACTTCATCCGCATCACTGTCGCAATGCCTGACCAGAAACCAAAGTCAAAGCCTAAGCAGAAGCACAGGCCATCTGCCCTTTCTTTGGACAAAAACAGTTCCAAGATGCAAGATATTGCAGTGGACATTTTGAGTCCTGGCTTGAATCACAACAACTTGGACAGTGAGCAGAAGTCCACTATTGAGCTCTCCAACGCCATCAAGGAGCAACAGAAAAAGCTTATAGCTGCCAAAAATAGCCAGATAGATGCTTCTACCAGTGACATTGAGAACAACAACAACAACCCTTCCTCTTCTGCCACGACGAATACTACAATTACAACCACCCTCAGAGCCCCAAATACAAAAAAGAGAACCATCTCGACTCCGACAATTATCATCGAGCAGGTTTCAAATGGAAATGCAAAAGCTGCTAGTCCCTTACCTTCTGCTAAAAAATTCAAAAGAGACAAAGCCCCACCGCCATTGAAAATAACCCCAGCCACCAACACCGCTGTTGCTGCTCCTTCCATCCAGACTGCGCCAATAAGAAATAACCTCCAAGCACACTCCTACTATGGAAACAGAGGTGATTTTGTCAATAATTCGAGGATTATCAACCAAAAATTTGGTGCTAATAGAAGAGCCGCCCCAGGCTATCTACAGCAACAACAACAACAACAACAACAGCAGCAGCAGCAGCAGCAGACAGGGGCTTCTCCATTTATCCCAAGATTCAATTCTGGTGCTGGTGCTGGTGCTGCCGCTGCCGCTGCCGGTGTTGCTCTTCCATCTCCAATAGCATCTCCATATTTTGCTCCAAGATACTACCCTGGTTTCCCACCACCTCTTCAAGCTGGATCAGTGGCTACACCAACTGCATTGACTCCCAACGTGTATCATAATCCCTACTATAGATCACTCTTGTTAAGAAACTCTCAGCTAAATACACCAAGAAATCCAAATTTTGCTGCCGCTAATGGCGGTACTGGTGGCTTCATTTACCCTCAAATTATTCCTGGGGCTCCGATGGCTGCCAACATTCCGACTCCAACTGCTGCAATTAACGGTTCAGCTATTCCTATTACCCCGCTAAACTATGCTTTCCAGGCTCACCCAATATTAACCAGTTCAGAAAATTACGTGATAAATCGTCATGAAGCCTCTTCACTATCAGAGCTCAACAAGGCTGCTATCAAAAATGCTCAAATCCCAAGAGATCTTAACGAAAATAGCAAAGATGGTTCTAACACTGCCACTGCTAATATAAATAAAAGTGCCAACGCCAGTATTGACAGAAAGAACAAACCTGCTGCTCTCAGCACGGCAGCCCCCACAACCACCTCCGGTAAAGAGACTAACCAAGCTGATGATTCAGCAGCTCCTAGAAAAACTTTGCAGTCTCCGTTGACTTCCAACATTGTCAAACAGACTATCTCTACACAAAAGAAAAAGTCAAATGGTGAACCTAAAACCCCAATTCATTTACAAAAGTCTAATACTCCTCATGTCACTGACGTTTTCCCAGGTGAAATGACTAAATTTGCTCCAGTATCTAATCAACCCCTTTCTGCGCGCGATGAGCATTTTGACTTCAACTTGTACAAAGAGGAAACTTCAAAGCGTGGGGTCAATGATGGTAAGCCGGGAAGAAGAAGAAACTCTAGTAGCTTGAATAAATCCATTACCGAGGAGGATGAAGACGAGGATGATGATGATGACGACGACGTGGAAAGTAAGGCCATCGAAGAAGACTCCAAACTAAATGTGGAGTTGGAAGTTGATCACAAAGTAATCAAGACTAGCAACTTGGACAATTTCAAAGATTTTAAAATGGAGCTTAGATTGAAAAATGAATACGCTCACAAATTAACTATCTTCAAGCTCGAAGAAAACAAAAAGGCTAGGGGCCTCAATGAGAAAAAGGAATTTTTGAAGCATTGTGAGCAAATATGGGATGAATTTGCTGCTAGTAAGAAAAAGTTTGAGGAAGGAGAGCGTAAAGCTAAAAGATCCAAGGCTGTTGTTGATTCAAAGTCCAAAAATGGGAAAAAGACTGCTTGAGGTTTCCCAAAAATTCATTTATTTTCTAATTTTTTTACATTAATGGCAATGTATATTATCTCATAATACCCTGAATTTTTTCTAGATTTCGATAAACTTCTTGTGCACTATTTTTGTTGCTTTATTTATTTTACGTTGATGTAACATGTTTTTGCTTATCTGTTTTCATTTTACTTTATCCATCTATATATTTGAGTACGTTTCCTTTACGGTCATTTGGTTCTACCAATTATTTATTCTTAGCTACTTTTTTTATTCCTTGAATGTCTCCTTACCTATGCTTTTCTTTAGTGCCTTTTGTCTTGCCTTATGTCGTGTTTTTTATTTCTTTTTTTTTTTTTTTTTTTTTTTTTTTTTTCATTTCCAACTTATATGCTATTTTCTGTTTTGTGATTACTTTCAAACATTTTCCATTCGCTTTCTAATGTTTGATTTATTTACAACTACATTTATGTTCTCTATGCGTCTTATTTTATTTTTTAATGTATATATCAACCATTAACTATATTTTTCGGCACCCATAAATCATACCATTTTCAGTGGAAAGCCAAAAATATAGCCAATAGCTCTTCATTTCCACTTTCATACCGTTAAGATGAACATCATGTCAGCATCAGAAAGTGCGGATATTAATAGTACGCCGTAATATATAGCATATAGACCCAAGCTAGCGGGGCTGCCCAACCACGGCCAGGTAACCTCTTGAGCGTTCACGGTGCACTGTGTTTTTTGCAGCGGCACTCTGTCTCACCAAAATCGAGTTGTAAGCACGCTAAAGAAAGATGCTGCATCTGAATTGAAAAATCGCCACTATCAAAGGAAGCGGTTGTTTGTAATTGTGTCCATATCACTGCTTCAAAGGAACTATTCAATTATTTCAAAAGCAATCGCCTTTTACTCCCATCAATTAAACCCTCATTTTTAATCACGTAAATTAATCTATATCAACATTTTTTAATATAAAATTGCACAATGGATATCATATTAGGCATCAAGTTGAACGACTCCGTGTTGTTCGCCACCTCCAAAGCTGCCACTAGAGGTATATCTGTTTTGAAAGCCAGCGATGACAAGACTAAAAATTTGGGTGAACATACTGCAATTGCTTACACTGGTGAAGCTGGTGACACTGGTATGTGTTGAATTCATGAGCATATTGTTGTGATTGATAATTGTGCGAATTGTGGTATCTAAAGCGGGAAAGCATTGCATAGATTGTGACTTATATATAAAACAGTTTCTGCCCGTACATATCATAATTGCATTTTTATTATTGATAAAATATGCTTGCAATAGTAACAAAAATGAACACATTTCTTTACTAACCATTAACCACAAACAAACAGTCCAATTTGCTGAATATATTACTGCCAACTTGAAGCTATACGCTATCCGTCAAAATTACGAACTTTCGCCAAAGGCTATGGCTTCATTTATTAGAAAAGAACTTGCCACTTCGATAAGATCAAGAAAACCATTTGCAGTGAATCTTTTACTCGGTGGGATTGACGTCAATAAAAAAGACTCTAAGCCAGAAACTTCGTTGCATTGGATAGATTACCTTGGTACTCATGTTGAATTACCATATGCGGCTCATGGTTACGCTGCCTTTTATGCTTTGTCCTTGTTGGATCGTCATTATAAACCAGACTTGACCGAAGAAGAAGGTATCAAATTGTTGCAATTGTGTGACAAGGAGCTCTCTACTAGAATGCCTATTGACTATAAAGGATTGTCAATTAAAGTCATAAACAGTCAGGGTGTGCATGAGCTTGGGGACTTGAAGTCTCTTTGAAAGTATGAGCACAATAGCGAGTGAACGTGTGACTGAATGATGATGTATAATTTTCAATTATTAAATGCTAAATATTTTTTGTTCTATCTGTATTTTTTTTTTTCTTTTATTTTTGCTACTGACTATTTTACGATGGTAATCGAGCGCATATATATTTGTTGTTACAACGAGGTAATATGAAAAACGAAACTAAAACTGAACGTGTATAATATTTGCATTCACACATTTCCATTAGTAAAAACTTTGGCATATAACACGGAAACTACTAATGCCACTATTCCTACTCCGTAGCCAATACTTTCTCTATTAACTGCTTATTTTCTTCATCGACCCAATTCTTCTCAACAATCTCTTTCAACTTATGTTCCGCTAGTTTGTTTAGCTTTTTATATTCTTCTGTTTTTCCATTTTCTTCAAATTTGGATAACAAGTTTTTATTTTTGATCTTTAATGGTTTAGTCAATACAAATACCCCCGCCCAACTCTTGTAGTAACTTTCAGATAGTTCCACACTTTTCAAAAAATGTTTAATTGCCAAAGTATAATAGGTGTAGAATCTCTCAATTGTGGCGCTATTATAATTGAAAGAGTCTTTTTTAACACTATTGTTTGTGTTGGAAAAATCAAATAATATCTTGAATGCGTATGACTGATATACTGTTGCGAGCTTATAGTGCACATTGTAAGCAAACGGCACATTAAGCAAGATTTGCTGAAGACTGTATATCGACTGCTGGTAATTGCCAAGTTTTAAATATACTTCGCTAAGCTCGTACCATGCTTGATTGTCGCTTGGTTTCACGTCTAGGTAAGAAAGTAAGTCTTTGACGTATTCGTTAGCAATAACAGCAGCGGCATCGGCGCCAGCGGCTCTGCTGCCACCTCCTGGAGTGAGTTTGCTGGTAAGGTAGGTTCTTCTTCTAATAACATCAATTCTCTTTCCAAATTGTGGTAAGGTTTCCAAAAATTTGGCTGCTTCCTGATAGCCATTTGTGCTATAGTTATTATTACTGCCGTCATCTTTTTTATCATTACCTAATGACTGCGGAACGGTAGTGGCTTCGAGGTACACCGATCTTAGAATAGCAATTCGCTGAGATTTTGTATAATTGCCAAACTTGTCAGTTAACCGATCAAGCATAAGTTTTGCCTCCGTATCATGATGCGTAATGAGAGCTAGGTAAAATTGAAGTTCAGCTAAATCATAAAGTTCTTTGCTACTGTCGAGCAACACGTTTTGAAATGCGGTGTTCAAGTAAGCTTTGGTCTCGTGGAATAACGATAAGGCTTGTTCTGGGGTTAAAGCATTATAAAGCCCTGAGCTGTGAAGTTTAAGAAGTCTTTGGTTGACTTGGTCTGCCATTGTTGCTACTGCGTGGGTTCTTATTGGAAATATTGATAGTATCAGATAGTCTCTTCTCACTAAACATCAACGTTAAGAGTAGGCTGTAGCCGTCCAATTTTGTCAGGATCTTCGCCTTTGGCCAAAGCAGCGATAAACGACTATGGTATTTCGCGCACCCCCGAAAACAGCTAATTGCACGCAAATACATATTTGCACTGTAACCTACAAATCAACAAACGTGTACAAATTACAAAAAAGCATGCTCCCAAAACACTATTAGTACATCAATATTACACAAATCTAAAGAGAAATAGCAACAAGAAAAATTAAGAACCTTGAACACTTTCTACTCCATGCTGTGGTCAATTTGACTCAAAAAGTCATTGTCATCCAAAGTTGAATGAATACCAAACCCATCATCGTCCATGAACCCAGGCAAATCACCATTAAAAACATCATTATTACTCAAATTTAGTTCGTTGGAGATCGCCGTTGGGTCATAATTGAAAGCCATTGCATCAGCTGCTCCAGGCTGCTGTAGTAATGGTGCTGCAGCGATGCCACCAGGCTGTTGTGGTTGTAGCGGTAGTTGCGGCTGAGGGTGGCTCTGAACTTGAGTTTGTATTTGCTGGTGTTGTGGCTGCTGCAACTGTTGGCTTTGTTGTTGAGCTTGGGCTTGAGCTTGGGCTTGAGCCTGTGCTTGCTGTAGCTGTTGCTGCTTAAGTTTCTCTTCTTCTTCTTTTTGCTGTTGCCGTTTGCGCTCCTCCTCTTTTTCTTGCAACTTGCGCTGCAATTCTTCTTCTTGACGCTTCTTTTCCATTTCGAGCTTCAATTGCTGCTGCTTCTCGTACCACTCTGGTGGGGCTTCCGTGTAGTCATCTGGTTTAAGTTTATTTAGGCTTTTTTGAACATAGTTAGTCTGACGTATCACCTTTTTTCCTTTCGAAGCAGCCTGGTACTCTTGCACTATCTGGTTAAGCTTGTCCTCTGTCTCCTTTTCTGATTCGTTGCTGCTAGCATGTATCTTCTTCAACCTTTTGATAAGCTCCATGCGTTTGCTATATAGCGGATCATGAGATGTCTTGTTATATCCTTTATCACCATTAATGGTCTTTTCTATTTCTGCTTCCTTTTGCTCTTGCTTTAACTTCTCAATCTCTTTTTCGTTTTTCTCCACCAACTCTTTAACCCTTTTCAAGTTGCCAATCCATATACTAAATTGACTATCTGGATTATACAACCCAGCATCGGGATAAGGATTCGGCGGGACAATGTTCTTCAATGGAACATTTTTTTCCAAAACAATCTCAAGCAATTCCTGGTTTTGAGCAAACCTAGCCGCTGTGGAGTGTCTGAAGTTCATCACGTCTACTTCGTCATGGACGGGGATCGTGCTGACAGGCTGCGGTGCCGCTACAACATTGGACATCCGCTTGCCCTGCTGTACTGCTTGTTGCTGCTGCTGTTGCTGCTGTTGAAGAAACTGCTGCTGCTGAAGTTGTTGCAACCTTGGGTTATTCACCTTAAACTGCCTTGTTTGTTTTTTTGGTTTCATCATCTTGCCTATTTGATTCTCAACAATTCTGTTGTTAGTTGTCTTTGTCACAAACTTCACACAGCTTTGACTCCACCACTGGCTGTTGTATTTAAATTAAGTCTTCTCTTCGATATTTTCGAGTTTAGGCAATTCCGCTTTTCGCGTTTTATTAAAGAAACGTGAGTTTCATGTGATCCTCAATGTATGTACCACCACTTTGGTATTTTAACCTTTTATTAAACAAGTACAACATCGATGATCAGCCTAAACAAGAAACCACAGATAGTTAATGGAATGTTTCCTACAAGTAGAGATGGAGTAAACATTGCTCTAGGATTCTAATTGATTTGAATATTTAGTTCGAGGTTGAAAAATTGAAAAAATAAAAAATAAAGACATGCAGAAGAAAATATTTAAAACAAAGCGATGTATTGGCGCAAATTAAGCCCTATAGTGGGTATCAATAAATTGTTAGGAAAATAATTCTACCTTAGAGTATAACATTCTCTAATAGTTTCAACGCTATGCGCCGACAACCTCGATATCAGTCTCGCTAGTGTATTTCACCTGAGCAATTCCAATTTTCCCACCTTCTAAATCATAGTAAACATAAGCGGACCTCAAGAATACATCACCGAGGATATAGATATCAGAAGGAGAAGACAATACCCCAAAAAGGCACTGATTGCTAAATGACTGGTCAGCCTCACCATTAGTGTGAAACAACAAATCTTTGAATGGAACTTTAATAGATACATTTTCGAACTTAAACTCGAAATCATCGTCCATAGTGTCGCAGTCGACAAGGTAACCACCAGTGCTTACTGAAAAATTCCCATATTTCAGTCCAATCGCTCTAGCAATAGTTTGAGGAGCATAGATCAATGTGGTACCAGAGTCCAATAAGGCTGGGTAGGTTTTGTTAGCTGCATTGGCAGTGATGCTGTTACTTTGCGTAATGCCATCCAAGTTCACGAAAAATGCTGTTGGCTTGTCAGTCTTTTCACCGTGGTTGTCAATGTGAACAACATCTAAAATTTTCAATTCACCATTAAATTTAGCATGATCAATAGCTCCAAACAAAATGGATCCAGCTTGCGCTTCTAATGAGTTCAAGTACAATGAGTATGCAACTTTATTGATTATGCCCTGTTGTTTCAATTGGATTGGAAAATTGTCATAAGTGAAAGCATCAGAATATTGATATGCTGACGCTTCATTGTCCCTGAATCCGACTCCCAATATGGCTTGGTTGGCAGATTGTTGAGTAGCATAGCCAAATGTGACATTTTTAACTTCTGAGCCGCCAATGGAGATGATATCAGTGGCCCAATCCCCATAAGCAAAAGTTCCATCACCGTAGCTTATGTTGAAACCACTTTTGATTTTTTCGTAGCTTGATGATGCATTATTTCTAAAAGTGCCGCTGTCGCTGTATGTTCCCTCCGCAGGTACCCACAAGTCTGATGATCCAGTATCAATGTCAATTTGCAATTTTTGACCAGGCGTTCCTACTTCAAGCTCAGTCAAGTATAACGCATACTGATTTTCTAACTCCAAACTTAAACTGCCGTCATTATAAGCAGATGAAGAAGCCTTCCTATCAGACCAGCTATGTTTATGCTTGCGGAAGACATTCAAAGCACTAGAATTGAGTCTAAGAACATTGAAATCGAGTTTAAATGGGGCACTATTTACTTGGAGTTTTTCCGTTTTTGCGGGGGCCGTAGCACCATATGAAATCAATGAAGCAAGAGTGGTTAATATAGAAAGGCAGGAAAATTGCATTCTGTATATACAACTGATGCAAATATCGTAAATGAAAGATAATCTGGTACAAAAAAGAGCAAAACAGCTACAAAAGAAGGACAGTTGCAAGTTTTTGAAAAGACTATTTCGGCTATTTATAACAGGGTGCAATACTTTCGAGGCAAACATTTGTCTTCTTTTAATCCATTTTTACCTCAATTCATCAATTCTTTCATTTGTTCAGATTGTTTGGATTAATTGGCCGATTTTCGTGTCTTCGTTCGTTCTTGCATGTTCGCGCAGCTCGACTTCGCTCAGCTTACAGAGGTGACTGAGCCAAGAAAATTGTCAAATGCAGAAAAGGCACGCATAGAATGAATTCACTATTCGCTGTATTGTGACAACAAGGATTCTGCTGTCTAGCGATCCAAAACGCGCTGGCGAAATTTATTGTTCAAAAACCTTTACACATTAACTGACGCAAAAGGTTGCAAACAAATGTACAATGATATATCTCTTGATTACGTTTAATGAATTTCAAAAATTAAGGCAAGCTATAGCTAAATGTAGTCATTATGCACAATCACGGGTGTTCAAATACACACCTTCTACTAATGTTCACGCTCACTCATTCAAGTTGTGTGATAATATCATATACCTATATCAAAACGTCAATTAAATGATATTTTCTTGTTTTGAATGATTATAGTGAAGAACATATGAATATAATAAGTCACGATAAACAATAGAAAAGCCAAGTTAATTTCAGCGAGCCAGCAAAACTAAGACACTCTAATCATATCACAGTTTCTTAAATCTCCATTGCTGAAAAATAAGCTTCTGTTGACCGAAGTCATCATAGCCTTCTTCTTCTTCGTGCTGTAATTTTTCTAATTGAGAAAGCACAGGATCTTCTGTTATCAAACTCCACAAAAGCTCTCTATCGTCTTCAAACTTGGCTCTTGCTGGAATTTCGAGAATCACTGTACCACAATTCTTCAAATTCAAATATTTTTTAACCATGTTTACTATAAGGTATGGATGTTTGGACGAGTAAACTGGGTCTGAAAGAATAATCGTGTTAAAAACGTTTGTATTACCATCAACAAAGTTCATTTTTTTGTCAAAGGAGCTTGAATCCATCCAGTCCAAGTCCAACACTTTGCAAACTTGATCAAGGTTGTTTAAATTAACGTTGTTCTGCAAGTTTTCAGTAATTTCTGGCAAGTCAGTTAAGTAAATTTGTTGGTCAAATGTAAAAGTTGAATATATTGAGTCTTCGACTATTTCTTCAGTTGATTCGAGTAAGCAATATTTTTCTAGAAGGCCAGCCATGATACCCACTAAACCGGTTCCTGCTCCAAGCTCCAATATTGGTTTCCGAAGGTAATTTTGTTTAACGTCAAGCTTTACATTCTTAGCATAATTTTTCAACAATCTTTCTGCAAGAATCAATGAAGAACCCCACGTTTTAAATCCAAGGTTATCTGCAGTCAAAGATGGTTCTTTTAACTTAACATTAAATCTTGAATCAGCTTGCGGTACGCTTTTGAACACAATTCTCCTAGTAAACTCAGGTTGAGCTGTACGACCGCAATTTTCTGCTAGCCTCAAACTTGCCAACTTCCATATTTTATCCTTCACTTGATTAAACTCTTGTGGCGTGTTGAAGGTTGATTCTTTATCAATCCATGATAAGTTGCAAGATACTATTGAGGTAATGTAGTTGAAAAATTCAAATGAGTTCAAAAACCGTACTTGAGAGATATTTTTCAAGCTTTTCAAGTTGATTAGCTTGGTGTGTGAATTAGTTTTGAACCACTCAAGAGATTGGTGGAGTTCATCGATAGAAATGTCTTTATTTATAAAAAAGCTGAGATCATTGTCGTCATCATTGTTGTTATTTTCTTCTATTTCTGAGTCTCCTTCGCTCGATGTGCCACTGGAGTTAAAATTATACTGTATTTCTGGTTCGAAAAGCTTCAATATGAACAGGAGAACATAAGATGGCGGTTTCAGAGCAATGTATGGGAGATCAAATATATGTATCATTTGTTCTTCTTCCACTTCTTGCTGCTCTGCCTCCACCTCTGCCACTGCCTCCACTTCAGACTCTTTCTCTACAACATTTCTGATTTTGTCAAAATCTTCCGATGTAATTTTCTCTGCAGTACTGGAAGACGATTCAGTCACTGTTGGTTTCATAACCGGATTTCCAAAGACATTGACATTAGCCTCTCCTATTTCTTCGTCCTCCTCGGTAAATGTTGTGGATGTTGGTGTGTATAGGTCCAATGGATCAAAAAAATCTTCCGTTGTCATTTGTGTTCTGGTAATCGATTATGTACGTTTCGATAGGTGCAAATTGGACGATAAACAATCGATGAAGTGCAATAAAATTTTGTAAAATTTCTTACTTTTTCTTTTAATCTTCCACTACAATACCTTCTTATGTATGTTGTCTTATTTATATACTCGTTTTCCACTCTAAAACATCGACCTAGACCAAATCTGTATTTTATACTCTTTTTTCGAATATTCTGCAGAAAGGAGTTTTATTTTTTTAAAAAAAAAAGTCAAATCGAAGTTTAAAAAGAAACGAGAAACGCACAAGGCCGCTTTTCTGTGCATATCCCGAGCAGATTCAAATCTCGTGTCTCGAAAATTGAGGGACCCAAATCAGAGGAAACTAAAAATTTAGACATTTTCTATCAAACGATAGAATTGTTGATTAAAGGAAATGATAAATAAAATAAGAATCATTCGTGACAGGTTAAGGTCAGTACAAACTGAAGAGTTCAAAAAATAGTGAACGATGCGAGATTCGAACTCGCGCGGGTGAAAACCCAACAGATCTTAAGTCTGTCGCCTTAGACCGCTCGGCCAACCGTCCAATTCTATATTAAGTTCTGTATCGGTAACGGCCTGGTAAACTCCTATTTGGTAGTTTTCCGGGTAAAAAATGTATTTATGGAAGAGAAAACACGGAAAAAAATAACAGAAAAAAAAAAATTTCAGAGATGATGAACTGATAGAGCTGTTAGTGGATAGGCTTGTTATCTTGAATTATCTAAATTATACTTGATATTGCTGGGTCACTAGGGAACTAGGAGACGTTTTTAAAATCTTTTAGTTATATGTTTCTTTATCAATACGAAACATTATTATACAACACAATTCAATACAATACAATACAATACAATACAATACAATACAATACACCACTCATACAATATAATATACTCTAATACAAAATAATATTAATCAAAAATGGAAGATTCAGATAGAGTAACTTCTCGTTTATGGAGAACTTTCAGAACCGTTAAAGAGATGGTTAGAGATAGAGTATGTAATTATGCTTAGACTTGAAATTATTGAGAAAGTGAGAGCCTTTTGTGATTTACGGGCATTTTGCTTTGCTCTGTTAAAGAGAGAATTATCATCGACATTGCCCGAATAGTCTTTAAATACTAACATCCATTTAGGGCTACTACATTACTCAAGACGAACTTGAAATGTCTCTCGACGAATTCAAGTCCAAGATTTGCGATGCCATGGGCCAGCCACAAAGAAAACTTATGTGTTTCCAAGCCACTCCAACCGCTGAAGCCTTAGAAAAATACCCAGACCTCGGCCCATTATGGGTGGAGTTCTGCGATGAGTTATCTGTGGGTATCAAAACCATGAAAAATTTCTGTTTGCACATCAGTGAAAAGAACTTCTCTACTGGTATTTTCATCTATCAAAAGGCCATCTCGCCGTCGGCTCACAAGTTGGTGCCAACCGTGCAGCCAGCAAGCATTGAAATTTTCCAAGAAAGTGACTTGGTGGTCAACATTACACAACATGAATTGGTGCCAAAGCATATACGATTATCCACCGAAGAAAAAAAAGAATTGTTGAAAAGATACAGATTGAAAGAAAGTCAGCTTCCAAGAATCCAAAGGGAGGATCCGGTGGCCAAGTACTTGGGGTTAAAAAGAGGTCAAGTTGTTAAGATTATAAGAAGATCGGAAACCGCTGGTAGATACGCCAGTTACAGAATATGTTTGTGATTTGCAAGCTCTCTTTTTTCATCATCATTTTTCAATCAGCATACTATCAACTACTGGATCTGCCTCTATGCACACATTACTCTCTCACTGAGAATGTCTGATCCACCGAATGTAACTTTCTAATCAATATTTCTTTTAATTACTTTATCACTTTACTACTTTTTTAACCGTTTCCACCACTCTTTTTTCTTTGACCATTATCTTCAAAAAAACCCTTTGTTTTAGTTTGTAACATAGATACAAGAGGAACGTGCTGTTGTACGTGCTGTCTGTAACAGTGTTGTTGTAGCTGGCCGCTGTGCCGTAACTACTCAAAGTGTATAAGCTAGTAGCCGCCCGTCTCACGTGCGTACGGTTGCTCACGGCGTAAATAAACATCGAAGTTCGTTTTTCGTCTTCTAATATTTTGCAGCGCCTTCTACTTTTTTTCTTTCTTCTTTCTTCTTTCTTCTTTCTGCTTCTGCTGCTGCTCCTGGACTCGTTCTTAATAAACTCCCTCAACCTCAATTCCCTCACTCTCGCCGTCTTCCAGTCGTGGCTCTTCCGAGCGCTTCCAACTCACCCACTCGCGTGTTCAATACCTCCTCTCAACCACCGTCCACCCTAGACCATCAAAGATCCATAACAATTACAACAAATTTCATATCAAAGTTTTTGTCTCGAGTTCGATATACGCAATCACATCAATAGCAATATTAGAATCTGATTATTATCAATAAGCAATACGACATAGCAAACAAAAATAAGCAAACACACCAGACACACACACATACACACAAACACATCATCATCATCATCACTCGCAATGGTTAGCAAGAAATTGATTACTGATAAGTTTTACGGTCAGAACTTTAGGCCAGGCCAGCTTGTTTTAGCCAAAATGACAAGTTATCCTCCATGGCCAGGATTTGTGAGTATTTGAGGCTTTGTAGCGTTATTTATTAGTTACTTAATTCAATTTTTCTGATTAACATTATTACTAACTTCAATTTAGGTCGCCAAATATGAATTTATCCCACCAGCGGTGATCAGGTCTAGAAAAGATAAAGCTACCATTCCTATATTGTACGTGCCGTCCGGCGAATATAGCTGGGTCAAGGAAAAGGACATCTACGAATTGACAGACACAATGATAGAAGAGCGCTTGAATAACCCGAAGAAGAAGAAGCAAAGGGTGGAACAAGAACTAGATGAGTCTTTTGATCTTGTGAAAGATGGGTATACATATGAGCAATTTAGACATGACTTTAATATCACTGACGACCAAGACAATGGCCTTTACAACGACAATGATGACAACCAAGAACAAGAACAACAAAAAGCGTCAAAGCCAAAGCCAAAGAAGAAGGTTACGGCAAAGGAAACTGACAGGAAAGTAACATCTAAGCCAACAACAGCAGCAACGTCGCCGTCATCAACGTTGACAACAAATACGAAAAAGAAGGCAGTGCTGCCAAAAGAAGCAAATAAAAAGACTAAAGCTGAGTCAAATCCACCAAAAAGTAGATCTACTTCCACGGAAAATAGTGAAGAACCAGAAACGAAGAAGAGAAAGATAAAGCATGAACACACTGTTAGTATCAACAATGATGTGCCGGTAGGCTCAGTAGAGTCTAAAGAGCGAGACGCAGCATGGAGATTCAGATATCTTTTACAAAAAGGGTTAATACAAAGAAAATCTGAAGTTACTGAAGAAGATCTTCAAAATGCAGACAAAGTGTTCAAAGAGTTAGAAGAATTTAACCAGACCACGGGTTTCTCTGTGGCAATGTTGAAACATACAAAATTACACAAAGTGCTAAGAGAAATACTCAAAAAGGATAAGTATGGACAACCACCATACAATTTTCACGAGAAATGCAAAGCATTATTGGATAGTTGGAGTTTATTTATTGAAGAATTGAAAAAGGAAAAGCACCACAGCAGCAGTGAAAGTAACAACGGAAACTCTTCGGTGAATGGCCACCATCATAGAGATTTGAGCGACGTGAGCGACTTGACGGCGAATGGAGTAACAAAGGAGAAGAAGGAAAATAGCGACACGAAGCTCAAAAGTGAAGTAAAAGCTGAGTAACTGTAATATATTAATGATATTATGAGCAGAAGAAAGCGATGGTCGAGTTAACGTTTTGTATATATTCTCTCCTTTTTACTTTTGACTTGATTCGTGCACACGTATCTCCCGGCTATTTCATTTTCTTCAAAAATTCTCACCATGATATTTTTGGCCTTAAAATTGGTATCCTATACCGTGTAACATACAACTTTTTTTTCTTTCAATTTTTGTCTCACTCTCTTGGTTCATTAAATCGTTTTCATAACTTTTATTCTACTGTTCATTTTAAACTTTTCTATTTGTACCTACTTATCCCTCAATATTGCATTCTCCTGGTGTTAGTTTTCTTCATGTTTTTATACTGATTTTTGTTTTGAATTTTTATTGATGTTCATTCAATGTGCCAGCGAGCCTTGATGATAATTGCATGACACTTTACAAATAACGCGTAATAAGCAAAAATTAAAACCTATATTGGGTTTCTGGTGCTGGCTGTAATTCTCCTGGCAAATGAGTCCATTTTTCCAACACGTACTATTTGAGCCTCCACAACCAGGCTTTTCAGGAGTCTATAACACTATGACAAACGGCTACTTCACAATATTCGGATAGGCTCACAAACAAAAATACGAAATCAGCTGCCTTATGTTGTTAGTAGATGCAACCAAAGTGAGACAAGCGCCACCAGACTCTTCCTTTTCCTTGTCCTTGTCCTTGTGTCTTTATTGCCCTTGTTTGATGTCTGTGGGAGCCTCGCTAAATTAACCATCAATACTCCTTCGGCGCTTAGTCCCAAATATCCAAAATTAGAGCTATAGCTTGCCAAAATTATTGCTTCTCTCTCGAAATTATATTTATGTTTTCTTCGTTGCGGTTTATGATCAACTCTATTGAAGTCCATCTTGTTTGGCTGCAGAGGCAAAAAAATATGTTAACATGCTCTTCACTGAAAACTTGCTAACCTCTACTGCCAATCACAATTCAGAAATTGGCACAGTGTGGCTTCTTGCCACTGTTGGTAACAAATCATCGTACAAAAAACTTCTGAAGAAAGATGTTGTCTCAGTCTCCATCCCAAGTGTTTGCAATTTGATTTCAGAACAATTTGAACCATTAACGTTACGGCTTTCTTCAAATCTCTTATATGGCGTTTCATTAGCTTACAAACAAAAAATTAATTATTTTTACGTCGAGGCAAATTCCATTAAAAATAGCTTACAAAAAAATGTGCTTTACCAGAAGACCAACAACATGCTTAATAATCATGTATTGCCCATTACTGACTTGCTCAACATTAATGGTGTTGAAGATCATATTGGTGCCATAACTGATGGTGCTGCAGTTCACACTACTAGAACTGGTCGTAACGCAGGTGGAAACACAACTATCAGTGCTGCTAAAAAAGTAAGATTGGCTAGGCACGTTTATTTGTGCGATGATACAAGTTTCGATATCAGTAAAGGATTACTTCCTCCTCAAACTGTTTCTGCATTCGATGAGTTTTCAATCGCTGCTGTTCAACAACTGGTTCCGAATAGTATCAATAGTAATACCCAGGCTGAAACTGCAAGAACAATCCATACTGAAGATAGTGGGGATTTTGAGGGGCATTTCAACGATATTGGTCACAAAGATTCTCTTCTTGAATCGCAAAGAAGGAAGCAAATTAAAGAAGCTGATATGAGCAATACCTACAATATTTCTTTGGCACTTACACCATTGCAAAATTCTATTAATTCCGGAGCCTCTATGTTCTCAAACTTTCAAGAAAGCAATATGAACAATGCAGACTATTCGGTAGCACAGCAACAACCTCAGCAGGAAGGTACTTTTCATGAGCCGTTGGCAATGATTGAAATAAATAACGATTTACTTGGTGACATTAATTTCGAGTTCAACAACGAAGGTGATTTGATGCCTGTTGTTGATACATCGGTAGTTGGGCCTAAGTTGACTGATAAAAGCATCTTAGAACAAGAAGAAAATCCTGAGGATATAGTCACTGGTGCAGGTTTGATTGGCGTTCGAAGAGGTCCTGATGATTTTGTTCAAAATTTAAGTGACAACTTTAATGATGTTATTGAGCCATTGCCAACAGCTGATCAAGAGTTTCAAGTACCATCAACACCACCGCTACAGCAACAACAACAACAACAACATCATCATCATCATCAGGAAGCACAAGAAGCACATGAAGCACATGATGCCCCACAAGAAGTTCAGCGTGAACGAGGCTCTACTGAACGCCTAATGAGTTCAGCTTCAAATCGAATCAAATTTGACTCAAATACTGAGATGACAAATTCTGACCTTCGACATCTAAGGGATACCTTTACAGCTAATGTAGTAAACTCAAGAGCCAGGACATATGGAAAAAGACTTCATACACTTCAAACTGCAAAGGGCGGAACTTCCAAAATATCCATAACTGGGCGCCCCATAAATGCTGATGATATCATTTTTGAACAACAAATGTCCGACTTGGCTTATACAAATTTGTTGAACAATCTTTTAGATGATGAAGCAAAGATGAGTGGAAAAAGACCAACAGAAACGGGGGTTGCGGATGCTGCCGCTGTCGCTGCTGCTGCCTCTCGTCGCAGAAGCAGACGGTTTCAGCAACCAAATTACGACAGTGAAATTGAAGTTGGAAGAAACAGAAGGTCACGGTCAAATTCAGCAAGTGAACAAAATTCGCTTGATGTAGAGCATTTATTACGCCGAAGCTCTCAATCACATTCGCAGAAACATGCACCCCGCACTTCAAATACTCCAGAGCTTGGTAGAAATCAGCATGATCCGGCAATGATGATGGACAGTGGTTTTGACTTGTCCTTTTCTGGGTTTGATATGCCAGATAGAGCCGTGTTAGCGGCTGATAACAACATTATCAATGACAACATTGACAACAATGGCAACAATGATAACAATGATAATTTATTTGCTGATTACTCTAACGCACCATTGGATCTTGAAGATTATTTGCAAACAGGCAGTCCTAGCAAGAAACTCCGCAGAACCTCCTCTGTGAATCAAGCACTTCGATCAGCACTTTATAGCACCAGCAGTGTTCCTATCAGAAAGGAAACAATTTTAAATTTGAAAAGAAAAAGACAACGTAGATCGCGTTCCATGTCAAGAAGCAGCAGCAGAAGTCTTAGCCGCAGCAGCAGTGGCACGGCGATAAATCGCAACTTTTTTGGTTTGCAAAACGATCCATTGTATGAGCGCTCCCATGAAAATGCTGACCCTCAAATAGAGGAAATGGAATTTGATGATAATGTTGTGGCAAATTTTGATAAATTAAATGATCAAGTCAAACGCTTCTTTGGTTATTTGTACACAAGGGTGGATATAAAGGAGGATACAGCTGATAATGTTAGCGGTAGCGGTAGCACAAGTGAATCTGAAGACATTGCAGTATCTCGATTTGGAACCAGCTATGTGATTCCGGCAGACCAAATTCCAAGAAATTTGGAAACTAGTTATAAGAAACGAGTTGAATTTGGCACCAAGCTAGTCAGATTGAAGTTTGAAACTATTGTTCCAGCAGCCACGAGTACAGGGATAGTAAATGATACCTTCACCAGTCAAGTCATTGGTGATAATAAAGACTGCTGCTCCAGATCTACTGCTGCGGTGGCGTTTTCCAGTATTTTGCATCTTGCTACTACTTCATTGATTGACATTTCATGTGATGCGGTAGAAGCAAGTTATATTCCAGCCCAGCCTGATGATATAAGCATTTATTTGAATTATTAATATTTTTGGATACAAAATCCAACTGAGTTCTTACTAAGCATACTGGAATATTAGTGTAATCAGTTGAATTCAAATGAATATATAAGACAATTTTGCTATCTTATTATAGTGTAAGTTTTTTACCAAGTTATTGACAAATCATGGTTAAAACAAATAAAGCAGTCTATATTATTAAGTTTTCTTTTAGCTATTCTATTTGAGGTGAGTAGAATATACTCGAATCAAACGGCAAAGTTGGAAAGAAAAGGTTGAACAAAAACAATTACCAAATGTAACGTGTGAAAACAGTCAAGAATTATAGAAAAGTAGCGCAAAATGATAGTAGCAGTAAAAAAGAAAGTGAAAGGAAAACTTAAGGTAGAAAGAGGAATTATTAATAATGTACAAAATGACTGGCTGGGAAACGAAAGCAGGAAACGAGAATGCAAAACAGGCAAAATGGTATAAAACAGAAAATTGGAAGGATAAATGATTAGGCTAATTTTTTTGAAATAAGTAGCTCATTTAGTATCAAAAAGTGAAATAGAAAAGTAAACAAAAAATGAACCAAAAAATTAAACGAAACACCAAGGAATAGCAGAACATACGTTTCGACAAAAACATAAAGTCAAAAAAAAGAAGGAAAGGGGAAGTACGAAATTTAGTAGATCACAAGCAATTATCAAAATTAAAATAAAACTCTCAATTTGCGACCATCTTCTCTATTTTCACTGTTATCGTCACGATCATTTTGCGAGTGACCATTATTTTCGAAAGCGTTGTCGTCCTTTTCTTCATAATAATCTTCATTGTCACTGTCGCTGTCACCGTCATTATCAGGGTTGGCAATCGTCAATCCGAAAGGCGATGGGCCCTCATACCCACGCACTGAGCCGTCATCTCTTTCAACACTAGATGCAATCTCATCATCCACAATTATTTTTCTTGATTCAAATGAAGCAAAGGAATATCTATCAGAAGCAGTGGCAGATCTGTTAGTAGCACTAGATGCGTTTCTGTTCAACGCTGCTGCTTCTGCTGTTGCTGCTGCCTCGGCTTCCGCCTCCGCCATTTTTTTAGAGTAATAGCCATCACTAGTTTCTGAAGAAAATGATCCTAACGTCGAATTATTAAAACTTTGGTGCTCATCATCATGTCCAGTACTACCCATTCTCATTGGCATGAAATTAGCAACAGATTCGTGACCGGTGCTACCCATTCTGATAAGATGATGATTATTATCATAAAATTGAAACGAGTCTCCTCCATCTGGCGAACTAAGCCCATCCAAACGTCGTTTAGTGGATGGTTTGGATCCAAGAGTATTTTTGCGGTATTGGTCATCAAATGGGCTACTGCCATGGTTACTTCCATGAACTGTTCCGGAATATGACAAGTCTCCAGCATTTTTGGAAACCATAGTGGCAGCAATGGTTGCCAAGTTTCTTTGTTTTTCTTCTTCATCCTTTTGCTTGACCCTTCTGGTGTAGTACCAAACTAAAAAGCAAATCATTGAGATACCCGCGGTACCACCAACAACGCCACCTGCAACTTGTGATTTGATTGACTGTGATTTATTATTAACAACGGTAACCGAAGACGAAATCGTATCATCAGCAGTCTGGGTTAACTCAACATCACTTCCCATTAGAGTTTTCAAAACAGCTGAAGTGATAGTAATACCATCACGAACAAACTCTGAGTCTGTGGTAATCACGCTCTCAGATGATGTCGATGCTGATCTGTGGGAGTGTGAGTATCTGCTTGAACGCGAGCTTGAACTTGATGTTGTATAGTTATATGAGAAACTGCTGCTGCTAACGCTAATACTGTCACTGCTAAAAGATGAAGATGACCAAAAAGATGAAGTAGTCCAGCTTGAACTACTAGCTGTAGCTGAAGCAACCGAAGAAGAAGAGCTTGGGGAAACAGTGATTGTTCCCGAAGAGCTATCCAGACTTGAACTAGCCAGACTTAAACTAGGCAGACTTAAACTAGTCAGACTTGAACCAGCCAGACTTGAACCAGCCAGAGTACTTACACTCAGCCAGTCGGAAACTGAGGAGGATGTCAATGACGTCCATAACGATAAAGATGAATCAGATGAAAATGAAGATGAATCAGATGAAAATGAAGATTGGTAGGAAGAAGAAAGTGAAGATAATGATGAGGTCTGCATATCTTTGTTTTGGTAAAGTGCATAGTATGAAGATCCACCACAGTTTCCCGAAGATCCTGTACAATTACTGTTGCAATTTGCATCTGATACCGAGTTACTTAATGGTGAAGAATCACCGCAGTAACACTTGTTTCCTTGTATTATACCTAGATACTTTGATTGTTGGCATATCGACGAACATTTTTCTAAAGGATTCGAAGGGTATGTATTTTTAAAACCTAACGAAACCCCTGTATTTGCATAGCAGCCCATATACGAAAAGCTTGCTGCTGCATTTTGAATCTGAAAAAAAAACAAGATAAAAAGAGATATTATCCTTTTGATCATAATTGGTTTTTTAAATTATAAGACAGCAGTCTTGAGCTTGTAATGAATTGTCTTCAAGCAGGTCTTCGTGCTAATGGGAGTGAATCAAAAAAGAAAAATTTTATTGTTATTGAACTGGTGTTTGAAAAGGTTGTAGTTGAAATAGTAGTAAAAATGAACGAATGACTAAATAAATGAGTGAAAGCGGTTTCTTGTCTAGCAGTTCATGAATATTGATGTCAACAATCACAGAACAAATTTATTGAAAGTGAAGTGAAAGGCTTAAAACAAAATATTTGTCTGGTTTAGTGACATTACCTTTTTGGCGAAATAGGAGCTCTGGTGTTCTATCCCCTTTTAGTGAAACTTAGCTTTTCTTGGACGCGACCTTGACTTAAAAACGAACGTATGAATTTTTAGGTGAATGCGCTATTGATAACAGCACCACTAAAGTTTAATATGTCAACGTAGTATGTTTATAAACAAGACCAGTAATCAAAGACCACAAATAATAACAAAAAGAACAAGAAAAAGAATAAAATAATGAACAAGAAAAAATGGCAAGACGTCAACAAAAAAAGCTACAAAGGGCGTTTCCCAGGCAAACGGCAAAAAATCTGGACCGGTATGTACTTCTATGCACTTACCTGTTTCCTGTTGCGAAGCTTTGAGAACGCGCAGGACTTTTCGCGAACCTTCTGCTTATTTGAGCATCGTGATGCAGTGACCTGCATAAGTTATGTTACCTGCACAATAGTACGGATTTCATTTTTACACCTAGAATCAAAATAAGTTCTTCAGGGATATAATAAGATTGGGCCAGACTGCTAAAAAATAAAAAGCAACCATGCTGAGCTCTGGAAGCTCACTCACTAAATTTTCAGTGTCTGACTAAATCATTGAAGTGTGTTTTTTACGTTCCGTTCCTTTTTAGTCCTGGGAAGGGCTATTGTTTCGTGCTACCTGCTGAAGGACACAATAAACTGGGGTACGCGATACATCTGATCTCATAGAAGTAATCCACAACAAAGAAGGAAAAAGCCCTTGGTTGTTTTCATGTATTCAACAAGACACTTATAAAAATTTTCATGTTCGTAGTCAACATTCTCCACCTCAACATGCGCTAGTTCCTCTGAGTCCCTGCCTATTACTTTCGAGATGATAATAACAGCTACTAAGTAACGGTAATTACCAGAATCAGAATATAGGTTTTCAATGTTTACCGTATATTAACAGGCAGAGCAAATCTTGGAATCCTTAGGTACCGCTATCTTACTGCTTTGCCGATGTCAAGCTATTACTGCAGTGAACCAAATAGTAAATGCCACTATTTCACCCGCTTAGTTTTGGCATACTTATATCGTTGATACCACGGTATATAGTTTACTAAACAAGTCTATAGATTCAGTAGATTTTTTAAAAAAATTGAACCCTTTTTCTGCTTTTCTTAAAGCCTTACTCTTCAATTTTCGTGACCAATAATCATATATATTAAAGATTCGACATTTTATTACTAGAATTTACTGGTGATACAGTTGTAACAAAATAAGGGCATTCAGTTTTGAATATAATTAACTTCAAAAGTTTGGCACTATCTTCTTGTTTGTTTGTTGATTTTAAGCTGAAGTTTTCCTAAATCATTACCAAAAACGCTAACTTCTTTCTAAAAATTACTATTAATAAGTTGCATGTCTTTTTGGACTGTTTGTTTACCGATTTAGGCAATAAGAGCATTCAATATAAACTTCAATTTCATATTCATAGCATTTAGTAATATGCTTTTTGTTACAAGGAAGTACTCTTATATTTTGACAGGGAAATTTGTTCATAGAAATAGCTTATCGTAATATAACTCGATATTGTGTGTATTTTCACTGGCATTTTTGGCTGGTAAACCGGTTTAATACCTTATCTACATTGTCATTACTCTTTTTGTATTGTTGTATCTATGGTACGGAATCTGCAAGGTGTTTATGCGCTATACCGGTGTTACAGCACTAATTTCTTTGATAATTTTTTATTGACTAGTAAACCCACCTTTTCTGTTTGTATATCTTTTGTAACTGTGAAATATGAAAATATGGCACTGCACGATATAATATAGCATTTTACGAAGAAATATTACACTATGTAACGTCTACAACTCTCAAAATGTAGAAAAGTTTGCACTGAAGTTTTAAAATACTTAGTAGGCTGATATTTTTTATAATAAAAAAATCATTGATGCAAATTTGATTTAGCGGTTTCTGTACCATGTTGCACTTTGTGGTTTACCGTGCAACACAATCTGTTATATCAAATAGATACATCTGTTTATGGCCTATGTGTCAGGCACCTATAAGTCATGCATCTAGAACTACAGACTGGTATTTTTGTTCTATTGTAACAAAAGCTTTTTACTTGCCTCCCCATGTGATTATTTTCTGGAAATCTATAATACTAGGAAAAATATTGTTATCTACCACGAAACTCCTTGAAACTTAATCATTAACTAATAATGTTCGCTATTTTCTATTCATTTGCATATGAGTAATACGAAAATGTTATTATTTTAGTTTTAGTAATTTCTTCGCAAGGGCATGTACTGTAATTGTGACTTGCCTGCAAAAATTTTCAAACACAAGATCGACGTATTAACTATATATAATAGATAGAAAATATGACGAACATTGAGGTCTAGACCAACAAACCTGAATGAAATAAAATAACACTTCGTACAGAATAAGTCCGTGGATCTTTTATCATGAAACAGGATTCTCGTATTTAGTACTATTAATCGTAAATCACTAACATGTTTTGCCTTCAGCCTGATTAGTATTTATATATGGTCCAACCCAATATTATTATAAATTTATTATTAGTTAGTTATATTTGAAATACAAGGCTTCTGCATCCAAAACTATGAACCCTGAGATTTCAGTAATCCGTAAAAATAGAGTTCTATAAACATATCTATCTGGAATATACAGTATAGATTAATTGCTGTCATAAAAGGGAAACTCAAAAAAGTAAAAACCCGGTTAGTATTGTCAATTTAGTAGTTTTGTCTGGGTTGAGATATATCTAAAGGAGAGAACCATTCATAGTACTTGATAATTTTTTTTTAAATACAAAAATAGTTTAAAATAGTTCTGTAAGACATTAGTAATTTAAACCACAACACAACAAAAGATGTTGTATAAAAATAAAACTATAGGGATCCGTGATGAACATTGAGTTCTAGATCAATGGATCGAGATATAGTCCCGTAACGCTATTATCTAATCATGAGTACGTCAGACTGTTCTTCCGCTACTGGATGCAGTTTACCAAAAAGGGAAACTATACATAATGAACGGTATGGTCGGTGGATGGTATAATACCGATAACAGAAACATAATATATTGATCCAAAAGGTGCCAGTGGTTTGAGGATTCAGAATAATCGTATATTGGAGCAGAAACAGTGCTTAACTCTCCAGTTTAAATGTTAAAGTATGTTGCGAACATTTTCCTTCATTGTGTTCGCATTCCTGATCAGTTTGTGTTCACAACCGTCAGAAGGATCCTTCAAGTTGTCGAAAATCTTGTATAAAGGTCGGTAACGTGTTCCTTTTAACTTGTGTATATAGCTATGTGCGGAATAAAACGACAAGCCGAACATACCCATCGATAACGATAATAACCATAACAATACGTGTTTAAAATACTTAGTAGAGAACTATTCCTCTTTTAAACACAACAAAGTTGTTGCGAACATTTTCCTTCATTGTGTTCGCATTCCTGATCAGTTTGTGTTCACAACCGTCTGAAGGATCCTTCAAATGTCCTTCAAATTGTCGAAAATCTTGTATAAAGGTCGGCGAAGTGTTCCTTTTAACTTGTGTATATAGCGATGGGTGGAATAAATGATAGGCCGAGATAACCATCGATAACGATAATAACAATAACAAACGTGTTTAAAATACTTAGTAGAGAACTAACCCTCATTTAAACACAACATTACTTCTTCGTAATTTAATTAGGTGAAAGTTGAGAACAAACTACATACTTAAAGAATGGACAAACAAGACAATCAAAGACAATCAACCGAAAGGCCAGCTGTTGAAGGCTCAAACAACGGGCAAAAATTGGAAATCATTGTGGGATTGCTCAAGGAAATTAAACAACAAATGGGAAATCATGATGAAAGATTAAAGAATCTTGAAACCAGAAATGAAAGTGGTCCAGAACCAGAAAAAAGAATTAGAGATGTTGCGGAAGTCAACAGCTCAGATTCTGATGAAGAACCAATGAAGAAAGGAAAAGTTGAATTATTCGACGCAGTTCAGAGTTACATGTTTAAAAACTCAAACAGATATACGAGAGAAAAGTTTAGAATTGCTGATGGTCCAGAAATATACACGGTTTACTTGAAAAAGGAAATTGACCTCTTATCGAAATTAGGAACAATCGAAAACGAACACTTAGAATGGATTTTAGTTAACACCTTAGACACTTCGTCCTTAAGAAAAGTTAGAGATGCTTTTGCAAATAACTCAACTGATCTTCGTTTCGAAGCAACGGACATGGAAGGAAAGCTCAAAGAAATAAAACAAGTTTTATTTCCAACCTTGAGGGAAATCACCGAACGGTTACGACGTCAAGATAAACAAAAAGGATACGAATCATTTGAGAAACAACTAAACAAGGTGAATGATATCGTTAACACGCTTCCAAAAACTGTTCAGGAGGTATACCATGATCAGTTATTTAGATATGTTCGTGAAAGTTTTCACAGAGAATATAACAAGGTTTTATTTGAGCTCGAATCTCACGCAGCAACAGCGATGCAGCAAACATCTAGAGAAGACAATGGTAGATTAGGTATTAATCCAAGTGAAACAATAGTCTTGATGAAGGACATCCGTAACACATACGTGTCAAATCCAAAGTTTCAGGCTATGGCAATAAGAGGAGAGTCACAAAGGAGACAAACTTTAAGCTTGGAAACAAAACCATACGGACAGAAAAAAAACGATAGTCCGCAAAGACACTAAACTATTTACAATAAAGAGTTCATTCCACGACAAATATTTGTGGACCGATATGAAACTTGTGGGACTTGAAAATAGTTTAAGTTTTATGGATACAGGTGCTGGTGTAAACTTGATAAAAGAAGTTCCGAGAGCGATAGAAGTGAGAAGCTCGAAACCAATAAGTTTAAAGTTAGGAAACCAGGAAGTAACGGTTCTTTCCAAAACGTGCAAAATCTTTAGTCATAAATTGAAGAAATTTATCTTATTTTACGTCGAACCAAAGCTTCCTGTAAAGATCATAGTAGGTGTTGATATTTGCAAGACAATATTGAATTTAACTGAGCCTTTATTAATTAGCTTGAAAGATGAGGACAAAAACAATGACCATATCTCGAACATTAAGACTAAATTTAAAATTTTATTTCGAGATCCAGATTTAATCACAGAACAAGTTTCAGGAAAACAGGAATTACCATTCAAGCACAAGATTGAGTTAATTCCAGAAGCTCCAACCAGAATTCATGTGAAGCCATATAAATCATCTCCAGTACAAAAACGAGTACTCACTGAAATTATAACAAAGCTCTTAAAATCCGGAATAATTGAATACTCAGACAGTCAAACGGTATCACGAGGGTTCACAGTTCCCAAAAAAGATGGGTCACACAGATTCGTGGTCAACTACCAAACTGTCAATGCTAATTCTATTACTCCAGTATCGGCGAGTATAAGCGATGAAGAGTTGTTAACAGCATTTGGAGATGCTAAGATATTCAGCAAACTAGACTTATCATCTGGATATCATCAGGTTAAAATGGACAGCAAATCAAAGCCGTTAACTGCTTTTGTTACTCACATGGGTGTTTTCCAATATACGCGTATGCCTTTCGGCTTGTCGGGTGCTCCAAACACATTTATTAAAAATTTGAGTGCAATATTAAAGGAATTCTTATTTTGTGGTGTATTAATGTATATGGATGATATCTTGTTATATTCAGATACATATTCACAGCATTTGCAACTTATTCATGACGTCTTTAAGATCCTTTCGGATTATGCTATTATCCTAAACGAAAGCAAATGTGAATTTTGCGCTGAGGAAACAGAGTTTCTCGGTCATGTAATACGTCATAGATCAGTTCAACCTATAATTAAGAAAACAGATGCTATAAAGAACTGGCCACCAATAAGAACCAAAAAAGATGCTCAAAGCTTTTTAGGAACAGTGAACTATTTTCGAACATATATAGCACACTGCGCGCAAAAGTCTGAAGGCTTACGGGACTTCATCAAAGGAAAGCTCCAGTATAACGACACGAAGGTTAGTCACTCCGTTCAACAATTGAAAGACGCTCTTACTTCAAAACCAGTTTTAGTTCCCCTCATTCGTAAGGCTGACATTAAGATTTATTGCGATGCTTCAAATTCTGCCGCCGGTGCCATCATAGAAATGTGGCAAAACAATAATAAAGTAGGTGTGCTTGCCTATTTTTCAAAAGCTTTTTCTTCTGAGGAAATTATGTGGCCAATTTGGCAAAAAGAACTTTATTCGGTTGTCCTAGTGTTACAACGCTTTGGATACTTAATAGCGGATAGATCAATTGAAATTTATACTGATAATCAAACTGTGGAATTTATAAGCCAGAAAAAATACGAGCGTCCAGAAGCAAAGTTGTACAGGTGGTTATCTTATTTAGCCAATTTTCAGTTCAAATTCTGTCCAATTAGATCACAACAAAATCCATCTGATGGTTTATCACGCCAATATCAGAATACACCAGAGTATTGCATGTTACAATGTGAATTAGATGAAGATCTCGCTGCTAATTATGAAGAGTTTCACACTCGCTTTGGTACCGCAACAGTCAAAGAAATTATTGATAATTACAGACATTTGCCAGAACCGTATCAGATAATTTATAAACAAGAACAAAAACAGCCATCTGAAGAACCTCAATTAGTTGGCAAACAATTGGTGAGATATTACAAAGGATTGCTTTTCATGAGCGTTCCAGGAGACCATGCCACTGTTTTAGTAGTTGGAAGAGACTTACAATATAAGTTAGTGGAATCGGTTCATCAACAAGCTCATTTAGGTCAATGGAAAACAATTGCTGACTTACTGAATTACATCTTTTTCACCAAGATGCAGAAAATTGTGAGAAAAGTTATTCAACAATGCAAGACATGTACTGCAAATAAGTCACTCAATTATAGCACACAGGTATTCCAACGTCCACTAATGCCAGCACTCAGCGTTGGACAAGTACTCCACATGGATATTTTAACTCACTTGCCAACAATCAAGGATCAGAACCAAATCTTCAATCAAATTTTGGTTGTAGTCGACAGATTGTCGAGACGTATTTACCTTGAACCAATTGTGGCAAATGCAACCTCAACAACTATAATCAACATACTAGTGAAATTATTTACACGACATTATTTTCCAAAGGTCATCATTGCTGATTTAGATGCTAAATTTACTTCACGAGTTTTTAAGAAATTTCTAGAAACTTATAGTGTTAACATTATCTTTGCGACTCCCAACCATCATCAGTCTAATGGTCTAGCAGAACGCAATATTCGCACGGTCAGTCAAGTACTCAAAAGTTATATGGAATTGTTTTCAAATTGGCTTCAGTACTTACCCATTATTGAATATTACTTGAACGAAGCAAAGCAAACGCGTGGTTTTAATGCTTTTCAAATTAGTACAGGCAGAAACAATGTTTTACCAGCTCCACAATCAACCCATTTTCTGCAAGAAGTTGTTCCTTGGCATGAACTAAAGGACCCCAAAAAGCGTGAACACTACAATGAGAATCCAAACGCTTTGGCCAATTATGTTCAGTTTCAAGATGACCATCATCAGGTAATTTGGAGATTAGTCAAGAATGAGGACATTGACAACATTATCAGTCGCGAGTTTAAAGCCAACAACTTTAGACCGATTCAGAAGTTTCGGAAAAACGACTTAGTATTTGTTCATCGACTTGCTTTCCATAGTGCAACTATAAGCAAGTGGGATCCAATATATTTTGGACCATATCGCTGTGTTTCGGAGATCAACGAATATAACCAAATTTCTATAAACATTCCTCTTCGGAGAAGTCTACGCAATCAAAAATTCTTATGCAAATGGTTAAAGCCTTATAAACGTCAGAATGACTCTGATTTTAGTTATTTACACCGAGTTTTTCAGGATTATCTCAACTGTCCACAGAAGCGTCAGTTGAAAGCACGTTTAGATGATATTAAAGAGATTATTTTTATTGATATTGCTAATGAGGAGATATCTGCCACGTTTCACCGTGCTCCTCCCCATATAGCCGGTATTTTTGATGTTGCCACCTGGATGGAATGCGTACCACAAGCAATAACTAAGAGATTGTTGAAAACATTTTTGATACGAACGGAACAAGAACCAACAGACCAATTGGTTGATAATTGGTTACTGGATTTGGAGAAGATGTCAAGTTGAGACACGTAATTAAATTACAGTTTTAGAAGTAAAAATATCTTCACATAATTTCAACATATTTTCACTATGTTGCATGTTTGACCCATGTTTTGGTATACACCATAACTATTCGACAGCAACATAATTATTCGGTATGTATATTCGGCGAATTTAGTTGGTATTATTACGATTTAGTACGATTTTTTTTTGATTTTAAAGAAACAACAACACGAGAGTTATAGACTGAGATAAACAAGAGCAAATACTATGCACTGACTTAAAACTAGTATCTAGCGCGAGGTCGCTTTCTGCCCAACAAGGGGAAGAATAAGTTGTCAGTCCATTGTGGCCAAAGGCTACAATGACAACTAGCAATCTAGAAAAGAGTAAACGAATGACTCGACGATGATCAAGCGTTAAAGATTGATTAACGAAAGAGAATGAATGAAAGAAGTTGGATGTTATTCCTCTTCGAATATGGACCCTCGGAGGTCGTGAATGAAAAGAAGTTGGATTTATTCCTCTTCGAATATGGACCCTCGGAGGTCGTGGATGGAATGAAGTTGGATCTAGTCCTCTTCGAAGTTTGGATTCTTGGAGATCATCGATACGAAAGATTGACGTTTATGTACATCTTTTAAAATAAGCGAAACGCTGAATTATCGAGTTGATTGAAACGGATCTGGATGGATGATGGTATTTTATTTTATATTTATTGCTCTGCTAGTCTGACGTATTTAATGGCAAATCATTGTACGGAGATTTAGTATAGACCAGGTACCAATTACTGACAAGGCAACTCTGATTGGACCTGCCGGCGTTGGCTCTGCCTTAGAAATGCATTGCAAATTGGTTAGCAGTCAATTAGCCGGGATGTGCACAAGAACGCATCACACCTTTTCTTTCTGGCCAAAAGAAGAGTTTTTTATTTTTATGTTTCTTATTTTTCATTCTGCATGCATGCAATTTACACTTTTCATTTATAAATCTTTGATGTTAACATTTCTTCTTATTTTTGTTATCTTCTACAAGTTGAAAGAACGGAATGGAACGATGGGAGTGGTTTTGGGATTTGGTCCGCAATGTGGTAATAGCGGTTATATGTTTCCCACTTCGTGTACCAGAATTGGCTCGTGAAATTCTGAACCTTCGCTGGGTAGTACAGATTGGAGATAATTTCGAGGGCGAAATTTGGTCGAGACAGGGAAGTGTTGCGAACATTTTCCTTCATTGTGTTCGCATTCCTGATCAGTTTGTGTTCACAACCGTCTGAAGGATCCTTCAAATGTCCTTCAAATTGTCGAAAATCTTGTATAAAGGTCGGCGAAGTGTTCCTTTTAACTTGTGTATATAGCGATGGGTGGAATAAATGATAGGCCGAGATAACCATCGATAACGATAATAACAATAACAAACGTGTTTAAAATACTTAGTAGAGAACTAACCCTCATTTAAACACAACAAAAGTAACTCCGTCCTTATTAGCTCAGTTGGTAGAGCGTTCGGCTTTTAGAAATAAGGAACCGAAATGTCCAGGGTTCGAGCCCCTGATGAGGAGTTTATTTTTCTTACATGCAGTCACTTTTTGTGAAGTATTGGGTGGTCTCAATTTGAGAAAAGGTGTATTTCAAGGTTGCAGATTTTTTTTTCTTTTTCTTTTTTTTTTTGTGAAATTTGTAGTTCGTTCTTCTTTTCACAAATGGGTTTAGGTTGACAGGTACGTAAAACGTAACTAAGATTGAATGTGCGCCATCACTTATAAAGCACAAAAAATTACTTGAGACAGCATACAATCCATGGAGACAGTATATGCATATAGAGACGCTGTCATACCTCGGGGAACATAGAACATGCATGTGTTAAACGGGGCCTGAAAGACTTCTGAATATCGGAGACTGTCCAGCCACCTTATTTTTCTAACACACATTATGGGGACCTTACTGCTAAACTTTCCATGGTAAGCATCTAATGCCAGCTGTGCAGCTAGACGAGGCGGGTGCTAGTTTTGGAACCTTGTAAGAAAAGTCTGTCTCTTATACATAGTAGAAGTTTTAGCTAGACGTGGTGGAATCCATTAGCAGAATCTTGCTACGGCTGGCAATTATATAATCTACGAGATTTCCCGTCTAAACATGTTTTGTTTTCAATTTTGTAGTTCTTCAATAACGTCAACTTAATAAACTTTGATACCCTATCAACATCCTGTATACCCATTACACATATACGTTCTTCCACTACTAACATTAATTCTAGGAAATAACCATCAATTTTGTGATATCTCTTCCAATATGATCAAGGTACTAACCTCCGTGGCAACTTTACTCTTACTTTCCAACTCTGTTCTTGCAAGTTATATCCCTGAGGACTCTTCTTCGTGGACGACCCTTACTCCCAGCACTACCTTGTCCGATATTCAAACAGATTATACAACATCATTCGGCATTGCAATTGTACCAATAAGCTCCACCGGGTCAGACGCTGCTAGCTTTACTGGTATTGCAAAAAGAGATTATATTTCTTCGGTTGTTCAACCAGTGAGTCAGATAAATGATGGGCAAATTCAAGGACCAGCTACTCAAACTTCGCTTAGCACCGTCAAGCAAACTTCCGCACCAAGCGTAAGCATAATCTCCGGACCAACTCAAACTGTTTCTGTGACTAAGCTCTCAACTTTAAAGCCAGAATGTGATGTTTGTACAACCGAACATACTGTATTTACTTTATCTGATACTGATTCTTCAGCCCCAAGTTCCACATCAGCAAATACAGCCTCTTCCAATGAAGAATGTGCACAATTTACCACTTTTACTACTACAGTGCTTGGTTCCACTTATGTTGTTGAATCATCTCTTAGTGGTTGTGGCGATGACCAGACTTTTGCCATCAGTAGTACATTAAGCATCAGTGAAAGCAGCAAGATTGACAATGACGGAGAAGCGACCACTATAACCTCTACCACCAGCGCCTTCCCAATTTCTCATTCTCTTTCAACCTTTGCAACCATAACCACATCCAGTGACTCTGATTCAACTATTTCAACTTCATCCTCCTCTGCTTCCTATAGTGGCATCCCAAACATTGGAGCTACTTCCTCTTGCAAGAAGAACGGCACTTTGACATTAACTTTGGAAGACTCTATATTAAAAGATTCTTCTAAGAGAATTGGTTCTATTGTGGCTAACAGACAATTTCAGTTTGATGGCCCTACACCACAAGCCGGTGCGGTGATTGCTGCTGGTTGGGGTATCACCGATAGTGGCAAACTAGCCCTTGGTAATAGCTCAGTTTTTTACCAATGCCTTTCAGGCACTTTCTACAATCTTTATGATCAAAATATTGGCTCCCAATGTGCTCCAGTTTATTTGTATGTTGTTAACTTGATTGATTGTTAATGGGCCTCATCGAGTTTCGCTCATCTTTGTTATTGTTTTTCAATTTTATTATTTTCCAATTTTTCTTTCATGTTTTCTCTGTCTTGCAATTGTTACAACTCACTACCTCTTTACATTATTATATATGCCTTTGTACATTATTCTCTGCTTTGTTTCTCTAATTTCTGTCTGTCTCTTTTTAGTATCGCACTTAATTTATGTTTATATTGAACCCATATATTTACGTACAGTTGCTACGCGCACCGCCAAACTGCTTCATTGCTCGAAACCATGAAAACACTAATTAAGCACAATAAAAAAATTAAAATGTAAAAATACAAAAAACCGAAATGGCGGGAATCGCTGTCCTGGGAATGACCACTGTGATGCTAATAGTGCTTCTCGTCAACTACTATCTTTCTTGAAAAAACTTCGCTTTTCTTCCAGTAAGGTCAGAATAGATCCATTTTTACATTTAGACTATCATAATCATAATATATTAACCACACACATAGTCACCCATTATCGTTCGTTTTATTCCTCCGTTTATTGTTGGATTTGCATTTTCAAGAAAAGGAAAAACAAAAAGGAGACAAATTAAATTCTTGGATCAGCTAACCAACAAGCTGCCGGAGTCAATACCTTAAACTCCAACTTTTTATTTGCATTGCAACATTGTATTAATAATAGTTGAATTGGTTCTATCGATTTTTTTCTGGATATCATTATCCTTAATCATACAAATATTCTAAAAAAAAGAAGACAATAAAGAATGAGCCAAACTGCGCATATACAATTATCGCAGTTTGATGTCAGTAAAATAGATGTTGACAAGACGTTGAATGAAATCGAAGAGGTCAGAAAGCAAATTGAAATAGTAAGACGTGAAGTGAGCAATTTTCTATCGCTTTTAGCTCATGTGTCTGATAATGCTAATGAACAAGAGTTTTTCCATTCGGTGGCGGCCAAATTGTTTGAATTGAGACAAAAATTAACTGATTACTTAAAGAGATATAACGACTTGTTGCCGTTCATTGAACTATCGCACCAAGCTAGTGGTTTCAAAGCACAAAAGTTTGAGCTAGCCAACCTTAAACCATTTGTTAATGACAGTACTTTGAACTCTAACAATAACCTTGGTAAAAACACTGTTTTCAACAACAACAACAACAACAACAACAACAACAACAACAATAACAATAACAATAACAATAAAAACAAAAATAACTCTAAGCTAAGCTCTCAGACGCCAGTAGTGAAGAACAAAAAGACATTTAATAGGACTAACAACTCAAATACGAATAATAGCAATAATAATAATAGAAATAATAATAGTGGAGGTGGTTTAGTGATGAATGGTAGCACTCCTAGTCAGTCAATAATGTTATAGGAGGAGGGTCATAATGAATTTAGCTCTATGCAGTTTCAAGGGATCTCCTTATGACTCACGGCATTTGATTATGCTATTTTTTGTGGTCCATAATAAGCTAATTTTGATTTGGCTATAACAATCAAAAAAAAAAAAAAAAAAAAAAATTGCCAGTATTATACTTTGTCTCACTTATGGTTGTTTTTCCAATGCTTGGTTGTTGATCCTTATTCCATTATTTTTTTAAGATTCATTTACCTTTTTAATTCTGTTCTATAATTCTTTTTTTTAAATATGTTTTTTTGCGTTTTGCTTTTTGTTTAGTTCGGTATTGCAATCTATAATATTTTCTCGGTTTGCTTGTGTTGCTATTTTAGACTGTTCAGTCATTCTGATTTGCTCTTTTTCTTATGCTGTTCCGTTTATTTTTTTCACCAATTTATTGTTATAATGATTTTGTTATATAACTTTAATTTTGTATAGTATTACTAACGTTTGGGTTTATCATTAAGTTCTACATTGACTTGCTTTGCATCCTCTCGTAATGATGTCTTTGACGATTATTAATAATTGATAATAATCTACATGACATCAAAATTTCAAAGTATCAATTTTTATTATGTTTCGCTGTGTATGGAAGGACTAAAAATAAACTAAATGAATAATAAAAAATAAATATAATAAGAATAAAAAAAGAACAATAGAAGAAAATAGGATAGGAACGCTGAACAGATAAAGAGAATTTTTTTTGCAAGTTCCAAAACTAGTTCATGACAAAAAGTTAACAAATCAAAAAATGGTCAGATATTACAGAAAATACTTTATTTTCTTTTTTTTTAATGTTTACTCGCTGGCTTCAGCAAAAGATTCATAAAGGAAGCTATTCAACTTGTCAAAACTTTCCTTACCAGCATCTTCACCTTCACTTGGCTCAAAGAACTTGGCACTAGAAACCTTGTGTTTAGCTTCAGCAGTAGTTTCAGCCAACTTAGACCATTGTGCGCCATTAGAAACAGCCTTTTGAGCTTCATCGTAGTAAATAATAAAAGATTTCATCATGTCATAAGTCTTCCAGATTGGACAGAAAGCATCATATGAAGAGTAACCATTTTGCTGTAAGAAATCTTCCTTAATCAAATTAGCAACATCCAAAGTAATTTTGTCAGAATCAGAAAGAGCAGACTTACCAACTAACTGGACGACTTGCTCTAATTCTTCAGCATTGGACAAAATTTCCTTAATTCTATCTCTCAACACTGGGAATTCTGGATAATTACCTTCATAATATTTATCCAAAGCACCAGTGTACTTGGAGTAGGAGATGGAAGTGTTAATAGATGGGAAATGTTTTCTTTGAGCTAATTTTTTATCCAAACCCCAGAAAACTTGAGTGATACCTAAGGTAGAAGTTGTAACTGGATCAGAGAAATCACCACCCGCTGGAGATACTGCAGCAACAATAGAAACAGACCCAACTCTTTCTGGAGAACCCAAAGCAACTGCTTTACCAGCTCTTTCGTAGAAAGAAGACAATTTGGCACCCAAGTAGGCTGGGAAACCCTGATCGGCAGGCATTTCACCCAAACGGCCAGAAATTTCTCTCAAAGCTTCAGCCCATCTAGAAGAAGAGTCTGCAATCATGGAAACATCTTTACCTTGATCCCTGAAATATTCAGCCAAAGTAATACCAGTGTAGATGGAAGCTTCTCTGGCAGCGACTGGCATATTAGAAGTGTTGGCAACCAAAGTAGTACGTTTCATAATTGGTTCTTTTCTGTCCCCAACAGTGGTGTACAATTCTGGGAATTCCATCAAAACTTCAGCCATTTCATTACCACGTTCACCGCAATTATGGACAAGGGCCAAGTTAGATAACAAGAACTGATGATCAGAGCCATCTTCAAGGGTAATACCATAGTATTTGTCAACTCCGACTTTCTTGATATCGAAGTACATTTTGGTAGCTTCACGCTTAAAGTTACCTGGATGAGTAGCATTCTTGCCAGACGAAGCGCACTTACTAAGAACAGAAGCCAAGACCTTGTCACCACTCATAAAAACTGCATGGTTTTTCTTTTCTGCATCGCTACTAGCTGAAACGCAAATACCAAGAGAACGAGCAACTTTGATAAGACCATCACGAACTTGTGGGTAAATGGTTTTGATAGTAGCATTGTAGATACCTCTTTCACTGTCATATTTGACATGTCCATCAGAATCAATAAGACCGGCAATGAAGTTTTCACGTACATTAAAAGAATCATGAGCAAGTCTTGATGGAATGCATTTGGTATTGCTTGTAAGTCCAGATTCTTGCACAATGTTTGAGAAGACATTATTGGTTTCACCTTTTTTGGAGATGGTGACGTAACGGCGAGTTTCTTCAGATGTGGATTCAGTAACTAAGTTCAATTTTTCAGCATACTCTTCAACACGGCTGTAAATCTCCTTGTCAACGGTGAAAGAAGATTTTTCAGAGTTGTCACTAGCAACCCACAAACCGAGAAGATATGCAACTTCTGAAGCATATTTAGAATCCAAACCTTGAGAAGCAAGCTGGTCAGCAATAAATGGTTTTTCCAACAAAATTGGGTTGATAGATTGATGAGTTGCTTTACGGATATGGCCCTTCAAAAGACTAAGATCTCTAGCCTCCAAAGTCCAGTGGAAATCTTCTTTACTGAGAGAAGCAACAAACTCATTAGCTTTTTGTTCAGCGGCTTCCAAGCCCCCGTTAGCTTCATGTTCAAAAGATTTAGTGAACTCATCAACGATTTGGACAGTACGAGATTCGAGAGTAATATTAGAAAAGCCAAAGTATTTAACGGAAGTCTCACTGTTTTTCGAAAGAATACGGTTTGTAATAATGATGTTTTGTGGAGTTACAAGAACTAACTTGTGGTTGGAATTACATGTGAAAGACACTTTTCCGCAATCATCAGAAGCTCCAAGACTAGGCTTTTGGGTCACTTCATACATTTCATCTTCACCACGAGGTAAAGCAACAACATTTCTTGGTTTACCATCCTTACCCAAAACTTGGTGACCAACATCAATGTCCTCGATATTCCTTTCAGTACCATCAGCCATTATGACTTCTGTACCTCTTGCAAAACAACCCACGTAAATAATGACGTCAGAGTTCGAATATTTAGACAAAGATTGAGAAATAACTGTCTTACCACAACCGAAAGCACCTGGGATACAAGTAGTACCACCTTGCACACAAGGGAACAAGGCATCCAAAACTCTTTGACCGGTCAACAATGGATAATCAGCAGACAATTTACTGGCCACTGGTCTTGGGGCTCTGACAGGCCATGTGTGCATCATAGAGTAATTGTATTTCTTACCGTTGAATTCAATTTCCAACACATCATCTTCAACGCCATAACTACCAGATTCTGCAATATTAGTGATGGTACCTTTAGCTCTTGGAGGCAATAAGATCTTGTGGTCGCTAAGTAAAGAGTTCTCGTAAATGGAACCGAAAATGTCACCGCCAGTGATGTGGTCACCAACTTTCAAAGATCCAGGCTGGAAATCATATTGGGCAGTTCTTGACAATGCAGGAGCATCGATACCTCTTGGAATATAAATAGATTGAGACTTGTCTTTAATATCCTTCAATGGTCTTTGAATACCATCATAAATGGTTTCCATTAAACCAGGGCCCAATTCAACGGACAACGGCTTACCAGTTCTTAACACTGGGTCACCCACGGTCACACCGGCGGTTTCTTCGTAAACTTGCACGGTTGCTTTGTCACCATCAATTCTGATGACTTCACCAACCAAGTTGTCGTGACCGACCTTGACCAATTCGTACATAGCACAGCCAATCATGTTCTCGGCAATAACAACCGGACCAGATACAGAGTAAATCTGACCATAGTCACTTTCATTGCTATCGTCTAACGATAGGCGCTTGATTTCTTTACGAGCGTTTTCTATAGCACCAGCCTGTCAAAACTGCGGTTAGTACTAAAGAACATTCAGAAATTCTTGCTTGCATTGCCTTGTACACGGTTACCGGTCAATTGCACAGCAGAACGCAAAAGCAGCAGCAACAGCATATAGACCCTTAAACATACCATTTTTATAGGGGGATTGAGATGGGGAGGAGCAACTGATGTATATGTTTTGAGAAGATAACGGAGCTATAGGGCTGGCAGTTTCTTGCTTCAGTCAAATTAAAGGCGAATTGGAATGCTTTGTTGGCCTGGAATTTGCCGCTGTATGACGGGTAATACATCTATCAACTAATTAGGGTGATAAGCACATAACCCTGTCGCACACCCATAAATCACTATATGCACGCACACATGCAAAATATTTTTTTTTTTATTTGAAGTTTTCCATTTCTGGCAATTAGCGACTGAATATGGTCATAGAGATTCGTACCTTTTGGTACTTCTTTGCTAATCTGATAGTATAACTAGAAAATGCGCAAATGTGGCCATATACCGGGAACCTTGGTGTTCAGCTCACGTATGGCATAAATGGGAATCCGTACTATGTTCCCGAAGAAAATGACTATGCCTCAGACAGCAGCGGAGAAGAAGTTGCTCAATGTTTGGATCAAGACGTTTACTCGATAGATGAAAACAATCCTTGGAAGTTCCCTAAAGCTTCCTTGTTTTCTGGCTATGATTCAAAATTGTTTAAGGTAAGGTTCTCTTCAAAGAGGCTTGTTACTGCGAAAAGAAGGGGTCAAGTCACATATAGTGAAGACAATATACATAATTATAACGACAAGAACTTAGCTATTCCATCACAAGTGTTGGGCCAGCTCACGAATGAATCCAAAAATTGGAACTCCAACTACATTTTTGACCCAACGATAGACAAAGTTATGGATACTACACAGCTTCGTTATATGCATACTGAGCTTTTCATTAGAGTGATTGGATTTGTTTCCGGTGATATTGGATCAATTTTGAACTTGAGCGCAGTGAAGGATAAAACAGAACTCATTAATGGAGCGGGAATAGTTGATAGTCAGCCCAAACAAACGAGGCTTGCATTTGAAGTGCCACTGTTGGACAAACCTGTGACTGTAGACATTGGCAATGTCATCAAACAAGTTGAATTCAGTAAGCCAGCAGATCCACTAACGACAAGATCTCATTTAATGGCTGTCAGAACTGATCTCGAGGTTTTTGTCTTTAAAATCGCTGTCTCCAGGAAAACTCAAAAAATCAAATTAGAATTGGTTGGCTCATTGCAAGCAGCAAAACATACTAAAGAACCATTTGCTGATGTGTCGTTTAATTGTTGGAACTATACACAATTCACAACGGTAGACATCAAAGGAAATTGGCAAGTTTGGCAAATTAAGCCAGTTAGATCGGGGACTATTGTGGAAGGTGGTGCATCAGGACAAATTGATGAACCAACAGAACTTTCGAATTGGAAGAAACTCATTTGGGGACGTGATATTGATCAGCTATTTTTTTTCAATAGAAGCGGGTTCTATAAAATTATACTACATAATGACAATAAAACTTCAAGCATCATGAAGGTTTATACAGAGAAAAAGCAAGTGAAGATATTGCAAGTGGAAAGATGTGTTGACAAATGTGAGGAATTTTTTTTATTGACGTCAACAGACATTCTATGGTTGAAATTCGATACGTCAAAGAAACTGTTTAACCATATTCTTAGTTGGAAACATTACTTAAACCCAGAAGATGTTTCTTTAAGGTTTTCGTTGAATGCAATTGGCGATTATGCTAAAGGTGATAGAAAATATATCTTAACAGTACATTCTCAAATTCATTCATCAAAGTTTTTTTATCAATTTGGTTTTGACAAACAGCTAGGCTTACACAGAATTTTCAATGATCCATTTTTTATAAAGTTAAACACAGACACCATTATTCGCAATACGTTTTTGTTGCCTGTGCATTTTTTATCAGCAGAAGAGGAGCTTCGCAGAAATAGACTTAAATATAAGGTGAAACCTTCTTTGTCTCGAAAGAAGTTTCTTTCTTCTGAGTTCGTGACAACTGATGATGACGATGATGATGATGATGATGCTGATGATGATGATGCTAATGACGGCGATGCTAATGACGGCGATGGCGATAACCAGCACAATACTAAAAGTATTAAAGAATCAAGCAAGCAATTACCTGGTGAGATTACATGCAAGCATGTTTATTTTGCCATGTTCCAAATCTCCACCAGCTATGAAATTGATAGAACTTTGATATCTAACGACTCAAGTGCAGTCATTTACAGATATAGAAAAGCTGAATTAGAAGATGATGATACGGAAGCAATAGAAAAAAAATATTTTGAAAAGACAATTACCGACAATATTGTGGTAAATTCAGCTTCTTTGCCAAAATATGATTTTTTGAGAATGATGGCTGATGTGGGGAACATTGAAAACGTACAAAAAGTACACAATCAGTTGATCAATTGTTCTAGTAGCAGAAACGAGACAGGTGCTAATAAAGTTACAAAGTTAAATAATTTTTCAGAATATCAGATGCTGGTTTTGAAATTAACTTTGAAAGAACTTTATAATGTTGATATACAGAACGAGGATGCCGGTTTAAACGACGTCGAAGGGCTCCGCAAAATTTTAAACACATCCGCAACTTTGAGGGAAGAAGCAGGTGATGAAAACCTTACAAAAATAGCCAAAAGTTGTGCATTACTGTTTTTGGATGATTTAATAGAATTCCTCAAAACTGACATTTGCAAGTTTCCTTTTAAATTCCCAGAGAGTCGGGGCCGAAAGAATGAGTTTGACCAATCAATTTTTGAACTGACTGACGAGGACACTGAATTCCAAGAACTTGATACCGATGCAGAAGGAACTGGGGTAATTTTAGAAAATTTTAAACTGGAGAAAGTTCATCCACGAATGCGTTTTATCCTTCAAGACTGGAATGAGCTGATATTTGACACTCCTATTGACGGTACAATACTGCAAGCACAAACACAGTTTTTTTCACAATCACAGGTATATGATCCGTCACAACAAATGTACTCTCAACAATTCATGAATGACACAATTGCTGATTCTCAAGCATCTCAGCAATATTATGGTCCTGTTCCAGTGATCTCTACCGCCTCGTCGTTCACCAGCAACAGCCAAAAATCAAGCAAAAAGAAGCGTAAGTTGAAAGCAGGACTATCAGCTTCACAGCCCGCATTTATGTCAACTAAGCCTGTTGGAGCAGGCGTAAGTACCTTGAGTCAGCTGCAACAACCATATTTAGGTATGTCTTTGTCTCAAGGAGCCGTCAGGCCACCCACTAAAAAAAAAAAAAAAAAAAGAGGTGGATTTGCATGAATTTTATCTTATTATTGTACATTAAATCTATTTTTTTTTTCTTTTTGTTATTATTATTATTATTATTATTATTATTATTTTTTTTTTTTTTTTTTTTTTTTTTTTTTTTTTTATATATATACGTATGTATATATATATTAGGTAGGATTTATTCTGGTAGCATAACAGCTTTTGCATAATTACTACAAAAACTTTGTCTTTAGATAATACAAATCAGCTATTGGCGCTATATGTACCTGATGAAGCTACAAAACAAATTTTATAAAAATTGCACAAGATATTAAATTAAAAATTTGCGGGTATATTAAAAAGCGAATACCTAGTCATTGATGAGCGTGAGCCTCAACTTTCCGTTTTCTATGAATGAACGAAAACTAGTGGCTAAACAACGCGAGGAGTTTAATGATAAATAAAATAACCATTTTGAACTTCAGGAAAAAAGAAATTGAGGATATTTGTATGACTAATAATAAAGGGTGGTAAAAATGAAATATTAAACTAACAAATTAAAAAAATAGTATAAAAAGAACACAAAAGTAAGAGTAAAAAAGCATCTCAAAAATTATTAATGAAAAAAAAAAAAGTAACAAAAAAGGTTATCAAAAAATTTACCAAGGGAACCAACACTAACCAGTAATAAACCGTAGTTCCAATGCATATGTATCATATTTCTTCAGCAACATCATTCAAACTCACTCCATCATGTCATCGATAGGAGCTTCGTCAGCATATTCAAGTTCTTCATCTTCGTAGTCAATTCCTGCTTCTTGGTATTGTTGGTATTCAGCAACAAGATCATTCATGTTAGATTCAGCTTCGGTGAATTCCATTTCATCCATACCTTCACTGGTATACCAATGCAAGAAGGCTTTTCTACGGAACATAGCACTGAACTGATCACCGACTCTCTTGAATAATTGTTGAATAGAAGTAGAGTTACCAATGAAAGTAGCGCTCATGTCAACATCAATTGGTGGAACAGAACAAACAGCAGTTTGCACATTATTTGGAATCCACTCAACAAAATCGGTGGAGTTTCTGGTTTGAACCTTGTGCATTTCGTCTTCAACCTCTTTGACAGAAACCTTACCACGGAAGAAAGCAGCGGCAGTCAAGTAACGGCCATGCTTTGGGTCCGAAGCAGCCATCATGTTTCTAGCGTCAAACAATTGCTGAGTCAATTCTGGAACAGACAAAGAGCTAAATGATCTGGACTTGATGGAAGTCAATGGAGCATAACCAACCATGAAGAAATGCAAACGTGGGAAAGGAACCAAGTTGACAGCCAATTTTCTCAAGTCAGAGTTCAATTGACCTGGATAACGCAAAGAGGTAGTAACACCAGACATGACAGAAGAAACCAAATGGTTAAGATCTTCGTATTTTGGCTGTGCCAATTTCAAGTTTCTCAAACAAATATCGTACAAGGCTTCATTATCGATACAGAAAGTTTCTTGAGAGTTTTCAACTAACTGGTGGACAGACAAAGTGGCGTTATACGGTTCAACAACAGTGTCAGAGGTTTTTGGAGATGGAACAACAGAGAAAGTAGCCATCATTCTGTCTGGGAATTCTTCACAAATCTTAGAGATCAACAAAGTGCCCATACCAGAACCAGTACCACCACCTAAAGAGTGGGTGATTTGGAAACCTTGCAAAGAGTCACATCCCTCAGCTTCACGTCTAATAACATCCAAAACGGAATCGACCAATTCTGCACCTTCAGTGTAGTGACCTTTGGCCCACACATTACCAGCAGAAGATTGACCAAAGATCATGTTGTCAGGACGGAACAAGTTACCGATCTTAGACGAACGGACAGCGTCAATGGTACCTGGCTCCAAGTCAACCAAAACAGCACGAGGAACGTACTTGCCGCTCATGGCTTCATTGAAGTAAACGTTCAAACGTGATTTTTGCAACTCGTTGTTGCCATGGTAGTTACCAGAGTCATCAAGACCGTGTTCGCCACAAATGGTTTGCCAGAAAGCAGCACCCTACAGTATGTTAGTATTTACCTCTAATCGTTTGGCAATGTGACTCCCGTGTAATCTTCTAGAAAAAGGTCTTGGCTTGATTTGATTTGGAAGACGGCGATCAGGGATGAATAATGGCTATTAAATATGAGCATCGCTTTATTGCTCTGTATTATTTAGTTTTACTTTATTTTGTTTTTGCGTCAAATGTGACTTTGCTGATTATGGGTGACAGCAAGTAACATGCCAATTAATATTATTGTGATTTAGAGTAATTGTGGTCTGACTCCATGACTGAACTAACTGACAGATTGCATTGATTTTGTGAGCGCTCGTTCAACATTTTCCAAGACATACAAAGACACAAAACATAAACAAATCAAAAACATACAATTTGGTTACCACATTGACCGGTAGATAAATGAATCTAGAAAGACGTGTTAGTAAGATGAAGTTCTTGTGCTTGAAACGTCCACCATCAAATCTACTTGTTGGCGCGTAGCTGGTTGTGGCGACACTTTGTGATTTGCATACAACACGCACACAAAGCCTGGCACAATTCCTATCACTCAATCAACCGCTGGAGTTGTGGCCAAGTGATCAGATCTGAGGTGGGAAGCGCCAATACAACGAGTAGATCTGAGCAGCAGATTCTTGCAAATACTTTGCTGAAAAGTCACCCTGGACATACAATTTCTCTCATGATGGGGGTATAAGCAGTACACTAGACACTAATAGCGATGGACTGAGAGGAACAAAAGAGACAAACAAGAGAAAACAAGAAGAAAAAGAGAAGAAAAATAAGGGCCAAAATTTTCCATATCCTGTAACAAAAAATCAGGAAAAAGTAAATAAACAAAACAAAGCCAAAGGCGAGCTGGACAGCGCACTACACACGCCTGCCACCGCTGGTGCCCAAGCCGGGAAACCCTTTGGGTTTGTTTGTTTTTGTTTACCGCTGCTGCGCTTCCTGCTGCGCTTACTGCTTCTCTAGGCGTCTGTATGCGTCGTAATGCGTAAATGCTGTTGTTGACGTGTGTATCACACCCATTGTGAATAATGACACGCTACCGGGCATGTGATCGATACTGTCACATGACGTATCAAAAAAAAACGAATACGAGCCCGGGCCACATGAGATAAGCTCTGCCATGTGGCGCGTTAGCATGCAAATATTCTGAGCTATACTCGGCTGGAAAGCGCTAGCGCTATAACAGAGCACTTGGCGGGTGCGCGCACTCTGCAACTCTGATTTATAATGAATTCTTAGACAAGCGCCGCGGTGGCTTTCAAGAAACAGCGCTAATGAAGTGGGCGAGGCGCTATAGAGTACTTGTACTGGCGTTTAAAGGATGGGAGGCAGACGTCCTAACAAGAAGCGCTGTCTGGCTTGTTCTCGTCGGGAGCAGACATAACATAAAGACAGCTATATGTTCCCTTTTTGGAAAGCACGGTATTCGATACAGATGATGTAGACAGACACAATGTCGATGTTTATAGGGAGCTCCAGCGGCGCCAACGGGGGAGGGGGAATTATTGCCGTATGAAAACGAGGAAAATCCCACTCGAGGCAGAAGACCCGCAGCCCTGGGCCTCAGCAACAATTGCCCGCCGGTTTCTTTGACGATTTCGGCAATTTTCTGTGGCACTTTCTATTAAAACAGATGTTTCTCGTTTCGTTTTGCTTTCCTTCATTCGCTTAGTGATCCTTTCCCATTTGCTTCGATTCTCTTTCTTCTGGACTTGCTTATCGCCACTGCTGCTTCTTCTTCTACTCGCGGCCTCGTCTTCTTTTCTCACACTCAAACCTGCTCGCGGCCTTTGCTACTACCGAAAGCCGGAGAAAACTCCAAATTTGTGCTCGATCTCTGCCGCTTCTTTGTTGAGCGAAAAAGAACAAAAAGTAAAAAGATCAGCCCTTTGCATCATAAGAAAGGCTAGCAAAAGCTCCACGCAATACGTTACTCTGCCAGCCCATAGTCGTCCTGTACAGCTTCTGTCTTTGCTAGAAACAACTGCTACTACCATCACCGTTAGCACATTGCTCTAATGCCAGCCGCCAGAAGAAGCGTTCAAAGAAGTGCTTCGTCTTCTTTTGCTTTGGTAAGTTTTGACTTTTTGCCGCTTGGTGCGTCCTCGATCCTATTGTTGTTCGAACTCAAACTTTGAATGGCCACAGATCGCCATTGAATGTCACACCGTGAGGTTGTCGATACTAACACTTTTCTCTAGAACACCCATTTTCTCTGGTTTATTGGCCACTCGTCCACAGTCATCAACACGCTCGCTCACTCCTTGGTGACCGTAGTCAGGCCGCTATCAGCAGCATCGACAACATGGTTCACTTACACAATATACTCAATAATACTATGCTACTCCATAGTGCTCTTTAAAAGTTATTCTTTCAACAGGATTTTCAAGACGGTGTTCACAGAGCCGTTTTTCTTTCTAACAAATAACAATTCTCTCTACTTGTTGTTGTCCATGCTCTTTTTGGCTAATCACGATATCATGAGGTACATTCAGGGCGCGTTGTACCCATTCGCAATATACTCGCTCTTCCACTCTTTGAACTATCTCAACAACAACATTTTGGGCAGCTCTGCTCTTGGAGCTAAATCGAAGATTAGCGCCTTCACAAAGAATTACTATGAGAAGTCGTTATTTATTGCTGCAAATTTGGAATTGACCGTGCTACTTCAATTGATTTTTGCATGCATCAGAAACGTTATTACGGTCTTTAGAACAGGTCCAGCAGTCGCAATAAGAACATTCACGCTAACCGCCCTCTACGTTGCTTTTGTGAAGCTTAGGTTTGACGATAGCATCCACATGAAGACCATTATTCAGAGCTATGACCTCAGGATCAACCAGTTTTTGTATACAAACCAAAAGATCCCAAAACCAATAGTCGCTGCTTGGACCAGCATCAGAGCGGCTATCAGCACCTATGTCTCTCCAATCAAGATTATTGGAGCATCTCGCCGCTAGTGAGATACACGTTCTACCGCCGCCGTAATAGAAACAACGCGCTTTGAAAACAGCTACTTTGTTGGTTTCCAGATTTATTATAGTGTTTAGCACCAGGGCGCTTATTCACATCGAGACAAATTCCAGCCAAGGGCTATCAAACAACTTACCAGTTGTGCTCTACATTATGCGCCGCCGTTTTCAACCAAAACCACTTCTTGCTCAATACCTTTGCCCACCTAGCACTTTACTTCTCCACATTCACTTCTCTTTTGCAGTATCCGTTTACTTTCTGTCATATATTTTACATTAGTTGTTTAACTGTTAGTTTGTTTGTTTTTTCAATTGCACCTTGCCCAGTAATACTAGCTAGTTGATTTATCTATCGCTGTAGCAGTAGTAACTATACTAGTAGTAAAACTATAGCAGTAGTAACTAGTGATTGTGATATTTTAATGGTAACCCTGCCTTAAATCCTTTTAGTGCAAGCGGGTATTCCTTGAGTCCAAGGCTCATTGAGACCAGTGCTCGTGTGCGAAAAGGGAGCCGGGCTCTCACTGGGGCTCACGCTGCGGTGTTGAGTTTTGTATACTGCTATCTCAGGCACCTCTTTTTCTTTTGATTTTAATAATTTTGCCCCTAGTCATCCTGTTTTTGTTATCCTTTGTGCCACCAATCATACACATCACATCACAGTCCTGTTTTGTTCCATTCCGCGCTACTCGCCGACAGCACTTGCATTCAAGCTTCTAGATAGCAAATCTCCCACTCTAGCATTTCTCTCTCCTCATTTGTGATTTGCCCTTTTACAAGTTTCTGTTTCTCCCTTTTTGGTTGTTAGTCGTGTTCTCTGTTCCTTCTAATCTTAATTTTGACCACTGTTTGACCGCATCATCATCAGCCTGATCTCCCACGCATACTCACCTCAAGCCAGCTCTTCAACTTCTCAATAGCGCATCCTCGTATTTACAATCATCTAGCCTTCAATAATGAACAGCGATTACGACTATTTATTCAAATTGTTACTTATTGGTGACTCCGGCGTTGGCAAGTCCTGCTTATTGCTACGTTTTGCCGATGACACCTACACCCAAGATTACATTTCCACCATTGGTGTTGATTTCAAAATTAGAACCGTGGAGTTGGACGGTAAAACTGTCAAGTTGCAAATCTGGGATACCGCCGGCCAAGAGAGATTCAGAACTATCACCTCATCTTACTACAGAGGCGCCCATGGTATCATTATTGTTTACGATGTCACAGATCATGAATCCTTCAATAATGTCAAGCAATGGTTGCAGGAAATCGACCGTTACGCTACTGGTGGTGTGATGAAATTGTTGGTTGGTAACAAGTCCGATTTGACTGACAAGAAAGTTGTTGATTCTGCTCAGGCTAAGGAGTTTGCTGACGCTTTGGACATTCCATTTTTGGAAACTTCGGCGTTGAACAGTAAAAACGTTGAACAAGCTTTCTTGACTATGGCCAGACAAATCAAAGCACAAATGGCTACTTCTAATGTCGCTAACAATAACTCTAAAAACAATATTAAAATCAGCGGCCAACCTATTGGTCAAACTCAATCAAACGGTTGCTGTTAATTTTTTTTCTGTAATCCATGTGTTATCAAAAATTGTCATATGTTTGGCCTTCTTTGACAGCCATTATACTCCTTATTTTGTCTTTCTCCTCCTATGCTCCTCATTCTCACTTGTTACTTTCCCCATGCTATAGCTCGTTTGTTTGGTTGGATGGTTTGGGTTAGTGCTTTCCTCTGCTTTTTTTTTTTTTTATTATCATTTATTTTTTTATTTACCTTTTTTGACTAATGCTGTTCCTTTCTGTAATTTTATATTTTTCCAAAGAATAAACGAGTTCGAGTTTTTATAACTCCGTGTATGCTGATCTCTACAGTGAGTTGAACTCAACAGTGGTGGGCAACAACTAGCACGAAAACGGAAGGCGAAAGAAAACAGTTTGTATTGAAAAGTTAACAAATACAGCAGTCCTGTCTCCTTTTCAACAAGCTGGTTTTTTTCTCGACAGTCTGCTTGATCTAGTTTATCTTGGTATTTAGCATTCACTTCTTGCTTTTAGATTGCAGTCTTCTCAATTTTTTTTAACGGAGCTGGTATGTTCATTACTATTGCAAACGTTGACCTTTAATATATATTAATATATAGCTATTCTACATCAAGGGTAGAGTTTTGATATTTGTATCTCGATGACTTCAAATCAAACTGTTTTACGATTCTTTGTGCATTCTTTGAGTTTCCAGTCGTGGTCTTGCGTGTGTCTTGTACGATTATCACCTTGGAAAAACTGGTCGAACAATTTGGACTAAAGCTGTCGCAATTATGGATAAGTAACCTTGAAGGTCGAAATACCGTCAAGCATACAAGAGCGACCTATATTACTGGGGTCCTTCTCCTTAACCCGACTTTTATTTCACTGTGAATATAGCTCATTAGTAATGTAAAAGGGTAAAAATACACATTATAATAAAAAGAAGTACTCACAAATAAAGGAACACAACGGGTGTTTTATTACTTACAGAAACTCGAATTCACATGTATGTTGGGAAATAGATATCTAGAATAAGATAAAAATGCCTCCCAATCATTCTCCTTGATGGAATGTTTTCGCCCTTAAACTTGTGTAAGGTACCTGGTGGCTAATTTCTTTGAGCTGATAGGCCAGAACGCTTTAGATCAGTTAAATGGCTTTGTGGCAGGCTTTCACAGTTATGTTCTGCGAACTCTTCAGAGATGAATAATCATCTTTGATCTAGCCGTTGCGGAAAGCAGCATGCGCACTGGCCCGGTTCACATAAAAGGAGATCGAAAACCATAGTTTGGAAACACTTGGTGCGAGATGACAAAGTAAGAGAAAAAAAGACTACTCCAATATTTCTTGCCAGGGCATTTAGTTATTGAACCCCAAACTGCACACTTTAATTTTGTCTATAAATTGTTTTGCTGTTTGTGCTTCAATGATGAAGCGTATGCTCAATATCGGTGTAATAATATCATGTTTTAAACTACTCAGCTGGATAGAACTTTGAGCATCTTTTTTAAGAACCGTTTACACCATTCAGTTAAATGTAATCGTTGCGAAATCTTACATCCACGCCGCTCAAGACAGGGATTAGTAGCTAGTTTTGTTGTCGATGTTAGAAAAGTTCATCATGCAAAGTCACGCATACACATTGACAGCCTGGATTCCATACAAAGAAAAACAAAAATAAATCCTAGAAACATCAACCATCCCCGTAACACCCAGACAGAAATAGGATTTTATCCCAGAGAAAATTTTCTTCTTCTTCTTCTTTTTCTTCTTCTTCTTCTTCTTCTTCTTCTTCTTCTTCTCTTCCAATATATCAATCTCTTCAGAAAGTATCGCTAACTCACTAATCAGTAAAGAATCAATCCTGAAGATGTCTTCAAACATTCTCCAATACACCCAGATCAAGGACATTGCTCCAACAGTGCAAAAATTAAGAAAATCATTCCATAGTCGCGAGTTGGACCCAATTGAAAACAGAACATATGAACTTGGAAAGCTTTACGACGCTATCAATGAAAACAGCGAATTGCTTATTGCCGCATTGCAAAAGGATTTTCACCGCGCTAGACTAGAAACCACGGTTTGCGAAATCAGCCCCCTATTGGCTGAAATTCGACACATTATCAACAATTTGGGCAAATGGGCCAAACCAAGTTCGCCAGCATCTGTTCCATTTGTACCGTTTGCTCTCACTGGTAAAAAGATTGAAAGAATTCCATTAGGTACCGTGTTGGTGATTTCTGCTTACAACTACCCAGTGCTTTTGTCAATCAGTCCAATTGCTGGAGCAATTGCTGGTGGTAATAATGTGGTTTTCAAGCCAAGTGAATTGACACCACATCTTGCCCAGGCTTTAACTGATGTGTTGCCTAGATACTTATCTCCTACGGTGCTAAAAATCGTTAATGGTGGAGTGGAAGAAACCACTGAGTTGTTGGCTCAAAAATTTGATAAGATTATGTACACTGGTAGTGCAAGAGTTGGTAAGATTATTAGTGTTGCAGCAGCTAAACATTTAACCCCGGTCGTTTTGGAGCTTGGCGGAAAATCGCCAGCAGTAATCAGCTCGTCATTGAGCGCAAAGCAGTTGAAAATCACTGCCAGAAGAATTGCGTGGGGCAAGTTTTCCAACGCTGGCCAAGTGTGCGTTGCTACCGATTATTTGCTCGTTGATGCCAAAATTTACGATAAGTTTGTTCAATTGTTGAAAACGGTTATTGAGGAAGAATTTTTCCCTAATTTGACTGCAGAAAGTGATTACTCGCATATTGCCACAGAGACAGCTTATAACCGGTTGGTAAAGTTGCTAAGCAGCACTAGAGGTGAATTGGTCACTGGCGGGGTCACTGACAGTGCGGCAAGATTTATCAGCCCTACAGTTTACCAAAATGTTTCTTGGGATGATCCGTTGATGGAAGACGAAATTTTTGGTCCACTTTTGCCTGTGGTGAAGTTTGATGATCTTGACAGGGAAATTGAGAACATAATTGAATACCACGACACGCCGCTAGCAGCTTACATTTACTCCAATGACAAGAAAGAAATCAACAATTTTTTCAAGCGTGTCAGATCCGGCTCTGCGTTTGTCAACGATGCCACAATCCAGTGCGTTTCGTTAACAACCCCATTTGGCGGGGTCGGCCAATCAGGACACGGGGGATACCATGGCCTTAGCAGCTTCAAAACATTTACCCACGAAAGACCAGTTTTCACGCAAGCTTTCTGGTCGGAACCGTTGTTTGAAGGAAGATATCCACCATACACGAGCATAAACGAAACTTTACTCACCGCTACGTTTTTGCCGTTTGGGAAAAATCGTGATTACGACAAGTACTTGAAGGCTGCCGGCTATGCGGTGCTAGCGGGGCTTGCTACCACAGCATACAAATCGGTCAAAGCGCGTCTTGACGGTTATTATGGAAATTAGATGCGTGCTGTTGAAGCAGGCTGGATAGGTAGGTTGGTTGGAACTGTTCAAAATTGATATTTTTTGTGTTGGTCTTTAACTTATTCGGCTTTTTTTTTGCTTTTTATTATTTTTTATTATTTTTATTTTTATTTGTATTTGTATTTGTACTTTTATTTTCTTTTTTGCTGCCTGCTGTTGGGACATGTTGATGTTGCTAGCTAGGCTTTGTTCGCAGCGAGCCCGTGGCATCTGTAAGTCGGTAAGGCCGATAAATACTTTTACTGGCTGAAATTGCTCGAGTTGTCCCTGCTTCGCCATCTTCCGGGCAGATGCGCTTGGAAACTTACACTTTCATAGGCACGCACGTATATATACGACACAAAGGATTAGAAAACCAAATCATCAACTCTGGCGTGAAATCAGGAAAAACTGTTCCCGAAATCCGTTGCAGGCGGCACTGCAACGTAAGCGAAACACGCTGCAGCCGAGCCGGTATCAGCTACTACTCGCTTCAACGTTGAGCGGCGGGTCTGAGAAACACTCAGCACCGTAATGGCAGCCCAGACAATCGGCACTGCATGCTGTTTAGCAAACAGTCAGGCATCCTGTAGCCCACATATGGAGTCTACCGGGCCAAACCAAAAACAGCTGTCTAGACGTGTACTCTGAACAGCTAGCTGCCTTTGGCTTGCCAGCTATCAGACACGCATTCATGTCCGCTATCTGCCGGCGGATCGCTGACGGTCGCGCACACAATCAGCGGAAAGAGCTGAGGAAGCGGCAGCCCTCGCGCATCCCTCTGGGAGCGAGCAAACGGAAAAAGTGCTACGTATACTGTAATCCTCAGCCCGTATGCCTCGCCACGCGGTGCCGCGCCATGCCAAACCAATCAATAGATGAATTTATTCAAACTGTGGTGCTGCTGCTCAAGCTGCTGCCCGAATTTATTAGTAAACTTGCCAAGGTAGTTACTTTGTTGGGTGAGAGCGTCCGCGCTGATTGATCGCTTGTGTAATCCGGAACCGGAAAGCTCCAGGGCGCGGCGGGCAGCTGGATTTATTTGCTGCGTTTTAGTATTGGACCGTTCATAGAGGATGCTATTTCCGAGAAAATGTGTCCCGGATCTGGCTCCTGCCGGTGCCGCTTTTTCCCCCGGATTATTGCGCAGTAGTGTGGAAAAAATGGGCAACACCGAAGCTGAAAAAAAAAATAAAATAAAACAAAATGAAATAAAATAAAAGAATAAAAAAAAAAAAAATAAAAACCGGGCGCGCAAGATGCTGGCGATGGATAGACGAGCAAGTGAGCTGGCTACTCAGGTAAGCGTTGCACATCCCAGGAACACAGCAGAGAAGTCCAGACTACACCGTGCTTGGTAAACAAAACACACCAGGAAGTTGTTCTACAATGGCAGGCGCATCCCAAAAGAAAATAGCCGCCAGCAATGTCAAGGCGCTCAAAGAGATCCACATCTTGTCGGGCACTATCAACGGTATCGCCATGATCGCAGTGTTTCTCTTGAAGCGCCCAGCAAACCCCAAGCCGTTTCTCGTCTTGAGCATACCGTTGGCTCTCAGCCAGTTCGCTATAGAGAAAAGCGGCCGGCCCGTGTACGGCTCGGATGGCCGTCTTGTGAAAACAGCCATCGATCTATCCCAGGAAGGGCTCACCGAGTACCTCTTTGACGTTGTTTACTTCACCTTGATCGAGGACATTTTGATGGTGCTATTTGGTTCCAACAAGGTCTGGTGGCTCTTTGTGGCAGTCCCCGTGTTTGCCATGTACAAGGCGTGGGGCATACTCAAGTACGGCAAGAGCTTGCTTGGTGGGTTTGGCGGCGCGGGAGCTGGATCACTGTCAGACGCGAACGGAGAGCAAAGTCAGCAGCAAGAAGGCGCTGTGCCAGGCAAGTCCAAGAGACAGGCCAAGCTCGAAGCCCGGGCGCAGAAGGGCGGCAAGAGAAAAGTGCTAAGGTAAAACCGGCTCGATATTTAGTTTACTTTCGCTTTACTTATATACTACTGTGAATCTACATGTCGTTTGAGTTGACGTCTGTCTGGCGGTCCGCTTTGGATGCAACATATTTGATCAGTCTGTCACTTTCCCCGGAATGGCTCGCTCGTGTAGCTCACAATCCGGTAGAAGTTTACCGCATAACAACGCGCTCAGACGCTTATCTCCGCATGGCACTGCGTTACTCTGCCGCAAGGAACAGAATCACGCTGTTGCGGATGGCGGACGGCAGCCTCACCCGGCCGAGTTTGCCGTCCGCTGGCAGTGGCACTTTGGACCAGGGCTCGTGGCGCGAAAAAGAGGGAGTTTCGTTGTTCTTTTCGTTTCTCTTCCAAGCGCCCCTATTTATTTTCTTCAGTTTCCTCTTCCCACTTCCTCTCTTTTTCCCCCTTTACCGCCAATTGGTTGATTGATTGATTGATTCGGTTGATTGATTTGTTGATTCACATTGATCAAGATCTTTATATTCACTAGTATATACATATAATCTCAAAATAACACTTCAAAATGGACGGAGGTATGTGCTTTTTCTAGTCTTGTTGTTCGGCTTTGTGCAGCTTGTTCTCTTTTTTCTTGTTTGACTTTGCCCATTTCAGTTTTCAATTGGCGCCTTGCTGTTTGCTTGCGTGGTCAAAAGATAGGCGGCGACAGAAGCTCTCCAACGAAGACGTCTCAAGAGCCGGTTCGACACTCACTATCTGAGCATAGCACGCTTCGCAATTGACAAATTCGATTCCACTCACTGCCTTTCCACTTGTTCCGTCACAGCAATCGGAGGCACCGCAGCGTTCACATTTCGTTTAGATCCCGATTTTTCAAACTCTGTTTTTTCCACTTTTTTTTCTTGCGACAACTGAATTTTCACCAATGCTTGTTATGCCGCCCCTTTTCCAATGGCCACTACAATACAAACGCTCCCACGCTAGATTGGCAAGCCGCAAAGTGCTAAAAGTTATTGATCGCTATCAGACTGAAGCTGAACGGAAGCTGTTGAAAAAGGAGATAGCTGTTGAAGTCAAAACACACACACACGCGCACACACGCGCACACACACAAGTCTAAAAATGGAAACAATTTACTAACAGTTTTCTATAGAAGAAGTTGCTGCTGTACGTATATTGATGCCCAGCCAATTTTCAATCTTTTAAGAATTCGTTCAATCGAGTTAATTTCTTCATGATCTACAGACTTGGCAAAAAGTGGAATTTCATTCTGATGTTTTCGAATGAAATATACTCAGTAAGATAGATGTCATGATCAAAAATCAAAAAGAAAGTTCCAGTATTTCATTATGAGTCTCATACTAACCTTAAATCTAGCTCGTTATTGATAACGGTTCTGGTATGTGCAAAGCCGGTTTCGCCGGTGATGACGCCCCACGTGCTGTTTTCCCATCTATCGTTGGTAGACCAAGACATCAGGGTATCATGGTCGGTATGGGCCAAAAAGACTCTTACGTTGGTGATGAAGCTCAATCTAAAAGAGGTATCTTGACCTTGCGTTACCCAATTGAACACGGTATTGTCACCAACTGGGATGATATGGAAAAAATCTGGCATCATACTTTCTACAACGAGTTGCGTGTTGCTCCAGAAGAACACCCAGTCTTGTTGACCGAAGCCCCAAGAAACCCTAAATCCAACAGAGAAAAGATGACCCAAATCTTGTTCGAAACTTTCAATGTTCCAGCATTCTACGTTTCCATTCAAGCTGTCTTGTCTTTGTACTCTTCTGGTAGAACCACCGGTATTGTTTTGGATTCTGGTGACGGTGTTACCCACGTTGTTCCAATTTACGCCGGTTTCTCTTTGCCACACGCCATTTTGAGAATTGACTTGGCTGGTAGAGACTTGACTGACTACTTGATGAAGATCTTGTCTGAACGTGGCTACTCTTTCGTTACCACTGCTGAAAGAGAAATCGTCAGAGACATCAAAGAAAAATTGTGTTACGTTGCTTTGGACTTTGACCAAGAATTGCAAACTTCTGCTCAATCTTCTGCTATCGAAAAATCTTACGAATTGCCAGATGGTCAAGTCATCACTATTGGTAACGAAAGATTCAGAGCTCCAGAAGCCTTGTTCCACCCATCTGTCCTCGGTTTGGAAAGTGCTGGTATCGATGAAACCACTTACAACTCTATCATCAAGTGTGATGTTGATGTTAGAAAGGAATTGTACGGTAACATTGTTATGTCTGGTGGTACTACTATGTTCCCAGGTATTGCTGAACGTATGCAAAAGGAAATCACTGCCTTGGCTCCATCTTCTATGAAGGTCAAGATCATTGCTCCACCTGAACGTAAATACTCTGTCTGGATCGGTGGTTCTATTCTTGCTTCTTTGTCTACTTTCCAACAAATGTGGATTTCAAAGCAAGAATACGACGAAAGTGGACCATCCATTGTCCACCACAAATGTTTCTAAGCAACTTAGCTTTGTTTATATGTTGTATTCTTGTGATTTACTCCTGAAGAAAATAATAATTTATTTTTATTTTTTTGTTGGTCAATTTAACTTATTTTGAGCCTGATTATCTATTTTATAATTCATAATTATTTTTGTATTTGCCTTTTTGAAAAAATGTTAAAAAGTTGAGAAAAACTGAATGGTGGAATAGAGTATCTTCAAGGAACCTATTTTTCTCCAATGTAGCTATGACCAAAACGGAAACTATTCTGCGCAGCCTGCCATAAAGAGCATTATCTATTACACTACATGATAGCTCTCGTTTTACATTTGAACAAATAAATCAAAGGTCACGTAACCATCACCAGATAGCTACTGCTTTTTTTTTTTTTTTTTTTTTTTTTTTTTTTTTTTTCAGTTGAATTGCTAGGCGGCTGAATCTGTTGCAAAACAACAGGTAAGGTTGGGAAAAGCAGACATACAAATTTCAACTTTGCAGTAAAAATAGTATGAGAAAGGCACTTATCATGGTGTTTAGTTTACCCTGGTAACATCATATATATATATATATATATATATATAAGGTGAGACACAGCGTTACAGATTGTTGGCTTTGCTATGATATTTCCTCGCTAAATGCTTACTTTTTTTGAAAAACTATTTATTGTCTTGCTGTGTGCTCGAGGTATTGATTGTTGAAAAAGCTGCTTGGAAAAATATTAACATACAAGCAAAACACATAGAGGTTCCCCTGTTATGTAAGTCTGAAAAAATATGCAAGTGCCGCTTTCCAAAAAGGGAAATTAAGAGAAGTTATGACACAGAGCTAAACGAGGTTTAGATTTAAAGGATCTCTTGTTGGCAGAATACGTTTTTAAAGGATATTATGAAACAGAAAACACTGTATTTTATTGATTCAAAACTGTGCATTTGCTCCAAATTGCACTAGTGCATTTCTCTTTCACGGGAAAAGAAGCACTAGGTGTTGTTACTTTGCCCTTTCAACTTCTATCCTCATGGCTGTTATTGTGATAACCAATTGCATTGAGAAGAGCACAGTAAGGCACGATACCGTATTCATGATCGCATATGTGAAAGGTTTCAATTGGTGGGACTCCAGGCTGAAGCAAGACAATATCCTAGGATTTTATCATAGTTGACTGCGAATTCACATTTACGAGAATTAGCATAAACTACATGTCTTTGAATGGCTGCTGCTGCGGCTGCTGCTGCCTATTGCCTGTGGCAAACTAAAAGGCCAAAGAGGATAATTACTGTGATAAAATACGATAATAATGTTTTACGTGGTGAACATATGCTGTGGGATAAGGTACATTGCTGTCACAATACGCGGATATCACGATCTGATACCTTAATAAATGCAACATAAATGGCACACTATCTCTAAGTAACTACTAATAAATATGGGATTAATCCCTGTGAGTGCGAGATTGTTTCAGAATGGTTTGAAGCGTCAAAGCTTATTTCTTTCGCCTCGTCACAGCGCATAAACCTGAGAAAAATCGCAATGAACAGAAACACAGCGATAAACCGCATTTCTGCTTCTTTGGGATACGTGGAACCTGAAACCAGGGCTGCCCATTGTGAACTGTTACCGTCGCTATTAGCTATCTGATCCTGCCACTATAATAGCAACAGGGCTTGCTCATTTCAAAGTTTTATTCACTTTTTTCTTTACTATAGCCCTTCTTTTTCTTTTTGCTCTTTGCATTTCATAGTCTCCCACTGCTGAACGTTTTTACTCTTAAGGCATATATATTGTCTGTATCTCCGATCCCTCGGTACCAGTTCATAGCTTAGAAGCTACTTGCAACTATTCAATTATCATAAGGAAGTCAGATTTCATAGTATAAAAAAGAAAAAATTAAGCAAAGTCGCCTTTTCCAAAAAAAAAAAAAAAAGTTCTACACCAATATCATTAATACAAAAATTCTGAAATGACTGAAGAACCTAGACAAATCTCATTTAATGTTTCCGACTATTACCAGATTCTCGAAATCGTCGGGGAAGGGGCCTATGGTATAGTGTGTTCTGCCATTCACAAACCAACGGGTCAAAAAGTTGCCATCAAGAAAATAGTACCTTTTGAAAGATCCATGTTTTGTCTAAGAACTCTCAGAGAACTCAAGCTCTTGAAACATTTCAATCACGAAAATATTATCAGCATATTGGATATACAAAAACCACTATCATACGAGACATTCAATGAGGTGTACTTGATCCAGGAGTTGATGGAAACCGATTTACACCGGGTGATTAAGACCCAACAGCTAACAGACGACCATTGCCAATATTTCATCTATCAAACTTTAAGAGCTTTGAAAGCAATGCACTCCGCTAGCGTATTGCACCGTGATTTGAAACCAAGCAACTTGTTGTTGAATGCAAATTGTGACTTAAAAATATGCGACTTTGGTCTTGCTAGATCTATCGCTTCGTCTGAAGACAACTTTGGCTTTATGACGGAGTATGTTGCCACTAGATGGTACAGAGCCCCAGAAATTATGTTGACGTTTCAAGAATATACCACGGCAATTGATGTATGGTCAGTTGGATGTATTCTTGCTGAAATGTTGAGCGGTAAGCCATTATTTCCAGGTAGAGATTACCATAATCAACTATACCTCATCATGGAAGTGCTTGGTACTCCACTAATGGAGGATTATTACGGCATTAAGTCAAGACGTGCTAGAGAATATATCAGATCTTTGCCATTTAAAAGAAAAACTCCATTTGACCAAATGTTCCCCGATGCTAATCCATTAGCTTTGGACTTGTTGGAAAAATTGCTTACTTTTAACCCTGCTAAAAGAATCACTGTTGAAGATGCGTTACAGCATCCTTACTTGAAATTATATCATGATCCTAATGATGAGCCTAATGCTCAGCCTATACCTGATGACTTTTTCGATTTTGATAAAAAGAAAGACGACTTGAGTATTGAAGAATTGAAACAGTTGTTGTACAGAGAAGTCATGGCACCTTTGTACTGATGCTCTACTGTGGTGTATCTTAAAAAAAAAAAAAAAAGAAAAAGAAAGAAAAAAAAAATAAAAAAGAAAAACAGGGCATTACTTTGCTTTAACTGATTTACAATCACGTCTAATATTAACAGATTTAAACTAGACATTTATTTTCACTTCATAAAATGCATATACGCAGGTCATTAATTCACATCTCTCTCGGTTAAGCATTTTGGCTCATCTGGTTCATGTTTATATACACTGATTGCACCTTTCAAGTACTGCGCTGTGGCATTCATTTATATATTTTTTTTCCAAGTTCCGTTCTTCGCTCATCTTTTGTTCTCGCTGGGATTTCTTACAATTTTTTGTGAAACCTTTTTTCTCTTCGTTATTTTACCTTCTTGGCCTCTTTTTTTGGCTCCTACGCAATTTCTAAACATTTATTTGTTTAGTTAACTTACCTCAATACAATAATAACTATAATCATTTTTATACACAAATCAACGTTTGGTACTGCTTTCATTCTTTGCTGTAGAAAGTGATAAATATCATCGTTCTAGCCTGCCAAGCTTAATGTACAGATAACACACTATAAAAACAGAACCGGAACGTTACAAGATTAGATTTAGCATAGACTTAATTTTTTTTTTTTTTCTGATAATTAGGCACTGTCTGGCAAATTTATCAGTGTAATTCTTGCTGAAGCATATCTATATGTCTGTTATGCTTATTGCCTATCACTTACCCGTTTCAGAATTTCTGGATCAATGCGGCCTGTTAGAATGTTAACTTTAGCACTAGCACTGATTTTTTCGCTGGAGTAAATGGTAACATCAAAAAACGTCCTAGGGGAACTGATATTGATCCACAAATCACCAAATAAAATTGCGCCTAAATATAAAAACCTGTCACCGATAGCAACAATGGTCATCACAAAAACTAGAAGTATAGGGATTAATGATTTGCCCTTCCCATTAAAGGTTGAAATATTGGACGGTTTGCCAACTGTAACCTTGCAGCGTATTGCTGCTTTAGAACCAAACAATCATGGCTCTGGAAGTTTATATGATGCCGTCAATGCGGTACTTCACAAAAAAGTTTGTATTGATATCTCAAAGGGCCAACACCGTGAAGCTATAGAGTATATTAATGGTGATTTATTTATATGGCGTGACAGGGAGCTTTTCAACAAAGATCTTCTTTTGTATATTAAGCTAGATGATTTAGACAAGCTACACGATCTGTTGCATCACACTAAGGAAGTATTTATAGCATGCGAAAGGACCCAGATGGCTTCCTATTCTCATGCTAGGCCTGCAGATCCTTCTCATAATTTGTCACCGGAACAGATTAAAAAAATAGAAAATTTTATTGAAAGCTTACCTAATTTGCAAATTTTGAATGTTGCTTGTACAAATGTAAGCTTCCGGGTCAATAGGCAATTGCGAAAAGTAAGCTGCGGAGGTAGATGCTCTACATTTTTAACTGATAATTCCAAATTAAGTGGAAGTTTTGAGATAAGGGGTCTTGGTAGAATGCCCAATTTTTCTAGTATGAAACTCATCAACTTGCACCAGTTAAAAATTTCTGCCATGCATATTAACACAGTTGATGCTAAGCAACTTGCTTTGCCCAATTTAACCCATTTGGAAATTTCAGAGTTCCAAAGATTGCGGACTGTGAAGAATTTGAATTATTCGTTTCTCCCTAACCTCACTTCTTTGAAGATCAAACGCTGTTCCGGGGCTACCATCGAGGGTCCTATAGAATTGCCAAAATTGAAAAGTATTGTCATCCAAATGTGTCTGTTAACGGAAATTCCCCGATTAATTAATATGCCCAAGTTGCAACATGCTTTTCTTGACAAGAATAAAATTAGAGAAATTAATGGAAATCTCTCGCAATGCAAAAACTTGGAATTTTTGGATTTAAGTTCTAACGGTATTATTCATATTCAAAACTTGCATTTTTTAAAAAAACTCCGGCACTTGAGCTTAGTTGGTAATCATCTTTTTCTGATCCAGGGGCTCCAGGAGTTAGAAGAATTGGTATATTTGAACTTGGCTTTGAATAAGATAAAGTACTTGGAAAATCTTGACGGGCTAATCAAGATGAAAACATTGTTAGTTTTCGGTAATCCATTGCTTCGCATTCGACAGGATTTTAGCGATTTCAAAAGGCTTGAGAATGTGGCTGTGAGCGAAAGCAATTTGAAAGACATTCAACCTTTGTATAAAGTGTCAACGTTGAAAAAATTAGAAATTGGATCAACCAAGATAAAAGAGCTTGGAGACCTATCGCATTGGCAGAATCTTGAAATTCTTCATGCAGAAGCCCTTAAACTCTACAGTGTAAAATCTGGAAAGTTAGAAATTTTTCTAGGAGGAGATTGAGTATCTCATTTATCTGAAAAAAAGCTTAAGCTTTTTAATAGCATAATGTCCGGAGAATTTGAATTTTCTCTTGCGAAATTAAAGTCGCTATACAAACTTTCAAATTTGTCACTCTAAAAACTTCTCGTGCTTATGCTTTTTCAAATATTTTGTATAATATAATCTTGTAAAAGATTTTTCATAGATTCTACTGGGTGTGAAAGAGCCTTTTTCATATATATTTTGTCTGCTGTTAATTATATGTGGGTGTCCTGGCCGTCAACTTTTTTCCAGTTTATACTCTATAGAGTGGTAACATAGCAAAATTAAAAAAAAAGAAAAGAAAAGAAAAAAGAAAAAAGAAAAAAAGAAAAAAAGAAACACCAGTTTCAAAAATTTGTGTTGGTAAATGAATTTCAGTGAGCTAAAGATGAAAGCTATCTGCTTGAATCTCTTGTTTAAGAACCGCAAAAAGCTTCAAACAATATAAGCTTGCAGCTTCCTACATACGCCACTGTTTTCTCCAATAGACCCCAGTCTACTGGTCTTCTCCTCTTGTCATATGTGAAGTTACTAATATTCAACAGCAAGGCTTTTTCGGGGTTGAGGTAGTAAGCTATATATATGTTAAGGGCTAGTTGAATTTCAAATTCTTTAGGACATGAGCTTTTGCACATAGCAGCGAAATTCTGGAGAACCCATTTGTTGCCGGTAACATCAGCATACCAGAAATAGCTGGAATTATTCTTCGAAAGTCAGTACCTTTCTGTATATCAGACATGTGTCAAGGCACCCACTATCGGAAATTACAGCAAGCATTTCTTTTTGGGGAAGAGAATCAAAAACGTAATTACAGATGTATAATAGAACCAATATACAACTAGAAAAGTTTGTCTTTTTCATGCAGACTTGAATATGTTTCATGCATGTTGAGTCACAAGTGAGCCATCGTTCCTAAGATTTCACCAAGCTTTTTTTTGGACTTCCGGTTCGCCCTTTAACTCTGACTCTGTCTACGCTCCCGCCTCTGTTCTTGAATTTTACGCAGGTATTGCTCAAACCCAAGAGCTTCATATTGTAAATGCTGGAATGTTGAGATTGAATAGCTTGTAGTAAGCAGGTTTTAATTACCAAAAAGCTATAGTAAAGAAAACCAACATTTTATCAACAGAAACATAAAATTGTCACTATTTATACAATACCACCCCATATATTAAGTAAAATTTTTCTCATATAAACACCAAATAACAATTAATTATAGAATTAAAGCTTCTCGTCACGACTAAAGTATCTTGTCACTTCGTCAATAGATTTAGCAACGTAGTCGACATTGCTCTCATTCAAACCAGCCACTGAGGCTCTACCATTAGCGGTCAAGTAAACTGCGTGTTTTTCTTCCAAACGTTTTACTTGCTCTGGGCTCAAACCAGTAAAAGAAAACATACCGATTTGGTTAACAATATGGTCCCAGTTACCGGGGGTTTTGTAGGTGTCAGTCAATAAATCTCTCAATTTAGCTCTCATGCTGTTGATTTTGTTGGACATGGTTCTCAAATCTTCTTCCCATTGTTTTCTTAACTCCGGATCAGATAAAACTTCAGCGGCGATCTTGGAACCGTAAGCTGGAGGATTTGAAAGCTCAGATCTGGTGATTTTCTTAAATTGAGACAACACAGCTCCTTTGAACTCTTGAGGGTCGGCTTCAGCATCTGGTGCAACATTGGTCTTCACACCTTGGCCAGAAACCTTGTTGCTGGAAAAGCACTCAGGCAAAACCAAGTGGACAGCCCCGGTTCTTTCACCGTACAAACCCAAATTTTTAGCAAAAGATTGACAGACAATGATTGGAGTGTTTGGCAATTTTTGGATACCCAATCTCAAGGAGTAGGAATCTTCTTCCAAAGAGCCGGAAGCAAAACCCTGGTACGCAATGTCAAAAATTGGAAAATGCTGTTTGTCTTTTAAAGCTTCCAAAATGGTATTCCATTGCTCTTTAGTTGGGTCTAAACCAGTTGGGTTATGGGCAACGGCATGTAAAAGGAAAATGGAGCCAGATTCAGCAGAACCGATAGTGCTCAACATCCCTTCAATGTCCAAAGATTTGGTCTTTGCATCCCAGTATGGGTACAACTTGACAGTGAAGCCTAAAGATTCAAAGATTTGCTTGTGATTGGCCCAGGTTGGGTTAGAAAGGTAAATGATTTTTTCTTCAGGGCTCTTGTTAAGGAATCTGCTCAAAAAGGTGCCGGTAAAGTGCAATGCACCGGTACCAGAAAGGGATTGTGCAGAAATTGTACGGTCCTTGATTTTGCCGGTCAAGTCTTCACCAAAAAGGATCTTGAGGGCTTCATTAAGAAATTTTGCGTTACCATCAATTGGCAAGTACTCATGGTTAAATGATGGATCTGCCTGGATTTTCTTTTCAGCAGCAGCAACCGAAGGTAAGATCCATGGCTGACCATTGTGGTCTCTGTAGGCCCCGATACCCAAGTCGACCTTGACTGGTCTGGTATCCTTGGCCATTCTGGTCTTCAACCCGAACAATGGGTCTGGAGGCAACTTGTTGATCTTCTTGAAAACGGACATGTTTCTTTGGATTTCAAAGGTATTAATTGTTGACAGAGCTCGAATACCGCAGTTCAATCGTGCTGGTCTGAGATGGAATAACGAAGAGTAGTGGGCTAAGAACACTTTAGAACCCAGGAAGGAGCCCGTGGAGCAACAGCGATGAGTAATTTGAAGAGTTTTTAGAGCGCAGCCACTTTGCGGCGGGATTCGGCTGAGCATGTGACTGAGAGAGGACAATTGCAATCGGCTCAAGTGCGGAGTAGTAGCAGTTGCAATATACGGGAAGTTGTACCGGAAGTCTATTAGATAGATATCAAAAGAATATCAGATCGGATGAGCAAAGGATGTTGAGAAAGGATGCTCGCAGGGAAGATCTGACCCAATGCTGAAGTTGTCGGGAGACGTGGAAGTTTCAATGAATTTATACACAAGTGCCGCTGCTTCACCTCCACCTCCACACAAACCCAGCCCCAGCCCCACTCCCCTCACCCACTTAATTGGCGTCCACAGTTGCAACTACAATTGCCTATGACCAGCCAGCCACTAGTGTACAATTGACGGATGTCCGTTTCTTTCCGTTGTATCGCACTGGCTACCGGTATTCTCCAGGTTTCCCCAGCTTTCCCAAACATTAATCTTCCATCTCAAATCACACAAGATCTTTCTTACAAAATACACACGGATGAAACATCGGAACCAACTGCCATCGTGGGGAATATTCAATGTACACAGGTGCGTGTGTGTGTGTGTGTGTGTGTGTGTGTGTGTGTGTGTGTGTGTATGTATGTATTACAAATCACTAACAGTTCGTCATTATTCGTTTATTTTGTTGGAAACTTCATAATCCAATAGTATATATTTCATCTATTATTATAATACAATAGTCAGTGAGCCTACGGCATGTACACCTTAGAGTAGCCATCAATGCTTCTGCGACAGCATACGCAGCTGTTAAAATTTCTCAAGACCAAGGACAAACGACAATTGTCACAAATAGCCAAACATTTACATGGCCACAAGATAATCTGCCGTGGATGACTTTGACAAATCACACAGGTAAACTGTTTTGAAAAGTCCATATCATCTTCCTCTTCTTCCTCTTCTTCCTCACCACCATACTCATCAAGTTCGTCATGTCGATGATGATGCTTCTTTCTTTGCTTCTCGATATCCCCAAAAAAGGCATTCTTGCGCTTTTCCATAATCAATCGGATCAACTTGGCCGTCTCGCTGTCCTTACTGCGAAGACCGAGCATCTCAGTAGCAGTTCCGTATTCTTCCTCTTCATCTTCATCATTGCCATTATTGTTGCAAAACTTTTGGTTGAAAAATGATCTAGTAATTGGTCTTCGATGAGACACTGTAACAGCTTGTTCATGTTTGGCTAGACTTTGCAAGTCGTTTGACAAATGACATGCCAAAATCTTCTTGAAATCGTCATTTGCTGTAAGGCCTTCGGCAGTATCGGTATTACTGTTGCCACCGCTATTCGATGTACCAGTGCTGGTTCTTGCAGCAAGTAACGAGTATATATCTTTAGGATCAAACACTTCAGCGATCAAACCGCTGCTCTTATTTTGATTGTAATTCACAATATCCAATGTTTGTTGTTGTGATTGTTGCGACTTTGTAGCATTCTTTGGCGGTCTGCCCCTTTTTCTTTTCACTCCAGCATCAGACAATGGCATTTCCGTCACTAAAGTCGTGAAACCAGTATTATTGGCAACGCTGTTATCATTGGAATTAAGGTTTCCATCAACTTCACTTTCATACTCAGAATCAAACTCTAATGGTTCGTATGCTTTACCGTCATCATCATCATCATCAATTTCAAAATCTGAAGGCAAACTGTCAAGCTCAAAATCTGAGGTGTCATCCACTTCTGCCACTACTGGGCCTTCAAGAAGTTTTTTGTAATCAATACTGAAGTCATTTTCATTGAAAAAAGTCTCTCCAATGATAGCATCAGTAGTGGCAACAGAATCAATTTCTTGATTGAAATTAGATCCATTGAGTTTGCGTCCGTTTGTTCTGTAAACTGTGGATGCTTTTAAAAGTTCATTTTTTCGCTGAAGTGATTTATTTTTGGCAATTATTGATTTTCTCTTGAAAATCAAGCAATAAACCAACTTAAAGAAAAATTTCAGTAGCACAACAAACTTGTGCATCTTTTTTGAAATAATCCAGGAGTTACCATTACTTCTGCCACTACTAGCACTAGCACCGTCATCACCGTTATTGCCGTTGTTGTTGTTGTTCCGGCCACCATTACTGTTCTGTTTTTCTTCTTCTAGCATTTCAATCAACTCTGGTGGCACTTCGAAAAATTTATTATAATTTGAAATGAACTGCTTGGTATAGATAGAACCATCCACTCCATTAGCTTCCTCACCGTTGTTATTAGTTTTCGCTAATGCCTTTCCCTGTTGCTTTTTCTGAAATACTTTCTCAATTTTGGCAATCTCTGAATCTAGCCAACTGGACTCAGGTAAACCTACAAAGGATAATTCTTTGATAAATGATTTTTTTGTTGCTGTGGTTAATGCAATCACGCTTAGTTTTACCAATACGCTATTGAAATCATCAGACAAATTCACGTTAAAATTTTCAAGCCCTAGATTCACAAAAGTTAATCGATTGTCATTGTTATTGTCGCCTTCAGCTAAAAGACTAGCACTGAGATAAATTAAAGCACAAAAAACAATAATCATAATAATCCCAACCTGAGGTACAAATGACATAATCACGATGGTTGGGAAGAATTGAAGTCTTCCGTTAATGACTACCGAGATATAATACGAGATAAACGACATCCCGAGGACTGACAGCACAATCAATCGGTATTTCTGCAAATTGAGCAACTTCAAAACATGAATAGCGCAATGATTGAGTACCGAATTCAAACAAAGAAAAAGTAATTCAGGACTTGGTTTCTGCGCCAAAAGTGCAGCATTGTCAAATTCGTGGAAAGCGATAGAATGCTCGAATAATGTAAGGGAAGTATCAACACTAGGCTGTGTACCACTGGTAACTGAGCAAAAAGTCTCAACAAATTGGCTTAGGCAAAATGTCAAATATAATGGCCACAAGAAGCTAGTTGATGGGCCAATGTGACCAAATAGCTTATGCGGGTATTTCAAATTTTCACCCACCGTCACACTGCTGCCAAATATTTGAGTGAATTTTGTAGAATCGTACTTTATTGAGGTCAAATAACTTTGTGAGTCTTGCGGTGGTGGCGTATAATTGAAAATTTCAAAATATTGTAGCACCTTATTCACCGCCGGTACATAACAATTCAAAGCAATGAGAACAATTTGCAAATTTTTGAGCAAAATTGCAGTCATGGCTAGACGTAACCCAATTTTAACCCATTTCGGGAACTTAATAAATTTATTAAACAATAATCTTATCTTGTGTACTAGTTTCTGCACACTCCACGTTCCTTCATCATCATCATCCAACTCGGTCTCTATATGTACGTTGACTGTACTACCATTTGGGTCGTTTCTTGAGGCGTCTCTCAAGTTTCTCATTCTAGTGGTTGTGGCAAACACCATTGTCCGGTTTAACACAATCGCCATAAGCATACATACTGTTGCATACGGTGAAATTAAGTAGCTCAAGAAGAAGTTCAAGTTGCGCTGCTGAGGCAGGTCTGCTTCGTAAGACTGTGCAATTACCGAGTTGATTAAACCAATAATGACTTTCGGCACATATGGGTTGGTGGTGTTGAGAAACTTGGGATGTTGCTGTTGATAATGGTGATCTGGATCAGCTGCCGCTGCTTGACTATTATCCTCAACATGATTCAAGCTGTTGGCATTGATTACGGCGCTGGTAGCTGATGCTGTTACGGCGGCAATCGCAGTGCTGGTTGCTTGATGAAAGAAGGTGATGTAACCGGGTGTAGCGGACATATTAAGCTAAATCGTTGACTGTTGTTTTTGTTTTGCTTGTTCAGGATCGGCTGCTGTTGAATTTTCATATAATTTCTTATGCTTGAGTGGCTCCTAGTTCTGTGAAGTTGCCTTACACATAAAATTGCCAGCAATTTTGAATCTGGATTGTGGTTCGCGTATATGTCAAACTGTCTTGGTTATTACTGACTATAACGCAGATTTCAAGAGTATTCAATGCATTAACTGAGAAGACTGTAGAAAACCACACTATAACGCTGAAAATGAAAACAAGTACAGAATAATGAACAGTATGAACCACACGACGGATCCCTCAGCGAGTACTCTTCTCCCCACCGGTGCTAAAAACAAATGGTTTGTAGAGTTGGTGGTCTGCAATCCATTTACTCTCTTATTCATCGCAGCGCCTAATTGCCTTTTCCCGCTAGACGCCGCCACAGCATCCATCACGCTCTGACTATGGTCGGAAGTCACGAGAGCTTTACAGCAATACTATAATTCCGAAGGTATATTGCCAACATCACATATCATAAAGCACAACAAGTGCACCAGCTACGCCATTATTGGAGAAAAGTAGGTGACCCTAAGGATAACCCTAAGGACAGGTAAAAAAAATCAAAATTTTAAGTATATAAATCACATAAATGATATCTTTGTTCAAAAGAGCATCAATATTTTCCATATAATCTAATCCAAAGACTTACCCAAAGCCTCTCTTTGAGTTGGAGAATTTGGGTCGAAAAACGGCTTTTCAGCCAACGAAGTAACTCTAGTACCATGTCTTGGTTCTTTACCCTCGTGGTCCCAAACGGTTCTATGTTGCGAGCATCTGTTATCCCAGATTGCTGAAGTACCATAACCAGGCTTACTTGGTCTCCAGTTGAATCTAACCTGAATATCAGCATTCTTTTCATAAACGTGGTTTAAGTATTTCAACACCAAATCACTTTCAACAGGGTTCAATCCAATGATTCTCTTGCACATTTTTCTGTTGACAAACAAAAACTTCCAGCCAGTGGCAGGATGCGTTCTCACTAATGGGTGGACTCTTTCAATTTTTTTAGGTCCTGCAAATGGATCATTACGGTCCAAATATGAGTGAGAGGAGGTGTAAACAGCTTGCTTTCCTTCCAAAAATTTTTGAAATTCTGGCGACAATTTATCGTAAGCAGCATAGCCGGATGCCCAAAGAGTGTCGCCGCCAACCTCAGGAATAGTGTCATTGTGCAAGTGAGTAATACCGGCTGGTTGATGCTCGTGCACCAAGTCAGTGTGCCAAGTTTCGTTACCTCTAGCACCGTATTTAGGATCCCAGTTGCTCCAGTTGGCATTCTTGAACGTCATTTGGGTTCCGCCAAAAGTTCTTCTGTAATCGACCCAGATGGTGGTCATTCCCGGCAATCCGGGAACTTGTGGAGTTTGTGGATGTACTTCAACTTGGCCCCAGTAGTGACCCAACTCCAACTGCTTTTGTGGAGCTAATTTTTGGTCTCTAAAGAAAACCACCACCCTTTCTGCAACAAGAAGTGCCAATTCGTCTTTCTGTTTATCGTTCAAATCAGCCAATTGCAAACCAATGATTTCCGTGCCAATGTGGTTGGTCAAATTTCTGACTTCTTTAGCAGCGCCAAAAAGAGCCTTTTTCTCTGGGTCAGCATTTTTACCCCTTTCAATGTATGGGTAGTCCTTGTTTCTGATTTCAAATGCTTCGTCAACGTAGATTGGAATCTTATCCTTCTGCGGTCTGGATGGGTACCCTTGAGAGATATCCACTCCTGCGTCTCTGAATCTTTGTTTAGCTGACTCTGGCAAGATCTCAAGGCCTTTAGGATCGGCTCCCGAGGCATTCGAGCCTTGCTTGAGTATGGAAGATTTTTCATTGTTAATTATGAGTTCTTTGATGTATTTATCAATTGGGACCTCTTCTTTCCCAGTTAAGCTAATAGTGGTGGACATGTTGTTTTGAAAATTACTGGTTGAGCTTTTTACTGTGCATCTAAACAAGTCAAGAAAATGTTATAGACAGCTTTCTCGATACTTGACTACGGTGTTGAACTCGTCCTCGGAGGTAGAGTGTGGGCTGTTTAAATATGAAAGGCAGTATGCCCCCCAAATGTGTTTCGACAACCGTGGCTTCCTGGCCAGATTACGCATGGCCATGGGGATTGCGCAATACTGGGCTGTCAACCTGGAGGGGAGGGTACGCCCTGAACGGGCCAATATGAAGCGAGCTTTTGAAAGCAGATAAAGCAAGCAAAAGAAATTCGATCAGTTGGCCATTAATGGCCAGCCGCGTACACATTATGAGGCCATCCTGCGGCTCCCAGAATTATTACACTGGTTGGTTGGTTGTTTGAGTCTTTGGTAAATTAGAGGGTCGCTGGACCTGAATGAAAAAGTGTGGCCCTTGGCCACACTGCATGTCGCTGCCCCCGAACGAGGATGATTACACAGTGTCTAACCCTTGATTTTTACGCACTTCAGAGGCCCAGCTATGAGTCATTTGAGGATACTCGAAGACGTCAGCGACAACTGCAGTGATACACCCCATGGCAGGATATATTCATCATACGAAACTAAAGTCCTGACAGTTGCGCACTCTGTCTGCAAACACTACTGTCAAACTCATTCACGCTGCTGCGGCTATACTGTCACAGACACATACACCTACTACTTGAGTACAGCCATGCATTGATCTATGGTGTAGGGTAATGCCAGAATATAACCCGGAGGTATATTTGGACTATGTAGTGGGTAACACCATTGATAGCTTAGCCACCATTTGGTTCAGTGCCCCGATGTGGCAAAAAGATCTTGCTGTGCTCACGGCGCCGCGCTGCTTGCCGGCTTCAAAAAAAAACGAGACATTTAGTGACCTTATAGAAGAAAAATCGGCAATCGGGACAGAAAATTTTTCTCTTTTTCGCCCGTGCTTTTTCAAATTTCTTCTCTTTGTTCTGCAAATGCATGCAAATGTGGCAGGCTGGGTAACAGGATGCAGCAAGCTACAGTCGGAAAAACTATTAGAATTTGTATCCCGCAACACCGTCGGCTCAAAGTCCTGAGAAAATAGGACTGGATAGCAACTGAAATGTGGGAGGTGTTGGATCACTAGGTTTTGTCAGCAGCATCTCTCCCATAACATTCACGTTGAAGCGACTAATACTTCAGTAGTCAGAAACGGCAAAAAAAGAAAGAAATTTATGAAAGTCAGGGAGAGACTACTCCGGGTGCCAATAGCGGCTACTGTGTACTTTGCTGTGTCCGATAACTCCAGATATTGATAAGGCACAGTAGAGAACATATTATCTCGAGTAATTTTGACAAAATGCCAGCTAGATGCGCAGCCGCCGATGCAGCTTGCAGGCCTGCAGAGTCCTGCGAGTTACAACGCTCTTTCCGAACTTTTTTTCTTTTTTCTATGTTTTTCTTTTCCGTCTCAGGTCAATTAATAATATGGATTAACATGTGGGTTTTCATGAGAGTTTTTTTTTTTTTTTTTTTTTTTTTTGTTGTTGTTTGCAGTGTTGCTGCTGGAGGCGACAAGTATAAAAATATCAACTTTCCTGATTTTTTAACACCAAGCAGTTTTCCTTTTTGCATTCCTTTTACTAATTGAGTATATTTCTACCTCTATACTTTTCCTATTAGTTACAGCCAATAATGAGTTATCCAGAACAGTTTACCGGTTTCGGTGTGTACAGCCCGCAAGAATGGAACCACCCAAAGAAACACACTTTTGCCCCAAAGAACTTTTATGAAGGCGACGTTGACATCAAGATTGATTTCTGTGGTGTCTGCGGTTCTGACGTTCACTGTGCCCACGGTAACTGGGGCCCATCATACTCACCAATTGTTGTGGGTCACGAAATCATTGGTGAGATTGTTAAAGCAGGTCCAAAATCAAACCACAAGGTTGGTGACAGAGTTGGTGTTGGTGCCCAAGCTTTCTCTTGTGGTGAGTGCAAATCTTGCAAATCTCACAACGAGCAATATTGTACCAAAGCCGCTTACACTTACTTTGGCAAATACCCAGACGGTTACAATACACAAGGTGGTTATGCCTCCCATATCCGTCTTCCTGGTAAATTCGCTTTCAAGATTCCAGAAGCTTTGGATTCCAAATATGCTGCACCATTGATGTGCGGTGGTATCACTTGCTACTCTCCATTAATCAGAAATGGTGCTGGTCCAGGTAAGAAAGTTGCTATCAGTGGTATCGGCGGTATCGGCCACATGGCTATCATGTTTGCCAAAGCTCTTGGCGCTGAAGTGTACGCCATTTCCAGAAGCAACTCCAAGAAAGAAGACGCTCTTAAGTTGGGTGCTGACCACTACATTGCCACTAATGAGAAGGGTTGGGAAAAAAAATACGCTGACACTCTCGACGTTATCTTGAACTGTGGTAGTTCTTGGAGTGGTATTGACATCAACTTGATGCTCTCTACTTTGACTGCTGGTGGTAAATTCGTTAGTATTTCTGCTCCAGCTGCTGGTGAAACTTTAGCTGTTTCTGCTTTCCCATTGGGTGGTAAATCTATTTCTCAATCTGTTCTCGGTTCGGGTAAAGAAATTGAAGAAATGTTGCAACTCTGTGCTGAGAAAAATATAAAGCCATGGATTGAGGAAGTCCCAATTAGTGCAGAGGGTACTCATGAAGTTTTGACCAGAGCTGATAAAGGTGATGTTAGATACAGATTTGTGTTGACTGAGTTCGAAAAAGAATTCAGTGATGCTTATTAAGTATAAAGTGTATTAATATTAATTGCTTGTTTTTGAAAATTTGTTCTATAGTATACGTTGTTTCCGTTATCTGTTTTTATCTTTGTGCGATAGATTATATTGATTGCGTTGTTTAATGAAGTGAGTTTAAAACACTGAATATTTTGTATTGCTGCTTGTAAGAGCTAAGGAAACACAGGTTTAAAAGTATCATTTCTGACTCTGTAATATTTAACACTGGCTTGTCTGATACGACCCCATGCATATCTTCAAAAATAGAAAAAAAAGGAAAGAGTTTCTTGCTACTTTTCTCATAGATTGAAGCAAATAGAATTTCCGTTTAATTTATTGAATTTTTAATTATGCATAACAAGCTTACAATCCGGATTTCTGTTTATTTTGTCAAAACCCTCAAAAATGGAAATTAGAAGACTAACTGAAGTTACTTACTGTAACACTGCGAACGCTCTTTTGTTCTATATCCAAGCTTCCAGCTCATGTTTGTGTAATAATTTGATAGCAAACAAATCATTGGTATGTATTCAAATCATCGAAGGGTGAACCACAACAGCAAAGCCTCATGTTGATGTTAGGGTAAATAAGGGTCTTTAGAGTTGAAAAGATCGCTGAGCATACTAATGTCGTCCATGCATTAGCGTGCGTAATTAGCCTCCAGGGGCTGCTTATACTTAAGTAAGTACTGTCGTAATTTTTAACTGATCCTGAACACGATGACACAACATAATTTGTCACTGGACATGGACAAACGCAATATTGAGTACACATCTAAATACCAAAAAAAAAAAAAAAAAAAAAACGGATAAGCAGAATTTATAGCACACGGCCCGCTTTAACCAGGTTAGCTTGAAATGCGTGCCGCAGCTTCATCAGAGCACAAACTTCATACGTTATTAGGAAATTTGTAGAGGTACCAGATCAACTAGGTATACTTTGTTAGAGCCTATATATGATCTTTTTTTCATGTCGGGAAGATACATATACAGATGGAAAGCCCCGCAGAATGCATACATCTCTAATTATCTGTATAATATGGCTCAATAAACGACGACACCTTGCTCTGATAATATTGATGAACAAAGGCACCTAATCAACACTACCATACTCCATTCAATATGAAAAAGAACAAGACTGTGTTTACCAAAGGTCCTTAATGCCAAATTCACAAATAAAATACTTCCAGCTTTATTGATGGCGACTCTCAGTCTTCTTTTAACAACCCTCAATATTTTCTTGCTTGCTTTTTTTTTTTTTTTTTTTTTTTTTTTTTAATATGGTCTGGAGAATGGATACCTTCGATGTTTAAACGCAATGATACCATACATCAGACGTATATATATTAATCCAACAATACCAACTGGGGCCGTTTAGGTGAATTCATCGAAAAGTTAATAATTTTGTTGATTAAACTTTCTATGTCCTTGCAATTCGATCCAAATTTAAACTTTTGAGCGGTAAAGAGACTGTGAAAGTTGACATGGTGTCGTCAGTTCTCCTTTGGTGATAATATTACAAGACAGATTTTAAAGCTATGTAGTAAATAAGACTAGAAATTGGACAAGCTGATATACCAATCTAACAAATCGTAATACTCCAGTAAAAGTGCTCAATGTAATTCTGTAGTAACACACTTATTTTACACCACAATAGTATCTGTTGTATAATGATACAACCATATGGATTTAGGATGAACATTGAGTTCTAGAACAGATCGAAAGATACAGTCACAGAATGGCCTTTTCAAATACTTTCTAGAATCCTCTATGTGGTTACAGAAAGCATCTTCATACTCTGAATGGCTTAATGCTAATATGTGCTGTATCTAGTCTGATAACTATGAACCATTAGATATCAGTATTCTGTAAATGACCGTCACTATTTAGCTAGAGAAAGACAAGAAGAAGTTTAAAGAGTTTTGAAAGAAAAGCAAGCAACTTATGACAAAGATGCACAAATAGTGGAAATAAACACGATTATATAATCTTAGCCGGGCTAGCCTAATTGGTTAGGGCGTCTGACTTCTAATCAGGAGATTCTGGGTTCGAGTCCCAGGTTCGGTGTTTTCAATTTTTGCTAAAATGAAAGCGAGATTGTGTCTTAAATTTTTCTCACTGTATTTTTTTATTTTTGGTTCTTGTAAGCTTCTGACGAACGTTGAGTTCTAAACCAACAAACCCGAATACAGTTAAACAATATGACGAACATTGAATTCTAGGCCTACAAACCTGGATGAAACAAACTAATATGTGGTACATAATAATTCCTTGGACATGCTACCGTATTTAGGAATATTAATTGTGAATATCTAGTATAGTTTACATTCAGTCGGATTAGTATTTATACATGGTCCAACCCAATATTTTTATATATTTATTATTAGTTAGTTAGAATTGGAAATACAAGGCTTTTACCTCTAAAAACATGAACCCTGAGATGCCAGTATTCCGTAAGCTTCTTACTCGAGTGGGTTAATAAAAATAATTTAGTTGAAATTATATACGGAAAATTCAGAAAATTGAGCCCCCTTTAGAATTAGTTCGAGATTTAGTTTATTTGTATAATTTTGATAGATATTTGTGTTCTTAGTTTATGATGATTGTTATTTACGAAAAGCTGAGATATCAGGATTCTTAGTTTTAGATGTAAAAGCCTTATATTTATAATATAACTAAATAATAAAAAATATATAATAATATTGGGTTAGACCGTATATAAATAATAATCAGACTGAATAATACATATTAGCGTTGAACTATAAATAGTAGTAAATACAAATTCTGTAAGCGCATATTTGTCAAAAATTATGGTCATTACGTGTCTGTATCTCCTGATATTATTGTTATAGAGCTCGATGCTCGTCACTTATTTTGTTTTGTTTTGTTGTTGTGCCAACAGGTAAAAAAAAAGTTTCACTGAGTGGGTAGCTACCAAACGAAACTGGCAAAACGGGATAATACTGACTAATTATATCTATGAGGTTCTTCCATCCGCACATGGATATATCACTGTTGCGAACATTTCCTTCGTTGTGTTCGCATTCCTGATCAGTCTGTATTCACAACCGTCAGAAGGTGCCTTTGAAGGTCGAAAATCTTGTATAAAGGTCGGCGACGTGTTCCTTTTAACTTGTGTATATAGAGATGGGCGGAATAAACGATAAGCCGATATACCCATCGATAACGATAATAACCATAACAAACGTGTTTAAAATACTTAGTAGAGAACTAACCCTTATTTAAACACAACAATCACGTGTTGGACGTGTGGCCGAGTGGTCTAAGGCGCTCGACTCAAGAGTAACACCTCTTGCAGCTAAACAGCTGAGAAATCGAGTCTCGAAAGAGGCATGAGTTCGAACCTCATCGCGTCCATTTTTTGCACATATCGTTTAATAAACATGTTGGTTAACGCATGGAAATACAAACAGTTTGCTTTCATTCAAGACAATCGTTTGTTGATAACAAGATTTAAGGCTTTACTCACAAACCAAAGAAAGGGGCTATTTTGATATGTGTGGTGATGCACTTTAGCGGAAAGGTTTATGTCTCGCTTAGCGATAGGCTCCGCAGCGTGTTTCCAGACGAGTAGTTTTCAGTCATTAAAACTGAAAATAGCTACTATCAGACCAGTATAGTCAATTACACAGTATAGTCAATTACACAGTATTGTAAGGCATATTCTATAGCACAGTATTTTATTTGCCGGTGGAAATGACTGAGGCTTAAACGAGGCGTAAACAGAAGTAGAAACAGAAGTGCGGGACACCCTTACACCACAAATAAATGCACATAGGTACAGTTATTACCACAGTCACCTTCTCGGAAAGCGTCATCAATAGTAGTTTCCAGACCCCTTCCTTCTTTTTTTCTTATTCTTATTCACAGCTCTCTAGCTATACCATGCAAGAACACTCAAAATCGTTGGATCACCTTTTTTAGTGTCTAACGGCAACGCACAGTCATACATAACCATCAACAACCACTTCGCGCGCTGTTCGGGATCTCCATCATTGTTATAGCAGACCTTAGCGAATTTCTACCATTGATTACCACTCGGATCATCATCAAAATAGGGCCCATTTTAACGATACTCACTTGAAGAAACTCTAGCTGACTTAAAAAATGTATCCAGGCCAAGGTAATCATAACTACGGACGCCCTCCTGTCTACGGTCAACCACCTACATTTCCTCCAGCTAATGGATACGGATACAGCAGTGCCCCACCGCCACCGCCATCCTACTTTAATGGTCCCCCAGCTCAATCTTCCTCATATGGTGGTGCCCCATTACCACCGCCATCGCAGTTCAATAGACCGCCAAGACCTCCACCTCCGGGTGTCGCTTCTTACAACAGACCACCACCATCATCTTTTCCTGCAGGCCATAGTTCTACTACCCATGCTCCACATGCCTCATCTTACTCCAGGCCATCAGGCCCACCACCGGGCGTTGCTGCCCAGCAGCATATGGGTAACCATTCGTACAGCTATACCAACCCAAACAATGGCCAGACAATTTCTTTTCAGCGACCAAAAGATTTACCAACCCAGCAGCAATCATTTGGTCAAGGTACAAATTTGACATTTAAGTACTCCGACTGTTCTGGTCGTAAAAAAGCTTTGCTTATCGGTTGTAACTACGCTGGCCAAGGAAATCGTATCGAGTTGAAAGGCTGCATTAATGATGTTTATAACATGAAACTGTTTATTACCCAAAGATATGGATATTCTGCTGATGATATTGTGGTACTCACTGATGACCAACAACAAATGGCAAGGGTGCCTACAAAAGCAAACATGATTCGCGCTATGCAATGGCTTGTCAAAGATGCTAGACCTAATGACTCGCTTTTTTTCCATTTTTCAGGTCATGGTGGCGTTATAGAAGATGAGGATGGTGATGAAGAGGATGGGTTTGATAACACTATTTATCCAACGGACTTCAAGCAAAACGGTGTTATCGTAGATGATTTAATGCATGATATTATGGTGAAAAAATTGCCACCAGGGTGTCGTTTGACCGCCCTTTTTGACTCTTGTCATTCAGGAACAGCTTTGGATTTGCCATACATTTACTCTACGAAAGGGGTGGTGAAGGAGCCAAATTTGCTAAAAGATCTTGGTCAAGATGGGGTGGCTGCCCTTTCTGCATATGCTGCCGGTAACATTCAAGCAACGATAAAATCTGTCACTAGCATTTTTGATAAAGTTAGTCGTAACAAAGGTAAAGAAGAAAGAGATCGTATTAAGTCGCTAAAAGCCTCTGCTGCTGATGTTATTTCAATTTCTGGTTGTAAAGATAACCAGACTTCTGCAGATGCAAATATTAACGGCTCCGCAACGGGAGCTATGTCATATGCTTTCAAAACTGTGCTTACAAATCAGCCAGTTCAATCGTACATTTCGCTTTTGAACAATATGAGAGCACAGCTTTCGGGGAGATATAGTCAGAAACCGCAATTATCTGCGTCGCATCCTATTGATGTCAATATTCAATTTATTTTGTGACAAAGATATTTATGTCTATTTATATCAATATATTTGCTTTAAAATTTTATAATTCACCAGCTCCATATATTATATGATATGCTTTAGATGATTCAGCAGAGTGGTAAGAATCTAACATTTTTTTAGAAAAAAAAAAAAGCTTAAGATTTGGACAACAAAGAAGAAAATGTAAAACTCATTGTCAAATGTATAGTCCATTTCTTTCATACTTACAGTACATTTAAGCTGATGAAGTTGATTACTATTATGTTACTACAAGCAATCTGGGTTTACATACTCACCAAGAATTTTTTTTTTTTAAAGATGGTCATTGACTTTTCATGCTCAAGTCATATAAGAAGGCAGAAGACTTTTGGAAAAGATATCAAACACAAATACATTAACCTACACACTAACAACCACAATTATTGAAAACCCAATGCCTGAAAAGGAAGAAAAATGTAAAACTGTGCTTAATTATAACAGTATAAGCAATCCTCTCAACTGCAAGTTTACTCTATTTTTCATCATCTCTATCTCCATCTTCATCCTTGTTATTACGATTACATTTAGCTTTATTGTCAAGAAGCGCGACAGCCATAGAACTAATATAATCCATAAAACAAATAAGAAAGAGCAGCTAGTATAGTTGCAATAAAGGAGAGCACTCTTTATTTAGTAATTGAGAGAGCTTTTTAGAAATCTTAAATGTTATAATTTGTCAGGTGGGAGAACGAACAGTTACATTATTTCTCGTAGCACCCGTTTGTTAACACATGCCAACCTTCAACCAAAATGACTTAGCCCCCGTATCGGCGTAAGAGTAAGCCAATGTTTGCGTTGATATTATTAGCGCTTTTTCTCATGGTGTGGAACTATAGGCTACTACGTAAATTAGCAGCACTATTTCCGCATATACGAGTGAATTTAATCAGGGAGTAAAGTTTATTAATCACCTAGATAGAGTACATAAAAAATAATAAATTAACTAGTCAATGTTGAGGGTTTTTCTCTTTTTAAAAAAATAAATTAAAATAGTAGTAAACAATATTCTTTTCCTTTTTTTCAACTTTTTTTCCTAGATAAAACCAGAATTATATATAAACAATACAAACCATAAGAAAAGCAATACCGCGATAAAAACTAACAGAAAATACAGGGGTGTGTTCTGGTGATGTACAATCAACCCAATTTCAAGGATACTTCTCATCAGTACTAAAACTCCTTTGTTTTAATGGTACAACGCAAACTTTGGCACCTTGAACTGCTTTTCATTTATTACAACTTTAATTGTCATATGCATCATAATTGTCGTCATAATTGTATCCTCCTGGAGTTGGCGCACCTCTGTCATAAGCAGCCGGAGTCTCAGCAGCCCAATCACCACCAGGAGTTGGTGCTCCCGGTGTAGGAGCAGCATTCCATGGAGTTGGTGCACTGTTATGGTCATCATCATTATGACCATTCACGTCATAATCATCATTGTCGTTGTCATCGTGATTTGGATTCCAGGCAGATGCCCCTCCGTACGACGTAGCGCCACCATATGAAGTAGCACCACCTGCACCACTTGCACCACCGTAAGACGTGGCACCACCATAAGCGCTTCTTCCACCACCCCAGGCGCTACCACCACCATATGAGCTCTTGTTGCCACCCCAAGCACTACCACCTCCATATGCACTTCTTCCACCACCACCCCAAGCACTAGCGCCACCAGAACCACCACCACTGGCAGCTGAAGACCATGCTGGAGTCTTGGAACCAGCGAATGCTGGAGTACGTCCACCACCATAAGCAGTGGCTCCGCCGTAAGCAGTTCTGCCGCCAGCACCAGCACCGCCATAAGCAGTGCCACCACCATACCAGCTTCCTGTAGTACCCTGTTTGCCTCTACTGCTCCAACTGCTCTTGTTGCCATCACCATAACTTGACGCACCACCATTATTTCTGTATGAAGGAGTTGCTCCACCAGTGTTACCACCAGCTTGTCCCCATCTAGGGCCGTTTCCGCCGAACGAATTGCTCATTGCCCACTTCTCATATGGCTCTAGCGTACCGTTTGACTTATGGAAACTTAACTTTTTCTTGTCAATGGAAATGATTTTACTCTTGGAATGCAATTCAACACGAGCAATTTCTCCATTTGCGTCCTTTACTATACCCTGCAAAGTTTTGTATGGCCCAGAGTTAACAGTGACTCTTTGGTTAATAGATTTGTCTCTGCCTACTGTTCTGGCCACTGGAGCACCGCCAGGTCCATCTTTCTTGATTTGTAAGTTAGGATTCATCTTGGTCAAGTCAGGAGCCTTGAACACCGATGATAATGTACCTTTGGTAGAGATAGTAGTGACATTGGACGAGTTGGTCACAAACACACCCTTATTCTCTACTATGGTTCTAGATTTCAAAAATAATGTAGATTTATAAACATGTAATATTGTCCCTTGTCTGCGTTCCCCAGCCACTTCTTTGACAGTATCACCAACTTTAATTTCTAGCCCGTTGGCATCAGTACCAACAGTTTGATCTCTAAGCAATGTGATTTTATTAGAAATTGACGATGGTGTCACTGTAACAATTCTACCATCCTGGCACAAGACCAAAAATATTTCTCTATCTGCCTTGATAATAATACCAAATTCTTGAGAATTAAGCTGCACCAAATCGTGTAACTCATATTCGCCAACTTGATTATTACTGCTACTATCCGTCGATTTTATTAAGTAGTTGGAAAACACAGTGATATCCTTTTGAGTTTGGTCAGACACTAACGTCACTTGATGATTGCTGACGTCCAACACCAAGCCAGTGTCGTCAAGATGTTTACCATGAATGACTCTCACATGGTCACCAGTAGAGAAAATCTTTCTAATACTGGATGCTGGTATTTCAATAACCCTATCCTTAAGGTCTTTATCATTAGATTCAATTTTGATACTCACAACATCTTTTCTTTCAGCAGATGAAACAAAACCTTTGATGCCTCTTTGTTCACCTTTCACCACCTCTATTCTGTCGCCAGGTTGAAAAGTGGTAGATGATTGGTTGGATTGTTTCAATGACTGGGCGATTGTAGTCAAGTCAATACCTTCATCGTTGATATTAAATCTGGACAATTCTGCTAAAGATGGACTGACATCATTCGTTTGCAAATATTGAATCTTGAAATCCTTGTAAAGGAAACCGTCTCTATAACGTTCACCTCTATATCTGAAAGTGTTTGGACCTTCTTTGATGATTGGGTTCTTCATATCATAATTTTTAGCATCCAATTCGCTAAAAAGTCTTGGTTGTGGCCTAACTTTATTGGAAGCTCTTTTACGTTTACCATTAATGTCATATTCATCACCTTTGCCATAATCCAACCTTGGCACCACTTTACACAATACTTCCAAACCATTCTCACTAATATCTTCAACAACTGCCAAGTCGTTTTTGTAAACACCTCTTTTAATTCTCACATAAATACCAGGCACAATTTCAACATCTGTGGATCTAGTTGGTCTCAATAAATCTGGATATTCTGCCACCGGTACCAACAATTTGCTTCTAGAAGTCAAAATGTTGACCAAACCTTTCAAAGCTTGATTCACGGCTTCGATCTTCCTTGCTTCAACGTATATGTAACCAGTGAAATTATCTCTTTGAAAAGCAGAAAAAATTTCTAATGGGTTTTTGGTCAATTCCAAACTGGCTTTTTTCTTCATGATTTGTCTAATTAAATCTTTTTCTTTACCTGGACTACATCTAATGGCCCAGATATTTGGATCGTTAACAGAAGGCATTAAAAGCTTCTGGGAAACCATCACTCTATCACCTCTGTACCTTTGAGATGACTTACCATACCTTTCCTTATAGTCTCTGGCAATTGCTTCCATGTCTTCATCTCTTTCCTTTTCACGAGCACGATCAAACTTCTGGTGTACTCTGCTGTCGAGTTTTTCTGGTATCCCATCGTCAACCTCATCATGGGCAATAAACTCCTCTCTAAAGTTTTGAGCTTCTTCATCATCTTCATCTTCCTCCTCTTCATCTTCACTAACTTCGGCAATATCATCAATGAACTTGTTACGGCGGCGCTTCTTACTGGATCTAATATCCTCGTCATCATCTTCATCGTCGTCGTCATCGTCGTAATCATTCTCAACTTCGTCTTCGTTGATTTCGTCTTCGTTGATTTCGTCTTCGTTGATTTCGTCTTCAAGTTCGTCCTCGTTATCACGCTTGATAGCGGCTTTTCTATCTTCATCACTTGGTGAGCTCATAGTGGATTTTATCACTGTGAAGGCAATAAGTCTTAAATGAGATGAGGGGAAAAGCGAATTGTATTGAAAAATAGATAAATGCTAAACTGATGTCAATTCTGTTTCAGTATAAAGTTGCATAAATCAATGAAATGAATGAGTAAGTAAACAGGTATACAGATAGATGGATGGATAGATTAATGGATTGATAAGAGCACAGGGACGGTGTGATTACGTGTAATGCTATGCTTCCAACTAGCTCATCCTCTTCCTTCTCTTTTCTTTCATTTTGAGCACCTTTCACGCAACTTGTTTTTTTTCTTCTTTTCTTTTGTTTTGGAATTTCTCTTAATGGTTGGGTGCCCTGTACCTATCCGGTGGTGTTGAGGTGAAGTGGAAAGAACATAAAAGATTTTGAAAAAACTTTTCAGAGGAAACTGAATAAAGAGAGTGGAGCAGTGAAGGGAACACACAAGACCTGGTAATAATACAATACAACCCACACAATAAAACGCCAAAATGCCATCTGAATTGTATGTAACGGCACTTATTTATTACAGATACTGAATCGAGGTCCCCGAAGAATATCTACTAACCATCTTGTTTAGAGCCTGGGCCGATGTCGATGATGATCTCCCTCAACCAGAAATTATAGACAACAAAGACGGAACCAAAACCGTGATTACATACAGAAGAAATGACAACCACAAGATAGTGAAAATCATTCAGAAGATTAAGCATACCGTCATAAAGGAACATGTTCACCCAGCTGTTGCCGAGAGAAAGAAGTGGAAGAAATACGGTGAAGAAAAGACTACTCCACCTGGTCCAGATCTCAGAACCACTCAGCTTGGTGAACCAGTCCAATTGAAATTGAGTACCAACTTGAAAGCTCTTGAACACGAAGAAGAACAGAAACAAAAGGAAGAAAGCTCTAAGAAGATTACTTCTACAGGCTTGAAATGTAGAACCTGTGGTGGTGAGCATTTTACCTCCAAATGTCCATTCAAAGATACTCTTGGTGCCTCCTTGGGTACCAGCACCACTCCAACTCCAGATGAAGTGGTCGCTGCTGCCTCTGCTGCTCCTGAAGGCGGAAAATCTGGCGCATTTATTCCTCCACATCTTAGAAACCGTAAAGAAGGTGATGTTCGCTCTCCAAGTGGCAGATTTGAAAGAGACGATTCTACTACGTTGAGAATCACACAATTGAACGAAATTGTTGACGAAGACATGTTGAGAAACGAATTGCTTTACAACTATCAACCATTGCAAAGAGTTACTTTGGTCAGAAACAAAGAAACCGGCAAATCCAAGGGTTTGGCTTACGTTGCTTTCCGCAGTGTAGAAGAAGCCGAGAGAGCTTTGGAGGATTTGAATGGAAGAGGTTACCACAATTTAATTTTGCATTTGGAGTGGTCCAAACCAAAAGTGAGAAGTTGATATTTTTGTTTTTGGAAAAAAAAAAAGGATAATGTTGGTGTTTTTTTATCTTTCTCTTACGTTTTACTTCTTTTATCATTAGTTTTTGCTTTGTCATAATATAGTTTTTTTTTATTGTTGATACGATTGGGGTTAGTTACAGTAGTATGAATGCATTACTATTGCGATCATCATTATAAATCACATCGTTATTAGATAGTATATCGTAATTTTGATTATACACAAGCAAAATTTAAATTCTAAAAATAGTGTTATGTCTTTTTGACCGATGCATAATATTTAGCCTTGGCTTCTTCATTATCTCCAAAATCGATATCCAAATCACTATCACTATCATCACTATCATTAATCTTTTTGGACGCCTGCGCCACTAAATTTCCCATCAAACTATTCTTACCTAGACTGGGTTGGTTTTGTTGTTGGTTCTTTACCGTTGGTTTTTGAGGGCTCGGCGTTGATGAAGACAAATGATTCTCATATTCTTCTTTAGCCTCTGTTTCCTTTTTATAGCTGGCTAACGATTTAGCATTTTCGTTCCAAGTTTTAGCCCTCTTCAATCTTGACTCTCTTGATGGAGACAAGTGAATTTTTTTCTTGCGACGTATGCTATCTAGAAGACTGATTTTCTCTTTGGCCCTCCCACGTTGGTCACTTCTCAAGCTGGCATCATTGCTTGCAGCGGCAGTCCCAAATGGTTTACGGGTCGGATCGAATCCCAAGTTGTTTAGAGTGTCAGTAGTAAATGCGGTTTGCAAAATCTGGGAATTTTTTTTGCTTTGAAGCTGTTGGTCTTTGTCGTTTTCATCTTTGTTTTTGCCAGTTTCTCGATGTTGGGACGAATAATTAACAATAGCTCGCAAAGACTCACCACCACTAATGTTCAGTAATCTCTGCATCAACTCCAACTCTTTCTTTTTATTTTTGAGCCGTTTTCGCTTAGCTTCAATGTTATTCAACGCATCTGGATTCACAAATTCATCATCGAAAAAAGCCCTTTTGGCATTAATGTTGGAGAAATATACCTTCCCGCTATTCAAATCGCTTTCTGCATTAAAACGTGCTGCATGCGGATTGTCATAAATTTGAATACCGAAACTCTTATTATCATTAGTTTTATAATTCAGGTTCATTAAAACTTGCTTACTGTTGGTGTTTTTGAGCTTGTTTAGTCCACCGCTTGTGGCTAGCCCTCCAAGCTCAAGTCGATTGGCAGTGATACGCTTCAAGGACAAGTTTTGATGGTACTCGCAATAATCCGTCTTCGATCTGTCCACTGGAATGCCACATTGCGTATGGCTATTTTTCCTAAATGCTTTACAAATTCCAAAATTTTTAGATTTTCCAATTTCGATAATTGCATCATAACCGGTACTTAGCGTAAGATTGAAGGATTTGTACTGCCCGGTGCTCGGGCTCTTCCATGGTGAAATGTGCGGATTGAGAATACCGATAACGTCTCCCACTTGTAGTTTCCAGTACTTGTCAAATGCATCTCCAAAAAGCATCAAAGATATTTCTAGGATAAAATTGGATATGGTAAGTTTCAAATGCTTCTTTTGTTTTACAGTAGCCGGTTGGTTGTTTGTAAATTTTGGTTCACCCTTTCTGGTGATGATTCCCACCACCACCCAATTAGGATATTCAGGCTCTTTGAACTCTGGAGGATACACCTTAGCAAAAAGTTTATCAACCCGAAAAACTTTCTTGTCATGCAATGCTTTTTCCACAAGATGTGCCTCAATATATCTTTCACTGAGCTCTTGGCCCGAGTATTTTTCTATCTCGTTTACCACTGGTTGTGGCAGTACTTTAATCAGAGCATTAACACCAGCCTCGTTATCAACATCTTCCAAGCCAAAAGTATATTTTCGTGATGACCAAAATGCCTTTTTTTGGTCCAATTTTGCTTTATCTGCACTTCTAACGGATGAGAACTTATCGGCAAACGAGCCGATCGCTTTGCTACCATTATCATCTAAGATGTTGCGTTTATTGTGCTTGATGTATTGTTTCTGCTTCTCAATATCAGCCTGTTTTTGCTGCTGGTGAATTCGCAGTGCTTCCCTTTCTCTTTCCTTTTCTAAGTCAGTCTTATTCTCTTGCCACAGTTGCTGCTCTTCCTGTTTGCGCTTCAATAGCAGCTCGATTTCTTTTTGTTTGCGAAGCACCTCTTGTTCAATGCGTTCAATTTCACGCTGCTTATTCAGTGCATCTTCGAGGTTAATGAAGTCATCTTCTTCGTCACTAAGGACTCTATATTCATCATGCAAAGCCGACATTAGCTCAAGCCATTGAATTTAAGTTGTTTTGAAAGTGTTCATCTATGGTGATTAAAGAGAGGAAAACGTGAAATCAGTTCTATTGGTGAGGCCAGAAAACACCAAAAAGGGAATAATCAGAAACAATAAAAAATTACCGCGCACTATACCAGCACAGTGGGACATGCTAACGTTTCTTGCAGTGGGATAATTGTAGCGATGCTAAATATGTTTACATGCTGTGATAACCAAAAGTTTTAATTTTTTTTTTTTTTCTTTTTTTTCTCAATTGCTGGTTACCACCAATCTTTTTTGGCCTTGTTTTTGTTCCAACAACCATGTAAATGTGTCAGTAGATAGTGTTGTTGATATGCTCTACACAGAGTTGACAATTAGACCGACAACACGCCGGGTATCCCCTAAAAATGGAAATCGAGAAAAGAAAGTGAAAAACTGAGATTGAACTGAGCGAAGATGAGGAATGCATAGATAGATGGATGGACTGAGATCTGTTTCGTCAGACAAACCGGAACGAAATTTAAATATATTCAGCAACCATGGCCAGTAAGTATTTTTCAAGTATTTGATGGATAAATGCGAGCCGACTGATGCCGATAATGTTTGGGTTGAAGCAAATAATGGTATCTATGAGCTTCAGAAAACTCCCGCATCAACAATTAGATAGAAAAAGTTTTACAAATCTTTGTGGTAGTTGAATAACAGGAAACCAGGGAGTAGAGTAGCTCCGAGAAGGTTAAACTGCAAAGATAAAATAAAATTTTCTTTCTCCTTGAGACAACATAATTACTAACACTCGAAAGAGGCAAAAACTAGAACTACTGTTATTAAGTTGATCAGCGCTGCCAGAACCGGCTTTGCTAGATATGTTACTAGACCGAGAACCGCCCCAGTAGTGAAACAAGTGAGATACGACCCAGTGGTAAAGCAGCATGTGTTGTTTACGGAGGCCAAGAAAAGAAAAGTGCCAGACGTGCCTCCAATAAATTTTAAGAGAAGACCAAGTCCATTTTGAGCAAAAAGTCTTGAAGTGATTGGCCGTTATATTTTTCGATTCATTCTTGCAAATGTATGCATTATAGAGAGGATTATGGTGCCATACATTTAGTTTTTTGGTGGTTGGAAGCTAATTAAATCTTGCTGAGCGTTCCGGATACAGGTATCAGAAGGGACAACACCTGAGTTTCTCCTCTTCAAGAAAGGCATAAACATTTCTGTATATATGATATTTTCCAGGTCTTATATATTACTTTGTTGTATTATTTGATGATCGTCTATTTTTTTATAATTGGATAGCAGTGAGATGTTGTAAGGAATATTGGCTAAACCGAGGCACACTGTAGGCGTTACCGCTTTTGACAATGCTTTTTAGCAGCCATTCAACTTCTTAATTGAAAAATAAACTATCGTAAGACATTTTCAAGATTGTGAAACAAACTATCAATTTTATTAATTTTAAATGCTAAAGGAAACGAAAACCAAACTATAATACATGAATATTTTCTCTTTTTGAGAAAAAGGCCAAGCGAGTAAAACAGATAAAACAAACTTGATGTTTATACGGAAGACAAGCTTTCATGATAAAAAAATTCCTTGCAATATCAATCCAAACTGCGCAAGAAGTCAACTACTGGGGCACCAATAGTACTCAACACATCTCTTGCCCACAACACGTCCAAATGCGAATATGTAGGCAATATCTTATACTCGAACCGTCTCATATGTGGCTCATATTTGGCAAAATGGTCGAGTAACAAATCGCAGTTAACCAAGTTATCTCTTCCTGGCACAAAAAGATAAATTGGCGGGGTCTGCTCATCAAACCACTGATCATTGTAATTGAATATAGTTTTTGCATTAGCATAGAACCCGTCATTGCTGAGCCACCAGGTCATTAAATTGCAGCTGATATAGACTGGCGAGAATATAAAATGTCTGGTGCGGTATCTTGAGTCCCAAAGTTTGTCGTCCCAATTGAAAAGAAAGCTAAACATTGAGTAACTCAAAAATCCAAAAATCTGGTGCAGTACAAGTACGTTTCTCATCGACATCATGATTGGCATAAATGAGAGCACCCCGAAAAAATAGTGGAATTGCTTTTTTGGAAGATAATTCATAAACTTGATGAATAGTTTAGTACGGAGCAATTCGCCACCAAAAACCGCTGGTGCTAACGCAATGAAACAACTGAGCTTTTGATTAAGGCCATTATTGAAAACCGCAATGTTTTTTGATAATAGTGCAAGAAAGGTTTGTGTGGTGCCTTGTGAATGTGCCACTAATGCTACTTTGTCGAACCCCAGTGCTTGCGACAATACTTGATCAATCATCGCTGGAAGATCGTACATTGCCATGTTGTAGATATTCCAATTCCACATATTTGGATCCTTCGGATCATAAAAAACATGTTGTGGGTTGAAGCCGCATCTATTGTTTCCCAACCACACATCATACCCTTGCTTATGCAAATAAAAAGCAAGGGAATCCTGGCCCGAGGAAATGTATGCTCCAGAAGATTGCAATAGACCATGAAGCAATAGCACAGGTTTCCGTTTGTCGCGTAATTCGGGTAATTCGTTAGGATCCACAATCCTTTGGAGGTTTATGATAAAATTATCCTTTGTTGTCACTTTGTATTCGAATAGCTTGAGATCTAAAAGCTCCACATAGTATGAAAGATGGGGTACAAGTAAGCGGTCCTTCTTTGGCAACGCTGCCTTTTGCTGTTGTTGTTGCTGCTGCTGCGGTAGTCCTTCCAGCTGCTGGAACCCAAGGTTTTGGAAATAATGGGTGGTTGAAACTACCAATGAACGACATATCGCAAGGGTCATCAATATAGAGAGAAACACAAACGAGTTTATGCATGATGTGATTCTGAACACTCGCTGCTTGAATTTGGAGTAGTGCACCTCGTCGTGGATGTAGAGCGGGTTCTCTGGCAACTCGTGGCTAACAAGGTTCATATTGCTATCCAAAGATGCTTGATCATGATGGTCGTCAGTATATCTGGCAGCCATGACAAACAGCTTTGAAGTAAATCTATAAACAGGAGTGTTAGTTGCTGACTGACTCCATGTCTGCGACTATAATGGTGCGTTGTGATTTTTGTCAGACATCGAAGTTCGAACATTAGCAATGTTTTTCCGGTTCCTTTACTTTATGAATCACAGCGTTCATGCGTATGAGTGCATTGTATGGAATAAATATGCATATAGACATGAGCGGTGCCCGGCTCATAACCGATTACACAAATATTTTATAATATGAATAAGCTGCGCAGATAATTCTAATTACCAGTAATGCGGTACAGTAATATCGCATACGTAAGTGATACAAGGGGAAATTAAACTAATACTGAAAGTACGAGAATGCAAGAGGGAAATAACGTAGTTTGGGCTGAAAAGAGAAAAGAACAAGAATCAGAGCCGGAGCAATAACAATGGCAACAGTTCGAGATACTTAGGTTTCAGAGATACTTAGGAATCAGAACTTGGACGACTGTGGTAGGATATGCCTTCTTGTTATATAGTCATTTACATATAAATATATTCGCACAGAAACCGTGCAAGCATACCGGCCAACAACGTAACAAGGAGAAGTGGTCGTGAAGAGTACCTAGACTAAACAGCGGAGCCCAGACGCGCAAAGAGGCGTCTCGATAGACCAAAAAGCGTTTCATTTTAATATGTGAGTACTACAGATGAGAAACATATTTTGCGAGTATCGTACGAGTTCTAGATTTTACTCGCCCCAGTACCTTGCTGACATCAATTCCTCCATACTGACACTTAATGCTATTTGAACCAAACTCGTAAGTGGCTGTTGATAATTGCCAAAAATTAGAGAAAAAGAAACGTTAGTTTAGTATATTTACGTTGATTAGTTCTACTTTGGGAATCGAACTCAAGAACATCAGCAATTGAAGGTAATTTTATTGCGTCAACCCAAAGTAGGGATTATAGTTGGATAGACCACCAGTAGCTTCTTTGCTTCCGAAGCACCAGCCGAATTTAGTACTCTAATCAAAAGACACTTATTAGGCCTACTAGTGCTGAAGTATAGTGATGAAGGCTAAATTCCGGGCCACGTAGATAGGAAATGTTGCAGTTGCGTCGTGTAGCTACAGGACACACAACTTAAACAGAGCGTGTCACGACAAAGGTCTCAGCTCTTTGTATAAAGAAAATAGACACACATTGATTCTGCTTGACAGGTGTTTATTAATTATAATAAAGCATGCATTGAAACAACATAATTTTCACGACATAGGTGAAGGGAAACTGCGGACCGTAGATGTGACATGCTGCACCACAGTAAAGTTGTATCCGCTATCGGAATGCCAGTTTTAATCTCAGTCTTACAACAAAATTTACATTGAACTTAGTATTTTTTTACAAAAAATTATATTGAGTATTCTATACTACCAATCCTACCGGCCACCACCAAAGTTTATGGTGAGAAAAAAAAAAAATTGAGTAACCTCAACAAAATGTTGAACATAGCAAAAGGTAAATCAAATTTGTCAGCAAAGCTAAAGGGTGAAAAGAAATCAAAATCGAAAACTTCTGGATGTACGAATCCAAGAACACTCGCAACATAGAAGAGCCAAAAAGGGAATTAAGAAACATGGATAAACTTGGGGGAAGATAAAACTTATTTGTAAACGGGATAAAACCAAACCAACTAGAAATAATTAAAAAAAAAAAAAAAAAAAAAAAAAAAAAAAAAAAGAAATAAACTAACCAAAAAAAATCGCCCTATTAGTACATGTAATCAAAGTTTGGACTTTTGTCGCCCAAAACGATCTTCTTTCTCTCTGAATATTGTTCAAAAGTGTCTTTGTATAAACTAGTTCTCTTTTTTTTGTTCTCCCGATGAAGCACTGCCAAGTAGCCAATGCTCATCAATACGCTAAACAAGACAAAGAAAAACCCGGTTAATATACCTTGATGGAAGAAGGTGTCATTTTTTTGAAATGCAAAAAGGGCAACTAAACCACCAAGAGTACCCATACTGATTTCCAAAGAAATAGCTACCGACTTTCTCAAATGGCCACACATGTTTAGTGTTGTCCAACAGAGTAATATTGGCATGGCGCTGTAGGAACCAGCAGCAATAAGGAAACTGGCGGCCCATTTTTTGTGATCCGGAAACTCAATTTTGTTTTTGCAGTATGTGAAAAGTAGCCCAGCCATGGAAATGAGACAGTTGAGTAGCAAAAAGCTAAATCTGTTGCGGAAATAGTCAGAAGCGAAAGAGTTGACAATACACCACAAGAATGCACACACGTAAATGTATGATGTCTTTGCATTCAATCTTTCCACTGAAAAACCTAATCCTTTGGCAAAAATTGGTTCGTAGAGAGAGTAGCCATAGTAAGCGTATTGTATACCGAAGGAAGCCAACCCTGGCAAGTAAATCATTGGATCGGTCACAGCTTTGAGTATTTCACTCTTGGAGTATTCTAGGTTGTATCCACTCTTGCCGGAATATACTTCCAATTTTTTGACAATAAACAACGTCTCGTTATCGTTGAAAAATCTTGCACCTTCTGGGAAATCAGGAATCACAAAGAATAATAAAACCGCAATCCCCATGGTAGCTGACCCTTCAATTATCAACAACCATCTCCAAGGCTCGAGTCCGTTACGACCAAGTAGATTTTTATTAATCGAATAGTTGATCAAACTACCTGCCATACCTGCTAGTGTTGACACTGAGCAAATAGCACTGAACCGTCTTTGTGATTCTTTTCTCTCATAATAATGTGCCATAATGTAAAAAACAGCTGTATCAGTGGCCCCTTGGAAAAGACCATGAAAAACCTGACAAGCAATGTAGCCACCAGAAGTTTTTACATACCCGCTAGCGAGACTGATGGCCCCATATAATAGCACGGAGATGCTGATCCAGAAATGAGGTCTAATATTCTTTAGAAGCACATTAGAGAAAAATTGTAGCACCAAGTAAGGCACAAAGAAAGCAGCATAAGCGCCGCAAAATTGAAGCTCAGTGAAATTTAGCGATTGTAAAATGCCATCAATGACAACCAAGCCGAATGAAGATCTGTTCAAAAAGGCAAGAAAATAGAGCACGGCAAATGTAGGCACGACACACAAATCCACTTTCCACATGAGTTTGCGGTGGTTGACGTTATACTGTATAGCAAGATCTTGAACCTTGATATTTTTCAGTTCTTCGCTGAGGTATTCAACTTCGGTGAACTCGGACGAATCACCAAATTTGAGATTTGTTTCTCTGGTCACATTATTGTCTATCTCCTGGGAGAACCAGTTCAACTGTAGTTTTGGATCCATAGTGAATTACCGTTTTGAATTGTTATTGAACTGAAGTTATGAAAAGAGTATGCTTCTGCAGTTTTATTGTAAGTGCCTCCAGCAATGTGCGCCTACAAGCTATTAGGGTTATCAAACCGGCTCGACAATACTTGGAGAATTATCGCTGGAACTGGACAGGTAGGATGTATGTCAAAACTTCGAATAGCACTGCAGGAGGCCAGATAAAAGCCTAGAAAAAAACAGCGTCACTTCGATGTTTTATATTTAACCTAAGACGTGAAGGACTTTGATCTATTGAGCTACGACACATTATGGAGAATTTCCACAATTTCCGTGCTTTCCATATTCAAAACATAATGGAGCTGAATAGCCAACAATGGCAAACATTTGGAGTCGGTCTTGCCTTCTGGGCGATATTTTTTGATCGACAGCGCATAAGTACAACATTCAGATGATGCAAGAGGTGTTTTCCATCACCACTAAAAACAAACGCTAGCGAATAGCCGCTGTACTGAAAAACCGTGTGAACGGAAGTGCCAGAGACACAAGTGACTCTTTTGGACAACATGCGGGTATTTAAAATTGGTCCATAGGCTGTGTTGTTTCTGCTTCGCAATTGCGTTTTCTCTTGATGAAACTGGTTCCAAAACACCACCCAGGGTTCTTGGAGAGGCATTTGAGTCAATGCAGTATCTTTTTGCATTATCCTTTTGTCCTCTGTACTCCTAATATACAAGCCTCGAAAGCCTTTGGCTCCCAATGGACTTTCTCCTGGCCTGCCCTTATTGAGCCGAAAATCGGTAGGCTTAATCCAGAACAGAGTGCTGGACAAATTCGGTAGTGCGCAGTCTAGCACTAGGCAGTCTAGCACTAGGCAGTTTAGCACCAGGCAGTTTAGCACCAGGCAGTCTAGCATGAAGTATCAGCTAAGTAGTGTAGGCGTTCAGCCGTGATAACGACGACAGAAGCTGCGCTTTGCGACCGAGTTTGGCAGGCGAGCGTGCGGTTTTCAATCTTTTCCTTTGCAGCTTGGATGAATAATGGAGTAGTATTTTTGCGTCAAGTGTGCCATGCATAATACCTACACGTAAATCGAAACAGAGTAGCAGTTTACTATGCTGAGGCCAACCTGCAACTAATGCCAGAGGCAAGAAAGTCAATGCTCCTGGCATCAGCCTCAGTTACATCACAATGGATTTGCTGTACAACTGTTTGTGTGCACTCCGACCGAGCTCATTTTTGCAATTGAAGGTGCAGTTTATCCTCGGCCGAGGAACGCACCCATCAGGTGGAATGCATGTCTGACACAGACTAGTAAGCTTACAGCAGTTGCAAGCTGAAAGAAAAGGAGAACACCATTGGAAATTCTCGCCCTTTACACCCTTTTTCCACCAGTATATTTGGCACACAATACATTGTTGTGCGACATCTATTTTTTTTATACATTCTGCTATCCATAACTTAAGGCAATCAACATGCACCTTGCGCCCGAAGAGCCTAAAGTTGCTTTGGCAACACAAAGTTCAAATACCAGTAAGAAAACTTCCTATCGGAAATTCAGCCTTGCAAGATTTCCTCTCTTTTTTTCACTTTCGCGTCAAACGTTTTCGATGTTGGAGCGCACCCTCATGCGCTCTTCAGAATTTGGGTACATTGTTATGCATTAGGGTGTGGGTTGAAACACAACCTGCGTTGGAAAACAAGAGCAAAACGTAACGCATTACATGCAGATAATGCACACACTTTGCTGAAAATCCACATTGACGTACATCTCGACACATCGAACGGCTTTTTTGAGCTGTTAGTTCTTCTAAGGTCGTTTGAATCATCAATTTTTTTGGTTGGTGCTATGTGTGTATATATGCTAGAACAATAGGGAAGCAAATGTTACTTAGCGTCAATTTCAATTCCTTGCTTTGCGATATCGTAAATTGTACGTATCATTTATTTCGCTGTAGCTTGCTAAGAATCTAGAGAACGTTTAGTAAGCAGGTGCATGACGCTTATGGGTCGAGCAGTTGAGTACCCAAAATTGGAGAGGTGTGTTGGCTGCTCGGGGCTACACCAAACAACGGCTAGCCAAAACCAATGTGGCCCAACGATGGTAATCCATTACGGGAATAAGAGCAAAATAAGTAAGTAGATACCTGAACCTACATAACTGCCAAAACAGTCACAAGTGTAGGAACCAGAGAAAAATATATATGTAACTAAATACAACAAAAAGACAAAGGGAAGTAGAAAAAAAACTGAGAGAGAAATTAATCAGAGTAGGCAACGGGAGAGCAAGGAAAACTGAAGACGGACTTTATGAAGCAAGAAAGGTAGGGCCAACGAAAGTTAATCGATCAGGGCAGAAAGATGTGAACGCCTTGGAAAGTTGTGAAAAGACCAAAGAAAGAGGCAAAAACGAGAGACGAAACAAACCTAAAGCATGACAGAAGGAAGATACGAAGAAAATAACAGAAAAATGTATTAAAGACGACAGCAACAAGCACATAAAGAGACAAAACAAAAACTAACAAAGAAAAAAAAATAAAAACAAAAACAAAAACAAAGGCAAATGACACAACACAAGAACAATGTTCAATGATGGAGATTCGGGCAAAATGCTCATAAAGAACTCTAGAATTTGCAAATATTAACAGGTAAAACACTGTGACCGTCGACGCTTGCCAAAGAAAAGCCACTTTGTATATTATAAGCATGACAAACCCTAAACGCAAAGTCGACTATCAGTCACCGGTCAAAAAGTCGTGCCCAGCTTCAGCTTCTTCTTTCCTTTGCGGCCTTTGCGTTTTGGCTTTTTGCTGTTCTTTGACCTACGGCTGCTGCTACCTCGTGACGATGGAGACTTTGACTTGACCTTGAAAATTTCGCTCAAATCTGCACTAGTAGTATTAGAAATTAAGTCACCAGAAGGGCTAGGAGCAGAGCTGACAGCTGAATTGAAAACTGTAGTACTTTTGGCATTCGCTTCGGGAAGCGACGGAGAAGATTTGGCGAAAGGATTCATCGAATCTGCAGAATTAGAGGCAACGTCAAGACTAGTATCATTACCATTACGCTGTGATTCTGAGCTCAAAGTGGCTTCTTCCTGTTGATCTGTACAATCATTTTTCAGCGCGTCGGTCTTTTGAACATTTAAGCTTCCAGCTTTGTTAACACTTCCAGCTCTACTTCCTTTGCTATCAGATCTCAGATAAGATTGAAATTTCGAGTACGCACTTCTGTTCTTCAGTACTAGCTGTGCTGAAGTACCTTCATTGTTGCTATTGGTATGATGATTATGGTAGTGGCTATACCCATACAAATTCCCCGATGGCTCATTAGCGGCGGCTACTGCAGGCTCTTGCTTGTCAAAATCCACTGTATCTTCATAACCATACTCTGTAGATCTTTGCTCATATAATCTCAGTCTTAGATCAACATGCGAGTCCGGAGTCTGATGTCTTTCTTGTGCTTCCTCTTCATTTCGTAACTCTTTGTCTTTCAATGCCGCAGCATCCACAAGCGATTCATCTGCTGAGGAATAACTTGGTGGTTTCAGTGCTGGGGTTATTGAGACAGCATTGTTGTTGTTGTTATTGTTGCTGCTGTTGTCGCGATGGTTAACGTTGTTGGTGTAGCTAGTATTGGTGGCATTTGTGTCTATGAGCAATGGTGTGGTCTCATTCGCTATAGACTTCGTTTTGGAAAGATGACCAAAGAAATCCTCTTGTGATGGATAGCTAGGAGGTATAGGATCACCTTTAGCAATCAAGGTGTACTCCTCTTCTTCTTCGACACCGTATGCTGGTGGAGCACCAAGTGTGCCATAATTTTTTGCTAATCCCCATTTTTTAACATTTGCTTCAATGAATACAAATCCAAGCTGACCTAGATTCACTTGGAATCGGTAACCTTGACAGTTTTGTGCACCTATTGCTGGATATAAATTAAGTTTCATGCCATGAATGATGTCGTAGAGCTTCTTACCGTTGCGGGTGAAAAACACAGAGCCAGTAGCAGGACGGAATCCAACTCCGATGACATCACCTTCAGCAAGTTTTGGTAATATTTCAGGAGCATTATCAAAGGGGCGGTTGATGCGAACTTTACCAGTATTTTCGTAAGAGACGGAGTATTTGTTGTAGCCTGGGAGCCTGAAATTTGGATATGGCTTGGAGACAAGGCCAATATCAAACACTGGCTCTACTGAAGTTTCCAACTTGCTTCTATCTGTTATTTCATCATCACCAGCGGCGGCATTATTGTTGTTGGATTGTGAAAGATAGTACCCTGGCAATTCAAACAACTTGACTTCAAAATAAATAGTATCTCTTTCTCTTGACTTGACCGGTAAGGGAAAATTCAACATTGCTGAGCTGGGATTATTGGAAGTAAACAATATGTCCGTCTTATCTTCGACTGCATAGTTGGGGGCAAGTGGCTCATTGGCATCTTGTTCAAAATGGAAAGCGTCCAAGCCACGATCATCAATCTGCTGCTGTTGAATAGCCGTTATTTCTTTGCCCATTTTTGCAGTACTTGGAGGATATAATTCTTCGAAAGACTTGCCACGTTTGTAGTACAATTGGTCGGCTTTGGGCAAAAGCGGAAGAAGCAGCTCTTCTTCTTGACGCAAGGCTTCTTCGTCAGCAAACTGACCTGACGCAGAGAAGTTCAGGGCAAGAAACAATGACGACTGACCAGTACCGGTAGTGTAAAGGCAAATGAAATAGATCCCGATGACTAAAAGGGCGATGGTGAGAGCTCCCAACGACGAGGAGAGCACGATGATTAAGGCGAGATTGACCCCCGCGTCGTCCCAGTCAATAGAGTCGCCCTGGGCGCTGAATTCTGATGGCAGTGGTGAAGGAGGAACAATATTCGGTTGAAAGCGGGCAGCAGAGGTAGCTGCTGCCCACAAATGGCCTATAGCGGGCATTTTTTAGTAGATATATGGCCTTGTATTGTGCTATAATTGTGCTATGCTGTTTGACAGCATCATGCTTAACGCTGTCAACGGCTGTCGTTTTCGCTATTTTGTTGTTTTCCTTTATTTTGCAGCATATCGCGCGACAGAAAAGAGATGGGCATGTGACAGCATGTGACCTCATCTCTGGCTGCAGGAAAAGAAAATTTTTTTTTTATTATTATTTCTTAGTGAAATATTCTGTTTCTAGCCTTCATCTCTAGTCTATAGTATTCTGCTACTTTCGCTTGTACCAGCCCTTCAGCATATACTATCTATATAATATCACATACGCCATGTCCGAACCAGCAAAGCTCAACTCTAACCCAGAGATCCTTTTGAAAAAGAGAAAGAATGCCGACAGAATAAGGTTGGAGAAGCAAGAGGCCGCCAGAAAGAGAATTGAAGACCAGTTGAGAAAAAACAAAGCCAAGAAGAACAAGTTTGTCAGAGCAGAAACCATTCTTGCCAAAAAATACTCCAGTAAGAAGGAACTTAAGAGAGTTAGCAGAGTTGCTAAGATCGAAAAGAATGCCGACCAAAAGATAAAGTTGGTGTCCGCTGCCGTCGATAATGTCGCTGACCAAGAAGTTCACCACGAGGCCTGGGACGAGAAACCAAAGTTGTTGCTTGTTGCTAGAGTCAGATCACCAAACAACGCCAAAATTCCCTCGAAGGCTAAAAAAGTTTTGCAAGCATTGAGATTGGAACACTCCAACTTTGGTACCTTTGTTAAGTTGACCCCAACTGTGTTGCCGTTGTTGAAGCTTGTGGCCCCATACATTGTGATAGGTACTCCAAACTTGATCACAGTGCGCGAGCTTATTCAAAAGAGAGCCACTGTTACTGTTGAAGATGAAGCAAACAATAATGCTAAAAAGCAAGTGTTATTGGATGACAACACTATTATTGAAGAAAAACTTGGTGATTACGGTATTATCTGTACCGAAGATTTGGTGCACGAAATTTACACTTTGGGTGAAAACTTTAAACAGGTGATGAATTTTCTCAGACCATTTCAACTAGCTCCTCCAGTGACAGGCTGGGGTCCAATGTCCAAATTGAAGAGAATTGAAATCCAGGAACAGAAGGACAGCAACCCAGTGAATAACAGAGGTAGTGCGCCATTAGTAGAGATTGATATTGATCAGTATGTTGCCAACCAGAATTGATTAGCATTTTATTTTTCTGTACTTTCTCTTCATTTGTTTAGTTCCGCTTAGTGTTTTGAATAAATTTGTTTAATGTGAAGTTGGCTTGTAATATTGGATCCTGTTGTCATTGGTCTACTGTCGTTCTCCGCAATTATTCCTAATTAAGATATTTCCGGTTATCGGAATTTACACGTGACTGATCACAAAGGGCTACCCTACTTGAATCATCTCCTCCTTTCTTTTTCCCACTGAAAATCCGAACTGGCAACTGATATAAAAATAAAAAGTTATCATCGTCAGCTCCAGTGAACTGAAAGTTTTTGTTTTTGTTTTTGTTCCGTTTATAATTTATTCACTAGAGACTTTTCTTATACTTTGTTTCTTGGATTAATCTGCAATACACAATGTTAAGAAACTTGTCTATTCCATTTAAACAGACCAAGGTGCTTGCCGCCACATCCAAGGCTGTTGCCGGGAGCAATTGCTTCTCCAAGAGATTGATTAGTAACTCGGTGAGATCCTCATTAGCCACTCCAACTTCAGATGGTCCTTCATTTGACTTGAGCAAGAAAGTTCCTCCTACAGGGAAAGAAATGCTCAAGAATGCGTTCCAAACTGATCCAACTGCCGGCACCAGACCAATTTATTTGGACATGCAAGCCACTACCCCAACAGATCCAAGGGTGCTTGATACAATGTTAAAATTCTATACTGGGCTTTATGGTAACCCTCACTCTAGAACACACGCATACGGCTGGGAAACTGATAAAGAAGTGGAAAAGGCTAGAAAGCATGTCGCTGATATCATTGGTGCTGATCCGAAGGAAATTATTTTCACCTCCGGTGCTACTGAATCCAACAACATGGCCATTAAGGGTGTGCCAAGATTTTATAAATCCACTAAAAAGCATATTATTACTGTGCAGACTGAACATAAATGTGTTTTAAACTCTGCTAGACATTTGCAAGATGAAGGTTTTGATGTAACGTACTTGCCAGTACGCACTGATGGTTTAGTGGACTTAGAACAGTTGGAAAAAGCAATTAGAAAAGATACTTGTTTGGTATCGGTGATGGGTGTTAATAATGAAATTGGTGTTATACAACCATTAGAAGAAATTGGAAGAATTTGCAAAAAGAATAAAGTGTTTTTCCACACTGACTGTGCTCAAGCTTATGGTAAGGTTCCATTAGATGTTAACAAGATGAATATTGATTTGATGAGTATTTCATCTCACAAAATTTATGGTCCAAAAGGTATGGGTGCGCTTTACATGAGAAGAAGACCAAGAGTAAGAATGGACCCAATAATTACTGGGGGTGGTCAAGAAAGGGGCTTAAGATCTGGTACTTTGGCTCCACCATTGGTGGTGGGATTTGGTGAAGCTGCTAAATTGATGGCCGAAGAGCGGGAATATGACTCTAAACATATCAACTACTTGTCAGAAAAATTAAAGAACGGTTTGCTTTCTATTGAAGACACTTTGTTGAACGGTTCCCCGGATCACAGATTTCCTGGCTGTATCAATATTTCTTTTGCATACATTGAAGGTGAATCATTATTGATGGCATTGAATGATATTGCTCTTAGTTCTGGTTCTGCATGTACTTCTGCTTCCTTAGAACCATCTTACGTTTTACATGCATTGGGTGCTGATGATGCTTTGGCCCATTCTTCCATCAGATTCGGTATCGGTAGATTTACTACCGAAGAAGAAATTGATTATGTCATTGATGCTATCCACAAGAGAGTGCACTTCTTGAGAGAATTGAGTCCTCTTTGGGAAATGAAGCAAGAAGGTATTGATTTGAATAGTATTGAATGGTCAGGCCACTAAGTTGTTTAACTATATTTTTTTAGATCTCGGTTCATTTTGTTTCGCCATAGTTCACTCATTTTGAAAGCTCACCTTCTCATGCTCTTCATTTCTGTTACTTGCTTTACTATAATTTCTGTTTATATATGCCTCTGTTTTTATTTTTTTATTTATTTTTTTATTTTTATCTAGCAGCTCTTGTTTTTATCTTTTATGACTAACGTACATATGTATACTTTATTTTTCAATCTCTAATCCATTATGATTTCTCTTCATATAATTTGTAGATATTATAGGCACTGTTTTATACTCAATAATATATTGTGAAAATTATAGAAATTAGTAACGTCAAATGATACTAAATTTTCATTTGCCATTTACGGAATGAAAAGTGATAAAACTCGTAAATGTACTTTGCATTTAAAATTGCTAATGCTAGTAAGTGAATCAAATACAAGAAAATTTAAAATGAAAAAAAAAAAAAAAAATACCGAACAAATACTATCACGAGTCATAATGCATTTCAATTCAAAAGATTTTACTTTCCACTAAATTAATAGCCACATTGCCCTTACTCATTTCTTGCCCTTCTTTTTGCCCTTTTTATTTTTCTTCTTTGATGCACCAGCTACAACGGTCTCTGTTTTTGTATCTGCTCCAATACCTTCAGCAACCGGCGTGTTATTTCCAATGGCGGAAGTTGGTTCTGCAGTTGAGGCTGATGCTGCCCCATTCTCTGGCTCTTCAGATTGGAATTCAGTATTGGTCATCAAGCTAGCGAACCCTTTACCATGAACAATGTATTTTTCCTCCAACGTTTGTTTTAGTTTATCGAGATGTTCGCTGTCTTTCTTTTCAATTGTTATTGATTTTGTCACTTTTGAGTCCTGACTATCCTGCACCTTGGCATGGCTTTTCTTTATGATTTTCGTTTTGGTGAATTGTACGCCTCGAGGTCCTAAAGCGGACAATATTCTGGAAAGGTCCTTAGCTTTGCTGGTTTTGAATTTGTAGCAGGTCCCACTATGTGGGTTGTATGTCTTGAAACTGATGAAAGAATATGATGATTTTAGCTCTTCTTTTTCCAACTTTTGTTTTTGCTGCTGCTGCTTCTGTTTCTTGCTGTGCGAGGATGGTTTGGTGTGGTAAGTAACGGAGACGAGGGTGTCTGAAGGACTGGCTTCAAGAAGCGACACCGAGCGCTCCACGTATGTATCAAGGAGCTGTAGATGTGGCATTATGTGCTTGATAAAAGTATGCTATCCAGCCTCTCTCGTTTGATATGATATCTGTCTGTCTATACTATCTGTCTATCCCATGGTACTCTCTCTTGTTTCTCTATTCCTAAATGATTTTCAGCGTCCTCCAGTTTCCGAATTTTTAAAGTTGCCCGGCGCTAATGTGTTCCTGGTTGTGTGCCCCGTTAATACTTTGTTGTCAAATTGAGAATATCAAAACCACAATAATAATAATAGTAGCCACGATAAGGATGTTTGAGAAGGAGAAGCGAAGGCGAATGCAGGGCAAGAATTGCACTCCTTCTTTTTTTTTTTTTTTAATCATTTGAATTATTCATGAAGGTCAAGTTTCTCTGTTTTTTCTTTGCGCTTTTCAGCCTCAGCTTGGCGTTCGCCAATGCAAATTCAGAGACAGAATTACCAATCCCATCTAACTTCAAAAAGCTCACCAAGTCTAGACTTCTCAAGCTCAGAGATCCCACCACTGGCCTTATCCAGCTCAATGATAAAACCAGTAATTTGTTGCTTGATACAGAAGTCCGTCAAGTTCCAGTAGTGCTTCTTTTGACAGCCAACAGTCCAGCCATTGGCTGCAGTGCTTGTCAAGATTTCAAGCCAGTGTTTGAGAAAACAGCGCGCCAATACATCAAGTTGTACCCAAACAATAATGACCTTTTCTTTGTCAATGCCGACTTTTCCCAAAACCAAGCTCTTTTTAAGAGACTTGGAATGAACAACGTGCCCCATGTATGGATTTTGCCAAAATACGACTTTACGTTCAACCGCTTGTTGGAGAGAGACGACATCAAAGACGATAAAGAATTGGAAGACCCAAAACATTACAAATTGGAAACTTCAGAACATTTTGAATATAGAATTAGCGAAGGCTCTACTCCGGTTGAATTTGCAACTTATATATCTGCTGCTATACAACAACCATTTGTGATTCCTGGTGATTCAGATGGCTTCTTTAATGAAAACACTTTTGCCATTGCTATCTTTACATTTTCATTGGTGATTATCATTAAAAAGAAAATCAATGACCCAGACAGCACTCTTTTGCAAAAACTCGCTCGTCCTAGAGTCTGGACAGGTATCTCAGTGCTTCTTATTACTTTGTTCACCAGTGGATACATGTTCACCATTATTAGAGGAGTACCATTGCTTGCTAGAAATGAAAATGGACCATTTTATTTTGCCGGAGGAGCTCAGTATCAAATTGGAATTGAAACATTTTTAGTGGCTGGGTCTTATTTGTTCATTGGATTTTGGATGGTGCTACTTATTGATGTTTTGCCAAAACGCAAGTGGTTCAACAAAGTGAAGCTTAGTGATACCCAACAAGCAGTGTTGACTATAGTTGCTGCTGGTGGATTATACTATGCCTATTCTTTGTTGACTTCCATCTACTTGAGAAAAGATGGTGGATACCCATTTGCTTTGTCCAAGGTTTTGTAAAGAAAAAACTTACAGAATTACTGTATGATTTTCAATGCACAAATTTTAACGTATCACTTTTCTCTATTATCCTATGTAGCACGCTCTAGTTATGTTGCGTTATTTGTCTACCAAATATTATACATTCTGATTGCTATCCCATAATCATAGCAATAGAGATATGAAAAATTGAATTGCAACAGTCGTCCAATTGGCTGTTCTATATCTCAGTATCACCTAACAAGTGCGGACAAATATGCCTGAATCTAAAATTCGTTAATGCTCGCGATTCTTCACAAAAGCTTTAATGAGACGAGGAAACAAAAGCGCTTTTGTTTCCTTTCCTTGAACTTCAAAGCTACGTACAATGTCAATGTAATATGTGAGACGTTATATTACTTGAAACGATCGGCCTTTAGAGCCTATAAATGAGATAATGAGTTACTACTAGAAGCGAATTTAATCGGATATCAGAAAGATAATAGAAAAGAAATTAATAAAACCAAAAGTGCCCAAAAAATGAGAAATGTGATACAAAAAAACAATGCAACATAAACGAAAGACAACAAAAAAGAGAAGTATAATATGCGATTCGATGCATGAATGAAGTAAAATGAAAACCAAAACAACAATTGAAAATATCCAAAAAAAAAGCACATACTGGGAAATAAATCGTTGGAAAAAAAAAAAAAAAAAAAAAAAAAAAGAGAAAAAAGTAACGAAAACCACACAACTAATAGACAAAGCAATGCTCACTCCAATCTCTCTTCACCAAGTGCCTCCTCCTCTTCATCCTTGTTGATTAATAAAAAGGAAATTCCAATAACAATAGCGCCCACCAAATAACCCAACGCCATAGTCTTGTCCTTGAACAAAGCATCACCAATCAAGGCTAACGGAATAGTAAACGACAACCCTACTGTCACAGTTAACGGGCTAGTTAAAAGTACCGCTATAGCCCAGCAATAGTCACTTATAAAAGTAATTAAGCAATTGATCAAGATAATTTTCCAAACAAAACCAGATGGAGGAAGCTCAAATTTTTCGATGCCTAAATAATCCCAGATGAAGAGGGTTGGCCAAAGTAAAACCAAGTTGAAAATGCCCACAAATCCAAAAAACAATTTAGCATTAAGACGTTCTTCGCTTTTCACTTTGAGTTTCAAAAGCACAGTGTAAGCACCATAGAAGGATGCGCCAAGCAATGCAAGCAAATTTCCAAAAAACACCGCAAAGCTGTAATGGTCGTCTTTGAGGCCCAATTTGTTCGGGACTGAGTCTGAATCAATTTTCGTAATGATAATGATCCCAACAAACGAGAGCACTAAAGAGATGACTTTAAGGCGGTTGATACTGTCAATGCCAAACAAAAACCCAAAGAATAGGGTGAAAAATGAGGAAGTAGTCGACAAAATGGTCTGAGAAGAAACACTGGTGTATTTCAAACTGGCATTCGTGGCCAAGTTAGCCAAGTACCACAAAATACAAAACTGGAAACTGAGCTTGATGGTTTCTTCAAGAGATAGGTTCTCGTCTTCATCGACTTGCTGGCGAAGTTTTGGCAACACCTCCTGATGACTGCTAGACCCAGTATGATGATGATTTGCTTCGCCATCGAGCTCAGTTGAGCTATAATCGCTGTCGTTGTTATTAGTTAGCCCAGTATGTTCTGTTTGGCTTTCGAGGTCAACATCTTCGCTCGAATGTGGCTCCTTCCTGCTTTCATGACGGCTGCTAGCGGTATTATTGTTAATTTCGGTGCGAATTATCTCCGTTAAATTGACACGCTGATGATAGTACTTCTGCTTGGCCACCTTTAATGCCAACGGCACCAAATAGAATATGAATATGGACGTATTGAAGTACGTTATGAGGAAAGGTTTACTGTACAAATCGTTTTCGAAGATCTCATTGATAAGAAATGAAGAGAGCACCCATAGCACCACGACGGAGGCAAGAGACAAAAGCCCTAGAAGCCAAGCAGACTTGACTAATCTTTTTAGCACTGTGCTCACAGTCATTGTTTTGTGTGCGGTTGTACTGTTCGCTTGAGCTTTCTCCTTTGGATTGCTTATCTGCCGACTAGTAATAACAAGAGATTGCTGTGGTACTAAAGATGTGATGAGGCCAGCACTGTGCTTTTGAGGTTAAACAAGTACCAGCAAAGGGGAATTTCAGCAGAAACACAGTTTGAGTTTGAGTTTGAGTTTGACGGCTGTCAGCGAGGAGACGCCACTATTTTACTTTGAGTGCTGTGCTTGACCGGCGACGTAATGTCTATCAGCGGCTTTGAGCTCTTGCCTCGTTCAATTGAGGCCTCAAATTTTTTTCTGTTTAAAGAAATCCTCGCGATGGTGCTAGGGCACGTGCGTATCATCCGGTCCATATCATATCATGCGATGCCAGACCCCAAAAACCAGATCACGTGCAGTTTCACGTGCGCTTCTTCAGTTTTTCCACTTTAAATCCGAGGGCAACTCTTCGCTGCTTGATGCTTTGTTTCGCGAGATGAGAATTGTTCTTCTTAAGGGAAAAGCGTATTGGTCCTGCTGGTTGCACTGGTGGCGTAGTTGAGGTTTGGGGTAATGTCTTTGATGCTGATGCGGACGTAGATGTGGATGTGGATTCTTTCGCTTGCGGGTCGCCTCGCGCCTTTTTCTCTAGCGCTTCTCTGTCCTGCTTCATCTTTTTCTCAATCATTTCCATCTTGATTTGCTCGTCGCTTTTCTCCTCTTTGCCATTCTTGATCACTGACTGCTTGCCGCTCTCGGCTGTCTTTTCGTCTGGTAGCTTGATCATAAAATTTTGCATATTATACTCGTTGTCCTGGTTCTCTTCGTAGCCGCTCAAGGCCAATCTTTCCTGTTCAGCTTCGTCGCTTTCAGTGACCTTGTCCTTGACAAGCTCAATCTTGCCTTCATCTGCTAAATGGAACACAAATGATGCTAAGCTCTTGTACCGTGTAGCATTCAAATGAATATGGTCTCTGTCGTTGCCAATGTACTCCTGGTAGAACTTGTTGGCGTTAACTTTCTTGGTACCGTGAGCAATTCTGAGCAACCGCAAAAAATCATGTTCAAAACTGCGTGAAAAGTCATCGATCTTCAGCTGAACTTCGCGCTGTGAGGTTCCAAGTTCCTGGATGTTGCGGTTGTGCGATGGCGAAAGAATATGAGCTTTGAACCCGTTGGCATCGCGGCACTGCTTACTGCACACTTGGCAGTAAAATTTCAATTTCTGAAGGCCCTTGGCCTTCATTTTATTGGCAATGTACTTTGGCGTGCCAAATTCTGCTTTCCCCATAATGAACTGACTGGGTATTCTAGTAACGAGTTGCGCGTATGTGACTGACAACCGGTGGGTAAGTTTCTTGTCACCGCTTCCCTTGTTACAATATTTCATGTTCGATTTTTTTTTTTAAAAAATAAAAAAATCGCCATCTCATCTGGGGACAGAGCTCGCAACCGTGACGAAATCACCCGAAAAACGACAGTACAGAAAAATAGCAAAAAGGTGAGCTAAGCAGAAGGTAGAGCGCAGCACAAGAGAACATGAAAGAGAGCTACTTTGGACCGGTCTGCTAGAAAAGAAAAATCGCCTCGCAATGGACTCGGACGATGAAGACGTATATTCAGACAGGGAGCAATCTGTTAAACCAACTGATGGGGTTGCACGGCGTACGAGAACCCAAGGTCCCAACGCTAAAATTAACAACGACGTCGCCATGTTGCACGATGATTCTGATGACGAAGGGAACAACAGAGAGGAGGACGAAGACGAAGACGAAGACGATGGCGAAAGCTATGGCAGGGCCTCTGCAGCAGCAGCTAAACGTGCGAAAAGCGCGAGTGCTGCTAGCGGCGCTGGTGGTAGCAAGAAGCCTAAAAGACAGAAAGTTGAAATTAACGATCAGCTAAAAGGTGCTAACGGTGGGTATGCTTGGGAAGATGAGATCAAGCGTTCTTGGGATATCGTCAAAGAAGATAAAGACGGCTCGCTTGTTGGATTGGTAAGTGGGCTAGTGGAGGCTAACAAGATGAAAAAAATTTATAAAAATGTGACGCCGTTCCAGCGAGGCATTATCAGAACATTGATTTTGGTAATCGACTGCTCGCAAGCAATGGCCGAAAAGGACTTGAGGCCGACGCGATACAGTCTCACCATAACCTATGCTCTAGAGTTCATTGGCGAGTTCTTTGACCAGAATCCGATATCGCAGCTCGGAATAGTGGCGATGCGCAATGGTATTGCTACGGTGGTTAGCGAAGTTAGCGGCAACCCCGTGGATCACATCAATAACTTGAAAATGTTCAAGAAAAATGAGCCAAAGGGAGATCCTTCGTTGCAGAATGCTTTGGAAATGTCCAGAGGTTTGCTATTGCACACATCACCCCACTCCACTAAGGAAGTGCTAATCTTGTTTGGTACGTTGTTTACCAGCGACCCAGGAGACATTTTCAAGACTATCAACCATTTGGTGGAAGAAAAAATCAGGGTTCGCATCATCGGGTTGAACGCGCAGGTCTCCATATGCTCCAAAATTGTCAACAGAACAAATTTTGGCGACGGGCTGAATTACGGCATTGTGTTGAATGAGCAGCATTTCAAAGAGTTGTTGACTGACTGCATTACGCCCATGCCGATACTCAAACAGAACAGGAAACTAGATGCACAAAACCAGGCACAGCAGCCGCAGCAGCAAAAAATATTCAACTTGATCAAGATGGGATTCCCTACGCGGATAACCGAGGAGGAACCATCGTTTTGCTCCTGCCATTCGAACCTCAACTACGGTGGCTACATCTGTCCGTTCTGCAAAGCAAAAATCTGCTCGTTGCCGGCGATTTGTCCTACGTGCAACTTGATGTTGATCTCGTCCACCCACTTGGCAAGGTCATACCACCATTTGTTTCCGTTGAAGAATTACAAAGAAGTGCCGTTGATCAAATTTGGTGCCGAGCATGCCGACAGCGATGGTCAACACAGCGGCAGCGGCAGCGGCGGCGGCAGCAGCAACAGCAGCAGCAGCAACACAAATGCCAAGCAGTACAAATCAGAACGCTGCTACTCGTGCCAGCTTGAGTTTCCTATTGCGAACAACGAAGAGTACGACTGGCGGATAGTGAAGAGCAGCTCGCGGTACGAGTGCGAGGACTGCGGGAATGATTTTTGTATAGACTGCAACGTATTCATTCACGAAACATTGCATAATTGCCCTGGATGCGAGGCGCAAGGGTGATGATGCGACGAATTCAGTGTGTATGTGCCGGGGCGGGGGCGGTGGTGCTGTCTATGGAAGACGTTCGTTCGTTTCGCTTTTAATTCTACAGTGTAGCAGAGCTGTTTCAGCACGGCTAACGTAAGGCTGCGAGCTAGAGGCGCTGCCCAAACTACAGAGACGTCAAAACGCTGCGAACGGCGCCATTTATTCGAACGGTAGTAGTGTGTAGCAGCAACAGGTTGCTCAATCGGTAGTAGTGTCGCCGGCGTCCGGAGCAACATTTTTCTCGCCGTAGGCCTTGGTGCCGTACTTGCCGCCATGGACAATGATGTCCTGGGGTCTGTAGTCCAACTTGCCGCTCAAGAAACTTTGCAAGATGCTCTTGACGCCGAGGGCGTATCTGACCTGGGCATCGATAGAAGTGCCGGAGATGTGTGGGGTCATAGCATTGCCGCCGCCGTGCGGGTTGAAGGCTGTTCTCCACGGGTGGTCCTGTGGCGCTGGCTGCGGGTTCCAGACGTCGCCGCCATAGCCGCGAATATGGCCGCTTGCTAGGGCCTCCCGGAGAGCGTCGTTGTCGACAATGGCGCCTCGTGCGGTGTTGACGATCCAGGCGCCCTTCTTGACATGCTTGAAAAGGTCCCTGTCGAAGAGGCCGCGCGTGCCCTCGTGCAACGGGCAGTTGATGGTGATCACGTCCGCTCTGGAAACGATCTCCTTCAAGTCGTCCACCCTCTTTGCGCGGACCTTCTCTTCCTTGTCCTTCGGTAGCGCCTGGTAGTCGTAGTAGAGCAACTCCTTTGGGCTGAACGGCACCAACCGCTCGAGCACACGGTAGCCAATGCGGCCAGCGCCAATGGTGGCGACCGTCTTGTTCTCCAAGTCGTACGAGTCTCTGGCCACGGCGGCGACGTTCCAGTCGCCGCGGACGATCTGCTCGTGAGCAGGGACAAAGTTCCTGACCAAGTTGAGGATCGTCATCACAACGTGCTCGGCGACAGAAACAACGTTCGAGCCCGTCACTTCCAAGACGCTTATTTTCTTTTCGTTGGCGGCGTCCAAGTCGATGTGGTCGGACCCGACGCCTGCCGTCACGCAGAGCTTCAAGTTCCTGGCCTTCTCAATGCGCAGTCTGGTCAAATAGCCCGGGTGGAACGGGGTGGTGATCACAATGTCCGAGTCCACAATGTGCTTTTCCAACTCCGAGTTTGGGCCGTCTTTGTCGGCCGTGGTCACCAAGGTGTGGCCCTGCGAGGTGATCCATTTTTCAAGGCCGAGCTTGTTTTCCACGGTCCCGAGCAAGCGGGGCTCTTCTTTGGCGTACTTGCCGCCCTTGTAGAGCACGAGAAGGATTTTCTGGCCGGTTCTAGCGCTCATCGTGTGTGCTGCGGGTGTGTGCTTGTGCTGGTGTGCGTGTGTGTGTCGGTAGATACAGTGTGGAGTATGGAACTCGACTGCGATGCGATTTGAAGAGACACTCGAGTGGCAATTGTGTTTTGTCCATCCACAGCGCTCTGCCCAGGAATGGTCCCCTATATATACCTCGTCGCTCCCTTCGGTCCCCTTCGGTCCCCTTCGCTCCCTGAGGGGAGTGCGGGTCAAGCAGGAGCGCTCCGCTGCCCCATAGTACCGAGGCTTGCAACACTACACCCGCCCGCCATTGCACAGCAACCAGAAGAGGGGCACGACTGTGCACCATCGCGGACGCTGCTGCTGCTGCCCGCCCCTCTTCTGGTCCTTCGCTTCCCTCGCTTCCCTCGCTTCCCTCGCCTCGCTCGCCTCGCTCGCCTCCCTCGCTTCCTTCTTTGCGGCTCCCCGGCGGCGCTGGAGCAGCGCGCTCTTTTGGCGCCCACCGAGAAGACCATGTTGGCCTGTGGGCCTCCTCTGCAAGCGCGCGCCCGCACGCTCCCTGCCCACGCCAAAGTTTGACGTATGTTTGCTCCTGCACCGCCGGCGCTCGGCCGCGTCGCCGGGCAGCCGCTGTGTGCGCACACACCCACCATGCAGCAGGCAGCAGGCCCACAACGCTGCGGCGAGCCGCCACTCGAAACCGCGCAAAGTCGAGATGGCTTCGCCGGCTTCGCCAGTGCAGCTGGGCCCAGCTGGATCTACCAGCAAAAGCGCGACGGTCTCCAAGCTGAGAACAGGAGCAGGCTGCTGTGCGGAGGAAATGCCGGCTGCGGCGGCTGCGGCGGCTACGGCGGCTACGGCGGCTCGCACCGCTCTTCAAGGCGGCTCGCACCGCTCCCTGCGAACGTTTAATCTTCTTTATTCGGGGACGCTATATACTTTTTCGTTTCAACAAAGGGCACGGGTATTGGACGCCGGAGCAACCATTGCTAGATTGTTGCGCCCACAGCGACATGGGAACTGGGTTCCCGTGGAAGCAACGCATGATTTCTGAGGACCCGCGCGACGCTGTAGGTGGCGAGTATTGACAGGCGGCACAAACAAAGCAACGAAAGCAAGAAACACAGATATGCATGCTGAGTCATGAAGATCACGTAGAATCACGAAGACCAAGCAACCATCAGGACCAGTAATGAGGGAGAGACAAAAAGAAAGAAAGAAAGAAAGAAAGAAACTAAAACAACGACAGATGCTAAGCAAGAACCAGGAACGTGGACGGAAAAAAAAAAAAAAAAGAAAAAGAAAAAGAGAAAGAAAAACAAAAACAAAAAATGCAAACTGCGACAAACTCATCGGTAAATCAATCGCTATCAAACACGTCGCTGTCGTAGTCCACGCCCGCGCCAGCGCCACGACTGGTCTCGGTTCTCAACTCCCCCAAGCGCGCCTGTTCGTTGTTGCTTAGCCTGACGCTGTTCTTTCTGACAAACTCCCTGGCGTAGCTGGCGCCGTCGTCATAGTCGTCCGAGTTGGAGTCGCTGTCGTAGTCGTTGCCTAGCTCAGACCATTCGATGTAGTTTTCCCTGACAATCTTCAAACACTTTTTCAAAATAAGCGGGTCGAACGGGAAGTACGCCACCAAATCCAAGAACTCCTGTCTCGAGAAAAACAATATCCTCGAGTCAGCGGCGCTGCTGTTTGGCTGCTGCTGGCGTTTCTGCGGCGGCCTTTGCGCGGCGGCCGCAAAAGAGGACCCGTTCGCGGCACCCGCACCAGACCTCGACTTGACACCGTTGAGCTGGTCTCTTCTGTTGTGCTCGATGACGCTGAAGCAGTAGGCCACGTTTTCCTGGTGCGCGATTTTGGCAAACATAAGCACGACGGTCTCGTTGCAAAACTTCAACGGGTTGAACTTGGTCAAAATCAACTTCTGGAAAAACTTGTCGATGCCGCATTCCCAGTCTCCGTTCAGCCTGTGCAACTGCCGGTGTCTGAAGCAAAAAATGTAAAGCAAGCATTGCAACACCGCGTAAAAAAGCTTGAACCTTTCCATGCCGCCATGTCCATTGCCAACCTCGCATTCTCTTTCAGCGACATACTTGTTGATCCAGCTGACCAAGTAGCTGGTCACAAAGACGAGCTGATTTTGCGTAACCCTTCTGCCCCTTGCTAGATACGACGCCAAGTATTGCACGGCTTTGATGCGCTGCTCTAGGCTCTCTTCGTAGCTGAAAGTAACGTCAATCAACGTTACCAAAAACGCGTCAATTAGCTCTGGCTGTTGCTGGGAAAAGTGAAATAGTACAAACTGGATGGATCGGGTGTTGCTGGTCGAGAGGATGTACGACTTGAAAATCGAAAGCAATGATCGGAAAATGGTGATCCCGTCACCGTTATTGAGGTTTTCCAAAGTGAACGAGTCTTGCAAATTGATGAATATTTTTTCCATGACACTATCTAGTTTGGCGCTGAGCTCACTGATGTTTACTGTCAAGTCTACGTTGTACTCTTCCTGTCCTTCGAGTTCGTCTTTATCGTCGTCTCCTTCTTCATTGTCCTCATTCGCGCTGGTCTCGTTAGCACTACCTTCGTCCTCGTCTTCTTCTTCACTGCTTGAGTTTTCACATTCTCCGTCTTCACTATCCTCACTCTCGCCATCGTCCTCGTCGCCGTCGTCGTCGTCGTCGTCGTCGTCGTCGTCATCCTCTTCGTCAACCTCATCCAAATTGTTTTTCAACTCAACGTCAAGTTGTATGCAGTATTCCACGATTAAGCTAAGAATCTGAAAGCGGACTTCAGTAGCGTACTTCATGAACTCAAAGAGATTGCTGACATAGTTGACAACCTCTGATTTACGAGAATACTTGTCAGGAAAATTGCTAATTGCTGCTTTAAGCAAAAAATTCAAACTAGTGGGCATAATTCTAATCAAGTACTTGAAAAACTCATGATGAGCCGAAGTATGTTGAGTAACAAAGTCTTTGATAAACACAAGACAAACTTCATTGTACCATTTAGGAATTCCAGAAACTAGCACACAGAGAAAGGTAATGTAGTTATTTATAAACTGTTCATCTTGATGATACCACTTGGGAATATTCAAAATGGCAAAAATCAACGAAGTGCAGTGTTTCAGGTCGAGCCTCGAAATGTTATTTGCTAAAATTCTAAAGATCGTCAGAAGATTAGCATAGGAGATGGCATTTGCTGACGTTCTGGGCAACGAAATTTTGGCCGCCAAGGTGTCTATGGAAGTAGTGTCGTTCTAGACGGTGGTTAGTATGAAATAAACACTGACAACAGAAAGAGAATCAATTCAAATTGTACAAACATGACGAAAAGAGCATACCTTATCCAAAGCATCCAATGCGTTTTTTATATACGTGTTGTAAATCTTGCCAGAGATTTCATCGTTTGAGGCGTTGTTGCCAATGCTGGTTGCAACGCCGCTCTCATCAATAGTAACGGTTTTTTTTTGTCTTTTATTACTAATGGTAGCGATAGCTGAGGTGCTAGGTCTTTTATTATTGTTATTTTTTTCTAAAGATTTACCGTTACTACTGCTATTATTGCTATAATTTTTTTTGGTTGGTAGCTCCGTTTTTTTAGCGTTGCTGGAGGACATCGCCATCTCAGGAACTCTTCGCTTCTTAATTGATGATGATTTTCGTTTTGGCGTCTGCGTCGTCTGCTGATGAGGATGTTGAAGCAGCACAGATTTCACCGTGATCATATCTTCCTCACTTTAGTGTTGCTGTTGTTGCTATTGTTGTTGATAATGATATTGTTGCTGCACTTGTCTTCTGCTGATTTGGTCATGAAAAGAGTAAGCAAGAAGTGCGACAGTCCTGAGCAGCTATGGTTGCGTTCAGGCAAAGGAGTAGTGCTTATATTGCTGCTGATACTGATATTGGTATTGTTATGAAAGTGAATATACTATGGTACAGAATTCTCCAATGCTGACCGAAAAGTTGTCAGTGTCTTTCAAATAGTCTGTTTGCCATCGCATTGAACAAGAATAAAATTTTTTTTTTATTTTTTTTTTATTTTTTTTATTTTTTTTTTTTATTTTTTTTTTTTTATGTAATATTTTTCTTCCATCGGTCACGTGTACTCATCTGAAAATTTCACTCCAAGTGAGTAATCGCATCAGCCGGTGACGGACTGAAGAAGATCTGTATATATATAAATATATATTACTAGGTATACAAGTATATTTATATAGATCCAAGCGCATTATATATATATATATATATTTATTGACCGTTAGAATATTCTCTAATTACCAGTCTACCACACAATGCTCTTGCCCAAAAGACAGTGCGTTAGGCTATCTGCTCGCACATTGGCCAAAGTCAGCTATAGATTCAACTCCACCGCAACCAAAACCACAACTGCAACTGCAACCACAAAACAGTCAAAATTGTTTCCCGAGTTACGCGATGCTGACAGGAACCCAGATGGAACTCCGGACTATGTCAAGTTGATTTTAACTTCCAAAGTTTACGACTTCCTCAACGAAACCCCAGTGACACATGCGGTTTCCTTATCTTCCAAGACCAACAGTAATATTGTTTTGAAAAGAGAAGATACCACCCCAGTATTCTCGTTCAAGCTCAGAGGTGCCGCCAACATGGTGGGCCATTTGAGCGCTGAGCAGAAAAATAAGGGGATCGTTGCATGTTCTGCTGGTAATCATGCTCAAGGTGTTGCTTATAGTGCTGCGAAATTAGGAATTTTGTCCACCATTGTTATGCCTCAAGCTACCCCGGAAATTAAATTCAAAAACGTCAGCAGATTAGGCTCGAAAGTGGTACTTTACGGCGACGACTTTGACTCTGCTAAAGCTGAATGTAAAAGATTGGAAGTTCAAGAAGGATACACCAATATTCCACCGTTTGATCACCCTTACGTTATTGCCGGCCAAGGTACTATTGCTATGGAATTGCTTCGTCAAATCAGTTCCAATAAGATCAGCGCTGTGTTTTGCGCTATCGGCGGCGGTGGCCTTATTGCCGGGGTTGGCGCATATTTGAAAAGAATTGCACCTCATGTCAAGATTATTGGGGTTGAAACTGAAGATGCTCCTGCAATGTACTCCTCTTTAAAGAATAACAAAATCACAGCACTTGATCAAGTCGGATCGTTTGCTGATGGCACTGCAGTTAAAGTGGTGGGCACCGAAACTTTCAGGCTCTGTCAGAAATATGTCGATGAGATTGTGCTTGTGAACACTGATGAAATTAGTGCTGCCATTAAGGATATCTTTGAGGATACTAGAACTATTGTCGAGCCAAGTGGTGCCATGACTGTGGCCGGTGTCAAGAAGTATGTTAGCCAACGTCCGGAAATCAATCATGCTGATAAGACTTATGTTCCAGTGCTCAGTGGCGCAAATATGAACTTCGATCGTTTGAGATTTGTCGCTGAGAGAGCGGTACTTGGTGGTGGGAAAGAAGTGTTTATGCTTGTTTCTATTCCTGATGTTCCTGGATCATTCTCCAAACTACAAAACGTTATTCATCCAAGATCAGTAACAGAGTTTAGTTACAGATACAGTTTGAAGAACGCCAAGGAAGGCGATAAAAACAACGCCTACATCTACACCTCTTTCTCAGTCAATGATAGAAGCAGAGAAGTAGACGAAATTATTGAACAATTGCGTGAGTTAGGGTTTGATGCCGTTGATATCAGCGATAACGAAATTGCGAAAAGCCACGGCAGATATCTCGTTGGAGGTAATGCAGACCTACCAAATGAAAAAATCATCAGTTTTGCATTTCCGGAGAAACCAGGCGCTTTGAAGAAATTTTTAGCGTCTTTGCAGAATCGCTGGAACTTGACATTGTTCCATTATAGAAACCATGGTCAAGATGTTAGTAAAGTTCTTGCTGGCTTGGATGTTCCGCCTGAGGACGAAGCTCAGTTGGAAGAGATCTTGAAGAATTTGAACTATTATTACAAGGATGTTACTGATGATTACGTTTTGCAAAGATACCTCAAATAAAGTCAGTGGCCATTTTTATAGTTATCGTGCTTACAGTGCTCTTTCTCTGTTCGTCTCTTGGTGCACATGTATGCAATGCATTGGCATCAGCGATGCACTTTTTTTTTTGAAAATAATTCCATGCCAATATCTATTTATTTACTCGTTTATATCTCTATCTGTTCATGATAATGCTGAGCCGCGCGTGCACGTAAAGCTAGGACCTTACCGATGGATGGCCTTCTCATTTAATTCTTGCAAATTGCCAGACTTGGCAGCCGCTTCCTTCTCCTCGCGGGTCAACGGTTCCTCAATCTTCTTTATGACTTTTGCTGGGACCCCGGCAACAAGAACGTTGTCTCCAAAGTTTTTGGTAACCACTGCCCCCGCGGCCACCACAACCCCTTTGCCCAAGGTAACCCCGGGACAGATTATAGCGTTCGCCCCGAGCCAGCATTCGTCACCAATGAAAACCGGCGCAGTTAACTCCTTGCCTAAATGGCAGCGCGAATAGCCGTCTAATGGATGTGAAGCAGTGAGGATGTTGACTCCTGGCCCAAACATCACGTCGTTGCCGATCTTAATTATTGAACAATCTAGCAACACGCAGTTGAAATTGCAGTAGAAGTTGCGGCCCACCGACGTGTTGAAACCGTAGTCGACGTAAAACGGCGGCTCGAAAAACGAACCTTCACCAACATGGCCAAGGACATTGTTGCGCAAGAATTCAGTCCTTTGCTGTTGTAGCATGTCGGAGTATCTGGCTAACTTAGCAAGCTGCTCTTTGTTGTTGGCGTTGCCGCTGCTGAGCTGGCTCAAGTAGGCGAATAACTGTTTATCATCGCTGATATGTTCATGGTCTTTGATTATCTGTTTCAAAGATATTTGGGAGAACTCATCAATGTGCAAGTTCGACAAGTTTCGACGGAACAACAACACGGGGTCATTAGGATTATAAAAGACTCCAGAGATCATTTTTTCGTACTCGCTGTTGTTTTTTGGTATGTGGTTGAGACTTTCGTATGCATAGTCGATGAGCTGCTTGTCCAACGTGGTTTTGCTGCTTGTCATCTTTGCTTGTGATTGGCGGTTTCTTGAGGAAAGAATGTAACGAGTTGTGCTTCAAAGTGGTACACGAATTGATTTATACACAACCCACCCGAGATCTGAAAGGGGACTTGACGTGTCAATTCACATCTAGTTTTTCTTCTTGCCACCAAGGGACCAATTAGCTAACCAATTGATTGACCAAATCTTGCAGGATTCAAAATGCCAAGTGGCACTTCCTGAGGACACTCACATAGTGCTAGGCAGACTACAGCCGCACGCGGTGTTAACATCGCTCTCTCTCTCTCTCTCTCTCTCTCTCTCTCTCTCTCTCTCTCTCTCTCTCTTTCGGGGCCTATATATAGCAGAGACATTTATATAGCAAAGACATATATATCAGAAACATTTATATAGCAGAGCTAGATGCGCTACTTGCGTTGGCGCAAAAATCAATAGAGCAGCCGGGGCCGCATAACGAGAACTGTATAGACTTTGTCAATGAGCATCAAAAATGGAGTGCTAGATACTCGATAACAAAGCCTAAGCAATTCACAAGAAAGCATAGTGGCAAATTGGGTCATGTCGAAGCAAATGATATCAGAGCTTCTCACCAAACATGCAGTGCTGAGAATAAAAAAAATGCGAAGAGTAAAAAATGTTAAAAAGAAAAACGTCAGAAATGCGTTAAGGACTACCAACTAACAGGTATGGGAAAAGACGAATACACGGAAAAAGGGTTAGTAGAAAATACGAGTTTTGGTGAGTATGAAACGAAAATGGCTGTGCGATATTTTGTAAAACTGAAGCGAAGATTATGGACGTACACTAGGGTACATCCATAGGTTACAATGCAAGAATTCTACCAGCGGTCGGAAAAAAAAAAAAAAAAAAAACCGAGCCCTAGAACTGAATGCCTCTGAAGGCTATTACAAAAATGGCCTTCCACAGGCCTCTGGGAAGAGAGCTTTTGGCTTTGTGTTTTTGTATGTGCGTCTGGATGTTGCTGAGATGTTGGGGTATGCCTCTGTCACTCTCCATGTATCCTCAGGGTCCACCGTGGAGTCTCGGCCGGAGTCCACAGCGGACTTGAGCCGTACCGGCCTTAAAACTACAATGCAAAAGAAACTCAGCCGCAACGACGCTCAACTGCACGCCGGTGGGCGGGGACAACAACAAGAGGCCGGAAGCGAAGAGGATAAGCGAAGAAGGGAAGGGGGATCGTGTGACGCCCAGTGGACTTCCGTATTTAGCCACTGAGGTCAAAGCGACAGCCAGCGCAGTACAGTTGACATTGTAATCAGTAATCGTAGTATTAATAGAAAAAAGAGCATTAGTGTAAGACAAAAGCAAATCAGAGTAGAGTATTAAAGTGTGAGTATAACGTATATAACGCGATAAGTGTAGAAACTAAGACAGTCAAAAAAAAAAAAAAAAAAAAAAAAATGTAAAGAGAAGAAAGTTGAAAACAAAAACGAGTAGGCAAAGACTCAGTACTCGGTGCCAAGTACTGTAGTAGCACAGTAGGCCAGCTGTTAGCCAAAGTTGAAGTAAACAAAAAAAACCAGAACACATTTTTGAGAAAAAGTCTAGAGGGAAACAAACTTGGTTGATAACCGGTGTCAACAGATGAACAAAAAAAAAAAAAAAAAAACGAAAAACAAAAAACAATAAACAACACAATACCAACCAATATACATATATGAGAACAACGTTATAATGCAAAAAAAAGTCTTCCTCAAAAATAGCACCCGGTAGCGCTACTTTCTCATACAGCCACTCGTATTAAATTTATAACTCATCAAGCTTAGTTGGGTCTTCTCTTTTAGTGAATTGAAGTATGCAGTCATCCTGTGGGAAAATAGTAGCAAAAACTCTGATTTTCTCACTCAATGGCGTCTTTTTGTGAGTAATGTGGTTGAACATAACTGACTTACCAATCAACCCAGTGAACAACATCATAACGTATTGCTGACCCAAGCAGACATGTGGGCCTGTACCAAAAACCAACCAGTTCTTTTTAGCTTGGTCCGCTTTACTACCTTCGATCCATCTCTCAGGAATGAATTCGTCAGGGTTCTCGTAAACTTCTGGATCATGCAATGCTGGATACAACGTAGGAATAACCATGGAACCTTTTGGAGCAGAATAGCTATCGCTGACTGGGAACTTTTGTTTGACAACATATGGAACCATTAAGACAGGTGGTCTGATTCTCAAGACTTCTTTAACCACCATAAAAGTGTACTTCATTTTTTCAATCAATTCAAGAGACAACGGGACATTCGGATCGCCATTTCTAACTGCCAACTGTTCTTCGTGAATTTTTCTGACAACATCTGGTCTATCAGCAACAATTTGGTACAACCAACAGGTGGCAGAAGATGAGGCGTCTTGAGAAGCAAACAAAAAGGTGAAAATGGCTTCAGAAATTTCTCTATTGGTGAACTCTCTAACCAAGAGTTTGGAATCTGGATTGTTGGACTTATCCTTCTTGGCCTCTTCCATCAACTCAACCCAAGCGTCCATGACACACTGTGGCTTACCACCAGCCTTAATATGCTCTTTAGCCATGGCCGCACACTGCTCAAAAATCTTCATTGTCATATCGGCAGTCTTTTTACCGTACCAAGTCTTTGTGTATGGCAAGATAATTGGGAAGTTGACCAACTCCAAAGCGGCGGTGACCAAGTAGTAGTCATCAGCGACTTTTCTGACCTGGTCATCAGTGATGTATTCGCCGCAAAAGGTTCTCAAGGAAACAGCACACATGATTTCTCTGAAATCGTTGAAAAATGGCACTGGACCTTCTTTGGAAAGGTCACGGAACTTAGCCAAGTAGATGTCGTAAATTTTCTCCTGCACCGGAATGTACATTTGCAAGGCTTTTCTAGTGAAGAGACCGTTCAAGGATTTTCTGTAGTCAACATGCGCTTTACCATCCAAAAACACCCAATTGGTAGGTCTCAAAATTTTGATGGCCACATCAACAACACATGGCTTAACGTACTTTGGAGAAGCCAAGATCTTTCTAGCCAAGTCTCTGGTAGAAGCAATAACAACAAACTTGTGGAAAATGGAAACACAGGACAAAGGACCAGAATTCCACTTGGCCATATATTCTTCAAATTTGGGGTCCAAAGATTCCAAAAATGGGCCAATGAATGGGTAAAACTTGAATTTTGGCCCGGCAATAGAGCCTTTACTGACTTGATAAGAGACTTGGTCATACACCACAGCGAGGGCAAGGAAAGTGATGATGGCTTTCCACCAGGAGAAGTTGTTCCAGTCCACGAGGGAGGAGACTTGCTCCAAGAGCGAGCTTGAAGTCAAAGCGGTCGCGTTGACGTTGCTGAAAGTAGTAGCGATAGCTTCCATGGTTGTCAGCAAGGTGAAGAGGGGGATAAAAGAGCGTGGGGCAGACGACAAAAATGAGCTGAAGAAGGAAGAAAGGAAGAAAGAAGGAAAGAAAGAGAAAGAGAAAGAGAGGCAGCAGAAAGAGGGAAACAAGAAAGAAAAGGAGAGAGAAGGAGCCTTACAAATATCGCCAGTTTGATTTGTTTGCAATTTTTTTTTTCGTTTCTCATGTTATGGCTGCAGCAGGTGGGAACGAGCTTTACGAGCCGCCAGCCCTGAGGGGTTGCGAGCCCCGAGAAAGACGAAAAGAAACGAGCCGAAGCGAAGGCTGAAAACAGAAGCGCATAAGATCAATCATGAGATATCATTATCATTATCATTGCCATTATCGTTATCACTATTACTATTGTCATCGTTAATAATAACAAGCAGCTACCTATACACTCTGGAGCATCCGCTTCTTGTCGCTGAGCTCCTCAAGCACCTTCTTACACGTCAAGAGCTTGTACGCTTCGCTGGCGTTGCTGTTGTGAAGCACAAAGTCCTCGTCTACCATCGTGAGAAGCTTTCTGAGCAACTCCGAGATTCTGAATACGACCAACCGTTTCTCCACAAGCTCTCGGTACATTCGGTACTCCTGGGCCGACTTATCCTGAAGCTGCAGGTAATAGTCGCGGTTGAGCTGCAATAGCTTGAGATTGTAGTTCACCACGTCGCTGCGAACACTGTCGAGTACCGTTTGGATACTGAGCTCGTAGTTGTTGAGCAAGTTGGTTATAACCGTCGAGTATCGCGTCTTGTTTTCAAGCTCTGTTTTCAATTGCTGGTTTCTGAGCTTGAGCTGGGCAAGCTTTGCTTGTTTAGCCTCCGTGGGCTGCCTATTGGCGTGTACGGATAGAGTGTCCACAGAGCTGGCGATATTGTCCTTGATGGCGTTGGCTTCTCCGACGAGCCCCTGGAGCAGGATCACAAGCTCATAGAGCGGCATGAGGTTTTCAGTGTGCGGAAGATTGGGGGTGCTCATGATGCCCGTGCTGTTTGCTTGTGTTATTGCAGGAATGCCAATAAGTATGTGCTTGAGAAAGGGGAAAGCTTATCCCTGGTGTTTGTGCGTACGTATATTGGATGCTCAGATACTGCTTGTGTTCCGCGACTTTACCTTACCATGTATACTCGTTCACCATCGATCATCTTTGACCAACTCTCTGCTCTCAGCCACGTGACACAAAATAACATTATTACTAAGATATTACTAATCTATGCGACTGTATGCTGAAATACGTACTATGCGCATCAGAATGCGTCAAAATCCACTGCTAGGCTCATTACCCTTCTCTAGCCCCTATCATGCCCCTCAAAGCAATATGCAGTATCCATCTGCAAAAAGTTGCAAAACCTCAACGCGTCGCACGGTGCCGTTCTGCGCCCATCGGCTCAAATATGTATCCGTGTCCCCTTTTCTGACGCGCTGTGCTGCACCCTGTCGCGCTACCAGAGTTCCTGCTGCGGCCAAAATTCATGATTATCTACTAATTTGCTGGCGTTAAAGTGTGTTTTTTTTTTTTTTTTTTTTTTTTTTTTTTTGGAACAGAAAAGCTGATTCTATTAGTTTGCCCTTCTCATTTTGGCTAATTAGTTAATCTCGACTGCCATCACCACCATCAGTCGCTCTTCGTTACTGTTGCACACAGTGGTCCTTTCGCTGTCTTATTTTACTTTTAGTTTTATATTTCTTTCGTATTCCACTCTAATTTCTGCTCCTCTTCTTATTTTGCCCCATCTCCTTCAACTTCTATTCCCTGCTCAGCTTCTCTTTGCAGTCATATTTGTCACTCTTTTGTCCCATCGCCTTCCCGGTGTAATTAGTCGCTCCTTTATTCAGCCAACTTTCTCGTTATTATCTTGATAACTTTTTTTTTATTTATTTTTTTATATTTGATATTGTTTAATTTATCTTCACTGCGTACTTGCTGATCGCAATTTTTTAATCTACAGTAACTCACTTCAACAGATCCAGATCATACACCGTCAGCAAAAATGCCCAGTGCTGCTTTAACAGATCCCTCTGGCAAGCTCACCTCTTTCCCAGAGTACATTGCTCCAATGTCGCCGGTGCAATTTAATAGAATAAACAACCATTTTCCTCCATTGGATCCTCGCAAACACTACAGGGGCGTATATGAGCGTTGTGGCTTCGACGTTTACAAAGGTGATGGTAAAAAGAAATCAAAGGCCAAATCCAATAATGACGGTACCGCGGTAGGAAACTATGATGGTTCTTTTTTGAAATCAAATCAATCATCCTCAACCACAAACTTAAAGGACGAGATAATAGGCATGCAGCCCCCTAACATGAGATCAATTGGCAAAAAGGCCAGCTTACCAAACATGCAGCAGCCTAGTTTCCCTGGTTTGACAAAAAAGAACTCCTCTTCAAGCTTGTCTTCATACACCAACCAGCAACAGACCACCAAAAATAACAATATCATGAATGGTAATGCATACAACCTTCCGCCAGCAACTCCTATGTCTCCATCTTCCGTTGGGTCTACCTCATCGCGTTCTTCCATTCGCTCAGCTTTTTTCAGGCCGTTCAAAAAGGGCAGCAAATCAAAAAACATTGGCGGTAATAGTAATGGTATTGAGTCTGCTGCTTCTTCAGATTATTCAAGCTCAGCTCACACTTCATTGTCCATTGCTACTAATCAAGCAGATCCTTTATTCAACCAAAAGCCAAGTATTCATGCCAATGGATCCTCTTCATCTTCTCCGTTGAAATCTACTTTTTCACCATCAGCTAGAATTCCACAACGTGAGTTTGAAAAACCTTCTGCATTGAGCAACAGCGGCATGTCCACCACTCCATCTTCGCCTTCTAGCATCAAATCATTCCCAAAAAATCCATTTGCTCCTAGTAGTGCCAACAATACCAATGCTCCAGCAAGAGGACTTGGCATCAGAGGTAATAACAACTCCTCGTCTCCTCAGCTTAGCACTACTGGGGCATATCAGAAATCTGACAATAGTACCGATAATTTGTTTTCTCCAGTATCAGCAGATAGTACCAATAACATTTTCTCACCAACCGGCAAATCTTTTTCTGATGTTAGTTCCACCGCTACAACCCCAGGAAATTTAGCGTCTGACAAATTTGCAAATTTCAGTGAAAACAATCCACTTGCTTTTGATAATAAGGAGAGTCAACAGTCACAACAACAACGACAACCAGAAAACAAAGAGAAGGTGAACTCGGTGCAATACAATGGTTTCTTTGCTAGAAAATTCGGCACTCCGATGTCACCAAATAGTTTCACTAGAAGTACTAGTGAAGAGTCCGTTGATGGAAAGGTTACCTCCACTGTTAAAGACAGTAGAACTAACGCTTCTATTAGCGACAACAACAACACTGCCAGTGAAAATAGCCAATTTCAAAAGAAGGACAGCGAAAAAGGTTTTAGTGGCTTGAGTTCATCATCTAACTCTTCTAGCGAATCATTGATGAAACGTAATGAAAATTCGTCTAGTGACTCTATTCGAACTAATGATGAATTCCTTGACACTATCAAATCTTTCAACTCCTTTGAAGAAAATGACGATGATGTGGATGTCTACAACAGCTCAGTGATTCGTGCTGTGAACGGCACTGGCAATACTAAACAAGCCAAATCAGAAACCAGAGAAGCTAAAAAAGTTACTACTGGCGATGATGATGATAATGAAAAAGGGTTTTTAAATAACGATAACGATGAGGAAGCTATGAGCAGTAAATCTCTTGCTGAAAAAAATAAAGACAAGTTGATGAGAAAGTTAACCACTAAGCTCGATAGAATGTCTGGCCAATTTGGGCTAAATTTGACCAATGAGGATTCTTCGTCTGCTGCTACCGTCAAAAATAGAAAACATTCTTCTGTTGCATCTAGTATTTACTCTGTTGATGATTTAGAGCACAGCGATGATAATGAAGAAGAAGCGGAAAGAGAAAGAGAAGCTGCTAGATTGTTGAAGGAAAACACTCTCGCTAATTCCAGAATTGGCCATACTCCTCAGCAAGCAAAATCTGATAGTGATTTTGAACTTGAAGATGGTGACGATGAGTTAACTAAAGATATTGTGGGCAGTGCTGACAATGGTGGTAGTGCTCTAGATAGTCCACATTCAGCTAATGCATCAGATGATGATGATGATGATGATGATGATTTACTTGGGGACATCAAGGAGCTTAAGTCTAATACCAACAGCTTGTACATTGACAACAAGTCACCACTCACAGACAGTGGGATTTTCAATACTAGTAATGCCCCATCGTTACCGACAATTACCGTTTCTGATGCTAATATGCACAATTCTAGTCAATTGAGTTCCACTAGTGGTGATGATGAGTCCAATGAGTCTACAAGTTCAATGGCCAAGTCTCTTTTCAGAGATTTGCAAAAGAAAACTGCAATTGGTAGTGTTAATACCAATAGCAACGCTGTCAACATCAACAGTAGCAGCAACGGCATTGCTCAAAACATTGAAAATGTTGATGCTGATGCATCTTGTGCTTCTGCTAAAACTTTGTATAATGACATCGAAGGCATTTTGAAACACACCGATAGTAATAGTCATGCCAAAATGAGTACTCCAGCTGATATTTCGATGAATAGTTCAAGCACTACTCTACCAATGGCTTCATCTTCAAGCGTTTCGTTGCATACTGCTCATACTTCGTTCACTCAACCCGGTCATGAAGACTATTCTACCACGTCGTTGTCTAACCCAGTGACTACTTCTACTAGTATGAGTTCACTTTCAGAAGATCATTTCAATTTCAACCTTTCTAACAAGGCCAACAATAATGACAATGGCAATAATAATGATCATGACAATGGTCGATTCTCTAAATCGGAAACCGCAACATTGGCTAACACTAGTATTAGTAGATCTAACACTTTAGATTCTATTGATTCTGAAGGCAGTGATGATTCAATCTTGAGAAAGATTGTCAATATGGATGAGAGTAAAGATAACATTTTGAATGCTACCGCAGCTGTTGCTGCAAATAGTACTGATATGGAAAACGAAAAACCTTTGAATATCGCTGCTCACAAAAAGCAACAGCAAATCAATTTCTACAATGCAAAGATTCCAATTGCTAATAGAATTAAGGCCGGTACTGTTGAATTGAAAGACATTTCTGACTTGAGTAGAAATAACAGTCCAAATTTGAATGCTCAGTCTAATGGATTTCACAACTCTCATCAAGCTAATGCAGATGCGGTGGGTACGGCTAATGCTGCTGGTGATGCGGCAGCAACTGCAGTAGCTGCAGCACTAAACCATCGTGATGGTAATGACGCTATTTCACAAGATTCTCCTGTTGGTGCTGGTATTGGATTAGGTCAACAGGCTAATATATCTTCCAAGCAAGATCAATTTTACAAGTTGGGGATGAATTCGAGTAACAAGAGCATTCCAACTAGTCAAAATAGCAATGCTACAACTATCCAGCCAACCAGCGCCAACACAATCGCTAATGGCCATGGATTACAAACTCCAAAACTCGGGGAACAATTTCCGCCAGATTATGAACTTCCAAGTCCAACATCATTTAAGTCTCAAGTTTCTGAGGAACTAACCGACCCAATGATTGATGACGAGCCTAAATACCCAAGTGGCGAAGGTCCATGTCGCAAGTGTCATACTGAAATCCAGGGTAAATCAATTTGGTCTAAAGATCATCAGATGTCTGGTCGTTGGCATAGAGAATGTTTCCGCTGTTATCGGTGTGATCAAGTCTTTGCTAAAGGTACCAATTGTTACGTCATTAATGATCGTCCATATTGCAACTACGATTTCCATTTTTTGAATAATTCATTATGTCGTATTTGTGACCAGGGCATCGAGGGGAAATGCTTAGAAAATAATAATGGAGAAAGGTTTCACCCTGATTGTTTAACTTGTATTAAATGTGGCGTATTCATCGTAAAAGATTATTTTGTGTTGGACGGTAAGCCATTATGTGAAAAGGATGGTCTTTACGAAATTGAATTAGAAAGAAAACAAATGGAAGGTCAAGCTCAGTTTAGGAACGCTGATGGTGAAGAGTTACAAATTACTTCAAAGGTGGAAAAAAGAAGAACCTTTATCAGAGATTTGCCAGAAAATCAACCACTTTGAAGCTGTTGACACTTTCACTTCAATGAATTTTTGTCAAAGAATTCACTTTTAAAATTGCATTTCTGATTTCAATTGTTTTTGTGCTGTTATTCTTTGTCCGCTGTTTTTTCCCCTTTGCCTTTTCCCTTTATAGTTCTTTCATTCTTGTTACAAATATTGAGTTTTTCCAGCGTTTCTATATTCCCGGTATTATTCCTGGTATTCTTATACAAGGAACACCAAATTTTTAATGATATCTTATCCTGTTGCCTACTTACCTACTTTTTGTTTTCTTTTCGTTTTGTTCGTTCATCCTTTTTCGTTAAAAAGTTGGTTCCCATTTACTGCAATTTCTTTTTTTTTGCAAATCGGCAGTTGTTCCTCATTGTTTTCCGATTCTTACCTACGTTTCCTCTGACTTTCTCTTGACTTTTATTGCTATACCTTTGGTTTTTACATCTTTCAATTTTCATCATATTTTCTGGTTTTGTTTCTCAGTATTGAACTTTTTAAGTTATATATTTTGTATTAATATTACATTGTTATCCGAAACGTGATTGCGCATCAGCTTATCTCCATCTCCTAGCAGGCAAATGCCTGATTAGTATATCAACTTGGGACACATGATGAGTATGTCCACAATAATAGAGGGGGTGTTTTGTAGTGTTAATATATAAGTATAGGGATTACCCGGAAATTATGTTTCTGTTCTGTTTAACTGCATAGATAGTATATATATTAGCGAGAAGAGCATCCTCCGCCAAAAAGCTAATGTTCTTAGTATAAGCGGTGCATGCCTGACAGTTTTTCACATTTCCCAATGCATGAACAAAATTAAATTTTTTTGTCACACATCAAACATATACTAGTTTCTACACAGCAAACAGGGTACGCAATTCTTCAGCAAACTCATCATGACTAATATAACTGATTTATTCAATCCGCCTGCTTCCAAAAATCTCAGTGATAAAGAAATTGAAAACTGCACAGTTTGCCAGACCATGGCTACGGTAACTGCATTAGCGGCCGGTGCGTATTTTGCCTCTGGTCAAGTTTTCAGAAATGAAAAACCTGGTACTAATCCAATGTGGTGGAAAAATTTTATCAAGGGGACAGGAATGGGGCTTATTGGGTATGGAATATATAGAGGAGGTGATCATTGGTTGTGGAATAGAAAGCTATCTGATGGGCAAAAACTTGGAGAATGAGTGTGTCGCATTGTCTTTGGTCTTCATGCATACATAGCTAATACTGCGGTTTAGGATTCTATTGACAATATATCTTGTACATAAGCTAGAGATGTAGCCGCTAGTGGCTCTATTGTGGCCATCATTGCCATCTTCCATGCTATATTACAATATACTTTACGACCTTTTTTTCTCAATAACCACGACTTTTATTATCAATAATTACAAACTGATAAGAGTTTCAATTATCGGAGATATCAAATTCTCCAGCTTCATACAACTCATAAGACTTTTTCGTTCTTTGGAAATCATTCTTCCAGTACTGGTCCAAGTATGGTTCGTCAAATGATTTACCATCCGGTGGATAAAACCAGTAGTTAACTGCAATGTGAATACTATCTGGAGATGTATCCTTGTCGGTAGTTGAGGTGACTTCATGAAACCAACCAGTTGGCAAATAAAGCATTTGATTTGGCTTGATTTCCACCGTCATACTTTTAGCTCTTAAGAGGTTTGGAAAATGCTTTTTCGTGATTTCTTGCACAAGTTTTGCATTCGATTCGTTTAACTCCTCTTTATGAAGAAGTACTGGTGGTATTTTTGAAAAAGAAGGTGGATCCAATTTCTGTTTTTGTTCTTTGTTATCTTCTTCGATTTCATGTTCTTCTTGATCATCACTCTCTTGAATGGTTGCACCATCACTTCTCACGTGTTTCCATGTTGGTGCCTTTTCATTTGATACATAATCAATGACCCCTGATTCGTAAACTTTATGTACATCTCCGACAGTATACAAATTGAAAGCATCAGACGGTGCAAAAATCGTGAATCTTTTTTTGCCTTGTATTGGAATATACAAATTATCAGCATGATCGTGATGCAAACCTGATGAAGTGCCATTACCAGGCACTTTTCTCCCAAGTCCTAGATATTTTGCGTCTTCACTAATATCGAGGTTGAGTGATTCTGCTTTTCCTTCATCGTTGGATCTACCTATCCAAAGGTTTATTTGTTGTGGTATCAATGTTTGTAAAATGCCAGGAATTACCTTGAGTTTTCTTTTCGCTAATAGTGTAGTCAATGGTTTTTGTATAAGGTCATATACCCGGTCAATTGCTTCATCCAAATAGAGTTCTTCACCGTTAATGGTTGCTAATTTCTTGAAACCAGAATTAAGCTCATCAAAGTCATCATGGAGGTCATTCATGTCAATTGAAAAATTGTCGCTATTATCATTATCATCATTGTTCCCGCTATCGCTGTCTTCTTCAGCATCATTATGTATACTCGCTTGTTGAATAGCAATAGAACGTTCATTATCTTCACTCTCCTTAGGCTCTTTAGGTAGTTCTGGTTCTAAATCAGACTCACCGCTCTCGGAATCTTCATCTTTGTCTTGATAGAAGTTATCCTCAACATCAGACTCATCATCAGACTCATCGTACTGAGTGGTCAAATACTTAGTGGTATCTCCATTCTTTAAAGCCTTAATAAAATCATCAAAAAACATGTGCAATCTTCTTGATCCTGAGCCAAACCCACCTTGTTCCTTATGCTCCACTTGTAAACGGAAATGATCACCATTATTCTGCTTTAATGATTCAACAATTTGATCAGATTTGAGACTGTTAACGTCAATCTCGGGAATTATTCCGTTAATCAAAACAGGCTTTCTAGCTACGACGTATTGTTCGAAAAACTGTTGAGGTTGTATATTTGCAAGATCGAGCTCGTCAATTCTTTCATTATCGATACTGGGAACAAATCCAGAGTAAGTAGTATGGGATGACAGATCCACTTTTAGTTTTTTCGCATGCTCATCAGAACGTTTTGAATCAGTAGTTCTTTTATTTGTTTTCGTCATTGCTTTGGACTGATCTGGTGTGAATGCTTGAGAAATGTCTCCTTAGTAGCATTATTTCTACTGGTCTCATGCAGCTTCTGTGCTTACGGTTAAGCAAATTGACATTCATCGGTGAAAAAAAAAAAAAAAAAAAAAAAAAAAAAAAAAAAAAAATAACAACTGATGATCTCTTTGATTCCCGAAAAGGAAAATGCTATTCGATTGTGGACTTTAAATCGATGTTCTGTTTACATAATTTTATAATTTTAGTAAAGAACGTACACTTGACAGCTGGCGAAAATGAAAGAAAAAAATAAAACATGAAAAATTGAAAATTCAGTTTATGTAAAAAGATAGTACGGCTGTCTATATCATTTGTGAGCAAGCAGTGCTACCGCATCGCTGCAACTGAGCTTAGTTGCCTGCTCGCTTTCAAAATACAGGAAATCATATTCGTTAAAATTTGCCTCTACATATCCTTTTACACACTGAAAAGTACCTATACAACCGGGATTAATGTTTTCTCGGTATTGATAAGCATTATTTCAATTGGAAGATAAATGAAAACGTTTAAGAAAAAGTACTAAAAGAGAAAACTAAATGATATTAAAGAATAGGATAGCACAAATTCCTATCACAAATAGCGTTGAACAATCCAGAGATTATTAAAGCTTGAAAATTCAATCATTGTAGGGGTATTTGTATGCACATAAATCCCATTCGTAACACTTGCTGAAGTTTTGTACCAAATGGCGTGGCATTATGGCAAAATGAGGGCTCGAATGAAATTCAAATAGTGTAAAGTGTAGCAAGCAAACTAAAGAGAGATGGTTATTGTTTGCCGTTTTCCACGTTTTTAATAATAGAAGATGGCAATTTGCGCAGTACAATGATGTGTGAAGGCACTCTATCAAATACAAAATAATGCTAAAACTGGCTAAAACTGAAAACCTTCTTTAGTCATGAATAAACCAAATTATTTTGCAGAGCACATTCTGTGTTATGTTTTTATGAAAGGAATTATTCAAGCTCGTTATAATTCTGGATTACTGATTAGATGCTCACTTTTTCGTTAGGCCAGGATTCTCAAGGCATTTTACTACATTGGAATACTTATTGCAATGCCCCTGAAACCCCCATTAGTAATAAATATAGGACGAAAAATGAATATAAATGCAAAGATAATTTTGTGCTGACGTTAGGGTACCATAACTCACAGGTGCATTCTGAGTATATAGTGATTTAGCTCATGTTTATAAAAAGAGAAAATCAGGAAGAAAAAAAAGAATAATAAAAGACCCAAAATGCAGAAAGGTTTGATACACATTGAAAACATACATAGCATTATATTATCTGCTAGCCTAAATTTTACTTAATGCTATGATACCAATCTTTAATTGAGCAGTTTACTCAATGTATATACTCGGCAATCAACTGACAAATATTCACAAGCTGCTTTATAAAAGAGTGAAATCATAATTTTTGTATAAATTTCTAAAAGATTCCACTTCCAACAGTTCAATCTCTTTTGACTGTGTACATTTAGTCCAATGAGCGCGGTTCCTCAAGTTCAAAAAAAAAGCAAATAGCTTTCTTGGAAATTGAAGATCAACGTACTTTGTCGAATCAACAGCAGTGACGAAGAAGTAGGATTCTGGGGCATTGACGGAGGTTGGCATAGGTGATGATGATGTTAGATTTAGATCCGCTTCGCCGTTGCCGTTGCCGTTGCCAGCGACGTTTAACTGTTGATCAGCATCTGCCCCTTGTGTGTTTTGTGTGCTTCCTTCCGTTTCTTTACCATCTTCTCGAACCTTGATGTTCCTTTGGCGATCAGTATTGATTACTGATAATTCAATAGAAATATATTCACCTCGTTTACCAACAATTTCTTTTATTCTAGTATTCAATGAATTATCCTCAGAGGTTTCTTTTCTCACCAAAAAAAAATTAAATTTACACTTCTCAAGGGTAGCGTTTTTTCCTCCGCTACTAATATTGCATTTTGATTCAAAACTCTTTAAAAAACCATAAAATTTGGAAATAGAGACGTGCAAATTGAACGGAAAAATCTGGCGATGATAGTGTACTGAGCTTTTAGTATTGATTTCAAATCTAGAATACCCCATTTCAAATTCTTTCCAGAAAAAAAGTTTCAAAGAATCATCAAATTTTTTTAAGTCATTCAAAATATCTGCCTCGGAAGCATCATCATTTCCGCTTTCATTTTTAATGCTTGAGTTAGCAGTCATTTTAGACACTTTGGTTTCTTCTCCGTTTTCTATGCTTCTTATGCCAGTAATTGCGGTGACTGAATTAACATTGGGAATATGATTGATTGGGATAACCAAAACATGACCTGAAACCGGCTTATTGTGAAACTTAGTTGGCTTAGTCAATGGACCTTTCGCAATGGTCATATAGCAGGAATTTCCAATAGAAATAATCATATGGGTTTCTGCATCTGGGTTGGATAGACAGAAAAAGCAGCTTTTTGGATTCACTGATTTTCTCTTTTTAGCAATTTCATTCTCAGAATTACTAACACTCGATGCACGTTTTTGGCCCAACGTGGTGGTATTGATAGTATCTGGCTTTTTGGGTAGTGTTAAGCTATCCGTATCAGCATTTGAAGTAACAGATGACTCTTCTTTGACTGTATTCTCAAGAATCGTCGTAAATGGATTCCTAACTAACGAACTGTCGGTAGCGTCACTGCCAGTTCTGTTACTAATATTAAATGCATAAAACCATTTTTTCTCAGACTTGTACTCACCCAAACTGATAAATCGCGTCACTCTCGACGTATCTTCCCACATGAAAGCGTCCAGCTCAAATGATATACCCCCAGGTTTGCCGCAGGCGAAGATATACCTTGGCTGACAATAGCGCACCACTGCATCAATAACACTGTTACCTAGAATGCTAGCATTCTGTTGTTTAGCAATAACAGATGGCCATTGATACGCTACCAAAATATCGACTTTTTGATCTTTAAATGTTTCCTCAATAGAATTTGGCTCTTTCTTTGTGGTGAGATCAGTATTTTCAGCATACTCTTTGGCAACTTTACCACTAATAAACCCCAAAGTAAATCCATTTGGCAATATTCTCACCCCCTGACTTCCCAAGTATGTTAGACTTGATTCTTTGAAGGGAGCGCTGCTGCTCGGATCATTTGTGTGGTTGTTATTTTCATTATCAGTATCCAAATTTTTGATATTTTCTTGATGATCTCCAATATTCAATTCATTGAGTCCCTGGACAAAAAAAGTCGGAGTTTCGAGGCTCTGCACCGCAGATGAAGACAGTAATTGAGAAACGTCATCTACTGAGTCACCAAGTAGTATAATTGAATCAAAGGGACCATTAGACTTATTTATCTGGTTGGCTTTTTTGATCACTGAATCTAATTTTGGCGCATATGGGTTGAGAATGAGGCTATATAAGAAGTATGTTAGTCGGTTGGTTGTTAAAAAAGAGAATTTTCTGGTATCAAGTTCAGCATCTTTTGTAAGAACCAATGTCTCAATACATATACACGTACAATTTTGAGTCCTTAGTGCGAAATGTCATGATGCAAGTAGCTGGTGAAGAAATGTGAGCACCACCTTAGTCTTAAAAGGTTCAGCGATGAGCTCAATTTTTTTTATTTTTTTTTTTTTATTTTTTTTTTTTTTTTTTTTTTTGTTTTTTCATTTCTCGGTTTCCATTTTTCACATTTTTTTTAAACACGGAGTGGTGTGTATATCAACATGATGTACAACTGATTAGAATTAGTGTGTAATCTTGTCGTTTATTACGCAGCAATGTTTATGAGCCATTAAAGTACTAAAAGACAAAAAAAAAAAAACACTAAAAGACAAAAAACAAAACAAAACAAAACAAAAAAAAAAAAAAAAAAAAAAAAAAAAAAAAAAAAATAATAATGGAAGCAAATGGGCACATTACAGAAGCTTTGTATCATCAAAAATATTCAAGTCGCCGACTGGAATTACTGAAGGTCTACCATGTGCGCACTGGAATGCAAACCGGCAATCCTTCAACTTTTGAATTAGCTCTTGACATTGTGCCAAGCTAAGAGCATCGCCAAACATGATTGCTGACCTACAAGCTTTTGAGTTGATCAAATCAATCAACACTCCGGGTATCGCCGGTATCCACTCCCACCAACTATTGATTTGATCGTTTATATCAGAGAGCAGGCACTTACTGGTTAGAATCTGCACCCTTGAATTTTTGCGTTTCTCAAAAAGATCAAAGCTGTGTTGAAGTAATACTTTTTCAATGAAATCCGCATTGGTCTTTTCGCATTTTCCGATTTTGTCAAATAATAACCTGGGCACATGCGTAACGACAATAGCACGATAAGTAATGTCGTATAGAATACTGATACCCCAGAATGCAAAGTTATCAATGTAGTCAAGCACCAAATTTATTTCACCTTCTGACAAATTAGTTTTTATTCTGGTGGGCAATTCAATGGGAAGCAATTTGTTACCATTATTAGCATTTAATATTACGTTTTCAACAAAACTTTTAAATAGTTGCTCTACTTGAACTCTTTCATCGCATGCATGTTGGTCCATGATCAATAATGTAGACCTGTGTGAGTCTCCTTCTTTATTTATTTTGCTCTTAGTCACTACTGGTAACTTCGCCTTGGCCAAAATAAATTTTTTGTCTATTTGGGCCACTGCTTTGCAAGTGGCAAGAGACGTTCTGCTAAGCCTGATTTGAGAAAACCTATTGAAGTAATCTGATATTTTTAAAGTTCTCGAATTTTTGACTTCAGATGAGTTTTGGCTCAAATGTAGTAGATCAAGCCTTGTTATTTGTTCCACTTGATTGCCTTGTTGGCCCAGTGATGGGAAATCTTGCAAAGTCGTGGTAGGAAAAGGGGGAGTCAAACCAAATTTGGGTAGTAAATATTGACTCACGTTTTTTGATGAACGCCTTCTTTTCTTATCTCGAGCACGTATTCTTCCATTAACTTCGACATTATCAATATGGCCAATTTTCATATTTGAACTGGACAGCAGATGTGCAGAGTTTGAACTAAAACCATTGTCAAAAGACTTGCCATGGCCTTCTTTGACCCGCTTTGTTAAATGACGAGCATCTTGGTCTAAAAATAATGATACAATATGGATAACAAGATCCTTAATCTTGGTGAAATTTGAAGATAAAAATAAGTTTTTTGACGGATCTTGCAAGATATCTGAGATGGTACTTGGCCCTGTGATCTTGAATATATACACCGGAAACTTAGTGAAAGATTTACCGGTCAATGTTATACTATTGCCTATTGTTGGTTCTTCGAAGATATCAGTCAGCAGGAACATCTTCTGCACTTGCTTGAAAAGCGAAGCATCACAAACTTTTCGTCCATTGTAATAGATAAACTGAAGATTGGAAGACTGACTAGGCTGGCGGCTTATTATGCCGGAAAGTTCATAGTCATTTTTATGTAGCAGCACATCCGCAAAAGTGAATTCTTTATTATAGAGCAGCTTAAATACCTCAGACATCGAAGTGCTCTCTTTCTCACAGTCTAGATGTCTGACCTGATATACCAGATTCTGCATTCCCAACTCGTCAACCTTGAAGACATGGAGATCAAGACGAGGATTGATAACCGCCACATCGAAGACCACATCGCGGACCTCGTTCCAAAACTTTGGCAAAGAGACTTTCTGTAACTGACGCTTTCGCACCGGAATGTTGCTAAATAATCCAGTAGCAATAATTATTGTTCCAGCCCCACGCTTGAGGATTGTTGCTGGATTAATTATACCAAAGTCAGGATCTTCGAAAAAATCGTCTATATTCAAGCGCCGTGGCCTGGAATACAACCTAAACCCATTCGCAAACTTGACGGCAAAGCTGCTTTGGAAACCAGCAGTTTGAGAGATAATGGTCAAATGTGATATACTGGCTAGGGCAGCAAGCGCTTGTCCACGAAACCCTAACGAGGTGGTGCTGGCCAAGTCACTCAATGAAGAAATCTTGGAGGTGCTACCAGGACTTCCAATACTGGCCAAGTAATCCGGATCAATGCCAGTGCCATTGTCAATGACTATGAAGGCCAATTTTCTGGGGCTCACTTTCGCGGTGACGGCAGTAGCACTGGCGTCAATGCTGTTCTCAAGTACCTCTTTCAAGGCCATAGGAAGCGAAGAAAGCAGCACCTGGGCTTGTAAACGGTTGCTTGTCTGTGGCCCTAGAGCGTTCATAATGGAGTCATGCTGCGTGTTGCTGGAGTGGTCTCTGTGGTTATTGTGATTGCTGTGTTGTGCTTGTTGATGGCTCGCAGAGGTTATAAAAATCATCGCAGGAAAAAGCCGCTGGAAAAAATAATGATAAAAATAACTAAAAAAAAAACTTTAATCATCGCAGACATAAACGGATAGATAGACAGGTAATTAAACAATTGACAAAAACGCAAAATAAAGCAGCCAGAATTATGTCCAACCAGACTTATTTACAAGATCTTCAAAATGACTTTGATCTAAGCAGTGAGGAGAGCGATAACAGCGAAGAGAATAGCCAAGAGCAGAGCAATACGAAAGATCACAATAATAGTAACGCCAATGACAACTTAATAAAACTGCAAAACGCAACCCAGACGGCGAATGAAGAGAATGATTTTACTTTAGATGAGTTAATAGCACACATTGACGATGTGGTATCGAAAGAGCGCAATTTGACAGCTGAAGATCTCACTACTCAGCATGACCTCAAGTCGGTTCAAGACATCCAATCGGTCACCAACATCCAGCGACTTCTCAATCCAATGTTAGCGCGAATTGGTGATTTACAGAAAATGGAATCATCAAGTTTGAGCAGTCCGGTAGAGTACCAATTCTTAGTCAAAGCCAACGAATTTAGTTCAGAGATTAATAACGAAATTGTGCTTGTTCACAACTTGCTTGTCTCCACTTACAGTCCCAGATTCCCCGAGTTGCCCACAATTGTCCCTGACCCAATCGACTTTGCACGATGTATCATGCTCATCGGCAATGACTTACAACAAGTGCAAATTCAGTCAGCCAAGCTCAAAAGAATAATAAGTAATGAAAAGCTACTTGTGCTCAACATGTCTGTTCTTGAACTCAACACTAACCCACTTCCCCAACAAGCCATCGCGTTGGCCATTGAAGCAGCCAGCATCATTGTACAATTCTACGAAGCTCGCATCAAAATCATGCAGTTTGTATCTTCTAGAATATCCAAATACGCTCCTAATTTGACCAAGATTGTCGGCTCTCAGTGTGCTGTTCAGCTAATGAGTTATCTGGGTGGTCTAGAGGGCCTCACCAAAACGCCCTCTTGCAATATACCGTCTATTGGCTCTAAAAGGCCAGTGAACATTGGTTTTGGGCAAACCGGTACACTTCACAAAGGATTCTTGTACCATTCTCCGTTACTTGCCCAAGTTCCAGAATCGATTAAAAAGCAAGCAATGAGAATTGTAGCGGCCAAAATTGTTCTAGCTGCCAGAGTAGACTATGGTAACAGCAGTCATCATATTCAAGATGACAGTATGGAGAGCACCTTTGCTGATAAAACATTAAAAGAAATTCACAGGAAGTTTGACAAGTTGCTAGAGCCACCAGAAAAAGTCGGTCCCAAAGCCCTACCTATCCCCATTGACAAACCGTCAAAGAAGAGAGGTGGTCGCCGTTTCCGTAAATTCAAGCAACAGTTTGAGATGTCAGAATTGCAAAAAGCACAGAATAGGATGGCTTTCGGGAAAGAAGAGCATACAGTTGTTGATGCTTTTGGTGAGGAAGTTGGGCTTGGGTTGGCTGGTAGACATTCATTATCTTTAGAGAAAAATAATAACAATCAAATTAACAAAAGATAGTGTTTTCCTTTTTTTTTTTCCTTTTTTTTTTTTTTTTTTTTTTTTTTTTTTTCTTTTGTATTAGCAGTGCCAACTCCAAAATTCCAATAAACCTTCAAACTACATTACACTACGTAGATTAGTTGTGATAATAGTGTTTTTCAGATTATACGCTTTTTCGCTCTACAATATACTAATTCTTGACATCTTTGTAAGCATAGCGTCGGGCTTTTGAAGTTGGCTAGTACATCAATAGTTAAAAAACAATGCTTAAAGTCACCTACTATATAAAAGTACACATACGTTCTTGTATAAGTAAGTTGAATGAGTATTGATTTGCATTTCTGGGCGAGCTACTGGCTACTTTGGTTTTCTTAAACTACCATCAGTTATAATGGGGTGATGGCTTCCAAATGTTTAGAATAAATTAAGTAGAAAAGTGCGTGTACAGGGCATGCCACGATGAGTAGTAGTAAAACAAGCTATATATGTATCTTACAACCTTTACTTTGTCTCTCGTTTCTCGAACAATTAATGCAGTTTTATTGAAGACTCTATCTGATAAAATGCTAAACAAAAGATGAATAATATACCTAATAACTTTACAGTAAATATTTTAGCCCTCGTCAAGCTCCTTTTCCAATAAATCAATTTCTTTTCTCAATCTTTGCGCTTGCACATTGAATAACATTTTCTGCATTTCCGTTTTGCTCTTTATCTGTTGCAATTTAGCACTTCTTTTCTTCAAATATTGCTCCATGGAATAGCAATTCTCTGAGATTAACTCATTATTAGATTTCACAATTTTAAGGACCCTATCCTTTAATTCATTAATTACGTAAGTATGTTCATTATCAGTTAAGGATTCCCAACTAACAGGAAACTTTCGCTTTGGTAGTTGCTTAAGATGTTGCAAGTACCGTTGAGCAACATATGAACTAGTTTCTTGTTTGCTGGTATTCTGTTGTTGACGTTGATACAGTTCGATCAAATGCAACCGAGACAGAACATCTGCCTTACCAATTTCACTAAGAAAAGCCTCTGCCGTGGAAGAGTTGGAATTAAAAAACAGCGAGAGCTCCTCTTTGTAGCTATTGCAAATTGCTTCCATATCGCGCTTTGCTTTATCCTCAACAGTAAATTTGCGCTTAATTGGAGTGAATGTGGTCGAAGTCAGTAATACTCGTCGTTTCCCATTAAAGCCATCATTCACCAATACTTCAACTTTGTGACCAGTTTTAGTTTCTTTATTACTGTTACCGTTCTGTCTAGCAATATTAAAGTACCTATTTGTACTGGAAGCTACTTCACCAGGCCTTTCTGCTGCTTGAAACTTTTGCTGGGATACCTTGCTGGATGCAGGTAATTGGGAAGATGTAAAGTTTCTATTTATTTTCTGCGAGTCAATCTTCTTTAAAGCAGTATCATGACCGCCAATGTCGTCACCGAATGATCTCAGTTGTTCTTGTAACTCCTCTGGCCCCTTCGTAATGGTATTAGGGACATCTTGCAGCGGTTTGAGTGCTCCATTCGAGGATGCCCCATTCAAAACGGAAAAAGGTTGCCGCTGCCGTGATTTCTGAAACGCCTCTATATTATAGAAATTCAGTTGTGCTATTTCTTCTTGTGCTTCTTGTGTGTGGCTGATTTGATCCTCGATCATATTTGAAGATTGGAGCATTGCTTGTTTTGCCTGATGATCGAGACTCTTTAACAATACTACCTGACGTTCTCTAGGACTCATGGATGCCCATTCCCCATTACCATATTGTCCAGTTTTCATATTCAGAAATGCTTCTAGGGGAGGTGTAAGAAGCTCGCTTGAAGGCTTGCCTTGCGTACCTATTTGTCTTGTCATAGTATTCCTAGCAGCTTCTAGTGTTGGCTCTGGAAGTTCTATCCCCATTACGGCTACATTTTCCTGTACCGTTTTATTTGACAGTTTGATTATTTTTTTATTAGAATCATCGTAGTACACCGAGTTTCCATATTCTCTTATTTGGTTTCGAGCAGAATCTTTTCTCATATCACCTTTTTTTAAAAGACCGTGCGCTGGTGCTAACGTATCTTCTTGTTCTGTTTCCTCAATTGGCGTACTTTTTCCTTTTCGTTCTGTATTTCCTACTACCTCTGTTTCGTTTTCGTCCTCTGTATATTCTTTGTTTGGCCCGCTGTCACTATCAGAGTCAGAAAGAATAAACACTTCTTCGCCCTGGTCCATTGGGTCAAATTGTCTAGGAGTAACAATACTGGTAGCGTTATCGATGGTTTGACCAACATCTTTATCGCAGTTGTCAGAACTGCTGAGATCACGAAATGTTCTAGCTTTTATTTTTGTGGACTTTTTGTGTAATTTCTTTGATCTGTTAAAAGAATTTGGCTCATTTTCAATGAATCTGCTTCTGTTATCATCAGTCCTACTTGACAACCCTATGTTCAGATTTTCTTCATTAACATTCCCTTCAAACACATTTCCAACCTGTTTTTCTGAGTGTGGTGGACTTTGAAGCACTGGTTCCTCCAAATAATTCCGATAAGATGTTGGCCTTGCCCGCCTACTTTTCTCCCTGCCATACCCACCGGCCGTTTGGGCCCAAATTAACCGATCTGGAGCATCGCCCATCGCTATAGCACTTGCTTCATCATGAAAAAGAATACGGTAGTTAGCATACTTTTTCAGCTCGGCTAACCTTAAAAAAATCGAAATCCCATTTTTTTCTGCTTTCCCGAGCAACAAGTCCAAATCTGGGCTGTTGAAATCAATCTTGGTCAAGAATCTCGCTATGCGGGAATATGAAATTGCTTTTCTGCGTTCAACGTAGCGCTTTCTGCTGTAAAAAAGGTGATACAAAGCGGCAAACCGCTTACATGCACTACTTAAGTTATCGTAAAGTGGACCGTTGTAGCGTGAGTTGTAATCCAGCTGCTGGGGCTGCTGGGCAATCCTACTTTCATTGTCAATGTACCCGGTTTTATCATCATCACAAGCGCTGACCTGCTGTTGCCTGTTGCTGCTGCCTACTTTATGTTGTTCACATTCGAGTAATAATGTATAATTCAAGTTCTCCATTATAAAATCCACGATGCCTTTCCTGATAGACATTAAATCAGCATCAGTAGACGCCTTCAAAGCATATGCATCAACAATCTCAAATGTGGAGATATTGGGCTTGCCAGTAAAATTCCAATACAGCTGGAAATCAGTCTTTCCAATGAATGAGATTTTTAAATTATTATTTTTCATAAAGTTCATGCCATTGTTTTCAGCTGTCACTACTGACAAATTTTTTTGATAGAGCTGTCTCTCCAACTTGCGCTCCGCATCCGAGTCAGGAAAAGAGTCGAACAAAACTTTACCGATATCAATTGCATTAAACATTTTTTTAATTTCTTCAAACTTCAACTCATAGCAAATCTGTGCCTTATTGCAAAGCAAGAAGTGCAATAATTTGATCAAGTCTAGATTTATAAGCATCCGATTTATTTGGGTATTTTCACCAATGTTATGCAACTGAAACAACTTAACATGCAGTACTGGTTTACTAGAAACAAACTTGATCTCTTGCAAAATCTTCAAATCAGAACTGATCAACACAAGAAAGTTTTCCATTGAAGTGTCAGTCAAGTTGAAAACGAAAAGCTCCTTAGTACCATCGCGCTTCAAAATAACGTTCCATTCATCATTGACGTTGAATAAAAATAAGTCATCTTTTGCATATCGATTTACTTTAACAACACGTTGGTAAGATATGTCTTTAACGCTGAAGACGTAAATCAGCCGTATATCATCATTATCAAGATTCTTGCGAATAAAAAGGTCAAAAAAGGTTACTAAAAAATCACCAGTAACGGTACCATCACGAGTCATTTGAGTGATTATACGCTGATAGTTGACGTTGAATGTTGAGTTTAAGCCTTAGATCTTTAAAGGTTGATATCGTCCTTGTTGATGTCTACTTATCACCTTTAGAAATAGCAGCCACTCAGTAACTTTAAGTCTTTACTATTGAATGTGCCTTAACCTCAATCAATTGTCAGTCGCCACCCATCGGAAGTCCGGCAGTATTAGTAAAATCTTTATTTCGTATATGCTACTGAATGCGGCTTCATCATCGCATCACTACACATTTGAAGTCCCCGACTCCTTTGTAGATTTCTTCTTGCAGTTTCTGTCTTCCTTTTAGCTATAATAGCACGTGATTATTACGGAAAATTCAATCGCACCATGCATGGCTATCAATTGGTGCTAGTGATACTTGGCACCTCTAAACCTGCCTTTCATAATCCAACTACCATCGAGGCCCGTCAACTCAGAAAATCAAGCTTGTTATCAGTGTACATGTGTTTTGCTGCATCGTGGAAAAACTTTGAGTATTGTTAAAGTATTATAGGGGAAGCATTGCAAATAATAATTGTATACAACGGGAAAGAAGAGTAAGAGGCCGAGACAAAGTCCAAAAAGAGATTCGAAGAGTTGTATCAAACATAAAAACAGTATAAACAAAGACAACCTAGATAATTTAGAGAAACCAAGAGCTGCATAATTATAACAAGCAACTGTTTCTGGTATGCAAGAGTTCAGTACGCAGAATATGGTGGTGGGAAAATTTTACACAGTTCACGCATAAACAAAAACAATAGTTCTGCCAAAAAAAAAAAAAAAAAAAAAGGCCAATTTTCTTTCTTTTTTTTTTTTTTTGTTTGTTTTAATAAAGAAAGAGGATAGCCTAGCCTGGCTTTAGCCAGGCTAGCCACCATACCCAACGCATTGTATATCCATCATGGCCTACATCATCCCAGTAGCCTTCAAATTATTTTGAATAAACAAGTCTGTCACTGCAGCAAGAACGAACTTCATTGACTTTGTATCAGTAGCACATGTCCGATGAATGTAAATTGGTTTTTTAGTTCTGTTGAATCTCTCAAAACTTTTCTCAAAATACCTTAAACCTTCTTCCACAAGTCCTGCTTTACCCGTATAGTCCGGCAAATATGTTCTCATTGATTTCTTTTTGATTTTTTGCTCGAATAAATCGGTTTTATTCAAAAACAAAATAAAGGGAGTATTGATAAACCATTTTGAGTTCACCAATGTCTTAAACAACATCATTGCCTCATGCATTCGGTTAACCTTATTGTCTTCGAATAAATACTGGTCATATTCGCTAACAGCAAGCACAAAAAGTACCGCAGTGATATCTTCAAAGCTCCGCAACCACTTTTTTCGTTCTGACCGTTGACCACCAGCGTCCAAAATCTTGAACTCTTCGCCGCTGATAGTAAAGTTTGTCTCAGTGATACCTGTGGTTTTGATTCTGGCTTTCAAAATATCCTCATTATTGGCCAAATAGTCTTCGTTAGCAAACTTGACGACGTTGTTGAAATAATAATCAGCATTCAGCTCAAGCTGAAACTCGCTGGCTCTTTCATAAACTGCTTTAATTCCCCTATCATGGTGCCAAAGTTGGGTGATTGCTTCCGCAACCTGAGCTCTCGAAATTTGCTTGGCAATAACAGTGGGATTCGTCTTTTTGATGAAGGTGGTCATGCTGCCATCAAGTTGTCGATGCTGTTGGCTATTACTACCAACGGTACTGGATGCTCCATTAGAAACACTGTCAGCAGCGGCTTCCCCATCGCTTGCAATATTTTCAGTAATCAAAGTATGTAGTTCTTGGTCAGTACTACCTTCTAAATCCTCTTCAAAGGCTTCTGTCTGGCCAGTGCTAACTTGCTGCCGTTTCCATTCCACAAATGGACTATACTTGCTATGATAATCCAGTAAGAACTTTTCTCCGCCAGCCACTTCCGTATCAATATCGTCAAGCAATGCATGCTGATACACGAACAATACGTCACGATGCTTGCTCAAAGTGCTATTCGGGACGTCACAATCCAAAGGAATCTTGAGTTTGCGAGCTTGAATAATGAGTTTGGCCATGCAGTTGACTGCATCAGCCCAGATAACTTGGGAATATTGCTGGCGTTCTTGGTGGGAGAAACCATTTTTATGAAGGATCTTGAGCTGTTTAAGCACAGTTGATTTACCACTTTCACCAGTACCAAGAAGCAAAAGTTTTTTGGGTTTGCGCTGTCTGTTTGATAAGGCAAGGGCTTCGCTAATGGCTCGATCAGCCTGCTTGGCTAGATATAGAGGGTCGTTGATGTCTATGTTTGGCTGTTTGCTAGCTGCACAGCCCATTGTAAGTAATGATTAGTTACTTGATATGGATTAGTATCTGGCAGGAACAACAACCAGTTGAGGAAAATTGAATTATAGAATATTTAGTCTTTGAGTGATTGAAAGCTTGAATAGCAATCGGGTACTGATGTTGGACCGCAAGATTGATAGTGTATGTTAACCAATAATGAATGAGAGATGTGGTACTGCACCGTGATGGGTAGAATGGCCAAAGAGCACACATAGAAATACAAGAACGCCCCAAGATATGGTCTGGAAAGGTTGAAATCGCGGGAAGCTGGAGCATCATAGTAGTGTAGCAGACTTGAAATGGTAATGCACGATTTAAGGAGCAGTGAAATGGGGCACCACCGAAACTGTCAAGTGCCAGCTGTTAACTGGTAAGGAGCAAGAATTGTGCACATAATGATGAGCGATAGCTGCAGCAAACTGAAAATGCCAATCGCAAACAGAATTACAGATAGCACTCAACTAAGGGATACAGAATAGTCTCATTCAGTGCTGTAATATTTACTTGGTGTCTTTTTGCGCTTTATACTGATGATGATCTTGTCTGCGCTTCTTCTGATGATTGGTTAGTGGCACTGACACGTGGCAAGTCTATATCGTTACCGCTAAACCGCGACATTATATACAACGTCATATACAACATCTATATAATTCTCGCCAACACTTGTTGCTTGTAAGCTTCTGATATGGTGGCTCAGTTCGTTCTTTTTTTGAGAGCGGGTGCGTGTTACAATTGGCCGGATGCCAAAGTTAGCAATACTGCAACTTTGCAGAGGTCATTTGCTGACATGTTGGCTAATCACTGTGCTCCTGCTACGACAGTATTGGCGTGAGCTGGTCTTGGCCTAACCTGACTTAATATTATTATCGACTTTGCTCAGACGGTCACGCGTAGATAACTCCCTCTCTTTTCTATATACAACCACACAATAGCGAGAAATTTACGATCTTTGTTCTGCATACTGGCCATAGATCTAGTAACTCCCGGCCCTGATCTTCCTGTCTGCATGGTGGACAGCTACCGTTTCCCTGTGCAAACGCAATTGACTACGTGGTAAGTATTTTACAGCGCAATGTATATCCCTTCTCATTCGCAACACTGTATATTAACGACTGCACCATGGTAGACATCACCAAGCTTCTCAATAAGCAACTGTCATAGCTTCTTTATGCAACAACCGGTGGTAAAAGGCTATTGTATTCTTTGGTACTAGAACCTGCTAATCACAGCATTAAGCAAGGGGTTCCCATTCTCGCTAGCCCTTTTGCACAATGAAGCCGATAATTTTTTATATATTTAGTGACTGGTATCGCGTGTCCATTGTGTAAAATTTTGTGACTGTCAAAAAGCTGTTTTTCGAGAAAAACATTATTACCGATAGCTGATAATCTATAGTCTTCCAAATTATCAATTATGAGGATCTATGTATACAAAATAGTATCCATCTTATTTGCTTTCATAATACAAATATCCAATGCAAAATATACAGAACATGGCAAGAATTTAGCAGTGTACTGGGGCCAAGGAGCATACCAGGAGTCATTAGCGACTTATTGCCAAACACAAACGTTTGAAATTGTTATGATATCCTTTTTGAACAATTTTAATGGTTCTACCGCCTCTTTCAACTTTGGAAACGCCTGTTGGGGTGCCACATGCACACAGATCGCTTCAGATATTAAAACTTGTCAAAACCTTGGTATAAAGGTATTGCTTAGCCTTGGAGGCGATAAAACTATGGGAGACTATGGGTTCGGTAGCGACGATGATGGTAGAGCTGGGGCTAAAGTGGTTTATGATATGTTCAATCCTAACGGTGATGCCGCAGTCTCGAAACCGTTTGGAGATGCAGAAATCGACGGGTTCGATTTTGACATTGAAAATGAAAATCAAGTTGGCCTCGCGGCATTTGCTAAAAAATTGAGAGAGTTATGGGCTTCCAAAACACTCTTGCTAAGTGCAACACCACAGTGCCCATATCCTGATAAAAACACCCTCGAGCTTCTTGAAAGCACTGATGCAAAAATTGATTTCGCATTTGTTCAGTTTTACAACTCGCCCCAGTGTGCTTTCAATAATGAGGCTGGATTTTACAGCTCCTGGGATACTTGGAACGAGTTTGTTACACAGAAATCTGGCAATAGAGAAAATATGCAAATCTACTTGGGGCTCCCAGGCAGCAATCTGTCCATGTATGTTGTGGATCTAGAAACAACTAAAGCCCGATCCGCAAATATCACCACCACAGACAGGTTTGGTGGAATTTTTTTGTGGGATGCAGTGTCCGCTATGGCTAATGTTGACTCAACCTCAGGCTTGAACTATATTTCCGGCGTTCACAAGATTTTGAATGGAGAGGAGTTGTCCAAAAGAGACATGATCTTCAGTGTGAAAGAAAATCACGCGTTTAATCAAAGCAGAACCTACTCCGTCATTCAGCCGCAAGCGACTGCTTAGAGAATACGCACAATCAAATTATTTTTCTTTCAGAGTAATAGCTTCTCCTAGAAAAGTTGCCCTTGTGTCAGTTTGTCGCTGGTAGCTTTCAGCATCTCTTCACTTCTAGCCGCTGGTCGGCAGTTTTAATTATTACTTTTGTTTTAAGTTCTTATCATCCATAGCTCCCTTCTATTTGTTTTTTGTTTGGCACGACAAACCAACCACTTAATTAGAATAAAACTACTTTACTAGAAAACTTAACCCGCCTAAATATTTTATTTTTTTTGTTTTCCTTATTATTTTTAACCAGGTTACTGTTCCATTATCAGCTCTGCATTGCGTTGAAGCCCGGTTTTAAAACCTACATCCTGATGACCCACCTAAAAGCTTGACCTTACTTAACAACTAGTTGCGCCCAGAACTGACAGCTTTAGAAGCATATGATTTGAACAGTGGGATAAAGGCAATATAAGCGATTCAAAAAGATACATAATTGGCTACTCATATAGGTTTATTACTTGAAACGAAAAGATTAAATACTCACTTATTATGAGTAATCATAAACTGGATAATGCGCAATTTAGAAAATTCAGAAAAATGATATGCGAGAGGTACCTGATTACCTGTTTTTTATTATTCGAGAGTAGAGATAGCAAGATAACCATGCGATATAAATAATTTGCTGGGTTTCCTTTCTTCTTTATAATTGTCAACTTCTTAAGTTAAGAGTGCCAAAACTAGGACCAAATTGCATTTATAACAGCCACAGTTTTGTAGCCAGTCTTAGGTGACTCAGAAATATTCGGCAAGGGTCACAATTGTATTGCATTTGTCATACCCTTCGCACTTGTTGCTACTACATCAATATATGTACCTTCGAAACAGTTTCAAAAGTGTTCGCCATATATTGCTTTACAGTGCCTAGGCAGAATGTCAATGGAATTCAAAGCGACAGCTCGGCATGAAATTTCATAACTCAGGATAGTATTCTATGTATTATTTGCAATACATGGGAGCGTTCCCAGTCAGTCACGCGAAAATATTCATAATCTGTATTTTGTGCCATATATCTTCTGTATTGAAAAAGGAATTCTTGTCTTTCTGGCATGTGGTTTCGAATCTCTTTGCGTATACAAGGTAGCCTGATTTGGCTACTCTTAAATATTTTTCAGATTTTGCTGTAAGTTTGCCCTGAAACCTACAAACTTAACAAGAAAAAGTACATTTTCGCTTTCAAGTTTAGGAAAGTTCTTTGTAGAAAAACTAGTGACAAAGGCTTTATAGCCTTATAGTCTTTTTTTTTTTTTTTTTTTTTTTTTTTTTTTTTTTTCACCCAAGTGAAAAGTATTTCGTACCAGAGCACCAAAAATTATTTTCTATGAGTGGGTGAAATACCTTGGATGGCTTTCATTAGAAGGTTTGTCGCCACTTAATGTTGGTGTAAGTTCAACATGATTGACATCGCCTGAAGGAAGAATATACACGAACAAGTGGCAATTACATAGTTCCAATTCAATCAAATATTGCCATAATCATGCTGTGTTAACCAGTGTGGGTATTTAATTATGTGACAGCTGTATTCATCAAATTCATATAGCTTAATCTTGGCTGTCTATGGTGAATGTCTTCTCAATGCTGATGGGAGGAAGTCAATATATCGTTGTAAAAATTATAGAGAATTAACGCACAAATCAGTACAATGTTGCGCATTGTTAATTTTCTCAATGTTAAATGGCCAGACTCTTAGCGAGTTGTTGGAACCGAAGCGAATAGAAGACCATTGATGTTGATGACACAAAGTCATCATACAGGTCGGGGCTGTTGACTAAGTATGCTTACGATATTTAGAAAGTATTCGACGCCAACCGAGAACATAATCTTGTAATGTTATCTTCTGCCCTTCATTGAGATACTTTTCAAAAGTTTGGGTCTCTACTTCTGGTACCTAGTAAAAACTATTCCCAGTTATTAGTAGTTGCTGTTCGTGAAATATGGAGTAGACCAAGTTGACCAGCGCGCGCAACCCAGTTGCATACTTTTCGAGGAGCGCTTGATTATCACGCAGTAATGATTTTCTGCAATGGCGAAGATGTATTTGAGCATTGTGTTTGTTTACGTCGGAGATCCTGCCGACTTTGCACACTCGAACTGACGATATTCAATAAAGTCCTTACTATGGTATTTTCACATTCACAAAATGGGTCAGTCCCAAATAGTGGCAAAGTAGTATCTGTTGTATCTGGTGGAACGGCAACCAACAGTTTAGTGTCAGTGTTTGACAGCTTGCAAGGGGTCAAACAAGTGTCTTTCATCTTGCCCATATCAGATAACGGTGGCTCATCAGCAGAAATATTGCGAGTGTTTGGCGGACCTGCCATTGGCGATATTCGTTCTAGAATTACAAAATTGACTTGTCTCAAGGACAAAGCGTTTAAACAGAATCAAGAAGACTCGCAGCTCGGCGACTTTTTCAGTTACAGATTGAACATAGACAGACAGAAAGCAGTTGCTGAGTGGGATCTCATTCTTTATGGCCAGCACCAGGTCTGCTCGTTGCTTACTAACAGAGGTCTACGACTATACATTTTGTTTCTTTTTGTCTTTTTGAATAGAGAGATAGTTGTTAGAAACCGAGACTTTAACTTTCAAAATGCATCAATTGGTAACTTGTTCATGGTCAGCTTGAGACTCTTTTACGGTTTCGACATCAACCAATGCGCCGACTTTTTTGTGCGATTTGTGGGAATTGATAGCAAGTTTAGCGTCATTCCCTCAATAAACGCTAAAGAAGAGAGATATAATATCGCAGCCACTCTTGAAAATGGAGAAATGATCAAAGGCCAATCTCAAATATCTCATCCTTCTCCCACAGTCTGTGCAGGTCCAAGATTAACAACACCTAGCGATATAGATTTAAGTGCCCTTGAACTCAATCAGCCTCAGCTAATATTTCAAAAAGATCATACAGAGCCTTTATCTTCACCTATCAAGAAAATATACTACATAAGCCGCCAATATGAAGAATTCCAACCAACCCTATTCAGTGAGGCGCAGGCAGTTTTGGCAAATTCTAAAGTTATTGTTTACTCAATTGGTTCATTAATGACAAGTATTCTTCCTGTTCTAATCTTAAAAGGTACTGCCGAAGCAATTTTGGACTATCATTGCATTAACGGAATTAGTACAAAGAGAAAGGTCCTTATGCTCAATGGAAATACAGAAAGAGAAACAGGTGGTATGAATGGATTAGATTTTATATTAAAGATTATTGAAGGCCTTTTGTACAGCTTGGGTTTGAACTTTAATAAAAAGGCGGAATACTTGGATACGGATGATTTTGAGCGCATAGCTGATAAGGAACTTGAAGTTAATGGAATATATGTTCACTCTGCAAGCTTAAAAATATCATTGGGAAAGCTACTTGTGATACAGCGGGACCGTTTCACTCAAGGAAAGAGGACCCTAAAGTTTACTGACTTTGTGACCGATTTGTTTTTTTTAGACCATAGTAACATTAATATAAACAAAGAAATAGTGGAGAAAATTTTGGGAATTAAATGTTTCAGTGTCAAAGCTGATTTGGACAAGCCAAAGCCAAAGCCAGAGCACCAAGAAGGTAATGCCGAAATAAAAGGTTTGAGGCCTGACTCTGTTCCACAAAAGCTGATATTGCATTACAAATACAATTTGCAAGATTTCGGAGATAAACTTAATAAATTGTTGAATCAGTAGATGAATTTAAATCTTTTGTTTGAGTTTATCGCATCATACATACAAATTTACGTTGTTGTTAGAAACTACTGTTTATTAACCGCTATAAAGGCAAACAAGTTATGGTAACTCTCTTTCACGTTACTCATTAATGCGAAGGTAATATTGCTATATGCGAGTGTAGTTATACTATATAGAAGGTTTTTGTATACATTCAGCTAAAAGTTCTAAGATCTAAACTTTGTGAAACTGAAACAGCGTGGTTGAATACTAGATAACATGTCCAGGAAAAAGAGATCCTAGCAGTTCTCGAATTAAACACTTAAACGTGGGTGCGAGTGCAATAAGTATGAGGAAGTTTTTCTCTATATGATATTGGGCTTGTGTTATCATGTATTCGAACTCCAATTGAGTAACATAGGATTTTTCTGTAAATACTACGAATTAGATGGGAAAGTCCAATATAATAGGCATATAAAGACAGGGCTGTAAGCAAAAAAAATTTATATATATTACTCTTTTGCTGTATATTCTGCAATACAGAAAAGTCTAATTTCCTCCATCCTAACTAATAATGATGTTTCTGAGGGTGTATATGTTGGTCTCCGCGCCCATATAGTCCTGTTATAGGCTTCTGGTTGCGAGCACCGTTATTGACATGGGTGCTAGTTTACTGTACCAGCCTCTGAGAGATAAAAAAAAGGCAGCGATGAGATGATATGCTAATGATCATATCACTCTTGAAACTTTTTAGCAGGTAGTGTAATCCTTTCAATTTTCATGACCTTTTGGGGTCATACGCAGATATCCAAATCAAACACTATTGGCGTATCCAAAACCGTCATGGCTCTCAAATACTATGCAGTCGCTAGAGGTAGACAACCGGGAATTTACAATAATTGGAACACTTGCCGACGTCAAGTGGATGGCTTTGCAGGGGCTAAATACAAGAAATTTGATAAGCGTCTGTTGGCTGAGAAGTTCATAGAAGAGTGGAGTCATGAGTCCTCAAAACCTTCTCGTCAGGAGAAGTTGCCCCAGGTTCCAGCACACTTTATCCCTAGTCTCAAAGCGGTGCGACGGAGCGTTAATGAGTACAACGACAACAAAGATGACAGTGTTCTTGACTCGTGTTCATCTAAACACAGCACTGCTGGCTATGCAAGTCTAAATAAAGCCACTGCTGTGCCATGCACTGTGTACTGTGATGGCGCATCCAGAGGAAACGGCAGAGCAAATGCTAGAGCTGGATTTGGAGTGTGGTTTGGCGATGATGATTCCCGAAACTATGCTGCGCCATTACAAGGTAATCCTCAAACTAACCAGCGTGCAGAGCTTTCCGCAATTGAGTATGCTACAAAAGTTATTGCCATGGATCTCCAGGATGCTGTTCACAGGGATGCTGAAATTGTTCAATATACTATCAAAACGGACTCGCAGTATTCTTTAAAGGCTGTTACTGAGTGGTGCAAGAAGTGGGAACTTAATAATTGGAAAAATTCTACCGGAAATGATGTTGCCAACAGCGACTTGATCAGGCCTATTCTTAAAAATATTGAGAGGATAAATCAGGAGTATAGACGACTAAATTTACCAGATTTGAAAATTCAGTACGTGCCAGGTCATAGTGGCGATTATGGGAATGATAATGCAGATGCACTAGCCAACAGAGGCGTGGACATGCATGAGGAAAGTTAGTGAGATTGGTCACTATCTATTTACTTATTGATTAATCTTTTTTTTTTTTTTTTTTTTTTTTTTTTTTTTTTACAAAACACAGTTGCAAGAGCATTGTTTATTGATCAGTAAAATACAAACGTAGAACTTGACAAGATACTAAATATGGTGATCCAACAAGGGAGATAAAAACAGGAGTGAAAGTTGAGTCCTGAAGTTACAGCAGACCAGATGATGCAGCTCTGTGTAATAAACAACAGGTATTTAATTAAATATGGTACTTTGTAGGAATGTTGTTGAGTGCAATTTGGGCGTTCAACTCATGCGGAGAAGTTCTGACAAACTTTTTTCCAGGCCCATTGTCCTGAGTGCCATCCTCATGCTCTATTTCATGCTCATGATGTAACAACTCATGCTCAATGTCCTCCTTGTGCTGAACTTTCACGTCAGGATCTTCATCTGCATGGTGCTCGAGCCAATGGTGAATTTCATACTCGTACTCAAAGTCCCCATGGTGACCAACGCCGACGCCCATGTCCGGCAACTGACCGCCGTTTTTGGAAAACTGTCTCCATTCGTCTAGAGTTATTAAACCGTCTCTGTTATAATCGCACAAGTTCAACACTTTATTCACAATTTCCTGTTTGGTGGCCTCTGTGATGCCCTCGCTGTCGTCATGACTGCCCATACCATCACCTTTACCCACGACTTCTGATCTCAAGAGACCGTACATATTCAAAATATCGTCTCTAGTTAACGAGTTTTTGTCTTTGGAAATATGAAGCTGGAACACCGAGTCGGCATCGTAGTCATCGAGACCATGCTCTGACTTCATGTGCCATTTCTCCCACGAAACGCCAGCTGGAGGTCTCTCCTTTAAGTCAGTGCCCACTTTAAGGGCTTCATCCTGGGAGTGAGAAAACGCCCTTATTGCAAGGCAAGCAATAACAGCTGTGTAATTTATCCAAAAGACCATTTTTTGAGATTGGATACTGGTTAGTGAGGCTTTGTATCAGCACAAGCACGCACAAGAACTATTCAAAGAACTGAATTCCGGACATTACGAAGCAATAATCATGATGTGTGTCGAAGTAGTTTTCTTTCCAGAGTTTATGTTATGTAATAACTTATGTAATTGATAGTGCGGCGAGCGAGATGATTATATACCAATGCCATGGTGTAAAAGTCATGACAGCGGGCTCTGGCTCCATTAATCATCGTGACAAGTAACGACAGTAACATAAAGGTTGCTGAGCCCTGTCAATACACAAATTGACCTAATATTTTGACAAATAGTAAGTGTTCTAGTGTTGCAACAAGACATCCCCTTCGAGATATTAACTAGTAGCTCTGAGACTCAAGGACTGAATGAGGCACGTGAAAGGAACATTGTGCCTCAGATATCTTCTGGTTGTGAGCGTTCGCGGAATGTGCGTAGAAACACACAAAATTCCGACCCAAGACCCATCAGTAAGTGAATTAGTGCAATTTGAGAAAGTGCTGTTATATCCAAAAAAACCGTTGCTGATGAGAATGAAAACTTGGATATAGCTTCTTGATACTAAGCTAAGTCAGCTAACAGGAGATAACCGAGATTGCTGTTAGCGTGCTTACGGCGTTGACTCCAGAACAAAGCGACCAATGACTTGGCGCACTGCCTGCTTTTGTGTATCGCGCAACGCGCAAAGTGCGAACATGTCGCCAGCATTGAAAGAATGAAATCAAATATTATCAAGCGACAACGCAACAATATTACAAGTGCGATATTAGTTCTGAACGAGAGAGACAATATAGACTATTGAGTTATGAAGTGGGTACCTCGCTGGGCGCTACAAGCTCTTATTTCACAATGCATGGCCGCCACACTTTCTCCAATATCAGATTTTACATTTGAGTATGACTTGAGTTTGGAGCAGAGTCTTGCAGACAAGAAAAGCTATGCTCCATATTTGGTTCCATGTCCGCAAGGACCACTGATAAGAGTGGCAAACGTATGTTAATAATCACTGTCATTTAAATAGTAGCTATTAAGTATAGTTTTTACTAAAATTTGAAGCAATACTTGAGTGATAAGGAAAAAGTCTACATTGAACAGAGAAACGTTAAGACGTCCAATGCTCACAAACAATTCCTTGATAGAGTAGGAATTGGCGATGACTTTGATGTCCAGAGCTTTTACCAGCTCTTATCGAAACCTGTCATCATATCTATTGCAATAAGCGGTGGTGGCTTTAGATCAATGCTTAACGGTGCAGGTGCTTTAGCGGCTTTCGACTCCAGAACCCCAAATAGCAGCGATGCTGGTCACCTGGGAGGTATACTTCAGTCTGCTTCGTATCTGGCAGGCGTCTCTGGTGGAAGTTGGTTGGTGAGTTCCTTGGTAATGCATGATTTTAAGCCTGTTGTCGAACTGAGAGACAGTGATGATTTTTGGAAATTTGAACAGCCACTACTAGAAGGAGTTTCTGACATTGACTTTGAGTCTAGGAAAAACTCATTTAGCGATTCACGACAAACATTTAATTTTGAAAAGAGGTACGCTAGAACTTCATCTTCTGAATTAAGATCAGAGCGTTTCGAGAAACGTCAAATTGCCCGGTCGATTAGAGTAGCGCTGGAAGATGTTATTGCTGAACTGAACAATTTGAGTGGCGACTTATCGTCTTACGCAGTGGAAAGGTTGCGGAGATTGAGAAGAACCCCAAGAGTTATTCCACGGTTGTCACAGCCACAAGTGATAACTTCTTCTCTCACCACCTTCCCACCTCAAGTAACATATCCAATAAGCACAACGTCTAATTTTTCCTCAATTGATTCTCGTTCTGTTACGGAGATCGACACCCATGCAAGCTGTTCCACAGGGCCCAGCACTACCAGCTATGACTTTGATTATACCTCAAGATATTACGTCAACGAGAGCGATGATAATTCTCTTTCAACCCGCTGGGATTTTGAGGGCGAACTTCCGAGCACCTCTGCAGATGTCCTCTTTAACGAAATGGGTGCCACTAGCACAGAAACTTTACATATGCCTCTTTTTAGTAGTCCACACACACTAACAACAGTCACTAATAGTAGTTTATATGTGAAGAGTGCGTCTGAAAAGTCGCCAGCTAGAGGTCAGTCTTGGAGCAAAATATCCAAATTCTATCAAAGACTACATTTTCAGGTAAAACTCAAAAAGCTAGCAGGGTTTCGCATTACTTTCACTGATTACTGGGCTAGGGCTTTGGCAGATAAGTTGTTTGCAGGAACTGTCGACGAATACACTACTCCTGCTTTGTCCGATGTTGAGCAGCTAGACACATTCAAAAGTTTCGATATGCCTTTTCCTATTATACTCACCAACGCAAGATGGCCAAATACCCCAGCTGTTAGTCACAATTCTCAAGTTTATGAGTTCACACCGTATGAGTTTGGCTCATGGGACCATTATCTTAATGCATTTGTCAGTACCAAATATCTTGGTTCCGCTCTTTTCAACAATACGCCTATATTCAAAGCTCAAAACGGTTCCTCTTTATGTGTTGCAGGGTTTGATGACATAGGATTTATAACTGCCACATCTTCTTCACTATTCAATAATGTGCTTATATATGTATGGCAAGCTGTTTCATCAGCCCGAAAGCGTACTTCAGATGCAATGAAGCTTATACTATTCACGCTAGGTTTAGGAAAAGGCTCAAAAGAGCGATTGAAAAACCATCCTGATTATGCGTTGGTTGCACCAAACCCGTTCTATGGTTACAAGGAATCAGGCGCTCCTCCTGATGTCATCAACTCACCTCAACTATTTTTGGTTGATGGAGGCGAGGACAAACAAAACATACCGTTTCATCCTTTCTTGCAAGAAGCTAGAAATGTAGATATCATTTTTGCGATTGATTCGACCTCTGATCGGAATAATTTGCCAAAAGGAGTAGCTCTGCGAGCAACATTTAACCGATACAAGAAGAACCACAATTTATTCAATATGTCAACTGTCACTTACAAACATGATGGTGATGATGATGTTCATATTGCCGGTAACCAGTCAGCTTTGTACCATCATAGCACATTTCCCAAGATCCCAACCTTGCAGGAAATGGAGTCTAATAATTTCACGCAAAAGCCCACCTTTTTTGGATGCAATTTGAGCGACTATCCCTTAAGACGTGAAGCAATCTTCACTGCCAGTAATGAAGCACATAAACCCCTTTTATGGCTTCCACCTTTAATCGTGTATCTTCCCAATTATGCTCACACTTTTCCTTCAAATACTTCTACTTTCAAGCTGTCCTATACTCCAGAGGAAGTTTTCGGCATGATCAATAATGGTTATAACATTGTGACTCAGCAAAATTCTACAGAAACACCGCTCTATGATAAATGCATTGCTTGTGCTACGTTGAAACGTGAATTTGATAGAATACAGCTGGGTATGAATGCTAATTACTTCAATAAGACGTTTGAGGTACCCCAAATCTGTGATACGTGCTTTGCTAACTTGTGTTACAGCTAGCTGTAGTCTTGTGGAGCGCACATAAGGCAATTAAACCAAGCCTTTCTTTTTTTGGGGCTGCCTTTTTTATCCTTTTTATTTGTTTATTAATATCATTTTTACTTGTTTATTTCTACCATTCTTGGTTTAATTTATATCTCTGACATCATATTTTTCAATTTAGTAGATGCTTTTGTACCATTTCTTACTATATTCAAACATCCCTAACGAATATAAACAGTTTGCAGATAAGTTCTTTACGGCAGCGCTAATACGGAATCCTCAGAAAAAAGTGATGTATAACAATACTGAGAAGTACACTGGACTACACTCAGATCAATAGTTGCAAAGCAAGCACTGCAACCAAGAAGGGTCTGAGAGAGGAATTTACCAAAAAACGTATTATAAAGCCAGCCGTAAAGTCTAAGTACCGTTTTGGCGATTATATTAAAATACAGTCTAGGGCTTCAGTACTTTCTACAACCAGTACTCAGTTTTTGAGATACCGTCTGAGACAGCTCCATTTTGTTTGTTGATAACGTCCTCGCGCGAGCACTGTTCATGTCTTTTACGTGTTAAATTTCCAAAGTATCACGTAGATTCCTCACTTTATAACTTAAACTTTTCAACTCGGAGATAAAAGGTATGAGTTTTCTCGTAACAGCAATTATTATTCAAATGCCAAAACGCTAAAAATTCTGTTTCTGTGACTCATTTAAGGCGTTCCGGCTGGCTTGAAAGTAGTAACTGTTTCCTTGCGTAATTATGCGTTACGTTTCCTCGATATGAAACTCATGGCTTCTCGAGAACAAATTCTTCCTCCGGGAACAGATTTTCAAGCGCCAGTACTTCTATATTAAGCAAGTAGAAAAAAAACCAAGGAGAGTATTAACACCCAACAGTCTTTTCACCTTCGAGGTGAAGGCGAACTTCAGAACACTCATAACGAGTGTACGAAACTTGAGGTCATGCCCGGGTTCGAACTGGGGTCTACGGAATCAGAATCCGTCGTGTTAACCTCTACACTACACAACCTTCTGGACACTGCGCTGTGTTCTAAAGTGGGTCAGTTCTCTACTAAGTATTTTAGACACGTTTCTTATTGTTGGATTTTGTCGGATTTATACCAATTAACATCTTTCATACCGTCAATTTGGTATAATCTCCTTTTTGGTAAACTGCCTTTTGCGGCCGAGAACATTTGAGCGCACGCATGTTTGCTAAGGAGAACAACATCAAAGATGTGATGGAAAATTTTTCATCACCTGAGCATTATGGGTGAGGAATGAAATTATTATATATAGTCTGAAAGACAGAATGTTTTTATTTAATGATATAGTTTATAATAGGCAAGGAATATATGTCCAATTTCATTACTAAAGAAAAATATTAGTATCTTAGTAAGTGGCTATCCTTCACTACTGGAGGAGAGACTAGTCTAACCAGTGCTATCCAGAGGGGACAACCTCAGGTATTGGTAGCAGATCTAGTCACACTACTCCGACATGGCGTTACAGACAGGATGCGGTGGTTATTAAATTATCCATCCTTCCAATTGCTGAATCTAGTTGCATATTAGACACAGTAACTTCCTCACGTTTTATTACCCGTGGTTACATACTTGATTAATGTTAATTGATAGTCATAATTGCTACGGCAACACAGGATAAGATATCGGGCAGAAGTTTCATCAACTGGTAATGAAACAGCCTCGGATGACTAGCAACCATTTAGATATACATTAGGACTTATCGGCCAAGAAACAATTTGACACAAATTAGAAGCACAATGAAATATTAACAGAATAATAGCTATGAACCACGAAAGTAAAAACAAAAGCCCAGACGATGTTAAAGAGGAAAACATCCCAAAATTTCAAGAGTTGATTGCTGGTATTAACAATCTATCTCTATCCAAAGACGCTACTGCAAAAACGGCCACGGAACTTTACGACATTCAAGACCGTATATCCAAATCTATTCCAAAATTGAGCGCGTTGAAGAATTCAAACGCAAACTTCATCAATTATTATAATGCATTGAAGCATAGATTATCTTAGAGAGGATACAAGAATTTTGTTACTTGCTTCGAAAAAGGGATCATAGAGATGCAAGACGAAGAAACGGAATTCATTGTTGAAAATGTAATCAGAAACACTACTGATACATCTCTTGCTCACATTTCGCAGATCAACAATAACAGACCCGACGAATACAAGAAATAATCAATGCAAATTTTGGCGATGTTGCGTGAAAACTGTTTGGACCTTATTCTTACCGAGGAAGCAGCTAAGGCAAAGTTTGCCGCACTAAAGTTAGGCAACCAAAAGGGTGACCTTATTCGGTACATTAACCCAGTTTTCATTGTAATGGATTCACTCAAATGGAACAATATTAGATTGGAAGAAAATGTGATTGCAGGTACTTTGTTTTTAAACCTTGATGAAAACTATAGTGAGTTCTCTGATGACATCAATCCTCGAGCAGCTAACGATGAAACCTATGATCCCTACAAACTATTTCATTCTATAGGAGATTATGAGGACAAATTAGGAAGATATCATAAAGGAATGATCAGAAAAGCTGTATTTATGAAAGATCGATCAGTTGGAACCTACAATAAAGCATATAGGTCAAGAACGTACAATCACGGAAAAACTGAGAAAATATATCAGGAATCCGAAATCCACAACACAAAATCCGATGGGAATTATCAAGCGAGGCACTCGCACAATTAATTCAATTATAGCCGACGATACACTTATCCTTATCGACGGAGGAAGCCAGGCTACCCTCACCACTGATTTATCACACATAGGGAATTACACGAATTCTGATGATAATTACTACCCCAACGTAGACCTAAACACACTAGATGGTAATATCAAAATCCTAGATCATGGCAAGATGATATTGCGCATAGGAGGCTCTATGATTAAGCTTGACTGCTATTATGCTCCCTCAGCACCATAGGCTATTATAAATGAGAGCTCATTAATACAGAAACTAGACAGTTTCGATGTTAAAGTAATAGAAGTTGGAGGTAAAAAGAAAATTGTGAAGGTCCTAAAACATGGCCATTATAATCTTGAAATTGAGGTAATAGACGACCTTACATGGCTGAGTGGAAAGTATATTATTAAGAATAGAGTGAGATTAATAGCATCAATTGCTAGTGGTTTTCATAGCATTCTAGGACACGTTAACAATAACTCATTAAAATCTTCCATCAAACACTCACAATACAATTATAGCAGATCCAACAAAAATTGCATCACTAAATGCAAAGGAACATTGCTATGAGTGTGCTATTGCAAAGGGAAAGAAACATGCTGGAGTCCCAAGCTCGAGACTGATGTACATAAAGAGAAATCCATTTGAAAACATGGTTTCGGATGTTTGCGAACTAGGTACGAAAATTAATGACACACCAAATTATTTTGTCACCTTTCGCGACCAGTACACTGGCTACACTAAAGCCTTCACCATATACAAAAAGAATGAGGTAAAGGACAAGTTATTTCACTCTATTCGATGGGTGGAAAATCAATTTGCTGAGCGCGGATTTCGTGTGAAAAGCCTCTTCACCGATAGGGGGACCGAATATCTAAACTTCGAGGTCACAGACATATTGAGTGAAGCCTGAATTGAATCACACACCACAAGCGGATACACTCCGGCATCCAACGAAATGTCCGAGCGCCTCAATCAAACGCTATTAAGTGACGCGCGAACAATACTTCACAGTGGCAAACTACAATCAAAATTCTGGCCAGAAGCAATACTTTACGTTACAACCATTCGAAATAATGTTTATAATACGCAGTTAAAGACATCCGCAGCTAAACTAATAGGAATAGAACCACTCGATGCTAGGCGGCTACGTATATTCGGGGAAATTGTGAGTGTTCACATCCCACCAAACGAAGGAAAACTTGAAACCAGAAGCCACATACGAATCTATTTGGGACATGATGAACAAACACACGGAGTCACAACCTTTATTCCAGTCCCATTGATGCAAAAAAAAAGGGATTCTTTGAATACACTCGTCATATTCTGTTCTTTAGACAAAGTATCCTCTACCCAGACTACATAAATCTCAAACTAAGTGGTGGAAAACTCGACAACATAGCATTTGAAAATGACAATCAGTATGACTTTTCTGTTGAAGATCACAACGAGATAAATTCAAGGGGGCAAGAACATGTCGAGGAGATATACTATTCTGGGAATGATGAAGAAATTATGGACTCATATGAAAATGAGCGAGTTGACAGTGATTCTAACGAACAACCAACTATGCCAGAAACTGATGCAGAAGAAGAAGAAGCGATGGGAGAAAAGGATGATGATGAATATGGCAATGATGTACAGGAACAGAAACAAAATTGTCTTAGAAATTCGAGACGAGTGGAATTTGATAATAGCAAGAACAACCTCGAAGTTTTGGATCTGAGCAGCGAGCGGCAATCATTGGCACTGAGTACCAGTGTTAGGAACGGAGACCATTCCAAAACCTCCATAGAACAGGTCATCGTCTCTGACGAGGAAGTCTCCCAGACACCGGTCGCGCCTGCGAAAACCACAAAACGCAAACTATCAGACATTCATGGCGAGCAACAACCACTCAGTGAGGACGGGCAAACATTGCCACAAATAGGTGATGAACAACTACTACCCAATGAGGACGGTCTAAGACTGCATAAAATATTTGATAAGCAACTACTACCCATTGAGGACGGGATAAAAGTGTCACATCTACCTAATGAGCAGCTACTACCCAATGAGGACGGTCTAAGAATGCATAAAATATTTGATAAGCAACTACTACCCATTGAGGACGGGATAAAAGTGTCACATCTACCTAATGAGCAGCTACTACCCAATGAGGACGGTCTAAGAATGCATAAAATATTTGATAAGCAATTACTACCCATTGAGGACGGGGTAAAACTGTCTCAATTACTTGATGAGCAACAACTACCCACTGAACAATGCTGCTTAGGCTCATCGCGCACGATGTGCCCGCCAGTGAAACTGATACCGAGTCACCAATCAAATCCGAGTAACGCAATCACTCAAAGTGGTGATTCGAAGAACAAACAAACCACCCCATTTTGGCTCAAGTCTTTTACAAGCCTTAAAAGAAAACCAACTACGCATAACACAAACTTCAAGGTAAAACGAGTAAAGGTGCATGCTTTAGCATCCATACCAAAGTCGTATCTAACAGCCACACTATTACCAGGGTTCCATGATGCTATCAAAAGGGAAATAATGTCACACAAATCACTCATCACCTGGGATCCCATCCCCATTGTGACATCAGATCTGGCAAAATTGCGCAAAACAATTCCCACTCGCTGGGTCTTCTCCCGAAAAAGTGACGGGCGAGAAAAGGCGCGATTAGTCGCTCGAGGAGGTATTCAACACTCCGAGACCTTCGTGAGTACCTATTCCCCAACACTTCGGGCGGAGATAGCCAGATCTATCCTAGCAGCTACGGCAATGCAAAGTTGGTATTTTGCACAGATTGATGTAACTACGGCCTATTTGAATGCTGATTTGCAAGACGAGGTCTATATCTACAGACCACAAGGTATCCAGTGTAACGTAACGGTAAGCCCCGGGGAGAAAGTTATATACCGACTGCGCAAGGCTCTTTACGGTTTACGACAGAGTGGTAATCTATGGCACAACAGCATTTCAGACTATCTTACTGAGATAGGATTTAAGAAGAACCATGCATTTCCAAGCACCTTTATTAAGGTAAATACAGAAGGAATAGTTTGTGCAATTATTGGTATTTTTGTTGATGATTTCCTTATAACTGCTGTTAGTGAACACGAATTAGACTCTATTGTCCGCCTGCTAATGGCGAAATACACAATCAAGATCATTGCAGCAGATCACGGTGGCAAACAGAAATTTCTAGGTACCGACCTAAAAGTGGAGAGAGGTAACGACAACCAAGTGGTCAGCATTCTGCTAGATCAAGAGCAGTACATCATCAACTCCTGCAGGGAGTATGATATACAAAGCCCTAACAGAATGTTAAAAACACCATTGACACCAGGTTTTTACTTTAATAGAAATGATAACCCACTCGACGTTGATCAACAAGAGTTGAACACAAGGGTAACCCGGTATCGGAGATTGATTGGAACACTATTATATATTGGTACAATGAGTCGGCCAGACGCACTTCATGCAATAAATTATCTAGCTAAATTTTCTCATTATCCACACCGAGTCTTCTTTGATCAAATTATTAGAGTATTCGGCTATCTACTACAGACAAAGGAAAGAGCGCTTAGATATGGAGAAGATAAAAGCGATAAGAGACTAATAGGTTACAGTGATAGCGATTATGCACAAGAACCAGAGAATAGGCGGTCTACAATAGGATACCTCTTCCGCTTAAATAATGCCAACATTCACTGGAAATCCACACAAACAGCTTTAACGTGTCAATCATCTACTGAAGCAGAATTACAAGCGGTTACAGCAGCTACCAATGAAGCGTCTTGGCTAAATGAATTATTGATAGTCATTGGTGTCGTTAAAGAACGGTTACCATACTTATTGAAGGTTGACAATACGTCTGCCATAAAGAAAGTCATCAATGGTAATGTTTCATCAAAATCTAAACATTATGCTGTGCGTTTGAACGTTGCTCTAGACAGATACCAGGGACATGAATTTACCATTGAGCATGTCCCTTTATCACTACAGCTAGCAGATATACTCACAAAGCCAGTTACTACGGTGATCATGAGTAACATATGTGACTTAGTTTTTGAGCCACGAAATACAGTTTAAGGGGGTATGTTGGATTTATACCAATTAACATCTTTCATACCGTCCATTTGGTATAATCTCCTTTTTGGTAAACTGCCTTTTGCGGCCGAGAACATTTGAACGCACGCATAGTTGCTAAGGAGAACAACATCAAAGATCTGATGGAAACTTTTTCAACACCTGAGCATTATGGGTGAGTAATGGAATTATTATATATAGTCTGAAAGACAGAATGTGAGGAACATTGAGTTCTAGACCAACAAAACTGAATACAGTTAACCAACATTTATTACTGAATAACTTCGCAAATCTTTTATCTTGCAGCAAGATACACGTATTTACTACTATTAATCGCGAATCAATAACATGTTTTGTATTCAGTCTGATTAGTATTTATACATGGTCCAACCCAATATTTTTATATATTTATTATTATTTAGTTATACTTGAAATACAAGGCTTTTACCTCTAAAAACATGAACCCTGAGATGTCAGTATTCCGAAATGGTGCGAACTCCGCTGCTAGCGTAAATTACGCTATCCAGGGCATCAACCCAATCACAATGCTCAAAGATGTTAGAGCACAGATGGATACTTTAACCCTTAGAAACAAAGTCCAGTACTTCAGTCAATTGCAATCTATGCTTTTTATGTTGGATATTACAGGCGTTTCAGAGTTCATTCAACAGCCTTCAACCAACCAGGACGAATTTCCAAAACTCACAGAAAAAGAACAATGGTGGGTAAACTCAATCCTTAAAGCAACTGTTGGTGACTATAGTGATCTTCTTAACGAGGACAACACGTTTGCAAAACCTTACTTAAAATCATGAAAGCTACCAAATACATCGTTGAACCACACGATATCATGAAACAAGTTATTAACATCCGTTATGCTGGTAATTATGATGTTGATAATTTTGCCAAGGAAATCAGACTGTTAGAAGAAACGGCACGAAGAATCAACTATCCTTTAAGTGACGAATCATTAACTGAACAAGTTCTTCAAGGACTCCGCGGTCCTATGACACAAGTTAGAACTGTGGTCAACATGATCTCCAGCAAAAGAAACTTGGACGATGTTTTGGACATGATGGAAAAACATTATCAAACTGTGGTTGAAAGCAGAAGAGTTAATCACTTCAAGAAATCCAAGTATAAATACAACAAGAAAAAAGATGAGGATGAAAAAGAAGCGAGTTCTACGCAAAAGAACAAGCTATCCAAAAATCCAAAATTTGTCTCTAGAAGACAATAAATCAACTGTCATTACAAACATATTTGTTGATAGTGGTGCTCAAGCAACTATTTTCAGTGATGAAGACTATCTCTATGATATAGCACCAACCGAAGAAATTTGTCACGCAACAAATGCGATAGACATATTGATAAATGCTAAAGGAAAATTTGACCTTATACTCGGAAACAACAAATTCACTATTGACGTGTTAATATCAAAAGACATAGAGGATAACATTCTAGCTGAAAACGATCTTTTCAACAAAAACATTTGGTACTCATCAAAGCCATGCTTGATTTATAAAAAGAACAGATATGAACTAATAAGACAAGACGGATATTCATACCTAACATCAAGAATGGTCAAGACCAAAACAATCCATAACATTCATCGCAAACTATTACATACTAACAATAAATACCTAAAGAAAATGGTAGAAGAAAAAGACATCAGAACCAAAGAAAAAATACAAAATAACGAAGAATGCACTACCTGCTTGCAATCAAAAACAACAGCCGCATCAGCCATTCAGGGTAGTCGCGACAAACACAACGCAAAAATTCCATTCGTTACCATACACTCAGACGTGGTAGAAATAAAAGTAACAAATAAATACAAAAAATTAGTAGTCACATTCATAGACAATTACTCCAGATATGCTTGGTTATATCCAATCAAAAACAAGACAGGTGCAAATGTCACAGACGCTTTTGAACAATTCCATCAGAAAATTATAAAATAATATGACTGCAACATTAAAGCCTTACACACAGACAATGGGACAGAATATACCAATAACATTTTCCAAAATTATCTAAACAAACATAACATTATCCATACCACTAGTACAGCATTCACCCCAAGTCAAAATGGATTAGCTGAAAGATATAATGGAAAAATAATCAGAATGTTGAGATCCCTCTACATTGATAGTGGTCTATCACCAGTGAAAACTTTAACTCTTGCACTCAATTATATCAATATCATCTATAACATCACCTATAATCGCAAACTTAAAGCATCCCCGTCAAGAACCTTGAAAGTCTATTTCAGTACAAACAACCTCTATAAACTGTACAGCAAGGAATTTGATCTTTACCTCAATATGAACATAGACAAACTACCAATATTTGGACAAGAAGTTGCAATATTAGACAGAACTAACACTCTCAAGACCAATGCCAAGACAATTACTGGTACATTCGTCGGTATTAGAAACAATCAAAAGTTATTCCTAGTTGACAACAAACTTATTGAGTCCAACAACTATAGATTCTTCCAATCGGGAGCTTCAATTAGTAAAGACAAAACTGCTGATATTACAATCAACACTGCTGATGGTCCAGCCGATGACGAACCATTCGATGAACTGATAGAAAATGGTGAATGGGGAATGTCTTTAGATTCAAATCAACATGACATCATTATTGATCAACCAGTTGATAACGAGACTTACAAATCCCAAGAAAGTGCTGCAGAAGATAACATTGCTGATGATGAAGAAATTGAAATTGATCTAAACAACAAAGATATTCCAACACTGATGAAGAACAACTATGATGATCTAGAAAACATTCAAGATAAGTAATACGAACTAGAAAATCATACAAACGATTTTTTACTACATGAGGATAACCCGGAACAACATTGCGATCCGCAAAATAAAATTGACCCAACATCACTGGATACTTCTGAATTTGATACAGCTAAGGAATCCACGTATGAAGATTTCGTCGCTAGCGATGATGAAGACAATGATTCAGAATACCAACCAAGTCAATCCGATGAAGATGATGATGAAGATGATTATGGATCAACTGAAGAAAATGAAAGAGAGATAAATGGAATCGATGATTTACATGAGAAAGAAGAATCACACTCTAAGCAGATGCAGCTGCAGAATGATAACGAACAAGAACTGGAATCTGAAGAGAATTTGGAATCTGGGGAAGAACAGGAGACTGAACAAGAATCTGAACAAGAACTGGAATCTGAAGAAGAGATGAAAAAGAATAAAAGATTAGAACAGTCAACAACATCTCACCTGCCAATGAAATCCAAAGATGATACGAATAAGGACAATAACACCAACAAAGAGGAAAACAGATCTCCCAGAAATAATTCACAAACCACAACCTCAGAACCAACACAAGACACAACTTCAACTCAATCTAAAATAATTAATCCAACGACTTCCTCAAGAAAAAGGAAAAGGCTGGAGGACATTGATGACATGATGTATGGGGTAAAGAATCGAAATAAAATCGTTAAGATTCACAACTTGAAAAAATTCTTAAACACTGATGAGAAAGACAAATGGCTAGAAGCAATACAGGAAGAATTACAAACAATCATCAGGAACGGAACTTTCTCTGAACAAATGATATCCAAACGAGAGCTAAAAGATTTGAACTTAATCTCAACCCTATGGCGATTGAACAAGAAACAAAAACAAGATGGTATAAAATTCAAGGCAAGGTTATGCGCCAGAGGTGACCAAGAAAAGGACAGTAATTTTGAGATTTATGCACCCACATTGGCTGCTGACATTTTAAGAATAGGTATTTCTATAGCACAACAGAAAAATTTCCACATATTTCAATGTGGCGTGAAAAATGCTTACACGCTTGCAGAAATTGACCATGATGTTTTCATTACCATTCCCAGCTTCTACAAGACAAAAACCACATATATACCAAAAGGACTGACACTTGTTTTAAAGTTACAGAAAAGTCTCTACGGGCTCAAAACAAGCGGAAGAAATTTTTATCATCATTTTAAAAACATCTTGATAAAACATAACTTGGAATCAAAGGAAGCCATCACCTGCTGCTATCTACTTAGGAAAAAGGGGAAAATAGTGGGCATTATCATGACATTTGTTGATGACATTATCATTGCTTGTGAATAAAAAAGTGTTGCTACAGAGCTCATAAAATCCATAGGCGAGAGCATTGAATTGAAAACGGTCGAGGGAACAAAACAACAATTTCAGGATAAATTCACGTTGGATAGAAAAATTTTGGGATTGAATATGACTGAGGTATATTCAAAGAAAAACGGGAAGTATATTAGAGAGTACATTAAGCTTGATCAGCAAAATTACATATAAAGAATCATTGAAAGATTTGGAACACCAGATATGAAAATTAAACCAACACCTACAACAGACTACATCAAACATAACTATGTGACGAAAAATGAAAACTACCATAATAAACAGGTAGCTAAGATCAGAGAAACAATCGGTTCTTTATTGTATGCAAGTACACACACTAGACCTGATATTGCTTATTGCACAAATTACCTTTCACATTTTCAACTTGAACCCAGTGAAGAAGTGTTTCATTATGCTCTGAGAATACTACAATACCTAAAAGGTACAGCAAACAAAGGTTTAATATTCAGAGGAAAAGGATCTGATAACAAAATCACTGCCTATACTGGTGCTACTTACAATTCTGACAATTACTATAGAAGTACGGTGAGCAGTGTTTACTATTACAATAATGACTTGATATCATGGAATGTTGAAGTGAGCAAATTAACTACATTGTCTCCAGCTGAATCTGAAATGGTCGCTATATCTACTGGTATAAAGCAAGAACAATGGTTGAGAAGCATATTGGAATGGATGAATGGCAAGAAACCGAATAAAACAGTTATAAAAACAGACAGCAAAGCCGGTATAAACATGATTAGCAAAGAAGGTTTTAATAAGAGGAACAGACATGTGAACATCCGACTAGCATACTGCAGACAACATATCAACAATATCAACATGAAATTAGAGTATGTTAACACCAAAGAGCAAATTGCAGACCTATTAACAAAACCACTCACTAAATCATTATTCTTACTATTAGTGAAATATTTGGTATCTTGAGAACCTAATATCTCAAGAAAGAGCGAGTGATGACGAACATTGAGTTCTAGACCAACAAAACTGAATACAGTTAACCAACATTTATTACTGAATAACTTCGCAAATCTTTTATCTTGGTGCAAGATACACGTATTTACTACTATTAATCGCGAATCAATAACATGTTTTGTATTCAGACTGATTATTATTTAAAGAGGGTCTAACCCAATATTTTTATATATTTATTATTATTTAGTTATATTTGGAAATACAAGGCTTTTACCTCTAAAAACATGAACCCTGAGATGTCAGTATTCCGTAAGTATCTTAGTAAGTGGCTTTCCTTCACTACTAGAGGAGAGACTAGTCTAACAAGTGCTATCCATAGGGGACAACCTCAGGTATGGGTAGCAGATATAGTCACTATACTCCGACAGCCAAGAACTACCGGTCTAAGAGTTAACTTTATCAGAAGTTATTCTGAACTGATTTGTTACACAGCAAATGTAACAAATCAGTTCAGGATAACTTCTGATAAAGTTAACTCAGACTGGTAGCTCCTAGCTACAGGTAGCTCTTAGTTACAGGTAGCCCCTAGTTACAGATGGCCCCTGGTTACGAACCTCCTAACAATAACTATATAAGAAGCTAGGTTCGCCATCATAACTATTATGTATTCTATATAGAATAAGAGTAAGCGAAGTTATCTTCCTTTCATTACAATATATTTATCTTCTTTATTTTATCTAGAGCATTACCTCTCTTCCTAGTCGATCCTAAAAACAACTATGAATCCAGAAACCTTTTCACGTCTAAATTCAGACCCTACGACCCCGTCTCTTACAATTGGTAGCGCTTTTGGTGCTAGGGGAGAGATTATTGCTCCAACTTTTTCAGGTAGAAATTCCTCGTTAGCCTCTATTCAACGTTTCCAAACTTTGATGTTTGCCTACTGTTTCAGCCAAGGTTATAACACTCCTGATCAACAACTTAGAGCTATTGTGGGTAGCTTACGTGATGTCGCTGCTACTTGGGCAGTCAACTTTTTAACGTCCCAGGAAAACATTAACGAAGTCGATTTACAGGAATTCTGGACGGCTTTTTCGGAACGTTTTGGGCAATCATACAACACTGCGTCCTTAAACAAACAACTTTCTTCTATAAGACAATCTGGTACTATTGAAGACTATATTACTAAATTTAACTATTTGGCTTCAGCTTATAAAGCTGATGAATCCATTTTAATAGATTTCTTTGTCAATGGCTTGCAAGAGAACCTTAGAGTTCAAGTTAGCATCATGAGAGACTCCTTTCTTCAGCAAAATCTTCCTGTCTCTCTCGATTGGGTTCAAACATCAGCAACCCGTATCGCTGTCACTATGCAACCTGTTCTTCATGGACAATCAAATTACAATACGAACCGCAAAAAATTTAACAAGTATAAACCATCCTCTGGTGCTGGGTTTTCTAACCACACTAATGGAAACGCAAAAAGTTACAACAATAACCGTTTTAACAAACCACACTTCAACAACAGACACTTCCACAACCAAGGAAATAACAAGTCATTTTCAAAACATATTGGGCCGGAAAAAATGGATCTTGACCACGTCACTTTAGAAAACTCCAACTTGGATGTCAACGCGAGGACTAGCTACTCTCAAGAAAACTAATGACCCTCCGATACTACACCCTGCTAATGTACAAGTAATGGTTAATGATGTACAAGTCGAATCCTTATTTGATACTGGTGCTAGTTCTAACTTTGTCAGTAAGGAACTAGTACAAACTAACCGTTGGCCTGTTTTTACCCCTGAAAAGGCTAGTGTGTCTGTCGCAATTAATAAAGAACAACAACTACTCACGGAATGTTGCTCTTTGGATGTAGAAATGGGAGGAAAAACAAAAAGCACTTCAGCCTATGTCCTTCCTGTTTCGAGTCGCCCTATGGTCTTTGGCCTTCCGTTCATCAAACAACATGCGAGTTTGCTTGCACAAACTGGCGTTTGGTCTATCTTGGGTTCGGATGATGCTGTTCACCCTCCGGAAGAATCAAGTTCTAGAGCAGTACAAATTAACCTTATGCTGGTCCAAGAATTGCGCAAAGAGATTAAAAACCACGAGAAAATGGAACTCTATTGGGTAAAAGCGGACAATGATATACTGGAATCCCAAAATCCCATTTCTGCGCCAAAAGAACTTGACAAGTCAAAATACAATGCTTTAAAACAGATGGTTCAAGCCGTTAGTGATGTTGACGGTAAAATTCAAAACCTTCCACCGCTACGAGAACGCTTTGACCACAGAATCAAACTCACCGATGATCAAATCATTTCCCGACCACCATATCGCTTAGCTCCAGTACAAGCACAAGAAGCAGAAAATCAAATTGCTGAACTTTTAAAGCTGGGTATGCTTAAAGAATCAGATAGTCCTTGGTCCTTTCCCATAGTAATGGTTAAAAAACAAGATAATACTTGGCGTATGTGTGTTGACTACCGCCTCATTAACAACAAAACTATCAAAAACTCATTCCCATTACCTCACATTGATGATACCTTAGCCAAGGTCGGAGGAAAACGTTTTTATTCGAAAATTGATTTAGCACAAGGATACCATCAGTTAAGAATGCACCCTGGAGACGAGGATAAAGTCGCATTTTCTACCTCGTCCGGACATTATACATGGCGTGTAATGCCTTTTGGTTTGAAAAATGCACCTGCTTCATTTTCACAATTCATAAAGCTGATTCTTGCTCCTTATTCACGTTTTCTGGTATATTATTTGGATGATATTCTCATTTATGGAGACGATGCAGAGCAACACTTTGAAGATGTAATGTGTATTTTAAAAGTGTTATTCAAAAACCAACTAACAATTAAAACACAAAAATGTTGTTTTTTCCAAGACCGAGTCGACTTCTTGGGTCACGTCATTCTGAAAGCCGGTATTACAGCAAGCCCTCGGAAGATTGACGCTATTTTGAAGATGCCAGAACCAGATACACAGAAAAAAGCACAACGCTATGTTGGATGTCTTAACTACTATCGAAAATTCTTTAAAAATCTCTCGAAGATTCTAGCTCCTCTCAATCAACTAGCTGCCGGATCCATTACTTATAACGATCTGTGTAAAACAGCAGTTGCTCAATCGAAGGAACTTTTAGTAAACGCCCCTCTCCTCATATCGGCATACAATGTTCAACAGCTCAAACTTTTCACCGATGCCTCTAATGCTGCAATAGGAGGAGTATTACAGGGATATGATGATAATGATAAGTTGGTTGGCGTTGTTGGTTATTTTAGTAAGTCATTGGATGTTCATCAAAGACGATATTCGGTGTATGACAAAGAATTGTTGGCTATAGTGGAATCGTTGTGGCACTTTCGAATACAGATCGCTGATCGACATGTTGTGGTACACACAGACCACGTATCCTTAAGACACTTATTGTTGCAAAAACAACTCCATCCTCGCATTATGCGATGGCTCGACACCCTTTCGGAATATGATGTTGAAATAAAACACATCTCAGGACTGACTAACAAAGTTGCTGATTGGTTATCGAGACTTGATCTTGACGCTGTCCTGGTTGATGAAGGAATTCACGCTAAATTAGCTCAAATAACTTTACAAGATGATAAACAAGACCCGTTCCTTAAAATGAAAATTGAAAAACTCGCTGCTAATGCAAGATTAACGAAATTTGATAAGTTATTTAAGATTCAGAACAACAAACTTTGGTATGATAATCCTATTACTGAATCTAGCCTGCTCAGATTATGTGTTCCTCAGGCTTATCAAAAGGATTTACTAGCCGAAACCCATGGTGTTACTCATTTAAGTCTGTACAAATTATATTTGAAACTAGCTGAGAAATATTATTGGCCTTCTATGTTTGCTGATATCAAACGTTTTGTCCATCGATGCGATGTTTGCCAACGCACATTAGCTGGTCCTACTACGAATAATTTGCTTGAACCATTAGAGATTCCACAGTCTCGATGGCTGAGTATCTCCATCGATTTTGTTACTGGGTTTCCACCGTCTGGTAAAACCGACATGGTATTAGTTGTCGTGGATAGATTAACAAAATACTCTCATTTCTTACCAGTGAGCAAAACGATCACTGGATATAGCACAGCTATGATTTTGATAAATGAAGTATTCCGTTTACATGGTATTCCCAATGAAATAGTCTCGGATAGAGATGTTCGGTTCCAAAGTGTCATGTATCAAACTATTATGGACAAATTGGGAATTAAGTTAAAGATGAGCACAGCCAATCATCCGGAAACTAACGGCCAAACCGAGAGAACCATCAAAACCTTAACTGGGATACTACGTCGGTATTGCTTTAATCAATTCTCTTCGTGGCGAAAATTTTTACCTATGGTAGAATTTGCTTACAACACCTCTTACCACCACAGTATCAAGTGCACTCCATTTTTTGCAGACCACGGTTATGAAGCTCCAGACCCTTTTTATGGTAGACAATTTTCTGAAGGCAATGTCACACCTACGGAAGAATATTTGAAAGCCGCTCAAGCTGTACTCCATCGCACAAGAGAATATTTATTACAACAGCAACATCGGTCTCAGGTAATTGCAGATGAAAACCGTCGCGAAATCTCTTTTGATATTGGAAATTGGGTCCTTCTCCACAGAGATGCTCATTTTGGTGCTGATGGTCCGTATAAGAAGATTCACCCAGTATACCTCGGACCATATAAAATTGTTAAAAAAGTGGGGGAAAGTGCTGTTGAATTAGACTTACCTTCTATAACCAAACAGCATAGAGTTATTAATGTTAGATGGTTGAAATTATACAAAGAACCTGACGTTCTATATCCAAAAGAACCTCCTAGAAACGAAATAGAAGCCGCTGCTAGGGCAGATGAAATTATTGCAATAGCTGGCATTGCAAAAGACTACTTGCATGTGTTTTGGCAAGATTGCAAACCTGAGCATGCCACGCCTATATCGTTTGAATTCTTCAGAACTAAAGTACCAACCAATTTACGAAATGCTTTAACTGAACAAATTAACTATCTCAAAAGAACTGGGTTAGCCTCTAAGGGGGAGGAAGTGTAACAAATCAGTTCAGGATAACTTCTGATAAAGTTAACTCAGACTGGTAGCTCCTAGCTACAGGTAGCTCTTAGTTACAGGTAGCCCCTAGTTACAGATGGCCCCTGGTTACGAACCTCCTAACAATAACTATATAAGAAGCTAGGTTCGCCATCATAACTATTATGTATTCTATATAGAATAAGAGTAAGCGAAGTTATCTTCCTTTCATTACAATATATTTATCTTCTTTATTTTATCTAGAGCATTACCTCTCTTCCTAGTCGATCCTAGAAACAACTATGAATCCAGAAACCTTTTCACGTCTAAATTCAGACCCTACGACCCCGTCTCTTACAGCAAAAGAGAAAGCCTGGTTAGCACAATCGGTACTGCATTCAATTGTTAGTCAAGCTCGGTATCTGAGGGTCGCGGGTTCGATCCCCTTGTGGGGCTATGCCTATGGATGAGTAACTTCAACTTACCAGTTGAAGCTGGCATGGTTGGTTGCTTTTGATCCTTCTTTTCTGAATCCCCAAAATGTTTTTCTATATTTGTCATCTCTACTTTATCTCATGACTCATGGATCACGTTTTCGTCGACGAATTGTAGGCCACGTATAACTTGGAGGCGATATCGCAACCAAAGTGAAAATTTTTCTTTCTCGCGTTACCCTCCTTACCTCTTTGTTCGTTTACTGGTTTCCTACTTTTCCGCCTACTTAAGGCAGGGTTTTCTCGTTTCTTTTCTCTTTTCTTTCTTTCTCTTTTTGTACTTTACAGATCTAAGCTCAAGAAGCCTTACTTTATTGATCTAGCCAAGTGAACCTCATATATTTTTTTCCAGTGTCTTAAACCAAAAAAAAAAAAAAAAAACATAAGAAAAAAAAATTTTTTCCCTACAATGTTCACCTTTAACAATTTTGATATTGCTGACGATACTTACACAACGATGCTTGATATAATTGCCAAACGGAATGTCAAGACAATCACTAAATGGTACCAGTACCCGTTGTTAATGTCATTCCTTCAGACTAAGTTGAAGGGTATCATCCATGGTGGCGCTATGATCGACATTGAGCTGATGTTGAACTCCGAAGAGTATGATTACTACCCGCCAAAACTTAACGATGTCATCTATGAACTCATTCACAAGAAGGTGGACCCATCGTTATTGAAAAACTACGAACAATGCACCGAAGGGTTTGATTTGTTGAAGACCATCAACGCACGGTGCAAGAGTATTGACCCGTCCCACCGTCGCAAGATCTTCCACGACTTTATCCATGAGGCCGTTGTTCCTAGAGACTGTGATGCAATGGCAGACTTCTTGGAGATCTTCGACTACTACTTCAAGGATGTCAACTTCTCAAATCTTGGTGATCTTATTTACTGAAATTCAAACATTGATTTTCTTTTGGCCCTCACGCGCTCTAATTTTGGCTCTTCAAGTTCTTCGATTCCTGTTATTTTGCGTCCTTTATTTACTGGAGACCATCCTTACCTGTGTCCTTGTTTACATTTTCACGAACCTTATACTCCTACGTGACCCTCACCACTATTTATGCCTTTACTTCTGCTAACTTTCTCACCTGCTTCAGACACCGGTTTCTCGCTTCTTTCCAGTTTTCTTTCAGCTTTTTGCTACTTTATTACAGGGTAAGACCTCACAAACTCCAGTGTCTTCAACTAGTCTAATAATCTTCATATTTTGTTTTTCGCTTTCCCTAACATTACAGCCTGCTTCACATAATTGTTTTTGTAAACACTGAGATGTAAGGTGAAAGACCAAAATATAAGGTTTATTTGAGTAGATAAAGAGAATGGAGTTTTTTAAACTTAGTTCGGTAAAGAAGTAAGAAAGATAGAGAACAAAAAAGAAAAGAAGCGCGAAACGCCAGCCTTTAGTAGAAAGAAGTAAGTTGGAAAGACAGAAAAGGAGATGACGTAATAAGGGTGGCGGGAAAAAGAAACATTTTACCACTTCCGTAAAAATCGGCACCGCATGCAGGTGGTCACGCAGGCATGATGGAAAAGTAAACAAGGAACATGCGTCACAACGGTATACTATGACGATGGATAAAAAAAATTATAAAATGAGTAAAGAAGATAAAGGATCGGAATGTGAAGAGGGTAAGGGACAAAGGAAAATGAATGTTTAAAATTTAACACACGCTCCCAAACATGAATATGGTAAAGAATAGTAACGAAAGTAAATCTGGGTAGCCAAGGAAAGGAAAAAAAAGTTCAATCAATTGAAAATAAGGGAGCATAAAGTGGTGAAAGTGGTACGGTCGGTGGCTTTAGTGAGGATGTCAGCCATGTTAACCTTGGTGTTGACATAGTTAAGTTTGATGACCTTCTGTTCCACCAAAGTTCTGATGAAGTGGAATCTCACAGCAATGTGTTTGGTCTTTTGGTGTAGAGCTTTGTGTGCACTGAGAGTAAGCGCACTAAGGTTGTCGCTGGCACAGTGGATGTATGAGCAGTGGAAGCCAATTTCATTGAGAAGATTCATAACATAGACACCGGTTCGGGCAGCATCGCTCAAGGCAACGTATTCTGCTTCCGCACTGCTGAAAGCAACACAGCTCTGCTTTCTGCTAGACCATGACACAATTTGGTTATTGATCATTACCAAGTGGCCACTTTGCAGCTTTCTGTCCAGCTTGGAGGTAGCATAGTCGGAGTCGCTGAAGACAGTAATCTTGTACTCTTGTTCAGGCGGATAATCAGTGACAAGGCCGTCGGTTTTTGACTTGTCCAAGTACCGAAAGTCCTTGATATCCACATTACCAGCTTCTGGTCCGTAGACAAGACCTTTGTCTTTGGTTTCAATGAGGTAGTGAAACACCCTGTAAGCAGCTTTCAAGTGTGTCGCCCTTGCTTTGACAACAAACTGACTGAGAAGACTGATAGCGAAGGAAATGTCGCTTCTAACAGAGTTGGCAACGTAGAGCAATGTACCAACAATGGAGCGAAACTTTGTTTGCTCCGCTTCTGACAATTCTGGTGAGCGCTCATCATATGGATCAAAGCCTTTCACCATTGGAGTTTCCACTTTGCCGAGCTTGGTGACGCCGTGTTCCGTCATAATCTTGTCAATGAAGTTTAGCATGCTGAGCTTGATTGATCCATTAGCGAGCTGTTCGACCGTGACACCCAAGAAGATTTCAGGAAATCCCAAGTCTTTCATCTTGAACTTCAGATTGAGAGCAGCCTTGATGTCATCAACAATCTTGTGGGTCTTGCCACAGATAAGCAAGTCGTCCACATAAATAACAACAAGACAATCCTTTCCTCTGAACAAGCATGGGTCTATAGCACTGGCTTGCAAACCGGCAGCAACAAGAACCTTGGAGATTGTATCGTACCAAATCTTTGGCGACTGTTTCAATCCGTACAATCCCCTCTTCAATTTCCACAAATGTCCTTTTGGTGTGGACGTACCAGCAGGTGGTCTAACAAACACGTCGAAGTCAATATCGCCGTAGAGAAAAGCAGTAGAGGTGTCCATCTGGCACACGACATAGTTGTTCAAAGCAGCAAGCGCAAACGTGATTCGCATAGTGTCAAAGCTCATTACAGGAGCCCACGAGTTGAGGAAGTTGACACCTTTTTCTTGACTGAACCCTTTGCAGACCAAACGCGCCTTAAAGCGCTCGCCACTTGGATCATCTTTAACAGTAAACACCCAGCGGGAGGCAATAGATTGAATGCCTGGAGACTCCTTGACTAGCTCATACACATTAAGATTGTTCAATGCAGACAACTCTTCGGCCATAGCAGCGATCCATCTCTCCTTCTCGCTTGAGTTGAGTACCTGATGATAGTTCTCTGGAATCAGATACTTGGTGCGGGCCACAGCAAGAAAAGCATGTTCCGCATCACTGAGATAACCACTAATGTCACTGTCAGGTTCTCCGTCTGTGAGAAACAACCTGGAAGGGCCTGCCTCAACTGTTTTGGGGCCTTCAATAGACCTGATAGGTATAGAGCCAACGTCGTTCAAGTACTGCTTCCCATGGTCAGCAAAAGCTTCTCTAGCATCAGCCGCGCTAACATTCTTCTCGGCCATTGATTGGTAGGCCGCCTGGTGCTTAGTGATAGGAGTAACTGTGTTTGGGGCAAACTCAAGCATAAGCTTCTTGGTTGGCTTCCGGTTGATGATGGAAATAGGATCATCACTCAGTTCAGAGTCAGAAGCAGCGGCTCTTTTGACGGCAGCCAGAGTTTGTGGAACTGTAGTAACTGTTTGCTGGTCTTCTGAGTCACTATGCTCCACCATAGACTTGTCCGACTCTGCAACAATTCTCTCATCATCCTCTTCCCTGCTTTCGGCACCTTGTTGAATATTCATGTCTTGGCCTTGAATTGAGACCTCACCAACAGGTAAACTAGGGGAACCACTGGAACCTGAATAACCTGAATAACCAGCAGAGCCACCAGCTGAGTATGTGACAGAGGATTCCCTTTCACCTTGCTTGAACGGATAAACATCAGGAAGAAAGTTGAACGCAGAGCTTCTCAAGATTCGGTATGTACTGTCTTCAAGGATGAAGGCAATGCTTGTAGTTTTGTGGAATCCCAAGAAAGTACCTTTGAAGTCTTTTCCAATAATCTTGTTCCCGGCAGTAAAGTTTTTCGCAAAGATGCAACAGCCAAATGGCGCAGTTGTACCCATGGTTTTCGAGCGGCCAGAAAATTCTTCGTATGGGGAACGACCACCGTTTCTGGGCAGGTAGTTGTGCAAGAAGACAGTGTGGTTGAAGCAAAAATTCCAGTATTCCTTTGTGATACCGGAGCTGATCATCAAAAGTTTGACTTTCTCGATGATTGTGTGATTCAAACGCTCAGAGGAACCATTCTGGTGGCTTGAGTAAGGAGCAGTGAACTCGGCTTCAATGTAGTCCTGACATTGGTGGTCTTCAGCAAGAAACTTCTTAAGCAAAACAGTATCAAACTCGTTATCGGCACGGAACTTGACGATCTTCTTGCCTTGGTGTTGTAAGACATTGCTCATATACTGTATGTTGAATTTCAAACATTCATTCTTCGCTTTCCGATCCTTTACCTTCTTCACTCCTTTTATTTTTTTTCATCCATCGTCAGGGTAAACCCTTCACCGATGTGCATGGTATACCGTTCTGACGCATGTTGTTTGTTTACTTTTTCATCCCGTCTAGGTGCCCCGTCTAGGTGCCCCGTCTAGACGCGGTGCCGATCCTTACTGCAGCGTGAAAATTTTTCTTTTTCACGCCACTCTTATCACGCCACTCCGATTTCAGTTTTGCCCCTTATTTTTCTTACTTAACACGGGGCTTTCCCGCTTCTTTTCTTTTATAGTTCTCTACCTTTCTTACTTCTTTACTGAACCAAGCTTAACCAACTTTACTTTCTTTATCTACTCTAATAAACCTTATATTTTTTCTCTTCTACTTTACATCCTACTTTTTACAGATTTACAGTCTGGCTTAACATCAAAACAAAAAAAAAAAAAATTAAAAAAATCAAAAAATCAAAAATCAAAAAAAAAAAATTTTTCTACCATGTTCATCTTTGGAGACTTTGATATTGCTGACGGTGCTTACAAAGCGAGACTTGATGGAATTACCAAGTTGAAGGTCAGGCCAATTACTCAATGGTTCCAGTACCCGTTATTAAGATCATTCCTTAGAAATAAGTTGAGAGTTATTATCAATGATGTCACTGCCATCGACGTTGAGCGTATGTTAGACTCCGAAGAGTTTGACTACTACCCACCAAAACTTGGCGATGTTATCTATCAACTCATCCAGAAAAAAGTGGACCCATTGTTATTGAAAAACTACGAACGATGCACCGAGGGCTTTGATTTGTTGAAGACCATCAACGCAAAGTGCAAGACAATTGACTCTTTCTACATTGTCAAGATCTTCCACGACTTTGTCCATGAGGCCGTCCTTGCTAGAGACTGCGAAGCTATGGCAGACTACTTGGAGATCTTCAAGTACTACTACAAGGATATCAACTTCTGCAATCTTGGCGGTATTCTTGGTTTCCACCTACTTGACAACAAGAGTCTTCATGTTGCTCTCAGCGAAAAGAACTTGCTTCGCGATGCTCGTGGGTTGCTTAACACTTCGTTTTATGATGCTATGGAAGCCTCCAATGATCTTGCTGCCAGAGACTTGGTCCAGATGGACACTTCCTCTCGTCCAAAGTTGCCACCGAACGAGGAGTTGGTTCAGTTGGCTGATGCGAAACTGAAAAAGAAACCTGTTTTCCTCATCAAGTGTTACAGCTGCGGCAAGCTTGGCCACTACAGCAACGAGTGCTACAAAAACAAGAACAGAAACCAGTCACACAAGGGACGCAAGGAGCTTGTCAACCTCGTTGAAGTCCCACTTGGTGCTGAAGTCATTAACAACGGTGACGGTCAGATTGTCATTGACACTTCGACTGAGCTGCCTGAGCCTGGCGAAGAGACTCACTTTGTTGAAGAGGTCTATCTCGCCGACGATGCTGCCGACAAACGTTTTGTTCTAGACAGCGGTGCTGGTATCAATGTTGTCAACGACGGAGCATTGTTGCTGGACAAGAAGGTCTCGAACGTCACTGTTCAAGGAATCAGCAGCACTACTAATTGTGTTATTGAAGGCACTGTTAGCATTGGAAACCTCAAGGTCGAAGATGCAAAGCTTATTGAACAGGCTCCGAGAAACTTGCTTAGCTGCCACAAGTTAACTGAGAAGGACTATGAAATCCACTTAACCAAACACTGTGGATTGATCTCCAGAGGCAATCAAGTGATTCAAGTTCCCAAGCATGGAAAATTTTGGGTTGTTGACCCCGCCTCGGTTAGAACCGTTGTCAACTCTCCTGCTACGGATTTGGTTTTGCTTGGTGATACAGACGGTGCCAAAGACATTATGCAATGCCACATTGCAAACGGACATGCCAAGTTTAAGCAGTTGAAAGCTATCATCAAACACATGGGCTTCACTGACCAAGAGATCAAGAATGTGTTGAAGACTTGCGAGACCTGCAACTCTGTCGTTCAAAAACGCTCTGGCAACTCCCACAGCAAGCCAGAAGACTTTGATATTGGGGAGATGATTCAAGCGGATGTGGTTGGCCCACATAACAACATCTATGGCTTGATTGTTTCTGACAGACGCTCCAGCTTTGCTGTCGTCAGGGTTTTGCGCTACAAGTCGGAGATCAGCTCCAAGACTATTGAATGCTTACAGTATATGAGCAATGTCTTACAACACCAAGGCAAGAAGATTGTCAAGTTCCGTGCCGATAACGAGTTTGATACTGTTTTGCTCAAGAAGTTTCTTGCTGGAGACCACCAAGGTCAGGACTACATTGAAGCCGAGTTCACTGCGCCTTACTCAAGCCACCAGAATGGCTCCTCTGAGCGTTTGAATCGCACAATCATCGAGAAAGTCAAACTTTTGATGATCAGCTCCGGTATCTCAAAGGAATACTGGAATTTTTGCTTCAACCACGCTGTCTTCTTGCACAACTACTTGCCCAGAAACGGTGGTCCTTCGCCATACGAGGAATTTTCTGGCCGCTCAAAAGCCATGGGTACAACTGCGCCATTTGGCTGTCGCATCTTTGCGAAAAACTTTACTGCCGGGAACAAGATTATTGGAAAAGACCTCAAAGGTACTTTCTTGGGATTCCACAAAACTACAAGCATTGCCTTCATCCTTGAAGACAGTACATACCGAATCTTGAGAAGCTCTGCGTTCAACTTTCTCCCTGATGTTTATCCGTTCAAGCAAGGTAAAAGGGAATCCTCTGTCACATACTCAGCTGGTGGCTTTGCTGGTTATTCAGGTTATTCAGGTACCAGTGGTTCCCCTAGTTTACCTGTTGGTGAGGTCTCTATTCAAGGCCAAGACATGAACATTCAACAAGGTGCCGAAAGCAGGGAAGACGATGATGAGAGAATTGTTGCAGAGTCGGATAACTCTATGGTGGAGCATAGTGACTCAGAAGACCAGCAATCAGTTGCTACAGTTCCACAAACTCTGGCTGCCGTCAAAAGAGCCGCTGCTTCTGACTCTGAACTGAGTGATGATCCTATTTCCATCATCAACCGGAAGCCAACCAAGAAGCTTATGCTTGAGTTTGCCCCAAACACAGTTACTCCTATCACTAAGCACCAGGCCGCTTACCAATCAATGGCCGAGAAGAATGTTAGCGCGGCTGATGCTAGAGAAGCTTTTGCTGACCATGGGAAGCAGTACTTGAACGACGTTGGCTCTATACCTATCAGGTCTATTGAAGGCCCCAAAGCAGTTGAGGCAGGCCCTTCCAGGTTGTTTCTCACAGACGGAGAGCCAGACAGTGACATTAGTGGTTATCTCAGTGATGCGGAACATGCTTTTCTTGCTGTGGCCCGTACCAAGTATCTTATTCCAGAGAACTATCATCAGGTACTCAACTCAAGCGAGAAGGAGAGATGGATCGCTGCTATGGCCGAAGAGTTGTCTGCATTGGACAATCTTAATGTGTATGAGCTAGTCAAGGAGTCTCCAGGCATTCAATCTATTGCCTCCCGCTGGGTGTTTACTGTTAAAGATGATCCAAGTGGCGAGCGCTTTAAGGCGCGTTTGGTCTGCAAAGGGTTCAGTCAAGAAAAAGGTGTCAACTTCCTCAACTCGTGGGCTCCTGTAATGAGCTTTGACACTATGCGAATCACGTTTGCGCTTGCTGCTTTGAACAACTATGTCGTGTGCCAGATGGACACCTCTACTGCTTTTCTCTACGGTGATATTGACTTCGATGTGTTTGTTAGACCACCTGCTGGTACGTCCACACCAAAAGGACATTTGTGGAAATTGAAGAAGGGATTGTACGGATTGAAACAGTCACCAAAGATTTGGTACGATACAATCTCCAAGGTTCTTGTTGCTGCCGGTTTGCAAGCCAGTGCTATAGACCCATGCTTGTTCAGAGGGAAGGATTGTCTTGTTGCTATTTATGTGGACGACTTGCTTATCTGTGGAAAGACACACAAGACTGTTGATGACATCAAGGCTGCTCTTAATCTGAAGTTCAAGATGAAAGACTTGGGATTTCCTGAAATCTTCTTGGGTGTCACGGTCGAACAGCTCGCTAATGGATCAATCAAGCTCAGCATGCTAAACTTCATTGACAAGATTATGACGGAACACGGTGTCACAAAGCTCGGCAAAGTGGAAACTCCAATGGTGAAAGGCTTTGATCCTTATGATGAGCACTCACCAGAATTGTCAGATGCGGAGCAAACAAAGTTTCGCTCCATTGTTGGTACATTACTCTACGTTGCCAACTCTGTCAGAAGCGACATTTCCTTTGCCATCAGTCTTCTCAGTCAGTTTGTTGTCAAAGCAAGGGCCACACACTTGAAAGCTGCTTACAGGGTGTTTCACTACCTCATTGAAACCAAAGACAAAGGTCTAGTCTACGGACCTGAAGCTGGTAATGTGGATATCAAGGACTTTCGGTACTTGGACAAGTCGAAAACCGACGGCCTTGTCACTGATTATCCGCCTGAACAAGAGTACAAGATTACTGTCTTCAGCGACTCCGACTATGCTACCTCCAAGCTGGACAGAAAGCTGCAAAGTGGCCACTTGGTAATGATCAATAACCAAATTGTGTCATGGTCTAGCAGAAAGCAGAGCTGTGTTGCTTTCAGCAGTGCGGAAGCAGAATACGTTGCCTTGAGCGATGCTGCTCGAACCGGTGTCTATGTTATGAACCTTCTCAATGAAATTGGCTTCCACTGCTCATACATTAACTGTGCCAGCGACAACCTTAGTGCGCTTACCCTCAGTGCACACAAAGCTCTACACCAAAAGACCAAGCACATTGCTGTGAGATTCCACTTCATCCGAACTTTGGTGGAACAGAAGGTCATCAAACTTAACTATGTCAACACCAAGGTTAACATGGCTGACATCCTCACTAAAGCCACCGACCGTACCACTTTCACCACTTTATGCTCCCTTATTTTCAATTGATTGACCTTTATTTTCCTTTCCTTTGCTACCACGATTTACTTTCTTTATTTTCCTTTATCATATTCATGTTTGGGAGGGTGTGTTGAATTTCAAACATTCATTCTTCGCTTTCCGATCCTTTACCTTCTTCACTCCTTTTATTTTTTTTCATCCATCGTCAGGGTAAACCCTTCACCGATGTGCATGGTATACCGTTCTGACGCATGTTGTTTGTTTACTTTTTCATCCCGTCTAGGTGCCCCGTCTAGGTGCCCCGTCTAGACGCGGTGCCGATCCTTACTGCAGCGTGAAAATTTTTCTTTTTCACGCCACTCTTATCACGCCACTCCGATTTCAGTTTTGCCCCTTATTTTTCTTACTTAACACGGGGCTTTCCCGCTTCTTTTCTTTTATAGTTCTCTACCTTTCTTACTTCTTTACTGAACCAAGCTTAACCAACTTTACTTTCTTTATCTACTCTAATAAACCTTATATTTTTTCTCTTCTACTTTACATCCTACTTTTTACACTGTAAGCATTCAATAGTCTTGGAGCTGATCTCCGACTTGTAGCGCAAAACCCTGACGACAGCAAAGCTGGAGCGTCTGTCAGAAACAATCAAGCCATAGGTATTGTTATGTGGGCCAACCACATCCGCTTGAATCATCTCCCCGATGTCAAAGTCTTCTGGCTTGCTGTGGGAGTTGCCAGAGCGTTTTTGAACGACAGAGTTGCAGGTCTCGCAAGTCTTCAACACATTCTTGATCTCTTGGTCAGTGAAGCCCATGTGTTTGATGATAGCTTTCAACTGCTTAAACTTGGCATGTCCGTTTGCAATGTGGCATTGCATAATGTCTTTGGCACCGTCTGTGTCACCAAGCAAAACCAAATCCGTAGCAGGAGAGTTGACAACGGTTTTAACCGAAGCGGGGTCAACAACCCAAAATTTTCCATGCTTGGGAACTTGAATCTGTAAAAAGTAGGATGTAAAGTAGAAGAGAAAAAATATAAGGTTTATTAGAGTAGATAAAGAAAGTAAAGTTGGTTAAGCTTGGTTCAGTAAAGAAGTAAGAAAGGTAGAGAACTATAAAAGAAAAGAAGCGGGAAAGCCCCGTGTTAAGTAAGAAAAATAAGGGGCAAAACTGAAATCGGAGTGGCGTGATAAGAGTGGCGTGAAAAAGAAAAATTTTCACGCTGCAGTAAGGATCGGCACCGCGTCTAGACGGGGCACCTAGACGGGGCACCTAGACGGGATGAAAAAGTAAACAAACAACATGCGTCAGAACGGTATACCATGCACATCGGTGAAGGGTTTACCCTGACGATGGATGAAAAAAATAAAAGGAGTGAAGAAGGTAAAGGATCGGAAAGCGAAGAATGAATGTTTGAAATTCAACAGAATCACTTGATTGCCTCTGGAGATCAATCCACAGTGTTTGGTTAAGTGGGTTTCATAGTCCTTCTCAGTTAACTTGTGGCAGCTACGCAAGTTTCTCGGGGCCTGTTCAATAAGCTTTGCATCTTCGACCTTGAGGTTGACAAGCTCCTTGTGTTCCTTGTGTGACTGGTTTCTGTTCTTGTTTTTGTGGCACTCGTTGCTGTAGTGGCCAAGCTTGCCGCAGCTGTAACACTTGATGAGGAAAACAGGCTTCTTTTTCAGTTTCGCATCAGCCAACTGAACCAACTCCTCGGTGGGTGGCAACTTTGGACGAGAGGAAGTGTCCATCTGGACCAAGTCTCTGGCAGCAAGATCATTGGAGGCTTCCATAGCATCATAAAACGAAGTGTTAAGCAACCCACGAGCATCGCGAAGCAAGTTCGTTTCGCTGAGAGCAACATGAAGACTCTTGTTGTCAAGTAGTTGGAAACCAAGAATACCGCCAAGATTGCAGAAGTTGATATCCTTGTAGTAGTACTTGAAGATCTCCAAGTAGTCTGCCATAGCTTCGCAGTCTCTAGCAAGGCCGGCCTCATGGACAAAGTCGTGGAAGATCTTGACAATGTAGAAAGAGTCAATTGTCTTGCACTTTGTGTTGATGGTCTTCAACAAATCAAAGCCCTCGGTGCATCGTTCGTAGTTTTTCAATAACAATGGGTCCACTTTTTTCGGGAAGAGTTGATAGATAACATCGCCAAGTTTTGGTGGGTAGTAGTCAAACTCTTCGGAGTCTAACATACGCTCAACGTCGATGGCAGTGACATCATTGATAATAACTCTCAACATATTTCTAAGGAACGATCTTAACAACGGGTACTGGAACCATTGGGTGATTGGCCTGACCTTCAACTTGGTAATTCCATCAAGTCTCGCTTTGTAAGCACGTCTAGGTGCCCCGTCTAGGTGCCCCGTCTAGGTCTCCGTCGAGACGCGGTGCCGATCCTTACTGCAGCGTGAAAATTTTTTTTTTCACGCCACACTTATCACGCCACTCCGGTTTCAGCTTTGCCACTTATTTTTCTTACTTAACACGGAGCTTTCCCGCTTGTTTTCTTTTATCGTTCTCTACCTTTCTTACTTCTTCACCGAACTAAGCTTAACTAACTTTACTTTCTTTATCTACTCTAATAAACATTATATTTTTCATTTCTACTTTACATCCTACCTTTTACACACAACACTCACCTCAAATAGTGCACATGATGAACTGTGCTCCACAGTAGTAGCCGATGAAGAGAGTGGCTACTTGATGTAACTCAGGCAAGGGCCGCCGCTGTCTACTTATCTGCTGATCTTCAACCCAGGAGTGGTGTAAGTGTGCTAACTCGTATTCCGCAAGGGTAATGCACAACGCGATTAGTAGCGGGAATTGCGACAGTCATGGAGCACCTGCTTACCAGACTATCCTTAAGGACTGCGGGGATGAGAGTAGCTACTTGATGTAACTCAGGCAAGGGCCGCCGCTGTCTACTTATCTGCTGATCTTCAACCCATGAGTGGTGCAAGTGTGCTACCTCGGAAGGTTCAAAACACTCACCTGAAATTGTGAACATGATGAACTGTGCTCCACAGTAGTAGCCGATGAAGAGAGTGGCTACTTGATGTAACTCACGCAAAGGCCACCGCTGTCTACTTATCTGCTGATCCGAAGCACATGAGTGGTGCAAGTGTGCTACCTCGGAAGGTTCACAACACTCACCTCAAGTAGTGCACATCATGAAGTGTGCTCCACAGTAGTAGCCGATGATGAGAGTGGCTACTTGATGTAACTCACGCAAAGGCCACTACTTATCTGTTGATCCGAAGCACATAAGTGGTGCACATGTGCTAACTCGCAAGGTTTACAACACTCACCTCAAGTAGTGCACATCATGAACTGTGCTCCACAGTAGTAGCCGATGATGAGAGTGGCTACTTGATGTAACTCAGGCAAAGGCCACCGCTGTCTACTTATCTGCTGATCTTCAACCCAGGAGTGGTGCAAGTGTGCTAACTCGCAAGGTTCACAACACTCACCTCAAGTAGTGCACATCATGAACTGTGCTCCACAGTAGTAGCCGATGATGAGAGTGGCTACTTGATGTAACTCAGGCAAGGGCCACCGCTGTCTACTTCTCTGCTGATCTCCAACCCAGGAGTGGTGTAAGTGTGCTAACTCGTATCCCGCAAGGGTAATGCACAACGCGATTAGTAGCGGGAATTGCGACAGTCATGGAGCACCTGCTTACCAGACTATCCTTAAGGACTGCGGGGATGAGAGTAGCTACTTGATGTAACTCAGGAAAGGGCCACTACTTATCTGCTGATCCGAAGCACATAAGTGGTGCAGGTGTGCTAACTCGCAAGGTTTACAACACTCACCTGAAATAGTGAACATGTTGAACTGTGCTCCAAAGTAGTAGCCGATGATGAGAGTGGCTACTTGATGTAACTCAGGCAAGGGCCACTACTTATCTGCTGATCCGAAGCACATAAGTGGTGCACATGTGCTAACTCGCAAGGTTCACAACACTCACCTCAAATAGTGCACATGATGAACTGTGCTCCAAAGTAGTAGCCGATGATGAGAGTGGCTACTTGATGTAACTCAGGCAAGGGCCACCGCTGTCTACTTATCTGCTGATCTGAAGCACATGAGTGGTGCAAGTGTGCTACCTCGGAAGGTTCACAACACTCACCTCAAATAGTTCACATGATGAACTGTGCTCCACAGTAGTAGCTAATGATGAGAGTGGCTACTTGAAGTAACTCAGGCAAGGGCCACCGCTGTCTACTTATCTGATGATCCGAAGCACATGAGTGGTGCAAGTGTGCTAAGTTGCAACGTTCACAACACTCACCTCAAATAGTTCACATGATGAACTGTGCTCCACAGTAGTAGCTAATGATGAGAGTGGCTACTTGAAGTAACTCAGGCAAGGGCCACCGCTGTCTACTTATCTGCTGATCTGAAGCACATGAGTGGTGCAAGTGTGCTACCTCGGAAGGTTCACAACACTCACCTCAAATAGTTCACATGATGAACTGTGCTCCACAGTAGTAGCTAATGATGAGAGTGGCTACTTGAAGTAACTCAGGCAAGGGCCACCGCTGTCTACTTATCTGATGATCCGAAGCACATGAGTGGTGCAAGTGTGCTAAGTTGCAACGTTCACAACACTCACCTCAAATAGTTCACATGATGAACTGTGCTCCACAGTAGTAGCTAATGATGAGAGTGGCTACTTGAAGTAACTCAGGCAAGGGCCACCGCTGTCTACTTGTCTGCTGATCTCGAACCCAGGAGTGGTGTAAGTGTGCTAACTCGCAACGTTCACAACACTCACCTCAAATAGTGCACATGATGAACTGTGCTCCAAAGTAGTAGCCGATGATGAGAGTGGCTGCTTGATGTAACTCAGGCAAGGGCCACCGCTGTCTACTTCTCTGCTGATCTCCAACCCAGGAGTGGTGTAAGTGTGCTAACTCGTATTCCGCAAGGTAATGCACAACGCGATTAGTAGCGGGAATTGCGACACTCATGGAGCACCCGCTTACCACACTATCTTTAAGGACTGCGGGGATGAGAGTAGCTACTTGAAGTAACTCAGGCAAGGGCCACCGCTGTCTACTTATCTGCTGATCCGAAGCACATGAGTGGTGCAAGTGTGCTACCTCGGAAGGTTCAAAACACTCACCTGAAATAGTGAACATGATGAACAGTGCTCCACAGTAGTAGCCGATGAAGAGAGTGGCTACTTGATGTGACTCAGGCAAGGGCCACCGCGGTCTACTTATCTGCTGATCTTCAACCCAGGAGTGGTGTAAGTGTGCTAACTCGTATGCCGCAAGGGTAATGCACAACGCGATTAGTAGCGGGAATTGCGACAGTCATGGAGCACCTGCTTACCAGACTATCCTTAAGGACTGCGGGGATGAGAGTAGCTACTTGATGTAACTCAGGAAAGGGCCACTACTTATCTGCTGATCCGAAGCACATAAGTGGTGCAGGTGTGCTAACTCGCAAGGTTTACAACACTCACCTGAAATAGTGAACATGTTGAACTGTGCTCCAAAGTAGTAGCCGATGATGAGAGTGGCTACTTGAAGTAACTCAGGCAAGGGCCACCGCTGTCTACTTGTCTGCTGATCCGAAGCACATGAGTGGTGCAAGTGTGCTAACTCGCAAGGTTTACAACACTCACCTGAAATAGTGAACATGTTGAACTGTGCTCCACAGTAGTAGCCGATGATGAGAGTGGCTACTTGATGTAACTCAGGCAAGGGCCACCGCGGTCTACTTATCTGCTGATCTCCAACCCACGAGTGGTGTAAGTGTGCTAACTTGAAACGTTCACAACACTCACCTCAAATAGTGAACATGATGAACTGTGCTCCAAAGTAGTAGCCGATGATGAGAGTGGCTACTTGATGTAACTCAGGCAAGGGCCACCGCTGTCTACTTCTCTGCTGATCTCCAACCCAGGAGTGGTGTAAGTGTGCTAACTTGCAACGTTCACAACACTCACCTCAAATAGTGAACATGATGAACTGTGATCCACAGTAGTAGCCGATGATGAGAGTAGCTACTTGAAGTAACTCAGGCAAGGGCCACTACTTATCTGCTGATCCGAAGCACATGAGTGGTGCAAGTGTGCTAACTCGCAAGGTTTACAACACTCACCTCAAATAGTGAACATGATGAACTGTGCTTCACAGTAGTAGCCGATGAAGAGAGTAGCTACTTGAAGTAACTCACGCAAGGGCCACCGCTGTCTACTTATCTGCTGATCTTCAACCCAGGAGTGGTGTAAGTGTGCTAACTCGCAACGTTCACAACACTCACCTCAAATAGTGCACATGATGAACTGTGCTCCAAAGTAGTAGCCGATGATGAGAGTGGCTGCTTGATGTAACTCAGGCAAGGGCTGTAAAAAGTAGGATGTAAAGTAGAAGAGAAAAAAATATAAGGTTTATTAGAGTAGATAAAGAAAGTAAAGTTGGTTAAGCTTAGTTCGGTAAAGAAGTAAGAAAGGTAGAGAACGATAAAAGATAGAAGCGGGAAAGCCCCGAGTTAAGTAAGAAAAATAGGTGGCAAAACTGAAAACGGAGTGGCGTGATAAGAGTGGCGGGAAAAAGAAAATTTTTTCACGCTGCAGTAGGGATCGGCACCGCCTCTAGACGGACACCTAGACGGGGGCCCTAGACGGATGAAAAAGTAAACAAACAACATGCGTCAGAACGGTATACCATGCACATGGGTGAAGGGTTTACCCTGACGATGGAGGAAAAAATAAAAGGAGTAAAGAAGGTAAAGGATCGGAAAGTGAAGAGGGTAAGGGACAAAGGAAAATGAATGTTTGAAATTCAACACACCCTCCCAAACATGAATATGATAAAGGAAAATAAAGAAAGTAAATCTGGGTAGCAAAGAAAAGGAAAATAAAGTTCAATCAATTGAAAATAAGGGAGCATAAAGTGGTGAAAGTGGTACGGTCGGTGGCTTTAGTGAGGATGTCAGCCATGTTAACCTTGGTGTTGACATAGTTGAGTTTGATGACCTTCTGTTCCACCAAAGTTCTGATGAAGTGGAATCTCACAGCAATGTGTTTGGTCTTTTGGTGTAGAGCTTTGTGTGCACTGAGAGTAAGCGCACTAAGGTTGTCGCTGGCACAGTTGATGTATGAGCAGTGGAAGCCAATTTCATTGAGAAGGTTCATAACATAGACACCGGTACGGGCAGCATCGCTCAAGGCAACGTATTCTGCTTCCGCACTGCTGAAAGCAACACAGCTCTGCTTTCTGCTAGACCATGACACAATTTGGTTATTGATCATTACCAAGTGGCCACTTTGCAGCTTTCTGTCCAGCTTGGAGGTAGCATAGTCGGAGTCGCTGAAGACAGTAATCTTGTACTCTTGTGCAGGCGGATAATCAGTGACAAGGCCGTCGGTTTTTGACTTGTCCAAGTACCGAAAGTCCTTGATATCCACATTACCAGCTTCTGGTCCGTAGACTAGACCTTTGTCTTTGGTTTCAATGAGGTAGTGAAACACCCTGTAAGCAGCTTTCAAGTGTGTAGCCCTTGCTTTGACAACAAACTGACTGAGAAGACTGATAGCGAAGGAAATGTCGCTTCTAACTGAGTTGGCAACGTAGAGCAATGTACCAACAATGGAGCGAAACTTTGTTTGCTCCGCTTCTGACAATTCTGGTGAGTGCTCATCATAAGGATCAAAGCCTTTCACCATTGGAGTTTCCACTTTGCCGAGCTTTGTGACACCGTGTTCCGTCATAATCTTGTCAATGAAGTTTAGCATGCTGAGCTTGATTGATCCATTAGCGAGCTGTTCGACCGTGACACCCAAGAAGATTTCAGGAAATCCCAAATCTTTCATCTTGAACTTCAGATTGAGAGCAGCCTTGATGTCATCAACAATCCTGTCGGTCTTGCCACAGATAAGCAAGTCGTCCACATAAATAGCAACAAGACAATCCTTTCCTCTGAACAAGCATGGGTCTATAGCACTGGCTTGCAAACCGGCAGCAACAAGAACCTTGGAGATTGTATCGTACCAAATCTTTGGTGACTGTTTCAATCCGTACAATCCCTTCTTCAATTTCCACAAATGTCCTTTTGGTGTGGACGTACCAGCAGGTGGTCTAACAAACACATCGAAGTCAATATCACCGTAGAGAAAAGCAGTAGAGGTGTCCATCTGGCACACGACATAGTTGTTCAAAGCAGCAAGCGCAAACGTGATTCGCATAGTGTCAAAGCTCATTACGGGAGCCCACGAGTTGAGGAAGTTGACACCTTTCTCTTGACTGAACCCTTTGCAGACCAAACGCGCCTTGAAGCGCTCGCCACTTGGATCATCTTTAACAGTAAACACCCAGCGGGAGGCAATAGATTGAATGCCTGGAGACTCCTTGACTAGCTCATACACATTGAGATTGTCCAATGCAGACAACTCTTCGGCCATAGCAGCAATCCATCTCTCCTTCTCGCTTGAGTTGAGTACCTGATGATAGTTCTCTGGAATAAGATACTTGGTACGGGCCACAGCAAGAAAAGCATGTTCCGCATCACTGAGATAACCACTAATGTCACTGTCTGGCTCTCCGTCTGTGAGAAACAACCTGGAAGGGCCTGCCTCAACTGCTTTGGGGCCTTCAATAGACCTGATAGGTATAGAGCCAACGTCGTTCAAGTACTGCTTCCCATGGTCAGCAAAAGCTTCTCTAGCATCAGCCGCGCTAACATTCTTCTCGGCCATTGATTGGTAAGCGGCCTGGTGCTTAGTGATAGGAGTAACTGTGTTTGGGGCAAACTCAAGCATAAGCTTCTTGGTTGGCTTCCGGTTGATGATGGAAATAGGATCATCACTCAGTTCAGAGTCAGAAGCAGCGGCTCTTTTGACGGCAGCCAGAGTTTGTGGAACTGTAGCAACTGATTGCTGGTCTTCTGAGTCACTATGCTCCACCATAGAGTTATCCGACTCTGCAACAATTCTCTCATCATCGTCTTCCCTGCTTTCGGTACCTTGTCGAATATTCATGTCTTCGCCTTGAATTGAGACTTCACCAACAGGCAAACTAGGGGAACCACTGGAACCTGAATAACCTGGATAACCAGCAGAGCCACCAGCTGAGTATGTGACAGAGGATTCCCTTTCACCTTGCTTGAACGGATAAACATCAGGGAGAAAGTTGAACGCAGAGCTTCTCAAGATTCGGTATGTACTGTCTTCAAGGATGAAGGCAATGCTTGTAGTTTTGTGGAATCCCAAGAAAGTACCTTTGAGGTCTTTTCCAATAATCTTGTTCCCGGCAGTAAAGTTTTTCGCAAAGATGCGACAGCCAAATGGCGCAGTTGTACCCATGGCTTTTGAGCGGCCAGAAAATTCCTCGTATGGCGAAGGACCACCGTTTCTGGGCAAGTAGTTGTGCAAGAAGACAGCGTGGTTGAAGCAAAAATTCCAGTATTCCTTTGAGATACCGGAGCTGATCATCAAAAGTTTGACTTTCTCGATGATTGTGCGATTCAAACGCTCAGAGGAGCCATTCTGGTGGCTTGAGTAAGGCGCAGTGAACTCGGCTTCAATGTAGTCCTGACCTTGGTGGTCTCCAGCAAGAAACTTCTTGAGCAAAACAGTATCAAACTCGTTATCGGCACGGAACTTGACAATCTTCTTGCCTTGGTGTTGTAAGACATTGCTCATATACTGTAAGCATTCAATAGTCTTGGAGCTGATCTCCGACTTGTAGCGCAAAACCCTGACGACAGCAAAGCTGGAGCGTCTGTCAGAAACAATCAAGCCATAGATGTTGTTATGTGGGCCAACCACATCCGCTTGAATCATCTCCCCAATATCAAAGTCTTCTGGCTTGCTGTGGGAGTTGCCAGAGCGTTTTTGAACGACAGAGTTGCAGGTCTCGCAAGTCTTCAACACATTCTTGATCTCTTGGTCAGTGAAGCCCATGTGTTTGATGATAGCTTTCAACTGCTTAAACTTGGCATGTCCGTTTGCAATGTGGCATTGCATAATGTCTTTGGCACCGTCTGTATCACCAAGCAAAACCAAATCCGTAGCAGGAGAGTTGACAACGGTTCTAACCGAGGCGGGGTCAACAACCCAAAATTTTCCATGCTTGGGAACTTGAATCACTTGATTGCCTCTGGAGATCAATCCACAGTGTTTGGTTAAGTGGATTTCATAGTCCTTCTCAGTTAACTTGTGGCAGCTAAGCAAGTTTCTCGGAGCCTGTTCAATAAGCTTTGCATCTTCGACCTTGAGGTTTCCAATGCTAACAGTGCCTTCAATAACACAATTAGTAGTGCTGCTGATTCCTTGAACAGTGACGTTCGAGACCTTCTTGTCCAGCAACAATGCTCCGTCGTTGACAACATTGATACCAGCACCGCTGTCTAGAACAAAACGTTTGTCGGCAGCATCGTCGGCGAGATAGACCTCTTCAACAAAGTGAGTCTCTTCGCCAGGCTCAGGCAGCTCAGTCGAAGTGTCAATGACAATCTGACCGTCACCGTTGTTAATGACTTCAGCACCAAGTGGGACTTCAACGAGGTTGACAAGCTCCTTGCGTCCCTTGTGTGACTGGTTTCTGTTCTTGTTTTTGTAGCACTCGTTGCTGTAGTGGCCAAGCTTGCCGCAGCTGTAACACTTGATGAGGAAAACAGGTTTCTTTTTCAGTTTCGCATCAGCCAACTGAACCAACTCCTCGTTCGGTGGCAACTTTGGACGAGAGGAAGTGTCCATCTGGACCAAGTCTCTGGCAGCAAGATCATTGGAGGCTTCCATAGCATCATAAAACGAAGTGTTAAGCAACCCACGAGCATCGCGAAGCAAGTTCTTTTCGCTGAGAGCAACATGAAGACTCTTGTTGTCAAGTAGGTGGAAACCAAGAATACCGCCAAGATTGCAGAAGTTGATATCCTTGTAGTAGTACTTGAAGATCTCCAAGTAGTCTGCCATAGCTTCGCAGTCTCTAGCAAGGACGGCCTCATGGACAAAGTCGTGGAAGATCTTGACAATGTAGAAAGAGTCAATTGTCTTGCACTTTGCGTTGATGGTCTTCAACAAATCAAAGCCCTCGGTGCATCGTTCGTAGTTTTTCAATAACAATGGGTCCACTTTTTTCTGGATGAGTTGATAGATAACATCGCCAAGTTTTGGTGGGTAGTAGTCAAACTCTTCGGAGTCTAACATACGCTCAACGTCGATGGCAGTGACATCATTGATAATAACTCTCAACTTATTTCTAAGGAATGATCTTAATAACGGGTACTGGAACCATTGAGTAATTGGCCTGACCTTCAACTTGGTAATTCCATCAAGTCTCGCTTTGTAAGCACCGTCAGTGTTGTAGTTTGATAAACCTATCACTTGACATAACGTTATATCCTGAAAATGAATCACAAAACACTTGTTGTTATTAACTATATCCTATATATGAATAACATCAATCAGTCACAAAGATGGAGGAGACGCCCCTTATTTATAGTCAGTCAGGGTGGCTGTGCCGGGACTGATGCATGACTAGTGTGGCCACATAGAATCTTCTAGAATATTCCGGAACTGCACGGATATGCACGGAAATGTATGGAACATCATGGAACTTCTTGGAACATCATGGAACTTCATGGAACACTATGGAACACTATGGAACTTCATGGAACATTATGGAACTTCATGGAACATTATGGAACTTCATGGAAGATTCTAGAGCTTTCTCGTATATGTCTCGTATATTATGCAACCTTCTAGAATGTTCTCGAACAATCTCGTATTTTCTCGTATATCGTGGAACATTCTAGAACAGCATCGAATCCTCTGGAAACTCATGGAATATTCTAGAACTTTCTAGAAGCAACTGGATCTATCTTTGAATTATTACTCACAACACTCTCTCTTAATTCAAAGTCTCGCATCCCACAATAACCACGTAGTAGTTGGAACTGGTCGGCCGGTATGGCTTTGGTAAAGATATCGGCAACCATGACTCCAGTTGATAAGTACTCTAATTGAATTCGGCCCTTGGCAATATGGTCCCTGATGAAATTCAACCTGATGTCAATGTGCTTCGTTCTGTGATGGGAGCTAGGGTGTTTGGCTATTTCAATGCAGCTCTGGTTGTCGTCGTACATCTTGACAGACTCAATTGCAATGCCAAACTCGTTGAACAACTGCCTTAGCCATAAGCCTTCTTTGGCACCCTCACACAATGCCATATACTCTGCTTCAGCAGTAGACAATGCAACCGTTGGCTGCTTCTTCGATCTCCAAGTTATTGCACCACCAGCATATTTGAACACAAAACCGGTGGTGGACTTCCTCGTAGCCTTGTCGTTTGCCCAGTCTGCATCACAGTAGCCCTGTAAGCGAGTTGTCTGGTTGTGGCTTTGATAAAATAAACCAACATCTGCTGTGCCTTTCAAATATCTTAGTACTCGTTTCGCAGCACGAAGGTGGACCTCCTTGGGCTCTTTGAGGTATCTCGACAATACACCAACAACGTAGCTTATGTCTGCTCTGACCGTATTAGCAGCAAACAAGAGCTTTCCAATAATGGATCTGTACCTAGTAGCATCACAGTCTTTACTGCCTGTGTCCGCGCTCGTCAAGTCCTGTCCGACAACTGCTGGTGTGGGTTCACTGTGACAGTCTTGCATTCCAAACTCGCTAAGCAACGACTGAATGTAGTCTCGAAGACTCAACTTGATCCCACTCTCTGTCTGCTCAATGTTCATACCTAGGAACTTCTTTGTAGCACCCAAGTCTTTCATTTTAAACTCATTCATTAGCTCTGTTTTCACAATGTCTATTGCTTCCTTGGTGCTACCAGCAATAAGCAAATCATCCACATATAGCGCAACCATCACAAAGGACTTTTCACTTTTGCGAGTGTATAGGCAATACTCAGCTTGATTCCGTCTGAAGCCTAGCTTTGCCAAGACGCCGTTGATCTTGTCATTCCACACAAGAGGAGCCTGTTTCAAACCATACAAGCTCTTCTTCAATCTGAGCACTTTATCTTCATTGCCCTTTGCAACATAGCCTTCTGGTTGTGTCATGTATAATTCTTCCTCAAGCTCACCATTCAAGAACGCAGTCTTCACATCCATCTGATGAACCTGTAATCCTTTCAGAGCAGCGACAGCCAACATAATTCGGATGGACTCGTAACGAACAACGGGAGCAAACGTTTCATTGTAGTCGATACCTTTCAATTGCGAGAACCCACGAGCAACTAATCTTGCCTTGTGTAAGCCACCATCCTTGATTGTGAACACCCACTTGCAGGTGATTGGCTTTCGCCCTTCCGGCAAAGTCACCAACTCATAGGTGCTATTGTCTTTGTGTGCTTCGATTTCTTTTTCACACGCTTCCTTCCACTGATCCCGTTCGTCGGTCTGCATTGCACTTTTGTAACTCATTGGCACATTCTCGGTGACTGCACTGCCAGCCATGTAACAAGTAGCAGCAAGGTTTGCTTCGTAGCCCAATAGCCTCTGCGAGTCACTCAGTTCTGATTCACTAGTATCTTCATCATCGTCGACCTCCTCAACAGTTGGTTCAATCTTTGGAGTGAGCAATGGAACCACGGCGCTTTCGCCAGTGGACCCATGCGGAACAAACGGGATAATGTCGCCGGTGGCAACTTTTCTAACTTTTGTCTCTGGTTTAGGCAATTCCCTCTCTGAATCGGAACTGGAGGACGAGGCTTCATATTCATCGTGGACCTCTTCAAGAACGTCGAACGGGTTTCTGGTTATTAAAGTCTTTGGAGCAACATGAGTTTTTGGTCTGGGTCTCTTCCGTTTCACTTGTACCGGCAGGAAGCCATCTTTGCCAGTATCCGAGGGGACATCATCGTCACTATTGTCAACGTGTACGTCAGTGTCGTCTTCAGCAGTGCTTTCATCTTCGCCAGTGCCAGCAGTATCAGCGGCTGTCACATCGGCTGGGATAAGGTCCTCATCCTGTACAGCAGTAACCGGTGAAATGCCTGGCGCAGCGACAGACCCGTAGGTGGTAGTAGACACATTGTCAGCCATAGGCGCAGGGGTAGCCCACTTGAAAAACGAATGTTGTTCATCAAACGTTACTTGTGCCGAGACAACTATCTGCCCGGCATCAGAATCATACATCCTGTATGCTTTGTGATCTCTGTCGTAGCCCATCATGGCACACTTCTTCGAAGTTGCACTTAGCTTGCCATGTCTCAATGCAGCTGGCACAACACAATATCCAATGCATCCAAAGGTTCTCAAATGATCAAGCAGTGGTTCCATGTCGTACCACTTGGTGAACGGTATATCATTGCCAAGCACTCTTGTTGGGCTGCGATTGATCAAGTACGCAGCAGTTGCAACAGCTTCGGGCCAGAACTGAACCGGCGCAGCAGAGTGCAACATGAGAGTTCGCGCCTTCTCCTGAATGGTGCGATGCATCCTCTCAGCAACACCATTCTGATAGGAATGATGCGGGACAGTTAGCTCATGGCGAATTCCACGCTCCTTCATGAACGCGTGCAACTTGTTGTTCACAAACTCCCCGCCGTTATCAGTTCTGATAGCTCCACACACGTAGTTTCTGCCTTGACTCTTGAAATTGGTCTCACTGTATTTCACAAAATCAATAATCGCATCAGTGCAGTCAGATTTCCTTTTCAAGCACTTGATATGGGTGAAACGAGTATAGGCATCAACGATTGTAAGAAAGTAGAGAGAGCCATCAACCGATCCATAGTTGAATGGCCCGCACACATCCATATGAAGTAGCTGCAATGGCTGTTGTGGCTTTGACCATCCATGCTTTGGTTTTCTTGTAACCGCCTTGCCTAATGCACACAGTTCACACACTTCCACATTCATATCTTCTGTAATATCACCGCACAAACCAAACTGTTTGTTAATCGCACGGAACACACCAAAGCTAGGATGGCCCAATCTTTGATGCCACAAATCTTTCCTATCAACCGCAATGCCAGGGGCAGCTTTGTAAGCAAAGTGCTTGTCACTTGGAGAGCCCACTCTGTACAAGCCATGTGAGAGCCTGTCTTTGATACCCACAATATCCATCGAGGGGTACAACTTGATGCATTCATCTTCAAACAATAGTTTTGCTCCATTACCAGTTGCCTTTGAAATTGATAGTAAATTAGCGGTAGCCTCGGGTGCATATAGAGCATTTAACAAGCTGACATCCTCACCGGTTGGTAGCTTGATAGATGCGGTGCCGCACCCAACGATCTTCAAACTGTTGCCACCAATACCATTAATCTCGCCGCTGTAGTCATGTAACTCAGTAAACAAGTCTCTGTCACAAATAATGTGGCTGGAAGCACCACTATCGAAGAACAAATCAGATCTCTTTGACTCGTGCCCTAAATATGCAAACCACGCACTACCAGTCAGTTTTCCATTTTTCTTTGGCTTTCGAATTTTCTCATTAAATTCATCCTTTGGCTGTTGACGACAGTCCCTTGCATAATGACCTATCTTGCCACAGTTGTAGCATTGACCATTATTGGCCTTTCTAGTGACAAGAGCAGTTTCAGTAGTAGTAACGGTAGACTTTGGGTCTTCCTTAATCAATTCTCTCGCGAGATCCATCGCGGATTCAACATCAAAGGTTTCCATGGAATTATGAGATGCTTGGTATGTTGTAATGATCTCCTTCACAGCAGCTTCACCGTAGCCGGCGCGTTTGAGCTCAGCAAGAAATAAGCAAGTAAGAAACAGATCAGCAGTAACATTCTTGATAACCGAGACATTCAATGCATCGAAGCTCGAGATCAACAGGTTGAGGTTAGAGCCATTCGACTTCCACTTGTGGTCAAAGAAGTCCGATAGCATACCAACAGCATTAAACACAGACATTGTACCATAGGAGGCTTTCAAATAGATAAACAAATCACGACCAGAACCATCATAACTGGATGCCTTTCTGAGAGCAGCACCAGTAACACCATTGACAATCATCAATGTCAAGATATCATCCAAAGCCATTTGTAGTCTGGCTCTCGAGTCGTCCGAGCTTTCATCAGTAGCGCCGATATCATTGTCGACAAGGTACTTGTACAAACCAAGCCCTCTCATTTTCAATTTGATTGATACTAAGGAGAACCAATCGTGAAAGTTCTCCGAACCTTTCAATTTTTCATCTGAACTGAAGTTGGCTAGAGCACCTGGGGAACTCATAACCTGTTGTAGTTTGATAAACCTATCACTTGACATAACGTTATATCCTGAAAATGAATCACAAAACACTTGTTGTTATTAACTATATCCTATATATGAATAACATCAATCAGTCACAAAGATGGAGGAGACGCCCCTTATTTATAGTCAGTCAGGGTGGCTGTGCCGGGACTGATGCATGACTAGTGTGGCCACATAGAATCTTCTAGAATATTCCGGAACTGCACGGATATGCACGGAAATGTATGGAACATCATGGAACTTCTTGGAACATCATGGAACTTCATGGAACACTATGGAACACTATGGAACTTCATGGAACATTATGGAACTTCATGGAACATTATGGAACTTCATGGAAGATTCTAGAGCTTTCTCGTATATGTCTCGTATATTATGCAACCTTCTAGAATGTTCTCGAACAATCTCGTATTTTCTCGTATATCGTGGAACATTCTAGAACAGCATCGAATCCTCTGGAAACTCATGGAATATTCTAGAACTTTCTAGAAGCAACTGGATCTATCTTTGAATTATTACTCACAACAGTCAGCAATATCAAAGTCTCCAAAGATGAACATGGTAGAAAAATTTTTTTTTTGATTTTTGATTTTTTGATTTTTTTTAATTTTTTTTTTTTGTTTTGATGTTAAGCCAGACTGTAAATCTGTAAAAAGTAGGATGTAAAGTAGAAGAGAAAAAATATAAGGTTTATTAGAGTAGATAAAGAAAGTAAAGTTGGTTAAGCTTGGTTCAGTAAAGAAGTAAGAAAGGTAGAGAACTATAAAAGAAAAGAAGCGGGAAAGCCCCGTGTTAAGTAAGAAAAATAAGGGGCAAAACTGAAATCGGAGTGGCGTGATAAGAGTGGCGTGAAAAAGAAAAATTTTCACGCTGCAGTAAGGATCGGCACCGCGTCTAGACGGGGCACCTAGACGGGGCACCTAGACGGGATGAAAAAGTAAACAAACAACATGCGTCAGAACGGTATACCATGCACATCGGTGAAGGGTTTACCCTGACGATGGATGAAAAAAATAAAAGGAGTGAAGAAGGTAAAGGATCGGAAAGCGAAGAATGAATGTTTGAAATTCAACAACAGTGCCTTCAGTAACACAATTTGTAGTGCTGCTGATTCCTTGAACAGTGACGTTCGAGACCTTCTTGTCCAGCAACAATGCTCCGTCGTTGACAACATTGATACCAGCACCGCTGTCTAGGACAAAACGTTTGTCGGCAGCATCGTCGGCGAGATAGACCTCTTCAACAAAGTGAGTCTCTTCGCCAGGCTCAGGCAGCTCAGTAGACGTGTCAATGACAATCTGACCGTCACCGTTGTTAATGACTTCAGCACCAAGTGGGACTTCAACGAGGTTGACAAGCTCCTTGCGTCCCTTGTTTGAGTGGTTTCTGTTCTTGTTTTTGTAGCACTCGTTGCTGTAGTGGCCAAGCTTGCCGCAGCTGTAACACTTGATGAGGAAAACAGGTTTCTTTTTCAGCTTCGCATCAGCCAACTGAACCAACTCCTCGGTGGGTGGCAACTTTGGACGGGAGGAAGTGTCCATCTGGACCAAGTCTCTGGCAGCAAGATCATTGGAGGCTTCCATAGCATCATAAAACGAAGTGTTAAGCAACCCACGAGCATCGCGAAGCAAGTTCTTTTCGCTGAGAGCAACATGAAGACTCTTGTTGTCAAGTAGGTGGAAACCAAGAATACCGCCAAGATTGCAGAAGTTGATATCTTTGTAGTAGTACTTGAAGATCTCCAAGTAGTCTGCCATAGCTTCGCAGTCTCTAGCAAGGACGGCCTCATGGACAAAGTCGTGGAAGATCTTGACAATGTAGAAAGAGTCAATTGTCTTGCACTTTGCGTTGATGGTCTTCAACAAATCAAAGCCCTCGGTGCATCGTTCGTAGTTTTTCAATAACAATGGGTCCACTTTTTTCTGGATGAGTTGATAGATAACATCGCCAAGTTTTGGTGGGTAGTAGTCAAACTCTTCGGAGTCTAACATACGCTCAACGTCGATGGCAGTGACATCATTGATGATAACTCTCAACTTATTTCTAAGGAATGATCTTAACAACGGGTACTGGAACCATTGGGTGATTGGCCTGACCTTCAACTTGGTAATTCCATCAAGTCTCGCTTTGTAAGCACCGTCAGCAATATCAAAGTCTCCAAAGATGAACATGGTAAAAAAAATTATTATTATTTTTTTTTTTTGATTTTTTGATTTTTTGATTTTTTTTTAATTTTTTTTTTGTTTTGATGTTAACCCAGACTGTAAATCTGTAAAAAGTAGGATGTAAAGTAGAAGAGAAAAAAATATAAGGTTTATTAGAGTAGATAAAGAAAGTAAAGTTGGTTAAGCTTAGTTCGGTAAAGAAGTAAGAAAGGTAGAGAACGATAAAAGATAGAAGCGGGAAAGCCCCGAGTTAAGTAAGAAAAATAGGTGGCAAAACTGAAAACGGAGTGGCGTGATAAGAGTGGCGGGAAAAAGAAAATTTTTTCACGCTGCAGTAGGGATCGGCACCGCCTCTAGACGGACACCTAGACGGGGGCCCTAGACGGATGAAAAAGTAAACAAACAACATGCGTCAGAACGGTATACCATGCACATGGGTGAAGGGTTTACCCTGACGATGGAGGAAAAAATAAAAGGAGTAAAGAAGGTAAAGGATCGGAAAGTGAAGAGGGTAAGGGACAAAGGAAAATGAATGTTTGAAATTCAACAAGGGCCACCGCTGTCTACTTCTCTGCTGATCTCGAACCCAGGAGTGGTGTAAGTGTGCTAACTCGCAACGTTCACAACACTCACCTCAAATAGTGCACATGATGAACTGTGCTCCAAAGTAGTAGCCGATGATGAGAGTGGCTGCTTGATGTAACTCAGGCAAGGGCCACCGCTGTCTACTTCTCTGCTGATCTCCAACCCAGGAGTGGTGTAAGTGTGCTAACTCGTATTCCGCAAGGGTAATGCACAACGCGATTAGTAGCGGGAATTGCGAGAGTCATGGAGCACCCGCTTACCACACTATCCTTAAGGACTGCGGGGATGAGAGTGGCTACTTGATGTAACTCAGGCAAGGGCCACCGCTGTCTACTTATCTGCTGATCTTCAACCCAAAAGTGGTGTAAGTGTGCTAACTTGCAACGTTCACAACACTCACCTCAAATTGTTCACATGATGAACTGTGCTCCACAGTAGTAGCTAATGATGAGAGTGGCTACTTGAAGTAACCCAGGCAAGGGCCACCGCTGTCTACTTATCTGCTGATCTCCAACCCACGAGTGGTGTAAGTGTGCTAACTTGAAACGTTCACAACACTCACCTCAAATAGTGAACATGATGAACTGTGCTCCAAAGTAGTAGCCGATGAAGAGAGTAGCTACTTGAAGTAACTCACGCAAGGGCCACCGCTGTCTACTTATCTGCTGATCTTCAACCCAGGAGTGGTGTAAGTGTGCTAACTTGCAACGTTCACAACACTCACCTCAAATAGTTCACATGATGAACTGTGCTCCAAAGTAGTAGCCGATGATGAGAGTGGCTGCTTGATGTAACTCAGGCAAGGGCCACCGCTGTCTACTTCTCTGCTGATCTCCAACCCAGGAGTGGTGTAAGTGTGCTAACTTGCAACGTTCACAACACTCACCTCAAATAGTGCACATGATGAACTGTGCTCCAAAGTAGTAGCCGATGATGAGAGTGGCTGCTTGATGTAACTCAGGCAAGGGCCACCGCTGTCTACTTCTCTGCTGATCTCCAACCCAGGAGTGGTGTAAGTGTGCTAACTCGTATTCCGCAAGGGTAATGCACAACGCGATTAGTAGCGGGAATTGCGAGAGTCATGGAGCACCCGCTTACCACACTATCCTTAAGGACTGCGGGGATGAGAGTGGCTACTTGATGTAACTCACGTAAAGGCCACCGCTGTCTGCTTATCTCCTGATCCGAAGCACATAAGTGGTGCACATGTGCTAACTCGCAAGGTTTACAACACTCACCTCAAGTAGTGCACATCATGAACTGTGCTCCACAGTAGTTGTTGTAGTTTGATAAACCTATCACTTGACATAACGTTATATCCTGAAAATGAATCACAAAACACTTGTTGTTATTAACTATATCCTATATATGAATAACATCAATCAGTCACAAAGATGGAGGAGACGCCCCTTATTTATAGTCAGTCAGGGTGGCTGTGCCGGGACTGATGCATGACTAGTGTGGCCACATAGAATCTTCTAGAATATTCCGGAACTGCACGGATATGCACGGAAATGTATGGAACATCATGGAACTTCTTGGAACATCATGGAACTTCATGGAACACTATGGAACACTATGGAACTTCATGGAACATTATGGAACTTCATGGAACATTATGGAACTTGATGGAAGATTCTAGAGCTTTCTCGTATATGTCTCGTATATTATGCAACCTTCTAGAATGTTCTCGAACAATCTCGTATTTTCTCGTATATCGTGGAACATTCTAGAACAGCATCGAATCCTCTGGAAACTCATGGAATATTCTAGAACTTTCTAGAAGCAACTGGATCTATCTTTGAATTATTACTCACAACACTCTCTCTTAATTCAAAGTCTCGCATCCCACAATAACCACGTAGTAGTTGGAACTGGTCGGCCGGTATGGCTTTGGTAAAGATATCGGCAACCATGACTCCAGTTGATAAGTACTCTAATTGAATTCGGCCCTTGGCAATATGGTCCCTGATGAAATTCAACCTGATGTCAATGTGCTTCGTTCTGTGATGGGAGCTAGGGTGTTTGGCTATTTCAATGCAGCTCTGGTTGTCGTCGTACATCTTGACAGACTCAATTGCAATGCCAAACTCGTTGAACAACTGCCTTAGCCATAAGCCTTCTTTGGCACCCTCACACAATGCCATATACTCTGCTTCAGCAGTAGACAATGCAACCGTTGGCTGCTTCTTCGATCTCCAAGTTATTGCACCACCAGCATATTTGAACACAAAACCGGTGGTGGACTTCCTCGTAGCCTTGTCGTTTGCCCAGTCTGCATCACAGTAGCCCTGTAAGCGAGTTGTCTGGTTGTGGCTTTGATAAAATAAACCAACATCTGCTGTGCCTTTCAAATATCTTAGTACTCGTTTCGCAGCACGAAGGTGGACCTCCTTGGGCTCTTTGAGGTATCTCGACAATACACCAACAACGTAGCTTATGTCTGCTCTGACCGTATTAGCAGCAAACAAGAGCTTTCCAATAATGGATCTGTACCTAGTAGCATCACAGTCTTTACTGCCTGTGTCCGCGCTCGTCAAGTCCTGTCCGACAACTGCTGGTGTGGGTTCACTGTGACAGTCTTGCATTCCAAACTCGCTAAGCAACGACTGAATGTAGTCTCGAAGACTCAACTTGATCCCACTCTCTGTCTGCTCAATGTTCATACCTAGGAACTTCTTTGTAGCACCCAAGTCTTTCATTTTAAACTCATTCATTAGCTCTGTTTTCACAATGTCTATTGCTTCCTTGGTGCTACCAGCAATAAGCAAATCATCCACATATAGCGCAACCATCACAAAGGACTTTTCACTTTTGCGAGTGTATAGGCAATACTCAGCTTGATTCCGTCTGAAGCCTAGCTTTGCCAAGACGCCGTTGATCTTGTCATTCCACACAAGAGGAGCCTGTTTCAAACCATACAAGCTCTTCTTCAATCTGAGCACTTTATCTTCATTGCCCTTTGCAACATAGCCTTCTGGTTGTGTCATGTATAATTCTTCCTCAAGCTCACCATTCAAGAACGCAGTCTTCACATCCATCTGATGAACCTGTAATCCTTTCAGAGCAGCGACAGCCAACATAATTCGGATGGACTCGTAACGAACAACGGGAGCAAACGTTTCATTGTAGTCGATACCTTTCAATTGCGAGAACCCACGAGCAACTAATCTTGCCTTGTGTAAGCCACCATCCTTGATTGTGAACACCCACTTGCAGGTGATTGGCTTTCGCCCTTCCGGCAAAGTCACCAACTCATAGGTGCTATTGTCTTTGTGTGCTTCGATTTCTTTTTCACACGCTTCCTTCCACTGATCCCGTTCGTCGGTCTGCATTGCACTTTTGTAACTCATTGGCACATTCTCGGTGACTGCACTGCCAGCCATGTAACAAGTAGCAGCAAGGTTTGCTTCGTAGCCCAATAGCCTCTGCGAGTCACTCAGTTCTGATTCACTAGTATCTTCATCATCGTCGACCTCCTCAACAGTTGGTTCAATCTTTGGAGTGAGCAATGGAACCACGGCGCTTTCGCCAGTGGACCCATGCGGAACAAACGGGATAATGTCGCCGGTGGCAACTTTTCTAACTTTTGTCTCTGGTTTAGGCAATTCCCTCTCTGAATCGGAACTGGAGGACGAGGCTTCATATTCATCGTGGACCTCTTCAAGAACGTCGAACGGGTTTCTGGTTATTAAAGTCTTTGGAGCAACATGAGTTTTTGGTCTGGGTCTCTTCCGTTTCACTTGTACCGGCAGGAAGCCATCTTTGCCAGTATCCGAGGGGACATCATCGTCACTATTGTCAACGTGTACGTCAGTGTCGTCTTCAGCAGTGCTTTCATCTTCGCCAGTGCCAGCAGTATCAGCGGCTGTCACATCGGCTGGGATAAGGTCCTCATCCTGTACAGCAGTAACCGGTGAAATGCCTGGCGCAGCGACAGACCCGTAGGTGGTAGTAGACACATTGTCAGCCATAGGCGCAGGGGTAGCCCACTTGAAAAACGAATGTTGTTCATCAAACGTTACTTGTGCCGAGACAACTATCTGCCCGGCATCAGAATCATACATCCTGTATGCTTTGTGATCTCTGTCGTAGCCCATCATGGCACACTTCTTCGAAGTTGCACTTAGCTTGCCATGTCTCAATGCAGCTGGCACAACACAATATCCAATGCATCCAAAGGTTCTCAAATGATCAAGCAGTGGTTCCATGTCGTACCACTTGGTGAACGGTATATCATTGCCAAGCACTCTTGTTGGGCTGCGATTGATCAAGTACGCAGCAGTTGCAACAGCTTCGGGCCAGAACTGAACCGGCGCAGCAGAGTGCAACATGAGAGTTCGCGCCTTCTCCTGAATGGTGCGATGCATCCTCTCAGCAACACCATTCTGATAGGAATGATGCGGGACAGTTAGCTCATGGCGAATTCCACGCTCCTTCATGAACGCGTGCAACTTGTTGTTCACAAACTCCCCGCCGTTATCAGTTCTGATAGCTCCACACACGTAGTTTCTGCCTTGACTCTTGAAATTGGTCTCACTGTATTTCACAAAATCAATAATCGCATCAGTGCAGTCAGATTTCCTTTTCAAGCACTTGATATGGGTGAAACGAGTATAGGCATCAACGATTGTAAGAAAGTAGAGAGAGCCATCAACCGATCCATAGTTGAATGGCCCGCACACATCCATATGAAGTAGCTGCAATGGCTGTTGTGGCTTTGACCATCCATGCTTTGGTTTTCTTGTAACCGCCTTGCCTAATGCACACAGTTCACACACTTCCACATTCATATCTTCTGTAATATCACCGCACAAACCAAACTGTTTGTTAATCGCACGGAACACACCAAAGCTAGGATGGCCCAATCTTTGATGCCACAAATCTTTCCTATCAACCGCAATGCCAGGGGCAGCTTTGTAAGCAAAGTGCTTGTCACTTGGAGAGCCCACTCTGTACAAGCCATGTGAGAGCCTGTCTTTGATACCCACAATATCCATCGAGGGGTACAACTTGATGCATTCATCTTCAAACAATAGTTTTGCTCCATTACCAGTTGCCTTTGAAATTGATAGTAAATTAGCGGTAGCCTCGGGTGCATATAGAGCATTTAACAAGCTGACATCCTCACCGGTTGGTAGCTTGATAGATGCGGTGCCGCACCCAACGATCTTCAAACTGTTGCCACCAATACCATTAATCTCGCCGCTGTAGTCATGTAACTCAGTAAACAAGTCTCTGTCACAAATAATGTGGCTGGAAGCACCACTATCGAAGAACAAATCAGATCTCTTTGACTCGTGCCCTAAATATGCAAACCACGCACTACCAGTCAGTTTTCCATTTTTCTTTGGCTTTCGAATTTTCTCATTAAATTCATCCTTTGGCTGTTGACGACAGTCCCTTGCATAATGACCTATCTTGCCACAGTTGTAGCATTGACCATTATTGGCCTTTCTAGTGACAAGAGCAGTTTCAGTAGTAGTAACGGTAGACTTTGGGTCTTCCTTAATCAATTCTCTCGCGAGATCCATCGCGGATTCAACATCAAAGGTTTCCATGGAATTATGAGATGCTTGGTATGTTGTAATGATCTCCTTCACAGCAGCTTCACCGTAGCCGGCGCGTTTGAGCTCAGCAAGAAATAAGCAAGTAAGAAACAGATCAGCAGTAACATTCTTGATAACCGAGACATTCAATGCATCGAAGCTCGAGATCAACAGGTTGAGGTTAGAGCCATTCGACTTCCACTTGTGGTCAAAGAAGTCCGATAGCATACCAACAGCATTAAACACAGACATTGTACCATAGGAGGCTTTCAAATAGATAAACAAATCACGACCAGAACCATCATAACTGGATGCCTTTCTGAGAGCAGCACCAGTAACACCATTGACAATCATCAATGTCAAGATATCATCCAAAGCCATTTGTAGTCTGGCTCTCGAGTCGTCCGAGCTTTCATCAGTAGCGCCGATATCATTGTCGACAAGGTACTTGTACAAACCAAGCCCTCTCATTTTCAATTTGATTGATACTAAGGAGAACCAATCGTGAAAGTTCTCCGAACCTTTCAATTTTTCATCTGAACTGAAGTTGGCTAGAGCACCTGGGGAACTCATAACCTGTTGTAGTTTGATAAACCTATCACTTGACATAACGTTATATCCTGAAAATGAATCACAAAACACTTGTTGTTATTAACTATATCCTATATATGAATAACATCAATCAGTCACAAAGATGGAGGAGACGCCCCTTATTTATAGTCAGTCAGGGTGGCTGTGCCGGGACTGATGCATGACTAGTGTGGCCACATAGAATCTTCTAGAATATTCCGGAACTGCACGGATATGCACGGAAATGTATGGAACATCATGGAACTTCTTGGAACATCATGGAACTTCATGGAACACTATGGAACACTATGGAACTTCATGGAACATTATGGAACTTCATGGAACATTATGGAACTTCATGGAAGATTCTAGAGCTTTCTCGTATATGTCTCGTATATTATGCAACCTTCTAGAATGTTCTCGAACAATCTCGTATTTTCTCGTATATCGTGGAACATTCTAGAACAGCATCGAATCCTCTGGAAACTCATGGAATATTCTAGAACTTTCTAGAAGCAACTGGATCTATCTTTGAATTATTACTCACAACAGTCAGCAATATCAAAGTCTCCAAAGATGAACATGGTAGAAAAATTTTTTTTTTGATTTTTGATTTTTTGATTTTTTTTAATTTTTTTTTTTGTTTTGATGTTAAGCCAGACTGTAAATCTGTAAAAAGTAGGATGTAAAGTAGAAGAGAAAAAATATAAGGTTTATTAGAGTAGATAAAGAAAGTAAAGTTGGTTAAGCTTGGTTCAGTAAAGAAGTAAGAAAGGTAGAGAACTATAAAAGAAAAGAAGCGGGAAAGCCCCGTGTTAAGTAAGAAAAATAAGGGGCAAAACTGAAATCGGAGTGGCGTGATAAGAGTGGCGTGAAAAAGAAAAATTTTCACGCTGCAGTAAGGATCGGCACCGCGTCTAGACGGGGCACCTAGACGGGGCACCTAGACGGGATGAAAAAGTAAACAAACAACATGCGTCAGAACGGTATACCATGCACATCGGTGAAGGGTTTACCCTGACGATGGATGAAAAAAATAAAAGGAGTGAAGAAGGTAAAGGATCGGAAAGCGAAGAATGAATGTTTGAAATTCAACAACAGTGCCTTCAGTAACACAATTTGTAGTGCTGCTGATTCCTTGAACAGTGACGTTCGAGACCTTCTTGTCCAGCAACAATGCTCCGTCGTTGACAACATTGATACCAGCACCGCTGTCTAGGACAAAACGTTTGTCGGCAGCATCGTCGGCGAGATAGACCTCTTCAACAAAGTGAGTCTCTTCGCCAGGCTCAGGCAGCTCAGTAGACGTGTCAATGACAATCTGACCGTCACCGTTGTTAATGACTTCAGCACCAAGTGGGACTTCAACGAGGTTGACAAGCTCCTTGCGTCCCTTGTTTGAGTGGTTTCTGTTCTTGTTTTTGTAGCACTCGTTGCTGTAGTGGCCAAGCTTGCCGCAGCTGTAACACTTGATGAGGAAAACAGGTTTCTTTTTCAGCTTCGCATCAGCCAACTGAACCAACTCCTCGGTGGGTGGCAACTTTGGACGGGAGGAAGTGTCCATCTGGACCAAGTCTCTGGCAGCAAGATCATTGGAGGCTTCCATAGCATCATAAAACGAAGTGTTAAGCAACCCACGAGCATCGCGAAGCAAGTTCTTTTCGCTGAGAGCAACATGAAGACTCTTGTTGTCAAGTAGGTGGAAACCAAGAATACCGCCAAGATTGCAGAAGTTGATATCTTTGTAGTAGTACTTGAAGATCTCCAAGTAGTCTGCCATAGCTTCGCAGTCTCTAGCAAGGACGGCCTCATGGACAAAGTCGTGGAAGATCTTGACAATGTAGAAAGAGTCAATTGTCTTGCACTTTGCGTTGATGGTCTTCAACAAATCAAAGCCCTCGGTGCATCGTTCGTAGTTTTTCAATAACAATGGGTCCACTTTTTTCTGGATGAGTTGATAGATAACATCGCCAAGTTTTGGTGGGTAGTAGTCAAACTCTTCGGAGTCTAACATACGCTCAACGTCGATGGCAGTGACATCATTGATGATAACTCTCAACTTATTTCTAAGGAATGATCTTAACAACGGGTACTGGAACCATTGGGTGATTGGCCTGACCTTCAACTTGGTAATTCCATCAAGTCTCGCTTTGTAAGCACCGTCAGCAATATCAAAGTCTCCAAAGATGAACATGGTAAAAAAAATTATTATTATTTTTTTTTTTTGATTTTTTGATTTTTTGATTTTTTTTTAATTTTTTTTTTGTTTTGATGTTAACCCAGACTGTAAATCTGTAAAAAGTAGGATGTAAAGTAGAAGAGAAAAAAATATAAGGTTTATTAGAGTAGATAAAGAAAGTAAAGTTGGTTAAGCTTAGTTCGGTAAAGAAGTAAGAAAGGTAGAGAACGATAAAAGATAGAAGCGGGAAAGCCCCGAGTTAAGTAAGAAAAATAGGTGGCAAAACTGAAAACGGAGTGGCGTGATAAGAGTGGCGGGAAAAAGAAAATTTTTTCACGCTGCAGTAGGGATCGGCACCGCCTCTAGACGGACACCTAGACGGGGGCCCTAGACGGATGAAAAAGTAAACAAACAACATGCGTCAGAACGGTATACCATGCACATGGGTGAAGGGTTTACCCTGACGATGGAGGAAAAAATAAAAGGAGTAAAGAAGGTAAAGGATCGGAAAGTGAAGAGGGTAAGGGACAAAGGAAAATGAATGTTTGAAATTCAACAAGGGCCACCGCTGTCTACTTCTCTGCTGATCTCGAACCCAGGAGTGGTGTAAGTGTGCTAACTCGCAACGTTCACAACACTCACCTCAAATAGTGCACATGATGAACTGTGCTCCAAAGTAGTAGCCGATGATGAGAGTGGCTGCTTGATGTAACTCAGGCAAGGGCCACCGCTGTCTACTTCTCTGCTGATCTCCAACCCAGGAGTGGTGTAAGTGTGCTAACTCGTATTCCGCAAGGGTAATGCACAACGCGATTAGTAGCGGGAATTGCGACACTCATGGAGCACCCGCTTACCACACTATCCTTAAGGACTGCGGGGATGAGAGTGGCTACTTGATGTAACTCAGGCAAGGGCCACCGCTGTCTACTTATCTGCTGATCTTCAACCCAGGAGTGGTGTAAGTGTGCTAACTTGCAACGTTCACAACACTCACCTCAAATAGTTCACATGATGAACTGTGCTCCACAGTAGTAGCTAATGATGAGAGTGGCTACTTGAAGTAACTCAGGCAAGGGCCACCGCTGTCTACTTATCTGCTGATCTCCAACCCACGAGTGGTGTAAGTGTGCTAACTTGAAACGTTCACAACACTCACCTCAAATAGTGAACATGATGAACTGTGATCCACAGTAGTAGCCGATGAAGAGAGTAGCTACTTGAAGTAACTCACGCAAGGGCCACCGCTGTCTACTTATCTGCTGATCTTCAACCCAGGAGTGGTGTAAGTGTGCTAACTTGCAACGTTCACAACACTCACCTCAAATAGTTCACATGATGAACTGTGCTCCACAGTAGTAGCCGATGATGAGAGTAGCTACTTGATGTAACTCAGGCAAGGGCCACCGCTGTCTACTTATCTGCTGATCTCCAACCCAGGAGTGGTGTAAGTGTGCTAACTTGCAACGTTCACAACACTCACCTCAAATAGTGAACATGATGAACTGTGCTCCAAAGTAGTAGCCGATGATGAGAGTGGCTACTTGATGTAACTCAGGCAAGGGCCACCGCTGTCTACTTCTCTGCTGATCTCCAACCCAGGAGTGGTGTAAGTGTGCTAACTCGTATTCCGCAAGGGTAATGCACAACGCGATTAGTAGCGGGAATTGCGACACTCATGGAGCACCCGCTTACCACACTATCCTTAAGGACTGCGGGGATGAGAGTGGCTACTTGATGTAACTCACGTAAAGGCCACCGCTGTCTGCTTATCTCCTGATCCGAAGCACATGAGAGGTGCAAGTGTGCTAACTCGCAAGGTTTACAACACTCACCTCAAGTAGTGCACATCATGAACTGTGCTCCACAGTAGTTGTTGTAGTTTGATAAACCTATCACTTGACATAACGTTATATCCTGAAAATGAATCACAAAACACTTGTTGTTATTAACTATATCCTATATATGAATAACATCAATCAGTCACAAAGATGGAGGAGACGCCCCTTATTTATAGTCAGTCAGGGTGGCTGTGCCGGGACTGATGCATGACTAGTGTGGCCACATAGAATCTTCTAGAATATTCCGGAACTGCACGGATATGCACGGAAATGTATGGAACATCATGGAACTTCTTGGAACATCATGGAACTTCATGGAACATTATGGAACTTCATGGAACATTATGGAACTTCATGGAACATTATGGAACTTGATGGAAGATTCTAGAGCTTTCTCGTATATGTCTCGTATATTATGCAACCTTCTAGAATGTTCTCGAACAATCTCGTATTTTCTCGTATATCGTGGAACATTCTAGAACAGCATCGAATCCTCTGGAAACTCATGGAATATTCTAGAACTTTCTAGAAGCAACTGGATCTATCTTTGAATTATTACTCACAACACTCTCTCTTAATTCAAAGTCTCGCATCCCACAATAACCACGTAGTAGTTGGAACTGGTCGGCCGGTATGGCTTTGGTAAAGATATCGGCAACCATGACTCCAGTTGATAAGTACTCTAATTGAATTCGGCCCTTGGCAATATGGTCCCTGATGAAATTCAACCTGATGTCAATGTGCTTCGTTCTGTGATGGGAGCTAGGGTGTTTGGCTATTTCAATGCAGCTCTGGTTGTCGTCGTACATCTTGACAGACTCAATTGCAATGCCAAACTCGTTGAACAACTGCCTTAGCCATAAGCCTTCTTTGGCACCCTCACACAATGCCATATACTCTGCTTCAGCAGTAGACAATGCAACCGTTGGCTGCTTCTTCGATCTCCAAGTTATTGCACCACCAGCATATTTGAACACAAAACCGGTGGTGGACTTCCTCGTAGCCTTGTCGTTTGCCCAGTCTGCATCACAGTAGCCCTGTAAGCGAGTTGTCTGGTTGTGGCTTTGATAAAATAAACCAACATCTGCTGTGCCTTTCAAATATCTTAGTACTCGTTTCGCAGCACGAAGGTGGACCTCCTTGGGCTCTTTGAGGTATCTCGACAATACACCAACAACGTAGCTTATGTCTGCTCTGACCGTATTAGCAGCAAACAAGAGCTTTCCAATAATGGATCTGTACCTAGTAGCATCACAGTCTTTACTGCCTGTGTCCGCGCTCGTCAAGTCCTGTCCGACAACTGCTGGTGTGGGTTCACTGTGACAGTCTTGCATTCCAAACTCGCTAAGCAACGACTGAATGTAGTCTCGAAGACTCAACTTGATCCCACTCTCTGTCTGCTCAATGTTCATACCTAGGAACTTCTTTGTAGCACCCAAGTCTTTCATTTTAAACTCATTCATTAGCTCTGTTTTCACAATGTCTATTGCTTCCTTGGTGCTACCAGCAATAAGCAAATCATCCACATATAGCGCAACCATCACAAAGGACTTTTCACTTTTGCGAGTGTATAGGCAATACTCAGCTTGATTCCGTCTGAAGCCTAGCTTTGCCAAGACGCCGTTGATCTTGTCATTCCACACAAGAGGAGCCTGTTTCAAACCATACAAGCTCTTCTTCAATCTGAGCACTTTATCTTCATTGCCCTTTGCAACATAGCCTTCTGGTTGTGTCATGTATAATTCTTCCTCAAGCTCACCATTCAAGAACGCAGTCTTCACATCCATCTGATGAACCTGTAATCCTTTCAGAGCAGCGACAGCCAACATAATTCGGATGGACTCGTAACGAACAACGGGAGCAAACGTTTCATTGTAGTCGATACCTTTCAATTGCGAGAACCCACGAGCAACTAATCTTGCCTTGTGTAAGCCACCATCCTTGATTGTGAACACCCACTTGCAGGTGATTGGCTTTCGCCCTTCCGGCAAAGTCACCAACTCATAGGTGCTATTGTCTTTGTGTGCTTCGATTTCTTTTTCACACGCTTCCTTCCACTGATCCCGTTCGTCGGTCTGCATTGCACTTTTGTAACTCATTGGCACATTCTCGGTGACTGCACTGCCAGCCATGTAACAAGTAGCAGCAAGGTTTGCTTCGTAGCCCAATAGCCTCTGCGAGTCACTCAGTTCTGATTCACTAGTATCTTCATCATCGTCGACCTCCTCAACAGTTGGTTCAATCTTTGGAGTGAGCAATGGAACCACGGCGCTTTCGCCAGTGGACCCATGCGGAACAAACGGGATAATGTCGCCGGTGGCAACTTTTCTAACTTTTGTCTCTGGTTTAGGCAATTCCCTCTCTGAATCGGAACTGGAGGACGAGGCTTCATATTCATCGTGGACCTCTTCAAGAACGTCGAACGGGTTTCTGGTTATTAAAGTCTTTGGAGCAACATGAGTTTTTGGTCTGGGTCTCTTCCGTTTCACTTGTACCGGCAGGAAGCCATCTTTGCCAGTATCCGAGGGGACATCATCGTCACTATTGTCAACGTGTACGTCAGTGTCGTCTTCAGCAGTGCTTTCATCTTCGCCAGTGCCAGCAGTATCAGCGGCTGTCACATCGGCTGGGATAAGGTCCTCATCCTGTACATCAGTAACCGGTGAAATGCCTGGCGCAGCGACAGACCCGTAGGTGGTAGTAGACACATTGTCAGCCATAGGCGCAGGGGTAGCCCACTTGAAAAACGAATGTTGTTCATCAAACGTTACTTGTGCCGAGACAACTATCTGCCCGGCATCAGAATCATACATCCTGTATGCTTTGTGATCTCTGTCGTAGCCCATCATGGCACACTTCTTCGAAGTTGCACTTAGCTTGCCATGTCTCAATGCAGCTGGCACAACACAATATCCAATGCATCCAAAGGTTCTCAAATGATCAAGCAGTGGTTCCATGTCGTACCACTTGGTGAACGGTATATCATTGCCAAGCACTCTTGTTGGGCTGCGATTGATCAAGTACGCAGCAGTTGCAACAGCTTCGGGCCAGAACTGAACCGGCGCAGCAGAGTGCAACATGAGAGTTCGCGCCTTCTCCTGAATGGTGCGATGCATCCTCTCAGCAACACCATTCTGATAGGAATGATGCGGGACAGTTAGCTCATGGCGAATTCCACGCTCCTTCATGAACGCGTGCAACTTGTTGTTCACAAACTCCCCGCCGTTATCAGTTCTGATAGCTCCACACACGTAGTTTCTGCCTTGACTCTTGAAATTGGTCTCACTGTATTTCACAAAATCAATAATCGCATCAGTGCAGTCTGATTTCCTTTTCAAGCACTTGATATGGGTGAAACGAGTATAGGCATCAACGATTGTAAGAAAGTAGAGAGAGCCATCAACCGATCCATAGTTGAATGGCCCGCACACATCCATATGAAGTAGCTGCAATGGCTGTTGTGGCTTTGACCATCCATGCTTTGGTTTTCTTGTAACCGCCTTGCCTAATGCACACAGTTCACACACTTCACATTCATATCTTCTGTAATATCACCGCACAAACCAAACTGTTTGTTAATCGCACGGAACACACCAAAGCTAGGATGGCCCAATCTTTGATGCCACAAATCTTTCCTATCAACCGCAATGCCAGGGGCAGCTTTGTAAGCAAAGTGCTTGTCACTTGGAGAGCCCACTCTGTACAAGCCATGTGAGAGCCTGTCTTTGATACCCACAATATCCATCGAGGGGTACAACTTGATGCATTCATCTTCAAACAATAGTTTTGCTCCATTACCAGTTGCCTTTGAAATTGATAGTAAATTAGCGGTAGCCTCGGGTGCATATAGAGCATTTAACAAGCTGACATCCTCACCGGTTGGTAGCTTGATAGATGCGGTGCCGCACCCAACGATCTTCAAACTGTTGCCACCAATACCATTAATCTCGCCGCTGTAGTCATGTAACTCAGTAAACAAGTCTCTGTCACAAATAATGTGGCTGGAAGCACCACTATCGAAGAACAAATCAGATCTCTTTGACTCGTGCCCTAAATATGCAAACCACGCACTACCAGTCAGTTTTCCATTTTTCTTTGGCTTTCGAATTTTCTCATTAAATTCATCCTTTGGCAGTTGACGACAGTCCCTTGCATAATGACCTATCTTGCCACAGTTGTAGCATTGACCATTATTGGCCTTTCTAGTGACAAGAGCAGTTTCAGTAGTAGTAAGGTAGACTTTGGGTCTTCCTTAATCAATTCTCTCGCGAGATCCATCGCGGATTCAACATCAAAGGTTTCCATGGAATTATGAGATGCTTGGTATGTTGTAATGATCTCCTTCACAGCAGCTTCACCGTAGCCGGCGCGTTTGAGCTCAGCAAGAAATAAGCAAGTAAGAAACAGATCAGCAGTAACATTCTTGATAACCGAGACATTCAATGCATCGAAGCTCGAGATCAACAGGTTGAGGTTAGAGCCATTCGACTTCCACTTGTGGTCAAAGAAGTCAGATAGCATACCAACAGCATTAAACACAGACATTGTACCATAGGAGGCTTTCAAATAGATAAACAAATCACGACCAGAACCATCATAACTGGATGCCTTTCTGAGAGCAGCACCAGTAACACCATTACAATCATCAATGTCAAGATATCATCCAAAGCCATTTGTAGTCTGGCTCTCGAGTCGTCCGAGCTTTCATCAGTAGCGCCGATATCATTGTCGACAAGGTACTTGTACAAACCAAGCCCTCTCATTTTCAATTTGATTGATACTAAGGAGAACCAATCGTGAAAGTTCTCCGAACCTTTCAATTTTTCATCTGAACTGAAGTTGGCTAGAGCACCTGGGGAACTCATAACCTGTTGTAGTTTGATAAACCTATCACTTGACATAACGTTATATCCTGAAAATGAATCACAAAACACTTGTTGTTATTAACTATATCCTATATATGAAAAACGTCAATCAGTCACAAAGATGGAGGAGACGCCCCTTATTTATAGTCAGTCAGGGTGGCTGTGCCGGGACTGATGCATGACTAGTGTGGCCACATAGAATCTTCTAGAATATTCCGGAACTGCACGGATATGCACGGAATGCACGGAAATTATGGAACATCATGGAACATCATGGAACATCATGGAACTTCATGGAACATTATGGAACTTCATGGAACATTATGGAACTTCATGGAACATTATGGAACTTGATGGAAGATTCTAGAGCTTTCTCGTATATGTCTCGTATATTATGCAACCTTCTAGAATGTTCTCGAACAATCTCGTATTTTCTCGTATATCGTGGAACATTCTAGAACAGCATCGAATCCTCTGGAAACTCATGGAATATTCTAGAACTTTCTAGAAGCAACTGGATCTATCTTTGAATTATTACTCACAACACCCAGGAGTGGTGTAAGTGGCTACTTGATGTAACTCAGGCAAGGGCACGCTGTCACTATCTGCTGATCTCAACCAGGAGTGGGTAATGTGCTAACTCTGAATTCACAACACTCACCTCAAATAGTGAACATGATGAACTGTGCTCCAAAGTAGTAGCCGATGATGAGAGTGGCTACTTGATGTAACTCAGGCAAGGGCCACCGCTGTCTACTTATCTGCTGATCTTCAACCCAGGAGTGGTGCAAGTGTGCTAACTCGCAAGGTTCACAACACTCACCTCAAATAGTGCACATGATGAACTGTGCTCCAAGTAGTAGCCGATGATGAGAGTGGCTACTTGATGTAACTCACGCAAGGGCCACCGCTGTCTACTTATCTGCTGATCTTCAACCCAGGAGTGGTGTAAGTGTGCTAACTCGCAAGGTTCACAACACTCACCGCAAATAGTGACATCATGGAACTGTGCTCCACAGTAGTAGCCGATGATGAGAGTGGCTACTTGATGTAACTCAGGCAAGGGCCACCGCTGTCTACTTATCTGCTGATCTTCAACCCAGGAGTGGTGCAAGTGTGCTAACTCGCAAGGTTCACAACACTCACCTCAAATAGTGAACATGATGAACTGTGCTCCACAGTAGTAGCCGATGATGAGAGTGGCTACTTGATGTAACTCAGGCAAGGGCCACCGCTGTCTACTTATCTGCTGATCTTCAACCCAGGAGTAGGTGCAAGTGTGCTAACTCGCAAGGTTCACAACACTCACCTCAAATAGTGCACATGATGAACTGTGCTCCACAGTAGTAGCCGATGATGAGAGTGGCTACTTGATGTAACTCACGTAAAGGCCACCGCTGTCTGCTTATCTCCTGATCCGAAGCACATGAGAGGTGCAAGTGTGCTAAGTTGCAACGTTCACAACACTCACCTCAAATAGTGAACATGATGAACTGTGCTCCACAGTAGTAGCCGATGATGAGAGTGGCTACTTGATGTAACTCAGGCAAGGGCCACCGCTGTCTACTTATCTGCTGATCTTCAACCCAGGAGTGGTGCAAGTGTGCTAACTCGCAAGGTTCACAACACTCACCTCAAATAGTGAACATGTTGAACTGTGCTCCACAGTAGTAGCCGATGATGAGAGTGGCTACTTGATGTAACTCAGGCAAGGGCCACCGCTGTCTACTTATCTGCTGATCTTCAACCCAGGAGTGGTGTAAGCGTGCTACCTCGGAAGGTTCACAACACTCACCTCAAATAGTGCACATGCTGAACTGTGCTCCAAAGTAGTAGCCGATGATGAGAGTGGCTACTTGATGTAACTCAGGCAAGGGCCACCGCTGTCTACTTATCTGCTGATCTTCAACCCAGGAGTGGTGCAAGTGTGCTAAGTCGCAAGGTTCACAACACTCACCTCAAATAGTGAACATGTTGAACTGTGCTCCACAGTAGTAGCCGATGATGAGAGTGGCTACTTGATGTAACTCAGGCAAGGGCCACCGCTGTCTACTTATCTGCTGATCTTCAACCCAGGAGTAGTGCAAGTGTGCTAACTCGCAAGGTTCACAACACTCACCTCAAATAGTGAACATGTTGAACTGTGCTCCACAGTAGTAGCCGATGATGAGAGTGGCTACTTGATGTAACTCAGGCAAGGGCCACCGCTGTCTACTTATCTGCTGATCTTCAACCCAGGAGTAGTGCAAGTGTGCTAACTCGCAAGGTTCACAACACTCACCTCAAATAGTGAACATGTTGAACTGTGCTCCACAGTAGTAGCCGATGATGAGAGTGGCTACTTGATGTAACTCAGGCAAGGGCCACCGCTGTCTACTTATCTGCTGATCCGAAGCACATGAGTGGTGCAAGTGTGCTACCTCGGAAGGTTCACAACACTCACCTCAAATAGTGCACATGATGAACTGTGCTCCAAAGTAGTAGCCGATGATGAGAGTGGCTACTTGATGTAACTCACGCAAGGGCCACCGCTGTCTACTTATCTGCTGATCTTCAACCCAGGAGTGGTGTAAGCGTGCTACCTCGGAAGGTTCACAACACTCACCTCAAATAGTGCACATGCTGAACTGTGCTCCAAAGTAGTAGCCGATGATGAGAGTGGCTACTTGATGTAACTCACGCAAAGGCCACCGCTGTCTACTTATCTGCTGATCTTCAACCCAGGAGTGGTGTAAGCGTGCTAACTTGCAACGTTCACAACACTCACCTCAAATAGTACACATGATGAACAGTGCTCGACAGTAGTAGCCGATGATGAGAGTGGCTACTTGATGTAACTCAGGCAAGGGCCACCGCTGTCTACTTATCTGCTGATCTTCAACCCAGGAGTAGTGCAAGTGTGCTAACTCGCAAGGTTCACAACACTCACCTCAAATAGTGAACATGTTGAACTGTGCTCCACAGTAGTAGCCGATGATGAGAGTGGCTACTTGATGTAACTCACGTAAAGGCCACCGCTGTCGACTTATCTGCTGATCTTCAACCCAGGAGTGGTGCAAGTGTGCTACCTCGCAAGGTTCACAACACTCACCTGAAATAGTGAACATGATGAACTGTGCTCCAAAGTAGTAGCCGATGATGAGAGTGGCTACTTGATGTAACTCACGCAAAGGCCACCGCTGTCTGCTTATCTCCTGATCCGAAGCACATGAGAGGTGCAAGTGTGCTAAGTTGCAACGTTCACAACACTCACCTGAAATAGTGAACATGATGAACTGTGCTCCAAAGTAGTAGCCGATCATGAGAGTGGCTACTTGATGTAACTCAGGCAAGGGCCACCGCTGTCTACTTATCTGCTGATCTTCAACCCAGGAGTGGTGCAAGTGTGCTAACTCGCAAGGTTCACAACACTCACCTCAAATAGTGAACATGTTGAACTGTGCTCCACAGTAGTAGCCGATGATGAGAGTGGCTACTTGATGTAACTCAGGCAAGGGCCACCGCTGTCTACTTATCTGCTGATCTTCAACCCAGGAGTAGTGCAAGTGTGCTAACTCGCAAGGTTCACAACACTCACCTCAAATAGTGAACATGTTGAACTGTGCTCCACAGTAGTAGCCGATGATGAGAGTGGCTACTTGATGTAACTCAGGCAAGGGCCACCGCTGTCTACTTATCTGCTGATCCGAAGCACATGAGTGGTGCAAGTGTGCTACCTCGGAAGGTTCACAACACTCACCTCAAATAGTGCACATGATGAACTGTGCTCCAAAGTAGTAGCCGATGATGAGAGTGGCTACTTGATGTAACTCACGCAAGGGCCACCGCTGTCTACTTATCTGCTGATCTTCAACCCAGGAGTGGTGTAAGCGTGCTAACTTGCAACGTTCACAACACTCACCTCAAATAGTGAACATGATGAACTGTGCTCCACAGTAGTAGCCGATGATGAGAGTGGCTACTTGATGTAACTCAGGCAAGGGTCACCGCTGTCTACTTATCTGCTGATCGGAAGCACATAAGTGGTGCAAGTGTGCTAACTCGCAAGGTTTTCAACACTCACTTCAAATAGCGCAAATGACTCATTCTGTATTGTCCGGATCTTTTACTAGTTTGTCCATGAGGCCTTATTTGTAAAAGGCTGTGATGCAATTGCTGACTACCTGGAGGTCTTTGTGTACTATTACAATAATGTCAATTTTTCAAGTTCTGGCGCTATCCTTGGTTTCGCCCTACTTGACCGCAGGAGTTTGGATCTCACGCTCACCAAAAAGACCATGCTTCGCGATGCTCGTGGGTTGCTTAACACTCTGTTTGATGATGCTATGGAAGCCTCCAATGTTCTTGCTGCAAGAGACGTGGTCCACATGGACGCTTCCTCTCGTCCAATGTTGTCACACAAGGGACGCAAGGAGCTTGTGAACCTCGTTGAAGTCCCACTTGGTGCGGAAGTCATTAACAACGCTGACGGTCAGATTGTCATTGACACTTCTACTGAGCTGCATGAGCCAGGCGAAGAGACTCACTTTGTTGAAGAGGTCTATCTCGCCGACGATGCTGCCGCGAAACGTTTTGTCCTAGATGGCGGTGCTGGTATCAATGCTGTCCACGACGGAGCATTGTTGCTCGACAAAAATGTCTCAGACGTCACTGTTCAGGAATCAGCACCACTATTAATTGTGTTGTTGAAGGTACTGTTAGCTTTGGAAACCTCAAGTTCGAAGATGCAAAGCTTATTGAACAAGCTCCGAGAAACTTGCTTAGCTGCCACAAGTTAACTGAGAAGGACTATGAAATCCACTTAACCAAACACTGTGGATTGATCTCCAGAGGCAATCAAGTGATTCAAGTTCCCAAACATGGAAAATCTTGGGTTGTTGACCCCGCCTCGGTTAAAACCGTTGTCAACTCTCCTGCTACGGAGTTGGTTTTGCTTGGTGATACAGACAGTGCCAAAGACATCATGCAATGCCACATTGCAAACGGACATGCCAAGTTTAAGCAGTCGAAAGCTATCATCAAACACATGAGGTTCGCTTACCAAGAGATCAAGAATGTGTTGAAGACTCGAAAAAATCAAACTCTTGACGATCAGCTCCGGTATGACAAAGGAATACTGGAATTTTTGCTTCAACCACGCTGTCTTCTTCCACAACTACTTGCCAAGAAACGGTGGTCCTTCAGGATATGAGGAATTTTCCGGCCGCTCAAAAACCATGGGTACAATTGCGCCATTTGGCTGCCGCATCTTGGCCAAACACTTAACTGCTGGTAACAAGATTATTGGGAAACACTTCAAAGGTGCTTTCTTGGGATTCCACTAAACTACAATCATTGCCTTCATCCTTGAAAACAGTACATAACGCATCTTGAAAAGCTCTGCGTTGAACTTTCTCCCAGACGCTTACCCATTGAAGCGAGGGGAGAGGGAATCCTCAGTCACATGCTCAGCAGGTTGATATGCTGGTTATTCAGGTTATTCGGATAGCAGTGCTTGCCATAGTTTTCCTGTTAGTGAAGTCTCAATTCAAGACCAAGGCATGGATATTCAACAAGGTACCGAAAGCAGGGAAAAGGATGATGAGAGCATTGTCCCAGAGTCCGGCAACTCTATGGTGGAGCATAGTGACTCGGAAGATCAACAAACAGTTGCTACAGTTCCACAAACTCTGGCTGCTGTCAAAGGAGCCGCTGCTTCGGATTCTGAACTGAGTGATGATCCTATTTCCATCATCAACCGGAGGCCAACAAAGAAACTTATGCTTGACTTTGCAACAAACACAGTCACTCCTATCACTAAGCACCAGGCCGCTTATCAATCAATGGCTGAGAAGAATGTTACCACAGATGATGGTAGAGAAAAGCTTTTGTTGACCATGGAAAGCAATACTTGGGCGACGTTGCCTCTGTACCTATCAAATCTATTGAAGGCCCCAAAACAGTCGTAGAAGGCCCTTCCAGGTTGTTTCTTAGAGACGAAGAGTCAGAGAGTGACATAAGTGGTTACCTCAGCCATACTGAACACTATGGTTATTTACTCTTAAAGATGATCCAAGTGGTGAGCGCTTCAAAGCACGTTTGGTCTGCAAAGGTTTCAGTCAAGGAAAAGGTGTCCACTTCCTCAACTCTTGAGCTCCTGTGATGCGCTTTGATACTATGGGGACCATATTTGCGGTTTCTGCTTTGAACAACTATGTTGTATGCCAGATGGCTACGGTCAATGGGAAGCTCATGATCCAAGACTTTGGATTTCCTGAAACCTTCTTAGGCGTGGCTCTTGCGCAGCTCGCTAACGGATGAATCAAGCACAGAAAGTCGAACTTCATAGACAAGCGTATGACGTAGCACAGTCGTATGAAGCTAGGCAAAGTGGAAACTCCAATGGGGAAAGGCTTTCACACAAATGATGAAGACTCACCAAAATTTTCAGATGCTGAACAAACAAAGTCTCGCTCGATTGCTGGTACATTACTTTACCTTACCTACCCTGTTAGAAGCGACATTGCCTTTGCTATCAGTCTTCTTAGCCAGTTTGTTGGCAAAGCAAGAGCAAACAGTTTACAGTATACTGACATTTTCCGTTCTTCTTCAGCCTCTGCCATTTTGCACTGTTACCCTCCGTTGATTCATTCCTGTGTTCCTTCATTTCCTTTTTATCCTTGTCCTCTCTACTTTTGACTTTTTATCTTTTTCAGGCCTTTTTTTTCAGTATTTCCTCTATTGCATACCGTACTCAGGAACCTCCTTTTATCAGTCTTCCATGGTCAGTTCGGTGTGCATCTCTGAGTTGGTGCAATATTCACTGCAGCCTGAAAATTTCTGTTGTTCACGTTACCCTCTTTACTTTTCCAACTTTCTTTTCGCTCAGTCAGGCTTTTGCCGCTTCTTTTCGGTTGTGTTTCTTCCTCTGGTTAATACTTCTTGACCGAACTAGGCTTAACGAACACTACTTTTTTTATCTACCCTAATGTACCTTAATTTTTTTTTTCACCCTGTTTCACCTTACCTCTTAGTTTTTACACGCAGGCTCCTGGAGGGGCGTAAATGAGAAACATTGCCTCTCCGTGGCTGGATAGCTGAAAGGCATAGCTTGGAAAGTTAGTTCAAGTAAATGCTACTGTTTTGCTTGCCAAAACTAGGACGTGAATTGAAAAAAAGGGCTGGATGAATATAACCTTTATTAAGGTACATAGAGAAAGTAAGGTTTGTTAAGTATCGCTAGGTAGAGCCGTTGAACCAGAGAAAAAAGCAAGAAAGAAAATGGAAAAAGCCCACCTTAAGTGGACGATAAAAAAGCAATAAAAGTTGTGTGTGAGGACGGTATACAATGAACGAAGGGCTCAACACTACGAAGAGCTGCAGAAGGTAAATAGCTAGAAGTAAAGAGCACAAGGACCAAAGGAATGTGAAGGCTTGACTTTTAGCACACCCCGCCGAACATGAGTATGAGAAAGCAAAACAGGAATGCATCATTTGAAGATCAGAGAGCTTAAAGTGGTGAGAGTAGCTCGGTCTGCGGCTTTAGTAAGGATATCAGCCATTCTAACCTTCGTCTTCACGTAGTTAAGTTTCATTGGTCTCCGCTCGACTAATGTTTTAATGAAGTGGAATCTCACAGCAATATAATTGGTCTTTTGGTGTTGAGCTTTGGGTGCACTGATAGTGAGCGCACTAATAGTAAGCGAAGTGACTGTTGCTTGCATAACTGGTGCACGAGCAGCAAATGCCAATTTCATCGACCAGATTCATAACACGGGCACCTGTTCTCACAGTGTCCCTCAAGGCTGCGTATTCTGCTTTCTGCTAGCCCTCAACACGATGTGGTTATTGATCATTGGAAGTAGCATAGCCGGAGTTGCTGAAAACAGTAATCCTGTAGGCTTGTTCAGGGCGATAATCAGAGACAACACCGTCAGTTTTTGACTTGTCCAAGCATCCAAAGACCTTAATATTGCCATAACCGGCCTCATGTCCATAGGCATGACCTTGGCCCACAGTTTTAAGGAGATAATGGAAAACCCAGTAAGTCACCAGGAAGTATTTAACCCTTACTTTGACAGCAAATTGGCTGCGAAGGCTGATAGCAACGGAAATGTCACTTCCACCAGAGTTGGCAACGTAGACTAATGCAGCAACAATCGAGCGGGACTTTGCTTCCGCCTCATCATAAGGGTCAAAAACTCTAATAATAGGATTTTACACTTTTTCTAGCTTCGAACATGGCGACAATCAGTGCCTTTCGGGTTTGCTTGTACCAGGTCTTCAAAAAATATTTCAATCTGTAGAACTGCGTCCTGATATTACGCAAAGACCCGCTGGCTATGTGAAGGAGACAACTAAGATCTAGCATTCACATCAATGTCAGTCTCGCCGTACAGAAAAGTAGTATAGGTGTTCATCTGATAAAAAACTCAGCGTTCAGAGCCGCAAGCGAAAAAGTAATTCTCAGAGTGTCAAAACATATCGATGGATCCCGGGTGTTGGTACACTGAAGCCTTAGTCCTTCACTGCACGCCTCGCACCCTGAGAACGGTCGGTGTGCCTAAGCTTTCGGCACTGGAACATATTTTGAAAAAGTACGGGCCTCTTTTACAAATTAGTATCCGCGTCCCAGGCCAAGATAGGTAACATCATTAAACTTAAAAACTTAAATGGGCAGCAGCCTCTTTAAAGTCCAACACCTGCTTAATGTCAGTTGTATTTACACTGTTGGTTATGCACACCGATTTGATCTGAAGGAATGCTCCTAGCAAAGGGTACTAGCACCCTCGAGGCTATCCAGGTTTCCCCAGCGGTACACAATCTATTGCCCAAGGCCATAGCAGTTAGGGAAATTACTTTATCCATTACTATGGGGTCACTAATGGTGATTTAATCAAGAGTTTGGGTAGAACGAATAGGCACGACGCTAAGATGTTAGCCTGTCAAACGGTCATGTACGAATGAAGGTTTTATTATCCTTAGAACTGTTAAAATGGCAGTACCATTGAACTCCACCGGATAGCACCATATTTTGCACACTTTACTTCTTTGGTTTTCACACCTCAGTTTTTAATTTCCACTCTTCGCTACCTTTGTAGTGAGATTTAGAAGACAGAGTATAACTCACCGTTATGCTTTCCAAGCTGGTATGTCAGCAATACGTTTTTATTCACTTGTGACGCGTTCCAAAACTGTACTGTAGGCTACCTGCTGTTGAAGTACCACGCAGATTCCAGTTAAGCTGTCGCTTTCACTCTTTCGTGTTGCACGTTAATCCATAGTGCCTCCGTAAGGAACTATCATTGTGATACCCTAAGAGTAGGCTAATGGGAAGAGATTACCAGGACTGACTCTCAAGTTAGTATTTTATAATAACGGACAACTGTTATGTTTGAGTAGTTACTATTCCTCACCAGAAAACGTTTTCCTGCTCAAATAATCCTACGAGGCGGTATTTTAACAGAAACTATATTTGTACCTACTGCAGCACTTTCAAGGGCAAGTACATTAAAAAGCAAGGGACCGCATATTAAGATGACTTAGAACATCCACATTTGTTGGATTAAAGGAAGTAATCTTTGGCGTGTTAGGAATTCCGCGTGTGAGTAAACGCTCAATTTTCCGAAGTGCTAGAAAAAGTGTTTCTAATATAAGAGGTTCAACAGAGTCATAGACAATGAGAAGTATACCAACACTCAGGGAGTTTCTTAATAGTGCCGAAGGCTCCCGAATTATAGTTACCCAATTAATCTATAAATTAATGCAAAAACTTGGTAGTTACGTGCAGTAGTAAAAACAAAACCGAAAATAATTTTAGACTGTAGAGTTTGCTGAAGCTTTTCAGTTTATTTATTTTCTTCACTACTATATGGGTTGTGAATTAAGCCCCAATTTTATTTGGGCCTGTTTGAGAACCGTTGGCTATCCAGTCTACAAATGTGCTCTGATATGAGTGTCCCCACACATACGTTACCAGGTAGAATTCGCCTATGCGAGACGCTCATGCGTATTGCTGTTAAGAACAACAAAGTCTGATCGCTCTTACTACCTGGTAGCCGACAGTATTGGTCAGTCTGTAGCAGTTTCGATGCTCTGTATAGTATGGAAACTTTTGAGAACGTAAGTTTAAACAGCATTTACGAAGTAGGTTCACAACCATATTAGTGAGCTTCAGGCGTCTATTGATGTTTCTTTGAGCTTGCACAGTTAGTCTTGCATGTCAACTACTCATAAATCCTAGTGCAACCTCGCCTCAAGCTTTTGCAACGAAACAGCCAAAAATGACTTTCATTTTTTTCATAGTTATAAGTGGTGCTATAAATTGTTTTACCATTCTTGATACCACACATTGAGCTCCCAGCGGCCGCCAGGGCCTTAGACTCTCGTTGATACGATGTCTGGCAAGAGTTGCCGTCTCACCAGCGATTCATCAGCATGGTGACCTGCTAATAGTTTGCGATTATCAGGAAGTGAATTGGTTCCTTTGCTTTACATGTAAATAGCGGAACTCCCGATGTTAACGAACCTTAGTCTGTTGACAAAGTGCCATAGTGGAAAGCAGCATTTACAGAGTAAGACTTAGCGCATGAATGTCTCAAGACCTTTTCTGAGCCTTGGAAAACCCTTATATTGAAGGCTTCGCAGAAATACTAGCACGTTTACAAACACATTTTACTCACTCACCTCAGTACCTTTGATTACGAACCAAGGGGCCATTTCTCGACAGGGCTTAATCTCCTCATCTTTGCAACACTGCCTTAAAGTGTCGTGGATTTAGCTTGTCAAGGATCATCACCAGTCGGCCTACGATAAACCAAGAAACTGGTTAACAGTTTGGGTTCTTCTTGGTTCCCTTTTTTCGAGCTTATGTTATTGAGTTTGTCCTTGAATCCCGTTCCACAGGCTAGTTGCACTAGTAAATTATTGCTTCATCGGCCCCTGAATTGGCATTTCCCGTGTGAATAGCACCCCGATTAGCTAGTTTACTAAAAACGCAATCTTAATGGCTTATCTGCTAACAATAATTGCCCTCTCCGCTGGAACAACAATTATTGCTGTCCCAATAACCATTAGTGTCAATGCCGTAAACCTGACGGACTACACAGGGTGAATAGCTCAACCGAGCCGTTTTTGCTCGCGATATTGTTTGCTGGCTTTGCTGGAACGGTCTATCTAATTTTTGACTTTCACCATCCTATCAGACACTTCCGGCCCAGTTTCAAGTAATGAGTAAGTCAAAATTCACTTGCTGGTTAACGTAATAGTTAATTAAGATCTACAGTTGGTTACTGCCTTTCTTTTGGCTTTAGTCGTTGCCCACCCTTTGCACATGTCTAGTTGTACAAATGTCGCATTTGAGCATGTTTGTCTCTGTTGGTATCCACGCTGTCTAATATGGCGAGTAACCACCATCTTAGCAGCTCCCTTGTATATTATGCGATACCTCATAAAGCCAAGAGGCACACTTTTGTGTACATGATTGTTCTGGTTGTTCAGTTCCATATTCCTGGAAGTTTAGATATCAAAAGATATTATCATGAGCACCATTACCCATCGGCACTGTTGTTGCAATACCGATAACGCAAAGCGACTCAATACATTACTAAACCTCCTTTGCCCCAAGTTTACATTACACTGTCTGTATTGCTTCTGATCATTCAAGAAATTCGTTAATGGGGTTTGGCCTTTGAGGAATGTATTCCTCCGAACAGCGCTAGTAATTGTATAGCCATTGATGGAAGCTGAGTTATAGACCAACAAATATAAATGAAGTAAAATAACGCTTCGTACAGAATAAGGCCGTGAATCCTTTACCATGAAAGATGTATAGCGTATTTAGTACTATTAGTTTTGAAGCACTGACATGCTTTGTTTCTGGTGTGACTAGTATTTATATATTGTGCGTGCCAATATTATCATATATTTAGTATTATTTTAGTTTCACTTAAATTACAAGGCTGTCACATCGAAGACTATGAACACTCAGATACCTGTATTTTATAACTTATGGCAAAGGGAAACAGTGGGAATAGAAATGCAAGGTTTCTACCCCTGATTTTGCTAAAACTTCGGCCGTTTTTTAAACCAGAACTTGAGCATTTATGTGACTTTGGGTTTCGCTTCACAGCTTATCGTAAGGTTTACTGGACAGTATCTTCTGAGGTTAACGGGTCCCTTCAGAGCCAAATCCCTCTGGGACTATGCGTCCTGGAAGATAAATGTGCTCAAAATGTATTTCAATTTAGTATTGGTTGGCCTTCTGTGAAAGGTATTTTCTAAGTTAAACCTATCTGAGTATAGGGACTATATCTGCTACCCATACCTGAGGTTGTCCCCTCTGGATAACACTGGTTAGAATAGTCTCTCATCTAGTAGTGAAGGATAGCCACATACTGAGATACTAATATTTTTCTTTAGTAATGAAATTGGGCTTATATTTCCTTACTTATTATAAACTATATCATTTAATAAAAACATTCTGTCTTTCAGACTATATATAATAATTTCATTCCTCACCCATAATGCTCAGGTGATGAAAAAGTTTCCATCACATCGTTGATGTTGTTCTCCTTAGCAACTATACGTGCGCTCAAATGTTCTCGGCCGCAAAAGGCAGTTTACCAAAAAGGAGATTATACCAAATGGACGGTAGGAAAGATGTTAATTGGTATAAATCCAACAAAACCTCCTAAGTGCCTAGTGCAACATCTATCTCCGTCCAAAGCCAAATTCCCTATCAATTTATTATATACGCTTGCACTTAGTAATGCTTCTGAGCTTTTCGCACATCCCTTCAACTATGCCTTTTGACCCTATATTGCTTAGTAAGACCCGTACTTAGACAATATCGCAACAGTAGGAACGATCTTCTACAGCCTGTTGCTAGCAGGCTATTTAGTTCAGCTGCTTCAAATACCAATGGTACAAGTGAATGTTTTCGGCAGTCCCTTAACTATTCTGGTTATCATATTGTCGATCAAAGCAGCTCATTTATTTTGCTTTTTAGTTTATGGATTCAATAGTTATCAGCCTACAACATTGACAGTTTCTGTCAGCTAGGCCCTTCTGATAAGCTGGTGGACTATTTATGGTGGGTTTCTGCTATTTTCACCCATGGCAAAATGAGTCTAGTACAAACTTGGTAGGAAATGTACATTATTTGTTATATCAACATCCCAGAAACTGGTGCTCACTAAGCTCCTAACCTACTCTGAGCCTCAATTGCAGGAACTACGAAAGCGTCTTGTTCCAAAACCTGTACTGACAACTTATTGCCTTACAACTCTTGGTACTCATCAACCCAGAGCAGTTCGCCTTCTTGACCAAGCGAAACTGGTAAAACATTATATTAACGATCGTAGTACTTGCCAGCAAGTTAATTTTTACAATCTCATAATTAGTTCTTTTCAAGATTTTTGGTTGGTGCTATTAATTGCCCAGAGACTAATAATACGCGACCCTGCCTTTGGCATTGTTCCTGTTGGGATTTTAAGTCAGTATGTTGGCTTTGTTTCTTCGTGTTAACGAGTTTTTTTTAGTCGGCTCTCTATGCCTCTTGGAGGAGCTTCCTAGTATCAGCGTTACAGTTAATTATAAAAAGCATTTTGTGTTTCTCATCGCAGGCGTTTCTCTTTCCTTTCACGAAAAATTAGTACGAAACGCTTACTGATCTGTCAGCAAAAGAACATCCTAGTTGCGTCTGGTTTCGAGCACCGCATGTGGACCACTAATTACCACCAACGTAGAGGCAAGCTCAAGCAATATATCTTTGTCATTTCTCTTCACTGCTGTGTTGAGCACCATCCTGCTAGATTTAAATTCCCATTACTTTGGGGTTGACTAGCAGGTCTAGTGTGCCTTTCTAGCTTTCTTATTGCTTGCCAATTGAAATGGACTTTGGTTACTGGATGGGTCCTCTGCTCTCTTCTTCTCCTTCGGTGAGCGCGAGATAGAAAACCTTGACTTGATGGAAACATTAGACCGTCAGCCCAAACCATCATCAACGCAACAATTACGCTCAAAAGCTGAGTGTATTTCAATCTTCTATACAGTAATGGGGAGTTTGAGAGTAACGGTAAGCTTCACCTTGATGCTGGCATTTTCCTCGGTTTTGCTACACTCACTCAACTTTACAGAACCATCTAAAAAAGTCGGATAGTAACATACCGGCAGCATAGTTTGCACTCATACAAAATGACGCCCATGATTCAGACAATTAGCCTATGTAATAACAATCATTCTCAGGGGAACATTTTTTCGCGCCTAACAAAAATATCCAAAGCGTGCAAAAGTCCACGAATGGTTGGTTTAACGTGGTGTTCATAAGAGTGTTGGGCTTAACAAAAACCAATAGCATTGCTTTGAAACTCAAGATCAATTGTCCTTAGACTGAGGAGAACTTTCATGGGGCAATAACCACAAGAGTCAAAGTCTTTCCTCGAAACTTGCTAAAGGGAACTGTTTAGCGCACAGGGTATCTAGGGAAATCATCACCTAAGGGACATTTTAACATAAACATGCGACATAATTACATTATTACTTATCCATTGTCTTGCCTCATAAATAATCTTTCCATTATGTCTTCTCTGGATAGACAACACACAAAGCTTTTCAGTTTAGAAAGTATTATTTGCTACTAGACTAATCCACTCTCTGTAAAAGTGTATCCAATCCCAAACGATCGCAAAATGTATCGGCGCCTATGCAGGGTTATTACGCTGGCTTTCAAAAAGTGGGTTTCAGGCCAGCTGCTCAAGATACAGATACTTAATATTTTGTACCTAAGCTTCCTGGAACTACCTGCCTTGAGCCCCATAATGTTCTACTTACATCACAACACTAATATGTGTGCCACCGAGTATGATTATCAGTTCGTTATGGTTAAGTTTTATATCATTATATATTTGTTAACGCTCACTTACAGTAAAAATACCAAAATTCTATTAATATCCTTGAAGTATTGCGCTGAACTATCAGACTAGGCTGATTACGTCCACGATGTAACTAAACTGCAGCCATGGCAGATGCGGAGCTCTAGATAAAGTGGTTAAATAATGCATACAAAATATAATAAATGATGATACTATACTAAAAGCAAGGCAGCTTGACCCGGATTTCGATGGTTACAAAGATATAAAGCCTAGTTTTGATTAGCATGAGGTTTTTCTTGACAATTATCAAGCAGGTATAGTAATAGACAAAAGTTTTGGTTACGCATCGACCACTACACATAGGAATCCAGGTAACAATAGGTCACATCGAAAATAGCTTTCCATAACCACAAAATGCTTAGAGTTGGTCTTTTTTTTTTCTTAGTTCAGACATGCAAATTAGCTCCAACTGCTTTACTGGACCATTTATTTTTGAATTTGAAGGGAATTTGGGTGAGATAGACTGTTTCTATTAAGGACTTGGGATCTGGGCATACACAGGTGATAGAAATGGAAAATACATCCTCTGCCACATGCTCACCATAATTATACTATGCTTCAAAAGAGGAGCTTCAAAGCCCCACGCATTTTACTAACCGGCTGGTTTATCCCAGAACGGCGTTTTATGGGCCATTCTAGTGTCTTTTACAGAAAAAAATTGGCTTCTCTATGAAAAGTTGATATTTGTACATATAGAGGATAGTAATACCCTGAAGACGGACAACCATTGTGGTGCGCATAGCTGCTATGCACAGTCCTCCTCCACCATACTGTTTTTGGTAATTATAATCTCGGATCAACCCAAAATTTCCCCATGCTCCAATTTTAACAAAAAAGCTACTATAGCATTCTGGGGGCCAACTTTCATGGTATATGCTGTTTAAAAGTCGAAAAGAGGCATTTTTTGTAAAAACTGTTTTGCGTGCTCAGAAATGCTTCGGCCGCCTGTCTTTTAAGATTCGAGCCGGCGGACTAATCCAAAAGCGCTTCAAAAACAGAACCAAGCGACTCAGAAATACCCATTTGTGTTGCCATTGTAATTGTATAATGTGAATTAACTAAGAACGGTCTTTCATATTTGGTTTGTTGTTATATTTTGGGTTTTAGGAAAATTTTCAATATTTATCGCCGTTTTAGGCAACTACAATTTCAACTTCCAAAATTAAAAGTTTATCTATTTGTGACTTTTCGGTGTATGCGTCGAGCGGACATATTGATGGCGCACACAAGGTCCCGACATAAAAATATTTTTTTTGCGCTATTGCAGAAAAGCATATATGTACCTTTATATAAACAACAGGGTCCTCAGGTACTACATGAGAAAAAAGAAAAAAAACTGAAAAGGCAAAAAGAAAGTAAAACTTCTTGAGCTTAAGCAGTTTTTGGACTTCTTTCTCTTTGGGTCTTCTCTGAAGGCTTGATAAATTGGAAATAATGCTTTTAGAAGCTTGCTTGAAGCGTTTCGGCGTGAATATGCGGTTTCTTTGAGTATTTGTTTTCAACGTTACTTTTTAGTAGCAGTGCTGTTTAGTGGAAAACCGTTAAAGCAGTTCCGAGCATAAGGCAAAGAACAAGCTGGTTTAGAAGCGAACGGTACGGGTAGAAGCCTGGGTCGAGTTTATAGCTGGCCTAGGTTATACTCAAACAGTCTTAGCTCAGATATCGTTAGGTTCTGTAGTTAAGCACTGATGGATTTAGTGGATTACTAGCTTATAGCAAGTATTAAACTAAAGACAAACTTGGGGACATGTTCTAGGAAATAGCCGGGGCGATTATATCAAACTGTTGATTTTCCTGTGAATAATCTCCTTTTTAGAATATGATCTTAAGCGGTCTAGGGGGCAACTCCAGGACTCTGCTTAGGGGAAGTATTCTAGAAGAAACCCAAAGAGAGCTACAAGGATGTGTTTGAGGCGGTTTTCAAGGGTGACCTTGGGAACCATACCGAGAATACAGTTTGTACTAGCAATAGTACAAAACAACTCTGATTAACTATCTTCAAGGAGATCAGTTCGCAAGGGCTGATTTCTTAGGTTCGATAGGAAATTGATTGGGGGGTTCTGGGCTAAGTAAGCATGTCTGTTAATGGATGCGTTTCTGGAGAAGCAGCGAAAACTTAACTGTTAGTAGCCGTTTTTCTGGAGGTGTTATCCAGGACTTGTTTTACTTTGTTCTTCCTCTGGTTTGATTTTCTATGTGACCGCTAGAATAGTTATCTGGTTGATCCTGCCAGTAGTCATATGCTTGTCTCAAAGATTAAGCCATGCATGTCTAAGTATAAGCAATTATACAGTGAAACTGCGAATGGCTCATTAAATCAGTTATCGTTTATTTGATAGTACCTTTACTACTTGGATAACCGTGGTAATTCTAGAGCTAATACATGCTAAAAATCCCGACTGTTTGGAAGGGATGTATTTATTAGATAAAAAACCAATGCACTTCGGTGCTCTTTGGTGATTCATAATAACTTCTCGAATCGCAAGGCTTCATGCTGGCGATGGTTCATTCAAATTTCTGCCCTATCAACTTTCGATGGTAGGATAGTGGCCTACCATGGTTTCAACGGGTAACGGGGAATAAGGGTTCGATTCCGGAGAGGGAGCCTGAGAAACGGCTACCACATCCAAGGAAGGCAGCAGGCGCGCAAATTACCCAATCCTGACACAGGGAGGTAGTGACAATATATAACGATGCAGGGCCCTTACGGGTCTTGTAATTGGAATGAGTACAATTTAAACACCTTAACGAGGAACAATTGGAGGGCAAGTCTGGTGCCAGCAGCCGCGGTAATTCCAGCTCCAAGAGCGTATATTAAAGTTGTTGCAGTTAAAAAGCTCGTAGTTGAACTTTGGGCTTGGCTGGCCGGTCCGTTTTTTAACGAGTACTGGTTTTCAGCCGAGCCTTTCCTCCTGGTTTCTGTGTAGTTGGGCTTGTCCCAGCTGCATATGATCCAGGACTATTACTTTGAAAAAATTAGAGTGTTCAAAGCAGGCGTTTAGCTCGAATATATTAGCATGGAATAATGAAATAGGACGTATGGTTCTATTTTGTTGGTTTCTAGGACCATCGTAATGATTAATAGGGACGGTCGGGGGCATCAGTATTCAATTGTCAGAGGTGAAATTCTTGGATTTATTGAAGACTAACTACTGCGAAAGCATTTGCCAAGGACGTTTTCATTAATCAAGAACGAAAGTTAGGGGATCGAAGATGATCAGATACCGTCGTAGTCTTAACCATAAACTATGCCGACTAGGGATCGGGTGTTGTTCTTTTACTGACTCACTCGGCACCTTACGAGAAATCAAAGTTTTTGGGTTCTGGGGGGAGTATGGTCGCAAGGCTGAAACTTAAAGGAATTGACGGAAGGGCACCACCAGGAGTGGAGCCTGCGGCTTAATTTGACTCAACACGGGGAAACTCACCAGGTCCAGACACAATAAGGATTGACAGATTGAGAGCTCTTTCTTGATTTTGTGGGTGGTGGTGCATGGCCGTTCTTAGTTGGTGGAGTGATTTGTCTGCTTAATTGCGATAACGAACGAGACCTTAACCTACTAAATAGTACTGTTAGCGTTTGCTGATATAGTTACTTCTTAGAGGGACTATCGGTTTCAAGCCGATGGAAGTTTGAGGCAATAACAGGTCTGTGATGCCCTTAGACGTTCTGGGCCGCACGCG